>BSBM01000549.1:3580000-4200000 GCA_027924585.1 Larix kaempferi | reverse complement strand
CTTCATCATCATCATCATTATCAATGATGATGATGAAGAAGATGATGATGAAGATGACGATGAAGATGATGGATGATGATGAAGATGAGTACGAAGATGAAGATGATGATGATGATGATGACGAATATGATCATCATCATCATCATCATCATCATCCTTATCATCATCATCATAATCATCTTCGTCATCATCAGCATCATCATCATCATCCTCATCATCATCATCATCTCCATCATCATCATCATCATTATCACCCACTTCCTCATCGTCATCATCATCCTCATCCTCCTCCTCCTCATCATCATCATATTCGTCATCATCTTGATCATCATCTTCATTATCAACATCGTCATCATCGGCATCATCATCATCCATCATCTTTGTTGAAATATTGTAACTTCCAAGAATATTGTATTTGTATTTTATTATTCCGAAGATGGTACATTCCTCCGTGGTGACCCTATTGTATATCCGGAGATTTTTATTCCTCCGAGATAGTGTGGTAACTAGGTTTATTAGATCTCCCATGTGAGTTCGGCCCTGAGTTTACTATTTGGGGGTTATTAGACTCTCCTGGGAGAGGTCGGCCCCATTAGGGTAAAAAGTCAGTCGGGAGATAAGTATAAGTAGAGGAGGTATGTTCCTCACTTATCTCATTCATTCACTCACTTGTGATTGGCGCATAGGAGAGAGAGAGGTCTGCATAGGAAGAGAAGGAGCTCTTGTTTGGGTACTACATCTTGTATTGGTTGATTATCTATATTGAGGAAAGCTTTGCTGGGTTTTCTACCCCATGAGGGTTTCCCAGGGTAAATCTTTGTCTATCTTATGATTGTGTTTCTTTCAGTGATCTTGCTTTTTAAATTAGGCTAAACTTAACATGGTATCAGATCTAGCCTGAATAAGACATCTTTCACAAGGTGAAAATACCTCTCTCTCCTCCTCCGGTGAAAATTAGGGTTTCTACAAAAGTTGGAATTTTTGGATTCTGATTGCATGGCTGGATAGCCCTCCTCAAAATCGAAGTTTTGAGCCCTGGATCGAGATTTTTGGTTCGGTAGAACTCTGGGAAAGTCAAACCCTAGTTTGACCAAAAGTGTAGAAAACCAAAAAACCAGAGAACCAGAAAAGTTGCGCACTTGTGTACCAGTGAACCAGAAAAGCTGCAAACCTATGCACTAGAAAACCAGAAAAGAGAAGACCAGAAAACCAAAAATTCTGTTGCAGATCTAGAAGGTGAAAAGTTGAAGTTTCGAGAAGCAGAACACACCAGAACTTTCAACTCAATCAAGCGCATCTCTTGGTAAGTGTTATTCTATCTCTTGAGAAACTTCAATCTCTTTGACCCCTGGATAAGATGGCTCCAAGCACTAAGATTGAAGACAAGCTAGAGGTATAGAAAATTTCTGGGCATGGAAATACAGAATTGGTCTCATTCTTGAAGAGAATGATCTTGCCCAATATATCAAGGATGAGGTTGCAGAACCTGAAGAAGATGAAGCCAAAGAGAATCATAGAAAGGATTTGATTAGGGAAAAGAGAATCATTGTTGATTCTATCAAAGACCACTTGATTCCCCAAGTGGCATCCAAGAAGACTCCAAAGGAAATGTATGATGCCCTTTCCAGAATGTATGAGGGAAAGAACATCAATAGGAAGATGAATCTGAGAGCTCAATTGAAGAGCACCAAGATAAATAAAGGAGAATCTATTCAAGACTATTTCTCAAGGGTTTCCCAGCTCAAGGAACAACTAGATGCCATTGGAGATACCCTTGATTAAGATGAACTAGTCATGACTGCTCTAAATGGTCTCACTAGACCTTAGGAGTCTTTCATCCAAACTATGTGTGCCGGGAAAGAAAGTATGAAGTAGGATGTGGTATGGGAGGATTGCATTCAAGAAGAAGCTAGGGTAGCCAATAGAGAAGCCCTTCTCAAATAAGATGACCAAGATTTGGCTACTCACACCAAAAGAAGAGATGGAGTCACTTCAACTCCAAGAAGAATGGTCCCAAGGAGTCTCAAACTCCACACAGATTTCAAAAGAAAAGAATAACAAGTTCAGGAGGAGACCTCTCATCAATCCAGTGCTTTTGTTGTCACAAATTGCGACACCTTGCTAGGAATTTTCCTTTAAAGAAAAAGAATAAGAACACTCATTACAAAAGACATCAAGCACATATAGCAGAAGATGATAGTGATGAAGAAGATGAGAGGCCTCAAAATAAAAGATCTAAAATAGAAAAAGAAGATGCAGAAGAATATGTGTTATTCTCTGCTCTCTCTGGGTCTGTGACACCTGGAGAAGATACATGGCTCATTGATAGTGGTGCTTCAAAGCACATGACGGGACAAAAGAAAACTCTGTCAAGTCTTGATGAGAAGACCTCTCCACATAAGGTATCTTTAGGAGATGACTATCAATATCCCATCAAGGGAACTGGTGAAGCAAGCTACAAGCTTGATTCTGGAACCCCGTTGAAGATGAAAGAAATATTATATGTATCAGGTTTGAAGAAGAACCTACTTTCTATCTCAACATTAGATAAGAAAGGCTATAAGGTTGCATTCATAGATGGAAAAGTACTCATGTGGCCCAAAGGAAAATCAATTGAGGATACAATTGTTATTGGTGAAGAGGAAGGAGGTCTATAAAAGCTCAAGGGCCATCCAGAAGCTTCCCTTGTCCATGAAGCCACTAGCCCAAGTGAGCTATGGCATAGAAGGCTTGCTCACATTAACTACAAAGCACTACCTCATGTGAGAAAAGTTGTCATAGGACTACCAGACTTAAATATTGATCATGATGGAACTTGCAAAGGTTGTGCAAAAGGAAAGAATATCAAGAACCCATTTCCAAAGAGTGAAACAAATACTAAGAGTATATTAGAATCGATTCATTTAGATGTATGTGGACCAATGCCATCCACATCCCTGAGTGGATATGAATACTACCTTACATTCATTGATGACTACTCAAGGAAGACTTGGATATATTTTCTGAAGGGAAAAGATGAAGTCTTTGGAAAATTCAAGGAATTCAAAGCCTTGATAGAAAACCATTCAAAAAAGAAGATTAAGATACTCAGGACAGATAATGGTGGAGAATACACTTCAAAATACTTTGAAGTATTTTGTAAAGAAGCTGGGATCAAAAGGGAGCTAACCACTCCCTACAATCCTCAACAAAATCGTGTTGCGGAAAGAAAGAATAGAACCATCATGGAAGTTGTAAAGACAATGATACATGATCAAGACCTACCTATGTATTTATGGGTTGAAGCAGCCAGGATAGCAGTCTATGTGCAGAATAGACTATCTCATAGTGCTCTTGACTTCAAGACCCCAGAAGAAGTGTTCACAAGGAAGAAGCATGAGGTAGTCACCTCAACATATTTGGATGCCCAGTATACATTCACATCCCAAAAGAAAAGAGGACCAAGCTAGATCCCTCTGGGAAGAAAGGAATATTTGTTGGATATTGTGAAGCATCCAAAGCATTCAGAATATACATCCCAGGATTCCATCATATGGAAATAAGTAGGGATGTGACATTTGATGAAGAGGCAACTCTCAAGAGATCTAGCAAGTGCCAGTATGAAGAAATATATGAGGAAGATGCACCTTCCAGAATTACAGAAGCTGCACCCATCCCTGAAGAGACAACACCTAAAGACCATGACATGATGGAACCACAAGAACCCACTGTCATGGAAATATCAAGGAAGAGAAAACCAGCATGGGAAAGAGACATTATTCTAGGAGCGGAAAAGTATGGAGCTCCTGAAGGCTCCACTAGGGTGAGCAAGAAACCAAAGACATTCTCCAACTATGTGGCCCTGATGTGTGACCTTGTAGATCAAGTACCCACTAGTTATGAAGAAGCATCTCATAAGAAAGAGTGGGTGGAGGCAATGATGGAGGAATACCAGTCAATAATAAAGAATGATGTTTGGGATATAGTCCCCAAGCCAAAGGACAAGAGTGTGGTATCCTCCAAATGGATATACAAGATAAAGCATGCTACGGATGGCAGCATTAAAAAATATAAGGCTAGGTTTGTGGCCAGAGGATTCTCTCAAAAAGAGGGAATTGACTATGAAGAAACATTTGCACCAGTGGTAAGGTACACTTCCATTAGGACCATCATGGCACTTGCATCCATGATGAAGTGGGAGTTACACAAGATGGATGTAAAGACAGCCTTCCTGAATGGTGTGATTGAGGAGGAAGTGTACATAGAACAACCACAAGGATTTGAGGTGGAAGATGGAAGAACCCATGTGTGCAAACTGAAGAAGGCCTTGTATGGGCTAAAGCAAGCTCCAAGAGCTTGGTATGGAAGAATTGACAGTTTCTTGACTAGCTTGGGCTTAACCAAGAGAAAAGTTGATCCTAACCTTTATCTCAAAGTTATGGATGATGAACCTGTCATATTATTGTTATATGTAGATGATCTATTCTTGACTGGAAATGAGAAACAGATTATCGAGTGCAAGAAGAAGCTCTCTTCAAAATTTGAGATGAAAGATCTCGGATTGATGAACTACTTCCTAGGTCTGGAAGTGTGGCAAGCTTCAAAAGGAATCTTTCTTAATCAGGGAAAGTATGCAGTGGAAATCTTGAAAAGATTTGACATATTGGAATGTAAAGCCATGGCCACTCCCATGGATTCCAACTTGAAGCTGCTATCTAATGACTCATCAGAGTTAGTGGATATGACTCTGTACAGACAGATAATTGGGTCCTTAATGTATTTGACAAATACCAGACTAGATATATGCTTTGATGTGAATACCCTGAGTCGGTATCTAGTGGAACCTAGACGAGTTCACCTAATAGCTGCAAAGCATGTGATGAGGTATCTAAAGGGTACAATAGATTTTGGTCTATATTATCTTAGAGATCATGACTTCAGATTGCATAGCTACACAGATGCTGATTGGGCAGGAAGTGTATCAGACAGGAAGAGTACATCGTGAGGATGATATTGTCTAGGATCTGCCATGATCTCGTGGTTTAGCAGGAAGCAGTCTAGTGTGGCTCTCAGCACAGCTGAAGCGAAATATATAACTGCTTTCTCTACTAGTTGTGAAGCAGTTTGGCTTTGGAAACTATTGTTAGGACTATTTGACTTAGAGATGGACCCCACTATTATCCTGTGTGACAACCAGAGTTGTATCAAGATGACAGAGAATCCAGTGTTCCATGATAAGTCAAAGCACATGGAGATCTGATATTTCTATATACGGGATATGGTGCAGAAAGGAGCTATCAAGCTTGAGTATGTAAGCAATGACGAACAAGTTGTTGATATATTAACGAAACCTCTATCTCGAGTAAAGTTTGAGTATTTTCGAGACAAGCTTGGTGTAGTTCAGAAGGACCCTCCGCGAAAAGGGGAGTGATGTGGTCACTGATGATGAGATTTCCTACATCAACAATGAGGTCGATGATGTGGATACTTGTATTGGTGATACTGATGATGAGGTCGATGAATGGTTCTTAGATTGGGTCTAAGTTGACAAGAGGGATTGCATCATCCCTAGAATTCGGTCCCCTGAATTGATCCATAGACAAATGTCTCTGAGAATGTAGGGATTGCATTATCCCTAGACTTCGGTCCCTTGAATTGATCCATAGATAGATGTCTCTGAGAAGTGTTCCTTAGTGGACGAGAGGGATTGCATCATCCCTGGACTTCGGTCCCCTGAATTGATCCGTAGATAGATGTCTCCGAGAAGTGGTCCCTAGTGGACAAGAGGGATTGCATCATCCCTGGACTTCGGTCCCCTGAATTGATCTACAGACAGATGTCTCCGAGAAGTGGTCCCTAGTGGATGAGAAGGATTGCATCATCCCTGGACTTCAGTCCCCTGAATTGATCTGTAGACATCTGTCTCTGAAAATTGATGATAGGACTGCATCGTCCCTGAACACTTAGTTCAAAATGATGTGTTTGGATTGTTTGATCTGGATTGCATCGTCCATAGACATGGGACTTGTCTTAAATTGATAAGGATTGATCATCCTGGGAATCTGATCAGGATTGTATCATCCTTGGACCTATGTCCTAAAGTGAGAGGGATTGATCATCCCGTAATAGGATCTTGTGTATTGCAGAGTATACCGAGATGATCCAGATGTTGTAGATCGATATGATCCAGATGATGATGATGATGCTGTAGTTGATCGAGTGCTGTAGAAGATGAAGACTCAATACTGATGATGTTGATATTCCAGTATTGATTATGTTCCAGTAACTATTTGAGTTATTGATGATGATGATGTATTAAGAAATCTTCCAATGATTTATAGATGTATCATGTATCATGTAGTGGATGACTCTTTACTCCTGCAGATGTTGTTATAATATCCTTCTTGTTAAGGGGGAGTGTTGAAATATTGTAACTTCCAAGAATATTATATTGTATTTTATTATTCCAGAGATATACATTCCTCCATGGTGGCCCTATTGTATATCCGGAGATGTTTATTCCTCCGAGAGAGTGTGGTAACTAGGTTATTAGATCTCCCATGTGAGGCCGACCCTGAGTTTACTATTTGGGGGTTATTAGACTCTCCTGGGAGAGGTCGTCCCCATTAGGGTAAAATGTCAGTCAGGAGATGAGTATAAGTAGAGGAGGTATGTTCCTCACTTATCTCATTCATTCACTCACTTGTGATTGGTGCATAGGAGAGAGAGAGGTCTTCATAGGAGGAGAAGGAGCTCTTGTTTGGGTACTACATCTTGTATTGGTTGATTATCTAAATTGAGGAAATCTTTGCTCGGTTTTATACCCCATGAGGGTTTCCCAGGGTAAATCTTTGTCTATCTTGTGATTGTGTTTCTTTCAGTGATATTGCTTGTTAAATTAAGCTAAACTTAACAATCTTCATCATCATTGTCATCATCATCATCAATCATCATCATCATCATCATCATCATCATCATCATCAATCATCATCATCATCATCATCATCATCATCATCATCTTCGTCATCATCATCATTGATGATGATAATGATGAAGATGAGTACAAAGATGAAAATGATGGTGTTGATGATGATGAATATGATCCTCCTCCTCCTCCTCATCATAATCATCTTTGTCATCATCATCATCATCCTCATCATCATCATCTTCATCATCCTCGTCATCATCATCATCTCCATCATCATCATCCTCATTATCACCCACTTCCTCATCATCATCCTCATCCTCCTCATCATCTTCATCATCATCTTGGTCATCATCTTCATCATCAACATCATCATCATCGTCATCATCATCATCAACATCATCATCATCATCTTGACGAAGATGATGGTTGATGATGAAGATGATGATGATGATGATGACGAATATGATCATCCTCCTCCTCATCATCATCATCATAATCATCTTCGTCATCATCAACATCATCATCATCATCCTCATCATCATCATCAACATCATCGTCATCATTCTCGTCATCATCGTCATTCTCGTCATCATCATCATCATCATCCTCGTTATCACTCACTTCCTCGTCATCATCCCCATCCTCATCATCATCATCATCATCATCATCGGTATCACCCACTTCCTCATCGTCATCTTCATCCTCATCCTCATCCTCATCCTCATCCTCATCATCATATTCATCATCAACATCATCATCATTGTCATCATCATCATCATCGTCATCACCCTCTTCCTCCTCCTCATCATCATCATCAACAACATCTTGGTCATCATCTTCATCATCAACATCATCATCATCATCTTGGTCATCATATTCATCATCAACATCATCATCAACTTCATCCATTCAATAGGATTTTTATATGGATGCATATGTGCTTAAGCTATGGTTTGGTCCAATTTTACTAAATAGCATCTACGCACTCAATAGCACGTACGCACTATTAGTGTGTGCGTGATATTACTGCGTACGCGCTTTAAATCAACACGCATGCGCCATTTAAATTTTTAAGTTTTGGCAGGTAATTCCTTTCCCACCAACGTGGTGGATGACTTGGCTGCTATGGTTTTAGGTTCGGGCTTCCAAAATACATATAATACTATTAAAAAATACATCTTATTCTATAACTTCTTCTGTTTCAAGCATGATTCTGCGTATGCTACACTAGTCCACTGCTAATGAAATTGTACACACTTGTAAAACTATGTGTGCAGATTCTGAATATGTAATTTTTTATTAAATCTATTATTTGTTCATATTTTTTAATTAATTTCAATTGCACTAACGTCAATCTTACACAAAAAGTAGGTTATTTCTTTCGTCTATAACTTTTGATTGGCTCACCTAGTTTGAAAACGGAAAAGAACCCACACAAGTACACACAAAGACTACATCCTAAAAAAAAAAAAAATCATTGATTATGTTAAGACTTTCATGTTGTGCACTAATGCTCAACCTAGTCATTCTAGGGCTTAGCCGACTTCCTCAATTAAAAAATAAAATAAAATTAATATAAATAAATATGGAAAAATAACGATGCACTAGAACGGCATGTTATCTACGACTGTATATAATTTTTTTCACAAAATCCCACCATTTGCATACCGAACTAGTGAACTAACGCAAACATATTCATTATGTTTTCTTAAAAAATAACATACCAACCTTAGGAGAACCCCATTTTTTGGGAGTTATACTTAATTTCCATAAATAATATTTATATATTCCGGAAGGTAATCTGATTGTCTACGTTTTATCTTCTTCCACCATATTCCAAAAAGTTGTGTAGGTAGCTCTAATATTATTTTTTGACATTCAGATTTCTGTTTTTCTAGGAGTCCATTGCGACTAATGCATCATGAGTGGCGAGCATTAGCTTACACCAGCCCTGGAAAGACATGAAATCTGTGTGCAACATTTGGAATGAAAATTGCCTATGTAGTTTGTAGAATAAATGATACATACAAAAAAAGGCATATAGAGCTATATTTTGTAGAGTCTTGCATTCATTATTTATAACGATTCAATTTACAGAGGCTTGTAGCTATTTAAAAATATGGATTATGATTACATGTGCCATAAATTTACAAAGACTCAAACATCTTTTATAACAATAATGACTAGCCTATAGATATATAGCTTTCCATTGGGCATATTGATTCAATTCAAATATAATGTAATTCTTACCTCCATTTGATGATAACAATTTTGCAAACAAAAATAATTATGAGATATTTATTTTGTTTTTATATGCATAATTGTGCCAAATTATAAAACCATTTTTTGCTTATTTATACTTCATTATTTATTTATTTTTGTGTATTATGAAGTGCATTCATATTTATTCTTTTTAAGTTATCTTTTTATATTATATTAATTTAGTACATAAATGGTAATAGTCATCATCCTCGTCATCATCATCATCTCCATCATCATCATCCTCATTATCACCCACTTCCTCATCATCATCCTCATCCTCATCATCATCCTCATCATCTTCATCATCATCTTGGTCATCATCTTCATCATCAACATCATCATCATCGTCATCATCATCATCAACATCATCATCATCATCTTGACGAAGATGATGGTTGATGATGAAGATGATGATGATGATGATGACGAATATGATCATCCTCCTCCTCATCATCATCATCATAATCATCTTCGTCATCATCAACATCATCATCATCATCCTCATCATCATCATCAACATCATCGTCATCATTCTCGTCATCATCATCATCATCATCCTCGTTATCACTCACTTCCTCGTCATCATCCCCATCCTCATCATCATCATCATCATCATCATCGGTATCACCCACTTCCTCATCGTCATCTTCATCCTCATCCTCATCCTCATCCTCATCCTCATCATCATATTCATCATCAACATCATCATCATTGTCATCATCATCATCATTGTCATCACCCTCTTCCTCCTCCTCATCATCATCATCAACAACATCTTGGTCATCATCTTCATCATCAACATCATCATCATCATCTTGGTCATCATATTCATCATCAACATCATCATCAACTTCATCCATTCAATAGGATTTTTATATGGATGCATATGTGCTTAAGCTATGGTTTGGTCCAATTTTACTAAATAGCATCTACGCACTCAATAGCGCGTACGCACTATTAGTGTGTGCGTGATATTACTGCGTACGCGCTTTAAATCAACACGCATGCGCCATTTAAATTTTTAAGTTTTGGCAGGTAATTCCTTTCCCACCAACGTGGTGGATGACTTGGCTGCTATGGTTTTAGGTTCGGGCTTCCAAAATACATATAATACTATTAAAAAATACATCTTATTCTATAACTTCTTCTGTTTCAAGCATGATTCTGCGTATGCTACACTAGTCCACTGCTAATGAAATTGTACACACTTGTAAAACTATGTGTGCAGATTCTGAATATGTAATTTTTTATTAAATCTATTATTTGTTCATATTTTTTAATTAATTTCAATTGCACTAACGTCAATCTTACACAAAAAGTAGGTTATTTCTTTCGTCTATAACTTTTGATTGGCTCACCTAGTTTGAAAACGGAAAAGAACCCACACAAGTACACACAAAGACTACATCCTAAAAAAAAAAAAATCATTGATTATGTTAAGACTTTCATGTTGTGCACTAATGCTCAACCTAGTCATTCTAGGGCTTAGCCGACTTCCTCAATTAAAAAATAAAATAAAATTAATATAAATAAATATGGAAAAATAACGATGCACTAGAACGGCATGTTATCTACGACTGTATATAATTTTTTTCACAAAATCCCACCATTTGCATACCGAACTAGTGAACTAACGCAAACATATTCATTATGTTTTCTTAAAAAATAACATACCAACCTTAGGAGAACCCCATTTTTTGGGAGTTATACTTAATTTCCATAAATAATATTTATATATTCCGGAAGGTAATCTGATTGTCTACGTTTTATCTTCTTCCACCATATTCCAAAAAGTTGTGTAGGTAGCTCTAATATTATTTTTTGACATTCAGATTTCTGTTTTTCTAGGAGTCCATTGCGACTAATGCATCATGAGTGGCGAGCATTAGCTTACACCAGCCCTGGAAAGACATGAAATCTGTGTGCAACATTTGGAATGAAAATTGCCTATGTAGTTTGTAGAATAAATGATACATACAAAAAAAGGCATATAGAGCTATATTTTGTAGAGTCTTGCATTCATTATTTATAACGATTCAATTTACAGAGGCTTGTAGCTATTTAAAAATATGGATTATGATTACATGTGCCATAAATTTACAAAGACTCAAACATCTTTTATAACAATAATGACTAGCCTATAGATATATAGCTTTCCATTGGGCATATTGATTCAATTCAAATATAATGTAATTCTTACCTCCATTTGATGATAACAATTTTGCAAACAAAAATAATTATGAGATATTTATTTTGTTTTTATATGCATAATTGTGCCAAATTATAAAACCATTTTTTGCTTATTTATACTTCATTATTTATTTATTTTTGTGTATTATGAAGTGCATTCATATTTATTCTTTTTAAGTTATCTTTTTATATTATATTAATTTAGTACATAAATGGTAATAGTCATCATCCTCGTCATCATCATCATCTCCATCATCATCATCCTCATTATCACCCACTTCCTCATCATCATCCTCATCCTCATCATCATCCTCATCATCTTCATCATCATCTTGGTCATCATCTTCATCATCAACATCATCATCATCGTCATCATCATCATCAACATCATCATCATCATCTTGACGAAGATGATGGTTGATGATGAAGATGATGATGATGATGATGACGAATATGATCATCCTCCTCCTCCTCATCATCATCATAATCATCTTCGTCATCATCAACATCATCATCATCATCCTCATCATCATCATCAACATCATCGTCATCATTCTCGTCATCATCATCATCATCATCCTCGTTATCACTCACTTCCTCGTCATCATCCCCATCCTCATCATCATCATCATCATCATCATCGGTATCACCCACTTCCTCATCGTCATCTTCATCCTCATCCTCATCCTCATCATCATATTCATCATCAACATCATCATCATTGTCATCATCATCATCATCGTCATCACCCTCTTCCTCCTCATCATCATCATCATCAACAACATCTTGGTCATCATCTTCATCATCAACATCATCATCATCATCTTGGTCATCATATTCATCATCAACATCATCATCAACTTCATCCATTCAATAGGATTTTTATATGGATGCATATGTGCTTAAGCTATGGTTTGGTCCAATTTTACTAAATAGCATCTACGCACTCAATAGCGCGTACGCACTATTAGTGTGTGCGTGATATTACTGCGTACGCGCTTTAAATCAACACGCATGCGCCATTTAAATTTTTAAGTTTTGGCAGGTAATTCCTTTCCCACCAACGTGGTGGATGACTTGGCTGCTATGGTTTTAGGTTCGGGCTTCCAAAATACATATAATACTATTAAAAAATACATCTTATTCTATAACTTCTTCTGTTTCAAGCATGATTCTGCGTATGCTACACTAGTCCACTGCTAATGAAATTGTACACACTTGTAAAACTATGTGTGCAGATTCTGAATATGTAATTTTTTATTAAATCTATTATTTGTTCATATTTTTTAATTAATTTCAATTGCACTAACGTCAATCTTACACAAAAAGTAGGTTATTTCTTTCGTCTATAACTTTTGATTGGCTCACCTAGTTTGAAAACGGAAAAGAACCCACACAAGTACACACAAAGACTACATCCTAAAAAAAAAAAAATCATTGATTATGTTAAGACTTTCATGTTGTGCACTAATGCTCAACCTAGTCATTCTAGGGCTTAGCCGACTTCCTCAATTAAAAAATAAAATAAAATTAATATAAATAAATATGGAAAAATAACGATGCACTAGAACGGCATGTTATCTACGACTGTATATAATTTTTTTCACAAAATCCCACCATTTGCATACCGAACTAGTGAACTAACGCAAACATATTCATTATGTTTTCTTAAAAAATAACATACCAACCTTAGGAGAACCCCATTTTTTGGGAGTTATACTTAATTTCCATAAATAATATTTATATATTCCGGAAGGTAATCTGATTGTCTACGTTTTATCTTCTTCCACCATATTCCAAAAAGTTGTGTAGGTAGCTCTAATATTATTTTTTGACATTCAGATTTCTGTTTTTCTAGGAGTCCATTGCGACTAATGCATCATGAGTGGCGAGCATTAGCTTACACCAGCCCTGGAAAGACATGAAATCTGTGTGCAACATTTGGAATGAAAATTGCCTATGTAGTTTGTAGAATAAATGATACATACAAAAAAAGGCATATAGAGCTATATTTTGTAGAGTCTTGCATTCATTATTTATAACGATTCAATTTACAGAGGCTTGTAGCTATTTAAAAATATGGATTATGATTACATGTGCCATAAATTTACAAAGACTCAAACATCTTTTATAACAATAATGACTAGCCTATAGATATATAGCTTTCCATTGGGCATATTGATTCAATTCAAATATAATGTAATTCTTACCTCCATTTGATGATAACAATTTTGCAAACAAAAATAATTATGAGATATTTATTTTGTTTTTATATGCATAATTGTGCCAAATTATAAAACCATTTTTTGCTTATTTATACTTCATTATTTATTTATTTTTGTGTATTATGAAGTGCATTCATATTTATTCTTTTTAAGTTATCTTTTTATATTATATTAATTTAGTACATAAATGGTAATAGTCATCATCCTCGTCATCATCATCATCTCCATCATCATCATCCTCATTATCACCCACTTCCTCATCATCATCCTCATCCTCATCATCATCCTCATCATCTTCATCATCATCTTGGTCATCATCTTCATCATCAACATCATCATCATCGTCATCATCATCATCAACATCATCATCATCATCTTGACGAAGATGATGGTTGATGATGAAGATGATGATGATGATGATGACGAATATGATCATCCTCCTCCTCATCATCATCATCATAATCATCTTCGTCATCATCAACATCATCATCATCATCCTCATCATCATCATCAACATCATCGTCATCATTCTCGTCATCATCATCATCATCATCCTCGTTATCACTCACTTCCTCGTCATCATCCCCATCCTCATCATCATCATCATCATCATCATCGGTATCACCCACTTCCTCATCGTCATCTTCATCCTCATCCTCATCCTCATCATCATATTCATCATCAACATCATCATCATTGTCATCATCATCATCATCGTCATCACCCTCTTCCTCCTCATCATCATCATCATCAACAACATCTTGGTCATCATCTTCATCATCAACATCATCATCATCATCTTGGTCATCATATTCATCATCAACATCATCATCAACTTCATCCATTCAATAGGATTTTTATATGGATGCATATGTGCTTAAGCTATGGTTTGGTCCAATTTTACTAAATAGCATCTACGCACTCAATAGCGCGTACGCACTATTAGTGTGTGCGTGATATTACTGCGTACGCGCTTTAAATCAACACGCATGCGCCATTTAAATTTTTAAGTTTTGGCAGGTAATTCCTTTCCCACCAACGTGGTGGATGACTTGGCTGCTATGGTTTTAGGTTCGGGCTTCCAAAATACATATAATACTATTAAAAAATACATCTTATTCTATAACTTCTTCTGTTTCAAGCATGATTCTGCGTATGCTACACTAGTCCACTGCTAATGAAATTGTACACACTTGTAAAACTATGTGTGCAGATTCTGAATATGTAATTTTTTATTAAATCTATTATTTGTTCATATTTTTTAATTAATTTCAATTGCACTAACGTCAATCTTACACAAAAAGTAGGTTATTTCTTTCGTCTATAACTTTTGATTGGCTCACCTAGTTTGAAAACGGAAAAGAACCCACACAAGTACACACAAAGACTACATCCTAAAAAAAAAAAAATCATTGATTATGTTAAGACTTTCATGTTGTGCACTAATGCTCAACCTAGTCATTCTAGGGCTTAGCCGACTTCCTCAATTAAAAAATAAAATAAAATTAATATAAATAAATATGGAAAAATAACGATGCACTAGAACGGCATGTTATCTACGACTGTATATAATTTTTTTCACAAAATCCCACCATTTGCATACCGAACTAGTGAACTAACGCAAACATATTCATTATGTTTTCTTAAAAAATAACATACCAACCTTAGGAGAACCCCATTTTTTGGGAGTTATACTTAATTTCCATAAATAATATTTATATATTCCGGAAGGTAATCTGATTGTCTACGTTTTATCTTCTTCCACCATATTCCAAAAAGTTGTGTAGGTAGCTCTAATATTATTTTTTGACATTCAGATTTCTGTTTTTCTAGGAGTCCATTGCGACTAATGCATCATGAGTGGCGAGCATTAGCTTACACCAGCCCTGGAAAGACATGAAATCTGTGTGCAACATTTGGAATGAAAATTGCCTATGTAGTTTGTAGAATAAATGATACATACAAAAAAAGGCATATAGAGCTATATTTTGTAGAGTCTTGCATTCATTATTTATAACGATTCAATTTACAGAGGCTTGTAGCTATTTAAAAATATGGATTATGATTACATGTGCCATAAATTTACAAAGACTCAAACATCTTTTATAACAATAATGACTAGCCTATAGATATATAGCTTTCCATTGGGCATATTGATTCAATTCAAATATAATGTAATTCTTACCTCCATTTGATGATAACAATTTTGCAAACAAAAATAATTATGAGATATTTATTTTGTTTTTATATGCATAATTGTGCCAAATTATAAAACCATTTTTTGCTTATTTATACTTCATTATTTATTTATTTTTGTGTATTATGAAGTGCATTCATATTTATTCTTTTTAAGTTATCTTTTTATATTATATTAATTTAGTACATAAATGGTAATAGTCATCATCCTCGTCATCATCATCATCTCCATCATCATCATCCTCATTATCACCCACTTCCTCATCATCATCCTCATCCTCATCATCATCCTCATCATCTTCATCATCATCTTGGTCATCATCTTCATCATCAACATCATCATCATCGTCATCATCATCATCAACATCATCATCATCATCTTGACGAAGATGATGGTTGATGATGAAGATGATGATGATGATGATGACGAATATGATCATCCTCCTCCTCATCATCATCATCATAATCATCTTCGTCATCATCAACATCATCATCATCATCCTCATCATCATCATCAACATCATCGTCATCATTCTCGTCATCATCATCATCATCATCCTCGTTATCACTCACTTCCTCGTCATCATCCCCATCCTCATCATCATCATCATCATCATCATCGGTATCACCCACTTCCTCATCGTCATCTTCATCCTCATCCTCATCCTCATCATCATATTCATCATCAACATCATCATCATTGTCATCATCATCATCATCGTCATCACCCTCTTCCTCCTCATCATCATCATCATCAACAACATCTTGGTCATCATCTTCATCATCAACATCATCATCATCATCTTGGTCATCATATTCATCATCAACATCATCATCAACTTCATCCATTCAATAGGATTTTTATATGGATGCATATGTGCTTAAGCTATGGTTTGGTCCAATTTTACTAAATAGCATCTACGCACTCAATAGCGCGTACGCACTATTAGTGTGTGCGTGATATTACTGCGTACGCGCTTTAAATCAACACGCATGCGCCATTTAAATTTTTAAGTTTTGGCAGGTAATTCCTTTCCCACCAACGTGGTGGATGACTTGGCTGCTATGGTTTTAGGTTCGGGCTTCCAAAATACATATAATACTATTAAAAAATACATCTTATTCTATAACTTCTTCTGTTTCAAGCATGATTCTGCGTATGCTACACTAGTCCACTGCTAATGAAATTGTACACACTTGTAAAACTATGTGTGCAGATTCTGAATATGTAATTTTTTATTAAATCTATTATTTGTTCATATTTTTTAATTAATTTCAATTGCACTAACGTCAATCTTACACAAAAAGTAGGTTATTTCTTTCGTCTATAACTTTTGATTGGCTCACCTAGTTTGAAAACGGAAAAGAACCCACACAAGTACACACAAAGACTACATCCTAAAAAAAAAAAAATCATTGATTATGTTAAGACTTTCATGTTGTGCACTAATGCTCAACCTAGTCATTCTAGGGCTTAGCCGACTTCCTCAATTAAAAAATAAAATAAAATTAATATAAATAAATATGGAAAAATAACGATGCACTAGAACGGCATGTTATCTACGACTGTATATAATTTTTTTCACAAAATCCCACCATTTGCATACCGAACTAGTGAACTAACGCAAACATATTCATTATGTTTTCTTAAAAAATAACATACCAACCTTAGGAGAACCCCATTTTTTGGGAGTTATACTTAATTTCCATAAATAATATTTATATATTCCGGAAGGTAATCTGATTGTCTACGTTTTATCTTCTTCCACCATATTCCAAAAAGTTGTGTAGGTAGCTCTAATATTATTTTTTGACATTCAGATTTCTGTTTTTCTAGGAGTCCATTGCGACTAATGCATCATGAGTGGCGAGCATTAGCTTACACCAGCCCTGGAAAGACATGAAATCTGTGTGCAACATTTGGAATGAAAATTGCCTATGTAGTTTGTAGAATAAATGATACATACAAAAAAAGGCATATAGAGCTATATTTTGTAGAGTCTTGCATTCATTATTTATAACGATTCAATTTACAGAGGCTTGTAGCTATTTAAAAATATGGATTATGATTACATGTGCCATAAATTTACAAAGACTCAAACATCTTTTATAACAATAATGACTAGCCTATAGATATATAGCTTTCCATTGGGCATATTGATTCAATTCAAATATAATGTAATTCTTACCTCCATTTGATGATAACAATTTTGCAAACAAAAATAATTATGAGATATTTATTTTGTTTTTATATGCATAATTGTGCCAAATTATAAAACCATTTTTTGCTTATTTATACTTCATTATTTATTTATTTTTGTGTATTATGAAGTGCATTCATATTTATTCTTTTTAAGTTATCTTTTTATATTATATTAATTTAGTACATAAATGGTAATAGTCATCATCCTCGTCATCATCATCATCTCCATCATCATCATCCTCATTATCACCCACTTCCTCATCATCATCCTCATCCTCATCATCATCCTCATCATCTTCATCATCATCTTGGTCATCATCTTCATCATCAACATCATCATCATCGTCATCATCATCATCAACATCATCATCATCATCTTGACGAAGATGATGGTTGATGATGAAGATGATGATGATGATGATGACGAATATGATCATCCTCCTCCTCATCATCATCATCATAATCATCTTCGTCATCATCAACATCATCATCATCATCCTCATCATCATCATCAACATCATCGTCATCATTCTCGTCATCATCATCATCATCATCCTCGTTATCACTCACTTCCTCGTCATCATCCCCATCCTCATCATCATCATCATCATCATCATCGGTATCACCCACTTCCTCATCGTCATCTTCATCCTCATCCTCATCCTCATCCTCATCCTCATCATCATATTCATCATCAACATCATCATCATTGTCATCATCATCATCATCGTCATCACCCTCTTCCTCCTCATCATCATCATCATCAACAACATCTTGGTCATCATCTTCATCATCAACATCATCATCATCATCTTGGTCATCATATTCATCATCAACATCATCATCAACTTCATCCATTCAATAGGATTTTTATATGGATGCATATGTGCTTAAGCTATGGTTTGGTCCAATTTTACTAAATAGCATCTACGCACTCAATAGCGCGTACGCACTATTAGTGTGTGCGTGATATTACTGCGTACGCGCTTTAAATCAACACGCATGCGCCATTTAAATTTTTAAGTTTTGGCAGGTAATTCCTTTCCCACCAACGTGGTGGATGACTTGGCTGCTATGGTTTTAGGTTCGGGCTTCCAAAATACATATAATACTATTAAAAAATACATCTTATTCTATAACTTCTTCTGTTTCAAGCATGATTCTGCGTATGCTACACTAGTCCACTGCTAATGAAATTGTACACACTTGTAAAACTATGTGTGCAGATTCTGAATATGTAATTTTTTATTAAATCTATTATTTGTTCATATTTTTTAATTAATTTCAATTGCACTAACGTCAATCTTACACAAAAAGTAGGTTATTTCTTTCGTCTATAACTTTTGATTGGCTCACCTAGTTTGAAAACGGAAAAGAACCCACACAAGTACACACAAAGACTACATCCTAAAAAAAAAAAAATCATTGATTATGTTAAGACTTTCATGTTGTGCACTAATGCTCAACCTAGTCATTCTAGGGCTTAGCCGACTTCCTCAATTAAAAAATAAAATAAAATTAATATAAATAAATATGGAAAAATAACGATGCACTAGAACGGCATGTTATCTACGACTGTATATAATTTTTTTCACAAAATCCCACCATTTGCATACCGAACTAGTGAACTAACGCAAACATATTCATTATGTTTTCTTAAAAAATAACATACCAAACTTAGGAGAACCCCATTTTTTGGGAGTTATACTTAATTTCCATAAATAATATTTATATATTCCGGAAGGTAATCTGATTGTCTACGTTTTATCTTCTTCCACCATATTCCAAAAAGTTGTGTAGGTAGCTCTAATATTATTTTTTGACATTCAGATTTCTGTTTTTCTAGGAGTCCATTGCGACTAATGCATCATGAGTGGCGAGCATTAGCTTACACCAGCCCTGGAAAGACATGAAATCTGTGTGCAACATTTGGAATGAAAATTGCCTATGTAGTTTGTAGAATAAATGATACATACAAAAAAAGGCATATAGAGCTATATTTTGTAGAGTCTTGCATTCATTATTTATAACGATTCAATTTACAGAGGCTTGTAGCTATTTAAAAATATGGATTATGATTACATGTGCCATAAATTTACAAAGACTCAAACATCTTTTATAACAATAATGACTAGCCTATAGATATATAGCTTTCCATTGGGCATATTGATTCAATTCAAATATAATGTAATTCTTACCTCCATTTGATGATAACAATTTTGCAAACAAAAATAATTATGAGATATTTATTTTGTTTTTATATGCATAATTGTGCCAAATTATAAAACCATTTTTTGCTTATTTATACTTCATTATTTATTTATTTTTGTGTATTATGAAGTGCATTCATATTTATTCTTTTTAAGTTATCTTTTTATATTATATTAATTTAGTACATAAATGGTAATAGTCATCATCCTCGTCATCATCATCATCTCCATCATCATCATCCTCATTATCACCCACTTCCTCATCATCATCCTCATCCTCATCATCATCCTCATCATCTTCATCATCATCTTGGTCATCATCTTCATCATCAACATCATCATCATCGTCATCATCATCATCAACATCATCATCATCATCTTGACGAAGATGATGGTTGATGATGAAGATGATGATGATGATGATGACGAATATGATCATCCTCCTCCTCATCATCATCATCATAATCATCTTCGTCATCATCAACATCATCATCATCATCCTCATCATCATCATCAACATCATCGTCATCATTCTCGTCATCATCATCATCATCATCCTCGTTATCACTCACTTCCTCGTCATCATCCCCATCCTCATCATCATCATCATCATCATCATCGGTATCACCCACTTCCTCATCGTCATCTTCATCCTCATCCTCATCCTCATCCTCATCCTCATCATCATATTCATCATCAACATCATCATCATTGTCATCATCATCATCATCGTCATCACCCTCTTCCTCCTCATCATCATCATCATCAACAACATCTTGGTCATCATCTTCATCATCAACATCATCATCATCATCTTGGTCATCATATTCATCATCAACATCATCATCAACTTCATCCATTCAATAGGATTTTTATATGGATGCATATGTGCTTAAGCTATGGTTTGGTCCAATTTTACTAAATAGCATCTACGCACTCAATAGCGCGTACGCACTATTAGTGTGTGCGTGATATTACTGCGTACGCGCTTTAAATCAACACGCATGCGCCATTTAAATTTTTAAGTTTTGGCAGGTAATTCCTTTCCCACCAACGTGGTGGATGACTTGGCTGCTATGGTTTTAGGTTCGGGCTTCCAAAATACATATAATACTATTAAAAAATACATCTTATTCTATAACTTCTTCTGTTTCAAGCATGATTCTGCGTATGCTACACTAGTCCACTGCTAATGAAATTGTACACACTTGTAAAACTATGTGTGCAGATTCTGAATATGTAATTTTTTATTAAATCTATTATTTGTTCATATTTTTTAATTAATTTCAATTGCACTAACGTCAATCTTACACAAAAAGTAGGTTATTTCTTTCGTCTATAACTTTTGATTGGCTCACCTAGTTTGAAAACGGAAAAGAACCCACACAAGTACACACAAAGACTACATCCTAAAAAAAAAAAAATCATTGATTATGTTAAGACTTTCATGTTGTGCACTAATGCTCAACCTAGTCATTCTAGGGCTTAGCCGACTTCCTCAATTAAAAAATAAAATAAAATTAATATAAATAAATATGGAAAAATAACGATGCACTAGAACGGCATGTTATCTACGACTGTATATAATTTTTTTTACAAAATCCCACCATTTGCATACCGAACTAGTGAACTAACGCAAACATATTCATTATGTTTTCTTAAAAAATAACATACCAAACTTAGGAGAACCCCATTTTTTGGGAGTTATACTTAATTTCCATAAATAATATTTATATATTCCGGAAGGTAATCTGATTGTCTACGTTTTATCTTCTTCCACCATATTCCAAAAAGTTGTGTAGGTAGCTCTAATATTATTTTTTGACATTCAGATTTCTGTTTTTCTAGGAGTCCATTGCGACTAATGCATCATGAGTGGCGAGCATTAGCTTACACCAGCCCTGGAAAGACATGAAATCTGTGTGCAACATTTGGAATGAAAATTGCCTATGTAGTTTGTAGAATAAATGATACATACAAAAAAAGGCATATAGAGCTATATTTTGTAGAGTCTTGCATTCATTATTTATAACGATTCAATTTACAGAGGCTTGTAGCTATTTAAAAATATGGATTATGATTACATGTGCCATAAATTTACAAAGACTCAAACATCTTTTATAACAATAATGACTAGCCTATAGATATATAGCTTTCCATTGGGCATATTGATTCAATTCAAATATAATGTAATTCTTACCTCCATTTGATGATAACAATTTTGCAAACAAAAATAATTATGAGATATTTATTTTGTTTTTATATGCATAATTGTGCCAAATTATAAAACCATTTTTTGCTTATTTATACTTCATTATTTATTTATTTTTGTGTATTATGAAGTGCATTCATATTTATTCTTTTTAAGTTATCTTTTTATATTATATTAATTTAGTACATAAATGGTAATAGTCATCATCCTCGTCATCATCATCATCTCCATCATCATCATCCTCATTATCACCCACTTCCTCATCATCATCCTCATCCTCATCATCATCCTCATCATCTTCATCATCATCTTGGTCATCATCTTCATCATCAACATCATCATCATCGTCATCATCATCATCAACATCATCATCATCATCTTGACGAAGATGATGGTTGATGATGAAGATGATGATGATGATGATGACGAATATGATCATCCTCCTCCTCATCATCATCATCATAATCATCTTCGTCATCATCAACATCATCATCATCATCCTCATCATCATCATCAACATCATCGTCATCATTCTCGTCATCATCATCATCATCATCCTCGTTATCACTCACTTCCTCGTCATCATCCCCATCCTCATCATCATCATCATCATCATCATCATCGGTATCACCCACTTCCTCATCGTCATCTTCATCCTCATCCTCATCCTCATCCTCATCCTCATCATCATATTCATCATCAACATCATCATCATTGTCATCATCATCATCATCGTCATCACCCTCTTCCTCCTCATCATCATCATCATCAACAACATCTTGGTCATCATCTTCATCATCAACATCATCATCATCATCTTGGTCATCATATTCATCATCAACATCATCATCAACTTCATCCATTCAATAGGATTTTTATATGGATGCATATGTGCTTAAGCTATGGTTTGGTCCAATTTTACTAAATAGCATCTACGCACTCAATAGCGCGTACGCACTATTAGTGTGTGCGTGATATTACTGCGTACGCGCTTTAAATCAACACGCATGCGCCATTTAAATTTTTAAGTTTTGGCAGGTAATTCCTTTCCCACCAACGTGGTGGATGACTTGGCTGCTATGGTTTTAGGTTCGGGCTTCCAAAATACATATAATACTATTAAAAAATACATCTTATTCTATAACTTCTTCTGTTTCAAGCATGATTCTGCGTATGCTACACTAGTCCACTGCTAATGAAATTGTACACACTTGTAAAACTATGTGTGCAGATTCTGAATATGTAATTTTTTATTAAATCTATTATTTGTTCATATTTTTTAATTAATTTCAATTGCACTAACGTCAATCTTACACAAAAAGTAGGTTATTTCTTTCGTCTATAACTTTTGATTGGCTCACCTAGTTTGAAAACGGAAAAGAACCCACACAAGTACACACAAAGACTACATCCTAAAAAAAAAAAAATCATTGATTATGTTAAGACTTTCATGTTGTGCACTAATGCTCAACCTAGTCATTCTAGGGCTTAGCCGACTTCCTCAATTAAAAAATAAAATAAAATTAATATAAATAAATATGGAAAAATAACGATGCACTAGAACGGCATGTTATCTACGACTGTATATAATTTTTTTCACAAAATCCCACCATTTGCATACCGAACTAGTGAACTAACGCAAACATATTCATTATGTTTTCTTAAAAAATAACATACCAACCTTAGGAGAACCCCATTTTTTGGGAGTTATACTTAATTTCCATAAATAATATTTATATATTCCGGAAGGTAATCTGATTGTCTACGTTTTATCTTCTTCCACCATATTCCAAAAAGTTGTGTAGGTAGCTCTAATATTATTTTTTGACATTCAGATTTCTGTTTTTCTAGGAGTCCATTGCGACTAATGCATCATGAGTGGCGAGCATTAGCTTACACCAGCCCTGGAAAGACATGAAATCTGTGTGCAACATTTGGAATGAAAATTGCCTATGTAGTTTGTAGAATAAATGATACATACAAAAAAAGGCATATAGAGCTATATTTTGTAGAGTCTTGCATTCATTATTTATAACGATTCAATTTACAGAGGCTTGTAGCTATTTAAAAATATGGATTATGATTACATGTGCCATAAATTTACAAAGACTCAAACATCTTTTATAACAATAATGACTAGCCTATAGATATATAGCTTTCCATTGGGCATATTGATTCAATTCAAATATAATGTAATTCTTACCTCCATTTGATGATAACAATTTTGCAAACAAAAATAATTATGAGATATTTATTTTGTTTTTATATGCATAATTGTGCCAAATTATAAAACCATTTTTTGCTTATTTATACTTCATTATTTATTTATTTTTGTGTATTATGAAGTGCATTCATATTTATTCTTTTTAAGTTATCTTTTTATATTATATTAATTTAGTACATAAATGGTAATAGTCATCATCCTCGTCATCATCATCATCTCCATCATCATCATCCTCATTATCACCCACTTCCTCATCATCATCCTCATCCTCATCATCATCCTCATCATCTTCATCATCATCTTGGTCATCATCTTCATCATCAACATCATCATCATCGTCATCATCATCATCAACATCATCATCATCATCTTGACGAAGATGATGGTTGATGATGAAGATGATGATGATGATGATGACGAATATGATCATCCTCCTCCTCATCATCATCATCATAATCATCTTCGTCATCATCAACATCATCATCATCATCCTCATCATCATCATCAACATCATCGTCATCATTCTCGTCATCATCATCATCATCATCCTCGTTATCACTCACTTCCTCGTCATCATCCCCATCCTCATCATCATCATCATCATCATCATCGGTATCACCCACTTCCTCATCGTCATCTTCATCCTCATCCTCATCCTCATCATCATATTCATCATCAACATCATCATCATTGTCATCATCATCATCATCGTCATCACCCTCTTCCTCCTCATCATCATCATCATCAACAACATCTTGGTCATCATCTTCATCATCAACATCATCATCATCATCTTGGTCATCATATTCATCATCAACATCATCATCAACTTCATCCATTCAATAGGATTTTTATATGGATGCATATGTGCTTAAGCTATGGTTTGGTCCAATTTTACTAAATAGCATCTACGCACTCAATAGCGCGTACGCACTATTAGTGTGTGCGTGATATTACTGCGTACGCGCTTTAAATCAACACGCATGCGCCATTTAAATTTTTAAGTTTTGGCAGGAAATTCCTTTCCCACCAACGTGGTGGATGACTTGGCTGCTATGGTTTTAGGTTCGGGCTTCCAAAATACATATAATACTATTAAAAAATACATCTTATTCTATAACTTCTTCTGTTTCAAGCATGATTCTGCGTATGCTACACTAGTCCACTGCTAATGAAATTGTACACACTTGTAAAACTATGTGTGCAGATTCTGAATATGTAATTTTTTATTAAATCTATTATTTGTTCATATTTTTTAATTAATTTCAATTGCACTAACGTCAATCTTACACAAAAAGTAGGTTATTTCTTTCGTCTATAACTTTTGATTGGCTCACCTAGTTTGAAAACGGAAAAGAACCCACACAAGTACACACAAAGACTACATCCTAAAAAAAAAAAAATCATTGATTATGTTAAGACTTTCATGTTGTGCACTAATGCTCAACCTAGTCATTCTAGGGCTTAGCCGACTTCCTCAATTAAAAAATAAAATAAAATTAATATAAATAAATATGGAAAAATAACGATGCACTAGAACGGCATGTTATCTACGACTGTATATAATTTTTTTCACAAAATCCCACCATTTGCATACCGAACTAGTGAACTAACGCAAACATATTCATTATGTTTTCTTAAAAAATAACATACCAACCTTAGGAGAACCCCATTTTTTGGGAGTTATACTTAATTTCCATAAATAATATTTATATATTCCGGAAGGTAATCTGATTGTCTACGTTTTATCTTCTTCCACCATATTCCAAAAAGTTGTGTAGGTAGCTCTAATATTATTTTTTGACATTCAGATTTCTGTTTTTCTAGGAGTCCATTGCGACTAATGCATCATGAGAGTCGAGCATTAGCTTACACCAGCCCTGGAAAGACATGAAATCTGTGTGCAACATTTGGAATGAAAATTGCCTATGTAGTTTGTAGAATAAATGATACATACAAAAAAAGGCATATAGAGCTATATTTTGTAGAGTCTTGCATTCATTATTTATAACGATTCAATTTACAGAGGCTTGTAGCTATTTAAAAATATGGATTATGATTACATGTGCCATAAATTTACAAAGACTCAAACATCTTTTATAACAATAATGACTAGCCTATAGATATATAGCTTTCCATTGGGCATATTGATTCAATTCAAATATAATGTAATTCTTACCTCCATTTGATGATAACAATTTTGCAAACAAAAATAATTATGAGATATTTATTTTGTTTTTATATGCATAATTGTGCCAAATTATAAAACCATTTTTTGCTTATTTATACTTCATTATTTATTTATTTTTGTGTATTATGAAGTGCATTCATATTTATTCTTTTTAAGTTATCTTTTTATATTATATTAATTTAGTACATAAATGGTAATAGTCATCATCCTCGTCATCATCATCATCTCCATCATCATCATCCTCATTATCACCCACTTCCTCATCATCATCCTCATCCTCATCATCATCCTCATCATCTTCATCATCATCTTGGTCATCATCTTCATCATCAACATCATCATCATCGTCATCATCATCATCAACATCATCATCATCATCTTGACGAAGATGATGGTTGATGATGAAGATGATGATGATGATGATGACGAATATGATCATCCTCCTCCTCATCATCATCATCATAATCATCTTCGTCATCATCAACATCATCATCATCATCCTCATCATCATCATCAACATCATCGTCATCATTCTCGTCATCATCGTCATTCTCGTCATCATCATCATCATCCTCGTTATCACTCACTTCCTCGTCATCATCCCCATCCTCATCATCATCATCATCATCATCATCGGTATCACCCACTTCCTCATCGTCATCTTCATCCTCATCCTCATCCTCATCCTCATCCTCATCCTCATATTCATCATCAACATCATCATCATTGTCATCATCATCATCATCGTCATCACCCTCTTCCTCCTCCTCATCAGCATCATCAACAACATCTTGGTCATCATCTTCATCATCAACATCATCATCATCATCTTGGTCATCATATTCATCATCAACTTCATCCATTCAATAGGATTTTTATATGGATGCATATGTGTTTAAGCTATGGTTTGGTCCAATTTTACTAAATAGCATCTACGCACTCAATAGCGCGTACGCACTATTAGTGTGTGCGTGATATTACTGCGTACGCGCTTTAAATCAACACGCATGCGCCATTTAAATTTTTAAGTTTTGGCAGGTAATTCCTTTCCCACCAACGTGGTGGATGACTTGGCTGCTATGGTTTTAGGTTCGGGCTTCCAAAATACATATAATACTATTAAAAAATACATCTTATTCTATAACTTCTTCTGTTTCAAGCATGATTCTGCGTATGCTATACTAGTCCACTGCTAATGAAATTGTACACACTTGTAAAACTATGTGTGCAGATTCTGAATATGTAATTTTTTATTAAATCTATTATTTGTTCATATTTTTTAATTAATTTCAATTGCACTAATGTCAATCTTACACAAAAAGTAGGTTATTTCTTTCGTCTATAACTTTTGATTGGCTCACCTAGTTTGAAAACGGAAAAGAACCCACACAAGTACACACAAAGACTACATCCTAAAAAAAAAAAAATCATTGATTATGTTAAGACTTTCATGTTGTGCACTAATGCTCAACCTAGTCATTCTAGGGCTTAGCCGACTTCCTCAATTAAAAAATAAAATAAATTAATATAAATAAATATGGAAAAATAACGATACACTAGAACGGCATGTTATCTACGACTGTATATAATTTTTTTCACAAAATCCCACCATTTGCATACCGAACTAGTGAACTAACGCAAACATATTCATTATGTTTTCTTAAAAAATAACATAACAACCTTAGGAGAACCCCATTTTTTGGGAGTTATACTTAATTTCCATAAATAATATTTATATATTCCGGAAGGTAATCTGATTGTCTACGTTTTATCTTCTTCCACCATATTCCAAAAAGTTGTGTAGGTAGCTCTAATATTATTTTTTGACATTCAGATTTCTGTTTTTCTAGGAGTCCATTGCGACTAATGCATCATGAGTGGCGAGCATTAGCTTACACTAGCCCTGGAAAGACATGAAATCTATGTGCAACATTTGGAATGAAAATTGCCTATGTAGTTTGTAGAATAAATGATACATACAAAAAAAGGCATATAGAGCTATATTTTGTAGAGTCTTGCATTCATTATTTATAACGATTCAATTTACAAAGGCTTGTAGCTATTTAAAAATATGGATTATGATTACATGTGCCATAAATTTACAAAGACTCAAACATCTTTTATAACAATAATGACTAGCCTATAGATATATAGCTTTCCATTGGGCATATTGATTCAATTCAAATATAATGTAATTCTTACCTCCATTTTATGATAACAATTTTGCAAACAAAAATAATTATGAGATATTTATTTTGTTTTTATATGCATAATTGTGCCAAATTATAAAACCATTTTTTGCTTATTTATACTTCATTATTTATTTATTTTTGTGTATTATGAAGTGCATTCATATTTATTCTTTTTAAGTTATCTTTTTATATTATATTAATTTAGTACATAAATGGTAAATAAAATGAATGTGAATCAAGTTAATGGAGAGTGATACATATTAATAATGATTATTTTATTTTTAATATAAAAAAGTCAAGAAAAAAAATTTATAAGTTTCCCCACCAGTGGTTGATGGCCAAATTTGGGACATGGAGGGTGATGAGATAGATAATATTTTAATATAAAATAGATTTTTATTTTTTATTTTTACTAAATCAACGGAATTGAACTTAGGTGGATGGAAAGGATATAATTTCAATATTTCTTATAATAAAATTATAAGTTTATTTTAAATAAAAAAATGTAATTTCAATATTTCTTATAATAAAATTATAAATTTCTTTTAAATATAAATTTAATATTGGTTATAAAGTATATTGACTTTAATGTATTAATTATATAGTATATTGAAAGATGTAATTTCAATATTCCATATAATAAAATTATGAAATTTAAAATTATTTATAACGTATATCGAATTTAATGTATTAGTTATAAATCATATTAAAGGATATAATTTCCATATTTCTTATAATATAATAAAATTATGAATTTCCTTTATAAATACAAATTGAATTAATTCAGACAGGCTTCATTTCCATATTTCTTATAATATAATAAAATTATGAATTTCCTTTATAAATACAAATTGAATTAATTCAGACAGGCTTTCCGAAGTAGAATTTATTATAATATTATAAAATTATGATTCCTTTATAGATACAAATTGAATTAATTCAGACAGGCTTTCCGAAGTAGAAGGACTCAGGTGCGAGAAGAGAGCATGAACTTTTTTTCAATGTGATTTACTTAAAATGAATGTTTGATGCAGCTACTTGGGTACTGGCAGGTTTTGCCAAGGCAGGATATGCAATGAAGATGTTTGTTATGTTGTTTTGTGTTCCCAAAATATGGTATTGTTTAATATTTTGGGAATTTTATTGATATAAGAAGTATCATCACATTAAGTTTTTCTTAAATAAAATAAAAGTTTTTTTTAAGTGAACTGCAATTTTGTCATTATTGCTGGGTAAATTTAAAACTGTTTTAACTTTTTTTCATGATCTGATTTTAACTTATTTGGATCATCTTTATGGAATGTAACTCACCTTTTGGGTTGAAAGTTATTGATTAATGTGTGGTGTACTTGGTGGGTTGAAAGGTATTGTTTAAATTCTCAATGCTAATTAAAGATAGAAAAATTATTCAGAAAATTCTTTGATATTAAAGTTTTAATTAAAAGACTATTTTTAAGTATAGTAGCATAATTTGAATACAAATATGGATACCAATACAATTTGATACGAAAGAAATAAGTAATGAAAAAATTCATTAGGAAAGTAGACTTTTTATATATACTATTTTTAATTAAATATTCACCAATATATCCTAAATGTACATAAACATCTATATAATAAAAATAAATAAATATAATATTTTTAATAAAGTATTAAATATAAAGTATTATTTATACAACTAGTGTGAGATTATTAATAATTATTTTAATAAGAGCATAAAATTAAATTAGATTTATGTTTTATAGTGTTAAAATAATTAAAATTTAGTTTTTTCTGGTTCAATCAAAATTTAATTATCTATTAATAAGAACTTGTATCTATTTTATGAATATTACACAATTCCAATTTTCCCTAATTTCTCTATACAAAAGGCCAATACGACCCAAAGTTGTTGATCGAAAGTTTTGACAATATCTAGCTGATTTTTCCAATAATTTTTTCAAGATGCAGCCCACAGCACATCTATTGGATGGTTGAAATCAAGACAACTGAAATTAGAGAATAGAGGGTAAGTGTTACTTTGCTTTTAAATTGAAATAACTAGAATGGCATCTTACACAGGCAATTTTAGGAGACAATGCTTTGGCACACAAACTTTGACGCAAAACCGCTCATATAAAACATATTCTTTCCACCTAATATCAAATTGCAACCGAACTTTCCTTTAAAACCAAAAATAAATCCAACAAGATCTTCTCAGCGCATTAAACATAATAACAGAGCCTTCTCATGAAGGGCCACAACAGAAACTTATTCCTTATAATATATTACTTCAAAGAGTATATGTTCTCACTCCGAGTAGCCATCTTCATAATTTATTACTACTTCGAAGAAGTATATATTCTTACTCTCAGTAGCCATCTTCATATAATCTATTACTTCATTTAAGAATATATATTCTCACTTTCAGTAGCCATCTTCTCCATTAAGTTTGTCGAGAACTGCAGCTAACCCAAAAACGAATGCATGATCAACTCCTGGTTGCACTGAAACGCTAAATATGTCTTTTATTGCATTCTTCAGAGTGACCTACACAGCGTTTAATACATATATATATATATGTCACTGACCAGATTTTACCTTTAGTAAGCAGACAGTGTGTATATAATATATATTACATCTGCAGCAATGGCACCGGAATCGTCATAGAAGCCACAGGCTCGCTCAGTGAAACTGCCCACAATCTCGTAATCCCACTCCTTTTTATTCTTGTATGAATCAGTGAGTGAAACTTTAATGGGTTTCTTCTGCCAACAACTAATGGCAGAAGCGTTGACCTTAAAAATGGGTTTTTGGTGATCATCTATCTCGTCGCTCACTAAGCTTGTCTATTGCTTGCACGGGGTTTCATTAGAAGGCAATATAATACCACGTTCATTCATATTGCTGTATTAAAAATTCATAAAAAACTATAAATTATATTACTTATATATTAAGGGGCAAAGGTTTTTTTTAATTTAGTGTAACAATACAAAAATACTTTGGGGTCTTTTTTATATGGGTGGGCTGACAAATAGTCAGTCACCAAATGGAGATGGCCGGATCACAACGGGATGAGAAATCAGGTTGAGGCAAGGCTCGGGCTTACCAATACACAGGGAAATCGCGTCTTGAGGCATGCTTGAGGCTAGGGGTTTCGTGGTGAAGTGGGTTTCCAGTCGATCATAGTCGAAAAACAGTGGTCATTGATAGCCAATTGTTACCAATAGCATTGAGGCAGTTGTTACCAATAGCCTTGGGAGGCTCTAAGCCTCCAGGGCCTGTTATAGGCCCTCGATGGGCCTTGGAGGATTGAATACCCAACCACTCATTCCTATTACAGGCCTTGGGAGGTTTAGTCAGCCTCCTAGAGCTTGTTACAGGCCCTGGGGGCTTGGATACCTAGCCCACAACAGGCTTAGTCAACGAATGGGGAACTACAACATGCAATATAAATGTTGTACTATGTGCATTGGCTCTAGTGACATACAAGAAGTGATCTCCTATCTCTTCATTAGACCATTAGATCATAATGATATGTGGTTGAGTAATTGCATTGTGGGTGAAGTAATGTGCATCCACGATATGCATGGAAAGAAGCAAGGTGCATTGTAGAATGCATGTGGGGTCATAAGAGGGGTATCATATCAATATACTAGGTAGAAATATAAAGGGGTATAAAAAATGTTAATGAAAAAATTGATACATACAATATCTAGTGAAAATAGGGGTTTTTTTAAATTGGGAAGGCATATTGGGAGGGGTAAAAAAAAAATGATTTTGGAAGGTATTTTCCAATATTTAGTGAAATTAGGGGTATTGTTTCATATGCCACGATCGAACGTGCTATGATAGCTATTTATTGAGTGAAGACCCCGTGATTGCTTGCGGAAGCAGAGCAACTGCACCACACCATCCTGAAAATGCATACATACATCCAACATCACTATTATTAGACCATTATCATTATCATTGCTGGAAAACCATTGCCACAACAAGTACTTGATGCAAGCAAGAGTTGCATCTTAACAAAACAAGTACCAAGCAAGGGTTGCATTTCAAAATAAAGGGTTCTAAACATTAAGGATGAAGCATCATCAAAAAATCTCATTAGTTGCATATCAAGAAAACAAGTACCTCATTAAGCAAGGATTGCATTTCAAGATAAAATGTTCTAAAAAGAAAAATCTCATTAGTTGGATCTCAACAAAACACGTACCTTATCAAGTAAGGATGGCATTTCAAGATAAAAGGTTTTAAACATTAAGGATGTTGATAAATCATCAGGATAGAGTAAACAGAAAAAATTCTTATTACTTGGTAGTTGAAATAGAAGAATGTTTGTGTTTATTTTATAGGTAGAATAAATAAGAAAAATTTAGTTTAAATGTAATCATATATTTTTCTAATACAGATCTATTGATGTCAATAAAATCAATTTAATTAATCTTGATAGGACATTTATCTCATCTTCCTACATCTTTCCACAGTATTCATCTTCCTACAATATATAATTTAAAACCCTAATTCCTAATCCACCCCAAATTATAAAATACAAAACCCTATCAGTAAACACAACGTCATTCTTATAACCATACGCTTTGAACAATCATGTAAACACAACATCATTCATATAAACCTTCCGTTTCAACGTGAGTATGGGCTTCCCATGGCAATCTTTAAGCATATATTGATGTTGAACGGTTGGACCGCATCCCTCCACTTTGAATACTTCGTTTCCTCCACAGTCCGTGACCACAAAGCCACCTCCATTAACAACACATGGCCTCTTCCTCACAATGAATTGTTTGTGTGAAGTGGAGCAGAAGTGTTTGCTAACTACAGGCCGAATAATAACAGTAGTACTGTTACTATCCATTATTTTTTAGTGTTCAGTCTTCTGCCGCTCGTCACATATCACACATAAAACATATAGCGCAATTGTGCAGCTTAAATAGAGGGCCACATACTTCATTTAAGCTGCCTGGAAAGCACTTGAAATCAAGTTGGAATGATTGACAAGATCTGTAATTACTTTCGGTTAGTCAATGGGTCTGGTCGGATACTATTGGTATGTGTATGGCGAGCCTTAAGCATTGAGTTACAAAGCATTTAATGCTGCAGCTCACTGAAGGTCGATTGGATCTGAAGATTCTCTAAATCCAATAGACCCTAAGCACTGAGCTGCAGCATTAAATGCTCTGCAACTCAATGCCTAGGACTTGCCGTATGTATATTGCTTATTGATACGATGTTGAAGCTGTTAAGCACTGAGCTGCAGCATTAAATGCTCTGCAACTCAATGCCTAGGACTTGCCGTATGTATATTGCTTATTGATACGATGTTGAAGCTGTTTTTTAATTGACAGTAAAAGTAAGATAAGGTTCTTGTCTGTTTAGCCGTAATCATGAGTAGACTGGTGGGAGTTTAAGACGACTCGTCAGGTTCCATTCTGAGCATTCGACCCCACTCCCACACCAGCTCAACCAGATTGCTACTGTATGCAAAAATAAAATATAGCCAACTTTTTTATTGTCGTTCACGTACGAGTGATATTTCTATTTGCGCCCGTGATCTTCAACAGCTGAAGATAAGAGAGCTGGTTAAAGTTACCAAATTGTTGTGAAATTCCTAGCGCCATAGCACCAATATCAGGTAGAATCTTCAAACTTTGGAATTGATGATTATTATTGTTTTGGGGAGTTCTTTAAATGTTATGTGATTTGGAGGATATCTTGATAGTATCGAAATGTTATATGATTTGGAGGATATCTTGATAGTATCTAAATGTTATATGATTTGGAGGATATAATGATAGTATAGTTATAATATTTAGTGAAATTTTAGTTGAAATTTTAATTTTAAATGTATAAATTGATAATATGGTTATATAATATTTAGTCAAATTTTAGTTGAAATTTTATTTTTAAATGTATAAATAGATTTAATATGAGCAAATATCTCCATTACATTTAAATTATATAGTTTCAATAATTCATATTGGTGTAGTCTAAATATTTTAAGTTTTTACTAGTATATTTCTTATTGGAAATTTTTAAATTTTTTTAGAATCTCATATATTAGTTATGGAAATTGCATAATTTTGGTGTCATGGGGTATTTGAGCTTTAAATTTTTTGAGAATCACATATTTTAGTTATGGAAATTGCATAATTTGGGTGCCATGGGATATTTGAGGGTGCTGAATCTATTTATGGATTCAAAAATAGAATTTAAATACATAGAAATTTGGATTTTACCAAAACAATATTCCGTCTTACCAAAACCCATGCTAAAGTTGAATAAATAAACTACTTCATTAATATTTACAATTCCAACAATTTTTTTTGTAAAATTTTAAACAAATATGATTTAAAAATTAGAATTCAAAAAAAACAGAGATTTTTAATAGTTAATCCTATTCAAAATATACTTTTAGAAAGAAACACATATTCTTAAAAATGAATAACACTCAAAGTGTATAACTGTAGAGTATCTCTCATTATACTGATTTTTTCAAAATATACAACAGAAACCCTGGTTTTTCCTTATGCATTCAAGCCATCTTCATTCTTTGAGATTAATGGTATACTGCATGTTATCCATTCCTTTAGACACTATGCTATTGAAATTCAAGGATGTTAATTTATTGAAATATCAAATGTGAAACAGGTAATAGATATAGATATAGTTTTAATAGCTTCAATACGATCATGTATGGGAGGTGCTGCAACTTCATTTCTTCTTGTTGGGATCTACGGTGAGCTTAAAATCTCGTATTTAATCAAAATTAGAATCTTTAGGAGATATTAATGGAAAATATATGTTTATTATTTCGGTTACCAACTAGCATGGGTGTTTACTAATTAGGTAATATTATTAAGTATTATGTCAGTTTATTTAGGTTTAAAATGTCTCGAATTTGTCGTTGTTGATACAATTAATTAGGTAATATTATTAGGTATTTTTACATTCGCAGGTAATATTATTAGGTATTTTTACATTCGCATTTGTAATGGTTGATAAAATTGTTGAAGTATTAGAGGGTTAGGTATATCATTAGAATTTTCTATATTTATTTATTATAGTTTATTTATTCTTTCAACAATTTTGGAAGAGGATCTAATTTATCGGATTTTACTAAGATGGGAAAGCTTTTGGTCGAAGGATTTATATATAGAAATTTACCAAAAGTAAATATAAAGGAAACCCTAAAGTTTCATGGAAATAAATATTTGGGTTCTATTGTAGCCTCTCTCGAATTTATAAGAGAAAATGTGATTTTCTATGAAAATGATCTGATGGGTTATTTTTCATTTGGCTTTAAGGGCAATTCCAAATGTTGGTATGAATGTTTTGGAAAAAGAAAACTTACGTCTTTTACAGTATTTTTGGAGCTATTTTGTAAATATTGGTGTCCCAATGAGATTGATTAGTGGCTACCTATAATTCAAAATATCAAAACATTCTATGATGCACAAAATATTGTTGAAGAGGGTCCCATACCACCTGTTACCAATCAAATTAGCAGTTGATTTGGTAAGCATGTAGGAGGGGTTAGGACCCAATGTCACCTCAGTCCTATCATTGAATTCTTTGAGAAATTCTTCACCTAGGGGAGAGCCATCAAAGATTACCCGTAAATAATACCTTTTTCTTCCCTCTACACTAGAGATCATTGCCTTGTATGGAGTCGAAAGTTAATAAAAATAACACCTTTAGATCAACTACCTTGCTTAGTATGTATCAGCACTTTAGCATAATCACGAGTGAGTTATAATTCATATTCACCCACTAAGATAGTAACAGAGATATGTTTAATACAACAGTATTATCATCCTTACGAATGCAACTCCAAAACCAAAGTTAGATCATTAAGTTGGAGATGCTAACAATGGGGCATGTGCAAGCTAATAAGGGTCACTTTTGGCGTGTTAGATGCAATCAAAAACTGAAAAATCAGGCATCCATCAACTTACTTGGTTTTTTTTATATACTTACACAAGATATCTTGCATCGAGTAAAACATATGAAATGTAGGAAACTGAGTCAAGTTTCCGAATATATAAGTTTTAAGTAATGAAAATTTACATAACTATGTCAAATTTCATTTTTTCTAACATTCACTTTTTTTTTTGGCAAATGATAAGGTATATTTTTTTGTGGGTGCAGCCTTTCACTACCTAAATGACTGTTTCGGGCTACAAAAATTGGTAGACATGTATAGAACCCGTAGCACTAGTGCAGCACTATTTTTCCAAAATTAAATGTTTAATTTTAAATTTTTTTAATTATGTAAGTGATCAAACCTCAAGAACGGTACGTCAAATGTGGGTGCAGCCTTTGAAGGTCTGAATGCAGTTATTTCAACTTGGATTTTTTATAGCATGTAGAGGTCGGTGTCTACTAGTGCAGCATAAAAAAAATTAAAAATGGAGATAAAGGGGGTGAGAGAAAGATGACGATGATGAAGATTAGCCAGCAACTATTGCATTAGATAACTTCATTTAGTGATGGGTCTAATTTGACTGCCATGGAATTAGATAGCTTCATTTAGTCATGGGCCTAATTTGACTGCCACAGAGTAACCATCAATGACCGCATTAGATAGCTTCACTGACTCCATTAAAATTCAATTGGACATGACATGAATGATTTAAATTCAACACGTTAGCTAGCTTCATTCCATTCAGTGATGGGCCTAATTCGACGGGAGCATGGGAACCCGAACTCCATTAAAATTCAATTGGACGTGACATGAATGATTAAAATTAAACTCTAGATGCATACACAAGCCACTTGGACGATGGCTGAACATCCAGTACATTGATGCTTTAAATGATGATCTCTTTCCTTTATGGCATTATACGGCGGCATTAATTAGTTAATGGCTCCCATGTTCGAAGCATAGAGAAAAACCTTGTCACATTACAAAATCCTTGCAACATCATACAAATTAATAGGGGAGGCTGCCAATATGATCTCAATTTATGAGAAGCTTCCACGTAGCAATAATTTATACTCTGTATAAAGGGAATATTATTACTTGTTTTAAAGTTTGTTTCCCGCCCTCAACCCTATTTTGTAGATCTGTGTTGGCTATTGTTTGGAGGGAGTTATACCGCCCAATTCCGCGGCCATTTTCTGTTAGATTGTGTGAAAAAATACAGCATTTATTTCCCTCAACCTATCTCATTTTACCTCTTCCTAGTTCAAAGGTGCTCATCCTCATCTGTTTAAAATCACATAAATTTTGGACCGAGATGTCGATGATGTGCAAGCAAGCTCGACCAACTAGCTGGTCTGAGTCCTAAAAAGACCGAAATACTCCACTCAACCAGCTTAAATGAATTTGAGAAATAATACCCCCGTGACTCTATCGGGTTAGTTTCGATGGTTAACAATTTCAGGTGGGTAGGCCATAAAAGGTTGATCAATCTCTAGTCCACCTATAAAGTTGAATCAGATGGTTCAAAACCAAAATCAGAATACGCACCGCTTCTAAAACCAAAGTAAGCAGTTTAAGTATAACTCTTACCTGCAGCAGATTGTCCAATGACCATAACTCCTGTCAGACTAAGTGGCAAGTGCAAACCAGACTGAGAGAACCTAACATAAACTCCAAGCGAAAAAGGTGAAGAGGGGGAACTTGTTCATATTTGCATAGCTGGGCATTTTTCTTTGATATTAGTTATTTTTTTTTTTTAAAGTTTTGAAGAGCAGCTTGAGTTCCTAGTAATGTTATATCATTTTGTTTTCAAACAGAAATCAGCCATGGAGAGTGGAGATGCTACACTAGCTGAATGTAGTATTTGTCAGGAAGAGGACAACAAAGGAAATATGGAGAATCCATGTGCCTGTTCTGGCACCTTGAAGGTAGGGGCTTACAGTTTAGGGGACATATAAGAATGAAAGGTTTATCTTTATTGAGTGTTTATTATTAAATTCTTCATCCCAATTTGTGTTTCGCTCTCCACAATATGCTCACAGTAATGTCTAGAGTGTTGGTCCCACAGAAAAGGAGATTCCATATGTGAATTGTGCTATCAGGTTCATGGTTTTTTTATTTCTCAATTTTTTATTTTTGAATTAAACATAATTAATTTTTCATTCATCCATTTTGGTTTTAGAACTTGAAAATTCTAGCATTTCCTAATTTATAGATGATTAGTGTTTTAAGTTTATGCTATTATTTAAATCGATCTTTTTCCTAAGCCTTTCACACTGCTTGCAATATGAAAAGCCAATTCTATCTCTCTGCTACTCCCCCCAGCCCAAAACCCCCTACTCTCTATCTCTCTTCCCTCCTCTCCCTAGCCCTTACTAACCCGGTCTCTTTCAGTCTCTCTCTCTTCCCTACACCTCCACCTACCTCTAACCACACCTCCCATCTATCTTTATCACTCCCTACAACTAACACCCTATCCTCTCTCTCTCTCTCTCTCTCTCTCTCTCTCTCTCAACCATTACTAACCCCCCCCCTCTCTATCTCTCTCTCTCTCTCTCAACCATTACTAACCCCCCCCCCCTCTCTCTCTCTCTCTCTCTCTCTCTCTCTCCCCCCCCCTTGTTAACCCCCCTCCTAGCCTCTTACCCCTTACTAACCCCCCCTCTCTCACTCTCTCTTCCTTTCTTCTACACCTCTCTCTCTCTCCCTCTCTCTCTCTCTCTCCCCCCCTCTTGCTCTCTCCTAATCCCCCTTCCCCTACCACTACATGATGATGATGATGATGATGATGATGAAGATGGAGATGACGATGATGATGATGATGATGGTGGTGGTGGTGGTGATGATGATGATGATGATGATGATGATGATGATTATGATGATGATGATCATCATCATCATCATCTTTTTTATCATCACCATCATCATCACCATAATCATCATCATCTTTATCATCACCATCATCCATCATCATCATCATCTTCATCACCATAATTATCATCATCATCGTCGTCGTCATCGTCATCGTCATCTCCATCTTCTTCATCATCATCATCATCATCATCATCATCTCATCACCATCTTCATCATCATCGTCGTCATCTCCATCTTCCTCATCATCATCATCATCATCGTTGTCGTTGTCATCACTATCATCTTCATCGTCTTTATCATCATCATCATCTTCGTGATCATGATCATCACCATCTTCATCATCATGATGAAGATGACGATGATGATGATGAAGATGAAGATGACAGTGATGAAGATGAGGATGATGATGACAATGATGATGATGATGACGATGATGAAGATGACGATGATGATGATGAATATGGAGATGACGGTGATGAAGATGAGGATGATGATGATGATTATTGATCATCATCATCATCATCCTCTTCTTTATCATCATCACCATCATCATCATCATCATCATCATCATCACTATCATCTTCATCTTCATCATCCTCATCGTCATATTCATCATCATCATCACCATATTCATCATCGTCGTCGTCGTTATCTCCATCTTCCTCATCATCATCACCACCATCATCATCGGTGTGGTCGTCATCACCATCATCTTCATCCTCAGCATCATCATCATTTAGTGATGGGCCTTCTCAAATTAACCAGCAACTAATGCATTAGATGGGCTTCATTTAGTGATGGGCCTAATTTGACTGCCATAGAAATAGATAGCTTCATTTAGTCACGGGCCTAATTTGACTGCCATAGAGTAACCATCAATGACCGCATTAGATAGCTTCACTAACTCCATTAAAATTCAATTGGACATGACATGAATGATTTAAATTCATCGCCTTAGCTAGCTTCATTGCATTTAGTGATGGGCCTAATTTGAGGGGAGTATGGTAACTCGGACTCCATTAAAATTCAATTGGACGTGACATGAATGATTAAAAGTAAACTCTAGGCCCGCAGGGGTGTAACTCAACCGGCGATTCGCTTAATATGAAGGAAATGCTGTAAATGGAGGTCACGAGTTCAAATCACCCCGACTTACCCGTACCCCATGCTTGCGGGATGTGTGGGTGCACCTAGGGGTATAGTGGTAGCGGACAGGATTGGATCCATGGACCCCGTGTCACGCGAGTACTAGCCCCTTCCCAATTGCCAATTCCCCTAGTTACAAAAAAAAACTCTAGACATGGCTGGACATCTGGTGCGTTGATGCTTTAAATGATGAACTCTTTCCTTTATGGCATTATAGGGATGCTTACCCTACATTTGACGGAGACATTAATTAGTTAATGGCTTCCATGTTCGGAGCATAGAGAAAAACCTTGTCACATTACAAAATCCTTGCAACATCATACAAATTAATAGGGGAGGCTTCCAAATACAAACGAGTTCCCCCTCTTCACCTTTTTTCTCTTGGAGTTTACGTTAGTTTCTCTTAGTCTGGTCTGCACTTGCCACTTAGTCTGACAAAAATTATGGTCACTGGACAATATGTTGCAGGTAAGAGTTATACTTAAACTGCTTACTTTCGTTTTAGAACCGGTGTGTATTTTGATTCTGGTTTCAAACCATCTGATTCAACTTTATAGGTGGACTAGAGATCGATCAACCTTTTATGTCCTACCCACCTGAAATTTTTAACCATCGAAACTAACCCGATAGAGTCACGGGGGTATTATTTCTCAAATTCATTTAAGCGAGTTGAGTGGAGTATTTTGTTCTTTTTAGGACCCGGACTAGCCAGTTGATCAAGCCTGCTTGCACATCATCAATATCTCGGTCCAAAATTTATGTGATTTTAAAAAGAGGAGCATGAGCGCCTTTGAACTCGGAAGAGGTAAAATGAGCTAGGTTGAGGGCCATAGATGCTGTATTTTTTCACACAATCTAACGGAAAATGGCTGCGGAATTGGGCGGGATAACTCCCTCCAAACAATAGCCAACACATAAATTGTATTTCCTGATCTTTTCAATATGTTCCTTGGGGGTCGCCATAAATGTCACCAAAAACAATCCACAGTAAAATCCTTTATCACCAAACACAATTCATAGTAGAATCCTGTTGGTAAAACCTGTCATTAAAAAAATAAAAATAAAAACCCAATTAAGTATAAGAGGACATGAAAATAAAGAATAGAGTCACATGGGCCAAGTCACTTGAATCATGATGAATTATTTTTCTTCAATCCTATGCCAATATGATTCCTTGGATTTCTATAACAATCACACCCACGACCTAGAGAAATAGCTCAGGTTTCTCCTCTGTTGTTACGGTTGGCCCCAAATTTGTGAAAAGCCTAAAGATAAGGCCATACTTATCACACTGCAAGATACTCTTGGTCACTTCCAAGATGCAAGAGCCTCTGAACCACTTTTGAAAAATGAATGCTTACCATATCCTTTTCATCCTCAAACACCTCGGCAATGAATGGAATAGCTCAGCCTGGAATGAAATGCTCGCCAAATCCTTCTGAGCATGGTCTCCTATCTTCTATTCCCTAGCAGTATGGAGTAACTTCCCAAGAGATGCAAGCTACTGGCCGAGAGTCAAGTAATGGAATAGATCAACCGCTCCTTAATCTTTCTGGCCACATTTTCTTCCCCCGGCAGCAGAATGTAATACCTGGCCGAGAGGTAATCAAAATGGTTATACATTTGAAGCGTTGTGTTCCACGAACATTAACTTCACAATTAATTCTAAGATTAGGGGCATGAGAGGCTAACGTAGAACATGGACACTTGGCAAGAAATATCTCGAGCTTAGTGATTAGTTTTGGAGCTGACGAGGAAGCGGTGGTCTATGCCCTGGTCCGCAGACTGTTTATTTTTTTGGTTATATTAACCAAAATGCGCACATGTTATAGTGATACATAACATGTGTGTGTTATGTATCACTATAATGCGTGCGCATTTTATAATCCTATCTTACATGTCAACTGACATGGTAGGTTCGGAGTCCGCCCATGCCTAGTTCTAAGTAACGCGCGCGCATTTCTAATTTAGACAATTCTAACGCGTTTTGTGAATGCACAATTGCACCAAAAGGGTCCCTCAACTTCGTGTGAGGGCTCAATGTAAAGTGGGAAGATAATATAAGCATACTTATGTAGTTTAACACGATAATTACCAGTAATTATAAATAGTAAGTAACAACAGTAGCAAACAGTGAATGTCAGCACTTTCTATATTCCAAAATAATTATTCCAAGGAAAAGGAGGAAACCAAGGAAGAAGACACTTTTAGTCCATTTATAGAAGATTAAGATATGCTTAAAGAATGTCATAATGAACATCAACATTTGGAAATTTCTCATGAAGAATCTATTGTTGAACAATCTGTCATTCAAGACTTTATTGAAGAAGTTAAAGAAGACAACATATTGATCCCTATGTTTGAATAGGATGATACTTTTGAAGATGAAGATAAAGGTGTCCTAGAAAGGGATTCGAGGAAATACTGGTTAAAAATCAAGAAGCACATGAAGACCAAGAATCCCTAGTTCAAGAAAGAAAAGAAATGGTGAGTTATCCTTATTATTGTTTCAAATATTCTTATGATGTTTTGGGCCTTTTGGAATAAAATGGAAATATTCATTTTCATGATGAAGAAGACAATGATTATTTGAGCTTTCTTGGCCATCCCATCTTTGATTCTTCAAGGGTTGAGAGTGTTGTACTTGATCCTTTGGATCACATGTGTTCCGAAGAAAATATCCATGATCCTTTCTCATTGTGCAGGAACAAAGAGGTTGTCAATTTGGATCATCCAAAGTCGGTTTTTTATACATATCTAGAACAAAATGAAGAATCTCTTAAAAAATCATTTTCCATTGAAAAGGATTTTGAAAATGTGGTTGATGAAGGTATAGGTGATGCTTCTTCGTGTTCCCATGCTGATGAAGGTTTGGTGAGCCTTCCTTCCTCTTTCGCTATTGAAGAGAAATTTTCTGAGGAATATAGGTTTGAATATCTCCTTGTTGTTGAAGATAGTTTCCATGGATGCAACAATGTACATTTTCCTGATGAGCATGATTAGTGGGTATCGATTATTGGAAATTTTTTAGAGAACCTGTATATGATTCTTGAAATGAAGGAAGTGTAAATTTTGAAGACCATGGAAGACTAATATTTGATGAGATCTCTCATTTGATTCAGCCATACCTTCTCACCATTCGTGTGGATACGGGGTTACATATGGAGACTTCTATTGCAGATGTTGAGCATGCGGATTTACCCTCTCCTAGGGTGAACCTTAGACATCATTTTCAGCCATGTTTCTCAGGTATTAATGAAGTTTTTGGACAGCAAGAAGTTGATTATATTCCATAGTTAAAGCAACAAAGTATATGCCCCCTCTAAGTGTAGATTTGAGGTCTCTTTTCCAGCCATATCTTGCAGGGTTTCTTGCTAGTTTCCAAAGTCATTTGGGGCATCAAACAGGTTTTGAAGAGAAAATTCATAATGAATTTATTTTGTACTTGAGCCCTAACCAAGATTGGAAATAGGGAGCTTGTGAAAAGGTCCCTTCTCCTTTGGAAGGGTTTGAAGGAATCCAGGTTCGTGGCATTTTCCATTGTTCAATTCCAATCCCAATGAAGGTAATGGCATCTACTCATCCTATCACTAACATGGTTTTTTCTTTGACTATTTCCAAGGACAAGGGAAGAAGCCATGGCATGAATGATATGTTATGGTGGCTTCATTAGTGGTATGATTTCACTTGAATTGTCATTGTTACAAATCTTAGAATAAGTAAGGTAGTTTGCATACTCTCTTGCATAAGCATTTTGATGTGTCATTTAGTTTACTTAAGCATTGCATTTGTTGTGTTTTTTTTGTTGCATTTCATTTTGACTTGAGCAAGGCAGGACGGAAGTGTCTTTCTCTGTTACACCTAAAATATTACCATCAAGAGACTCAATGTATACATCCCTAAAGTACCATAGACTAAGTCATTAACTTGGAAGAGATGTCACTGAATTTATGCTAGGTTTTGAGAGGTCGTCGCAGGCTGCATTCATGCAACCAATGACATCGCATCTTTCCCTCTTGCAGGGTGCGATGAAGTCAGTTAATGGGAAAAAATAGCTTCTTCGAGCTCATTCTCGAAGCCTGCTGACTTGGATCCTTATCCCTGACCTCTTGGGAGAGTTGGAAATCGGTTCCTAACCTCTTGGGAGGATCCCCTATCTCTCTCCTACCATATCTCAACCTATCATATCCATACCCTATCCACTTAGTCCTATATAAGTGAAGATCTACCCCTCTCCAAAGGGAGGAAGTCTATAGTGTCTACATGCTAGTGAAATCATCATTGTGAGATCTCCACTCATCCATTGAGAGACTCATACTTCGTTGGGAGGACATGGCATTTGGCTTGGATGGAGAAGTATTTCTATGTTAAGCCTAGGTTGTAATCATTCTTCTATGTACGTTCCCTCTATTTTACAGTGATATAAATGCTTTCCACCAATATTGTTGTGAATCGATGATATTGTGTAGTTTACCTACTTAACTATTTACTTAGATCTATTATTTTATAGATGCTCTTTACTTTTTTGCATTGTTTTGTATCTTGACAGGTCTTGCAGCTGAGATCTAACGACCACGGGACGTGGAACAACATCTAGGAGAAAGGACTACAAGTTTAAGGTAAGACATCTAGTGACTCGATCCTTAGTTAGATCTAGGAAAGTAGCTTATAGTATGTACTATTTGTTCTAGACTCACTTTGAGCTAGGGAGATCCGGCTCGCGTCCACTCGAGTGGATTGTCCATTAAACAAATCTGGCGACCATACTGGGGAAAAACATTGCTTTGTAGTTTTCAATTTGAATGTTTCTTTCAGTTGATTTCTTGCCAATCCTTTTTCATTTGTCATTAGCCTCTTAAGTTGGTTTCACCATCAGATTTTCACTTTGAAGAGTCTGATTACCTTCCTCTGAGTTTGTACTTTTCATTTTCAAACCATTTCATTGCTCATTACTTGGATATTTGGCTCATCTTTGAACTTAGATCTCGCCTGTCGCACCTGGTTAGTATACATAGAGCGACACTATGTCATTTTTTGTCTCTGTTATTTTCCTGTTAGTCAGTCGTTGCAACCCTTCCATTAGTATTCTGCGACACCGTCACACTTCTTGCATTGCTAAGCTGCGACGTCGTACTGTGTACAAGAACAGAATGCGCCAATCTGTCAAAGTTTCCATACAAGCATCCTTTCTCCTTTCTTTTTTTTAGTGTTGGTGTGTATACAAACTCTCTCTGTGCTGCAAGATCCAATCAAAGATCCCATTTTGCTTTGTGTGATTAAGTTTTTGGTTTTGTTTGGAGTTGTTTTGGGTTCCATCTCGGGCCATTCTGAGATTTGGTAATGGTGGAAACTTTCGTCTCCCCCACCTGCATCCACTCACCCTTGCATTCCCTCCTCTCCTTTCCAGATCTGATCATTGTATTGGATCGGTTTTCCATCTCATTTATATTCATTGTTGAGCTTTGCTTTCCTTAGTGTTGCTTGTTGATGTTTGAGTTTGAGTGTTTGTGTGTGTTTTCAGTCTATTGAGTGCTCGCTTTCTCTTGAGATTTTCTGAGTTGTTGGAGTGCTGCAAGTAATCTTTTCAGTTCAATATTTATGTTTAAAAGCATCGCTGTTATCAAATCATTATTTTGATGCATCCATTGAAAGATCAAAAGTACTTTATTTCCATCATTTTCAAGATCATTTGAAGAATTGCACAAGCATTGGAATGTCTCGTTTGTAGATATTTTGGAAAAGTTGAAAGAAAATTGCATTATTTGTGTTTTTCATGAACTATGAGTTGCTCATTTTCTTGAAAATTTTGAACAAATATCAAGTTTTGCAAAAATAGTTCCATGCTCGAAAAGTTAATTGTACCTTTTGATTTTTATGCTTTTAGACCATCATAGTGAAAGTGAAAAGCTTGCATGCTCTGCTTAGATATTCTCTCTTTTCATTACTTAGCATCGTTTTCGTTTTGAAAAGACAAAAGAAAAAGAAAAAAACATGCTTTGATTTGGCTTAGTAGTGTTGTGTCAAAAATCTTTGCGTTTCGTTGAAAAAGAAAAGAATGCTTCATTGTCATTTTTCGTAGATTTGGGATTGTGTTGCATTGCATTGTTTTGGTAAAGTTGTTGGAAAGAAAAAGAAAAATTCTCCTTCCCATACATAGAGTTCATCAAAAGAAAAGTGTATTTTTCGCATGTAGTTAGGGCTTGCATTATGTTTATGATTATGTACTCACCTAATGCATTAACCTAACCGTCTAGATAAAATTAACGGTAGAACTAGGGTAAAATTTTTAGTAACTTGTGTGTAAGTTAGAGATGTGTTCCGGTGTCGTTAAGCGTGGAAGCTGTCGTTATTTGCCAGCACTGTATCCTGGGGGTATTGTAGTCTTCCACGTACTTATCGGTATATCGAGCTCCTTCACATACCCACCAAGTACCACACATACTTGGTGTATATCGAAGGGTGTATCACATACTCGGTAGTATATCGTAAGGTCTCTTGCCGAACGGTTGTGCATTAGACAGCACCACTACAGATTTGAGCTCCCACGTACCTTGCATATATCGGGAGACACCCTTAGGATTCCTGAAACCAACTAAGTTAACCTTTTGGTCGTCTTGGCATAGCAATACACCGAGAACAACACTCGGGGAGATTATTACGCACATACCATCCAGGTAATCGGGTATTCAGGAAAGGGTACAGTCCCAATCCTCCTTGTCGTGTTTTACTATTGGACCCTCCAATATATAGCGATTTGTGAAGCCTTAACAATCCTATGAGGTTCCAGACCTATGAATCCACTCTTATAACATAAGTTTGCTTGCGGCCTTAGTTTGTGTAGGGTTTTCTCTGGTTTGCCTTTCTTTTGTATAGCTTGCCTTAGGAGAAACTTTTTGTTTCAGTCACTCTGGATGACTTTCCTTGGAGAAGGTCTCGTAGGATTCAGAATTTTCCACCCGAATATCCCCTTAACCAGGAGGTAATTTCGAAGGTAAGGATGGATCCACAAGCCAAGGTTGGGTCACATGAAGTGGAAAACCCCACTTTGAATGTTGGAGGACTTTTGTTTCCTCATACTCCTCCAAATTCACCTACTTCTCACCCCCCATAGGGTGAAGAAGCACAACTCCCCACTTCACAAGACATACCTCCTGTTTCGACGAGAGAGACTGGATCGTTGGAATGGATAAATCAACCCTAGGACGACCCCATAGCAGCTGCTGGTCCTTCAGCAACTTATTGGACATCTTCTCTAGGCCACCCAATGGCCCATTTTTCCATTGCATCCCCACCCAGTTGGGCTAGTCCCAACAACCACTTAGCACCTTATCGTGAGAAATTGGTTCGTTTACGTGCTATGGGTGAGGAGTTTCGAAGTTGAAACTTTCAACTAAGGTTTGAAAATCGACTAATCCCATGTCGCTCTTTATATTTTGAGTCACCGGAATCATCCACGCAACATGTGACCAGTACTAAAACTGGTCAACCATCCATTCCTGCACATACATCTCCTAGACAGGACACTAGTTCAATACCTCTCGTAACCCAACCTGTTGAACAGCAACAGTCCAACACACATGTGGTCACCACGGTTATGTTACCCTGCTCCTCCCCCACCCCAAACTTCGAGGGGAGGATACTCTTTACCCCCTACCTTCTTTACAAGTAACGTTAATCCTACAACAAATGATCACCGACCAGTGTTGGGTCAACCTTTACTTAGTGGTCAGCACATTGTTGCTGGGGGGAAACCTCCGTCTCTTAACCATAATATTGTAGCAGGAGTTCCCATCGGGCCTTCTGTTGGAAATTCCTTACCTCCCGGACCTTCCACTATGGGACTATCCCATGTTGGGGGACCGTCCAACGTAATTCAACCTCCATCGATTCAAGCATATCCATGTCATCCTAACCCTGTGTCAGGTCAATTTAATCCTAGAAACGAACTCTACGGGGTACCTTACCCTGGAAATCCTTACACTCTATGGGGACAACAAAAGGTTTTACAACATGGACCCCCACTTACAGTCCCTCAAGTCCCTTCACCCCCGTTTGGTCCACCCCCACCTCCTATTGGAGGCGGTGGGCCCCCACATAACTCTGGAGGAGGCATACCTCTACCTTCTGGCGGAGGACCACCTCATTTAGGTCATCATGGCCCACCCCCCCTGGTGGGGATGACGGAGGACCACCACCCCCTCCTAGCGGTGGCAGTGGTGGAGGACCATCCCATCCTGGTGGTGGTGGTGGAGGATCTTCTCATCCTGCTGGTGGTGGTGGTGGACCACCACCCTACTATGGTGTAGGTGGTGGAGGAGGCTCTTACCCTTCAAGCAGTGACGGTGGCCCACCACCCCCTCCCGGCGAAGGTGGTGGAGGCCCGTCCTATTCCGGTGGTGATAGTGAACCACCACCTCCTCCTGGTGGAGGCGGTGGCTGTCCATCCTACCCTGGCGGTGGTGGAAGATCCCCACCATTTGGAGGCAGCCCAACCCCTCCCGGCGACGGAGGAGGGGCCCCCACCTTATGGTAATAGGCCACCTTATTATGGTAATGGACCACCTTACTATGGCAACGGACCTACATTTGGTCCGGGCAGCCCGTACCCCTATGGCCAGTTTCCTCCTAAAACACCCTATGGTCAGTCGACACAAGGTCTCGTTGGTCCTTACATGCCTTATCCATACTATCAGTACTTGCAGCCTAATCCGTAGCTGCCCTTTTTGGCTACTTTGGATCTATCTGACCTATCTCGCTTGACCAACAACCCCATTTACCACGGAACTAATTGGCCACCCATTCCGGTGAAACTTCCATTAGATATCCCAAAATTTGATGGTAAGCCGGGTGAGGATCCTAAAAACCATGTGATGACATACAACTTATGGTGTTCATCCAACTCCTTGATGGACGACTCGATCCGTCTTCGTTTATTCCAGCGGACTCTCACTAGTTCGGCTGCCAAGTGGTATATTGAATTACCACCCCATTCTTTTCCCGATTTTGGTTCTCTTGCTATGAATTTTTTGACTCATTTCCAGCTGCCTATATGGTACAAAACTGGTACAGAGCTTTTAACCTCGCTCCGTCAAAATACCGCTACTCACATCTCAGATCATATACATGAGTGGTAGAGGAGATGACATCTCATTAAGGCTCCTATTCCAGATCAACTCCTAGCTGACTGGTTTACGAAGTCTCTCATTCCTACCATAGCACGAGATGTTTCCATGGGAGGCATTGTCACTAAAGAACAAGCTATCGCTCATGCCCATTTGCTAGACTTAGTCTATGCTCAATCCAGCACGTTGTTTGATATTCTTCCCGATGCACCCCGCGAAACCACCCAAGGGACCCCAATCCGATGGCATCATTGGATCCCTTCACACCTAGCCTTCCTCTCAAACTGTTGGTTCAACGAACCCCCAGGGTTCTTCCCCATCACCAACACAGGCTGGTCACGGCACCACCAAATCATCCACTCCTACTGTCACCAAAGAAGTAAATTATGTTTCATCAGTTTCACCTCAGAATTCCGGTGGTAAGAAAAAGAACAAAGGGAAACCTAATAAATATTCCACCCAACAGGAACAAAAGAGCACCCCTCATGATACGAAACAGAAAAGGAAGTTGAAGTATCCTTACCTATTGTGTGATGATGATCACTTTTCTAAAGAGTGCCCCCATAGAGACGAAGTTCAAAAGTTTCTTAATGGAAAACCCACACCCGCAGTTCTCAACAATCCCGTCCCTGCTCAAAATCAGTAGTTGATCGCTCACACTTCTTCTTCCCAAGGATAAGCATCCACCACCACACATGTTCTCATGGTGCATAATGAGACTATCAACTTAAACACACGTTCTCGTTCGTATGACTCCATTCCAGCCAAGGAACCCGTTGGAAGTAATACTAAAAAAGATTCCACTTCGATGCCCGACGTCACGATATCGGCTGCTCTCACCATTGAGAAGCCCTCGTTTGAGGAAGTGTTTCGTCCACCCAAGAGCACGATTAGAAAATCAGTTTTTAATCCTAATGCTTGGGCTGCTCAAAACTACAACATTGTAGAGGATATAGCACAAGCTCCTTGTGCTATGTCGATGCTCGAGGCCTTTCAAAACTGTTCGAATCAGCGCAAGACTCTCCTCACTGCCATCGGGGTAGTTGACCCGGATTCATCGAATACCATCATGTTTCGGCTAGAATACTTCAAACCGAGGCTCTCCCATCAATCGGCATTTCAAGTTGCCACAAACATTGCTGGGAAGATAATCCATCGTACCATTTTGGACGAAGGAGCCTCTACGTCAGTCATGTCAATCGCATGTTGGAGAGCCATTGGTTCTCCCGAGTTGAACTGTTCTCCTACCACTTTGAGAGCCTTCGATAGACGTGGCTTTCAACCTCATGGGCTGTTACAAGCTTTACCAGTCGAACTGGGGGCAAGACCACAACCCTTAACGTGGAAGTGGTCGCTGCCCCGTTATATTATAACATTCTGCTTGGTCGTAATTGGTTTTACGCCATGACTGCAGTCGCGTCATCTGTCTTCCGCATAGTACAATTCCCCCATCAAGGCCGAATTATCACAATCAACCAACTGGATTTCTGCACACCTAACACCACTACTCACCCAAGTGATAACGTTCCTTCGATTAGACAATCTTCACAAAAGTATGAGAGTGTGGGGGTTGGCCTCCTTAAGGCTTCATCCCTTATGGGCGTCTTTCCTACTTTGGATCCCCCCACACATGTTTCCATAGTGAACATGATCTCCTCGTAGATTTCATCTATCCCTAACTCCACTAATTCATGGCTTGTACCTGATGAAGCCACCACACACCTGATTGGAGACACTATGCCTCTGTCACCCGCTGAACTCATGTATGAGGATATACAGTCAACACCGAAGGACCACTTAGCTGTGGCCTCCACCTCATGTTCTCTACAACGGACACCATCCAATCCTCTGCTACAGACTTTTCATTCTGACAAGTCCATTATGGAAATCATGAGTGCAGACGATCCTCCGTGGGAAGACCTCCATCATCATTCGTCTTTCCGTCCCTTGTTGGATACTGTGGAGAACATCATTCACACCATCTTTACACCGGATGTCTACTTCGGCTCTCAGTCCTCGATACTCGCATGTCAAACGGACTATGAAGGAAACTTAGTCAACATTGAGCCTACCACTTTGATGGACATTTTGGTTACTCCTGGTGTAGTGGAACACATTCAATTAGGCCAGAAGTGTTCCCCTGAAGAATTCATCGCCACCACGGTCTTATTCAAGAGATTCTGAGACGTGTTCACTTGGACCTACGAGGAGATTCCTGGGATAGACCCCTCCATTGTTTTACATGAAATTAAAACCTATCCCGACATCAAACCTGTCTGCCAAAAGTTGCGACCGGTACACCCTCGGAATACTGCGGCAATCAAGGTAAAGATTGAGAAACTCTTGAAGGCCAGCTTCATTTACCTTGTCCCATTGACAGAATGGGTCTCAAATGTCATCCTTGTGAATAAAAAGCAGGGGACCATCAGTGTCTGTGTCTATTATCGGGATCTCAACAAAGCTTGTCCCAAGGACAACTACCCGACTCCCTTCATCGACTAGATCATCGACAATTGTGCTGTAAGTATCATTTTTTCATTCATGGATGACTTTTCCAGATACAACCAAATTGAGATCCACCCCGTCAACCAACACAAGAATGCCTTCATCTATCCTTGGGGAACGTTTGCATATCATAAACTTCCGTTTGGTCTTAAAAATGCTGGTGCCACATTCCAGCAGGCCATGTTGTATGCCTTCCATGATGTGAAGGACTTCGTGGAACCTTACTTGGATGACCTCCCTACCCACTCAAAGCAGCGTGAGTTCCACTTAGATCATCTGACGGTTATTTTCCTCAGATGGAGGCGGTACAATATCTGTCTGAATCCTCACAAGAGTATTTTGTGTGTCGAGTCCAGACGCCTCTTAGGATTTATCGTCTCAAAAGATGGGATCCGTATTGATCCCTCGAAGGTGGAAGCCATCATCGCTCTTCCACCTCCAACCAATATTACGGAACTTCAGAGTCTACAAGGAAGAGCAACTTATTTACGGCGCTTCGTTTGTAATTTCGCGCAAAAGACACAATGATACATGAGATTGATGAAAAAGGATGTCCCATTCATCTGGGTTGACCAAGCTCAACAATCTTTTGATAGTTTGAAATATGTCATTACGCATGCCCCTGTGATCCAACCGCTGAATTACTACCGAGATTACATTTTATATCTCGCCGCTTCCGACACCACTATTGCCATGGTTCTGGTACAGGAAGACCAGAACGCCCAAGAACATGTGATTTACTATGCCAATAAAGGTCTCATTAATGCTGAAACTCGCTATTCACATGTTGAGAAGCTTGCTCTCGCGGTAGTCAGAGCCGTGTAGAAGTTCTAACATTACATTTTGCTTCGCACCACCACAATCATCGCTGATTCGAACCCCATGTACCACATTCTGACTCGTCAGGTGCTTAGGGGCAATCATTCACGCTGAATCGTGATACTACAGGAGTTTGATCTTCTTTTCAAAAAATCCAAGTCGAAAAAGTCTTTGGTGTTTGCTGAGCTCATCTGCGACCTCCCCCGCGCTGATGTAGAATTTGAGCCCAATGACTCTTTTCAGGATGAGTCATTGTTTCTTATCAATACGTTTGATCCATGGTATGGAGATATCACATTGTATCTTCAAACCCAACGTTTCAGCCCCGAATTGTCTCGTGACGACCGTTGTCACATACGCCACCATGTAAAGTATTATCTGATCATCAGTGATACTTTGTACCGCCGTGGTATTGACTCTATTATTCGACGTTTTCTGACTCATGACAAGGATAAACATGTTCTGAATGACTATCACGCTGGGGCGTGTGGTGGTCACCTATCTGGGATGGCTACAGCCCAGAAGATTTTGCGCGCAGGATATTATTGGTTGTCTATCTTCAAAGATTGCATCGAGGCCGTAAAAAAATGTCCTCCATGTCAACATTTTCATATGAAAAAGCACACCCATACCGCCCCATTACACCCGATTATTGCCGTTGGCCCCTTCGCTAAATGGGGCATCAATTTCATGCATTGTAAGCCTACCTCGGTTGGGGGGCATAGTTACGTCATTGTAGCTGTGGACTACTTTACAAAGTGGGTCGAGGAAATGCCTAAATACACGAACGACGGCTAGAACACCGCACTCTTCATGTTTAATCATGTAATAGCGTGATTTGGAGTTCCTCAAGTGATAGTTACTGACCATGGTTCTCACTTTATGAACCATATGGTTGACGAGTTGAGCGATAGATTAGGTTTTCGCCATGAAAACTCAACACCATACTACCCACAATCGAACGGACAGGCCAAGGCCATTAACAAGGTCTTGAAAACTATGGTCCAACGTATGGTGGGTACGCACAAGTCTAATTGGCATAATATGCTCTTCTCCGCACTATGGGATTATCGAACTTCCGTTAAAACCACCACTGGATTTACTCCTTTCCAACTAGTGTATGGATTGGAGGCGGTCCTTCCTATTGAGTGCGAGATTCCATCCCTCAAGCTCGCCATCGAACTTCTCCCTAACACTACTATCGGGGAAGAATGTTTCCTCTACCTAGCTAAGCTCAACGAGACTCGCTGAGATGTCACTCTTGCCAACAAGGCTCATAAGAAACTCATCAAAGCGCAATACGATAAGTCGGTAGAACCTCGCGCCTATAGCGAAGGAGATTTGGTCCTCACATACGACCAAAAACATGATAAGCTGGGGGCAGGAAAGTTTGAGTCCATGTGGCATGGACCTTACATAGTGAAACGTGTCTTAGAGAAGGGAGCTTATGAGCTTGAATACTATGACGGGATATCTTTAGGTGAACCCCGCAATGGGATTTACCTGAAGAGGTACTATGCCTGAGTCTTTCACGCATCAGCACTTTTATATATATTGCACATGGCATGTGTGTGTTTTTGTGTGGTGTGACGCTTTGATTTGTCATGTGTTTAGATCTTGTTTCGTTTCTTATACCATGTTCTATCTGTGTGTGCAGATGGAAACATGCTATGGATTCATGGACGACACCAGTCGGCATACCCGCAACCTTGCTGCGGCAGCCTGGGTTCTCTATTCACCTATCGGCGAGCTTATCAGCTTAGGGGGAATGTGTCTGGGTTTTGCGACCAACAATGCTGCAGAATATCAAGTAGTCATTGGAGCCCTAACTGACGCTATTTCTTTTGGTATGGACCACGGTGTCATCCATTTGGATTCTCAAGTAGTGGTCTCTCATCTTAACTGAGTCTACACCATCCGCAATCCCACCTTACTCCGTCTCTATAGATGAGTCAGTCTTCTGGAAAGGTCCTTTGAGTCCATTCAATACCTGCACATTCCATGAGACATTAACATAGTTGCCGACTCCATGGACAACTTCATCTCGGATTGGGACATTGCACACACATAAGCATATTCATTGCACTGTTAAAAGTAGACATAACATGTAAATAATTCATTTTATAAGAAAACATACTAACAAGATCACATCATTCATTATTTTGAAACACATGTGTAAACCGCCGAATGTCTGTATATATATATATATATATCATCATCATAAAAATTAGTGCTGGTACAAAATCTGAAGCATGACGGCTTTCAGTGAGTCTCTACGAAATCTGAATCCTCGCAGCTTTTAGTAAGTACAAAAATATGAGGCTTCTAAGCTCTCAGTACATGATAACAACATCAGGCCGAGCACCTGGCCCATACACCCCTAGGTCTAACTGCTCTGGCTTGCTGAGCGTCGAAGCAGTCAACTGCTCTTGCAACCCTGCGAAGCAGCGCATTGAAGCGCGCAAATGCTCCAACCGTGTACACCTTTATGGGTTGTAGTACCTCATCCACCATCGGCTCAGGAATGTCAAACCACTCAGGTTCACGTAGACTCCATCCATCTCTACGATGAAATCATGTACGGCTGGTCCCATGACTATTTCCTCTCCTCTCTCTCTCCTCGCAAGAAGAGAGACTCCCACTGGTCGTACGGGGCCCACATATGCACATACATGTTGTTAACTCGTCAGCACTATAACAAAAAAATCATAAAATGCACAAAACTTAAAAATACAAGGGTTTTTGTTCTTACCTATGTCTCCCCATGCTTCTCCCTCGGGCAGTACCAGGTCTGGGTCATCTCTATAGTCCATACCACTGTACGAGTAATCCTCCACCATCAGTAACTGACCCTCAAGCCAGGTGAAGAACTCAGTACCATATGTGATGATGGGGCCCCCACCATGTCAGGCCATCACCTCTGTCCATCTAGCCATGCATGGATCCCTAGGATCCCTGTCCTCCAATGGTACCTAAGGGCACAAGAAGGGAACCCTCTCCAATAAGAACGAGATCACTATCAACCCGTAGCCAAACTGTTTGAGCTCTCATTGCCGACACTTGGTCAGTTGAGCTCGCATGTTCGCGAGGAGTCCCTCACACCAGTTGAATATATTCGAAGACATACAGTCCTCTGCATATAGCATCTGAGACCGAGTAGCGAAGTGTGGATCCTGAATCCCTGCCATCCTCATAATGGTGAAGAGGATGGCACGCAATGGACACTCTCGCACATCTTTTATGGGAATCTTCCCACTAGAGGCACAAGTGAGAGGAGTGCAATGATGTTGGATCATGTCCTCTATGGTTCGATCACTTCCCCCTGATCCAGTAAGAAGCACATTGTCCCCCCTCGAGGACAATCCGGTCAGAAAGTAGATGTCCTTGACATCTATAGTAAGCACGTGCTCTCCGATCACAAAATACTGTTGAGCCGCATCCCAACATCTAAGCATATGCGTCAATAGGGGGATTTGTGCTCTCATGCCCTGGATCTCAAAGAACTTTAGAAGACCACAATTCCTCAGTTTCGTCACACACAATGGATCATTTGAAATTAGCATATCATCTACCTCATGCTCCCGTTCACACCACTCCAGAACCATTTTGGCTGCTTGTAACCTGCCAAAAGGAGATTTTAAACACTGTTAATACTCACTTCAACCACTGAAAGTTCTTTTTTGGGGCAGGGTTTGTGTTTTGGGTTGGACATTTCCATCGTCGCACCCTGTCAATTATGACAGTGCGACATCGTCGCAGCCCTCCTTTGCAGGATTTGCAACGACCCAAGTTTGTTGCAGTTCCCGTAAGGGCTACCTGCGACAACCCGAGGACGCAATAGCCCTCCACAAATCCACCCAAAACCCAAAAAATGAACGAAAATAAAAAATGTAAACCACTACAATTATGCTGGATGAAGTTTAGAGTTACCTACTCCAGACGGTGGGTGAAATGGTCGCTCGTAGCTCCCGGAATCGACAAGTGAAGTTTTGGCTCCAAATGGCACTTCTCCTCCCAAATTTTGCAAATGAAACAATGGTGACTCTATTTGGCCCATTTTTCTATTTATAGATTAAATGAATATTCTTTTTTCAAATATTTGATGCCTTTAGGTCATTTGCTATAGTTTAAATCATTTTTTATTGCATTTGAACGCTTCGTTGACCATTTGACCTAGTATTCAAGTGTACAGGAGTCATTAAGTGTCTTTTTACGTTGTTTTCACGTTGGAAAGATCATCTCAGGTATGAACACCCCTTGTGTCTTTTGTCGTTATCTTTTTCATTCATTAGATTGTAGTTATTTAATGATAATGAGCTTACTCTTTGTTCTTTCTCGTGCTCTTTAAACCATGAGAATACGTTACCGAGTTACGATTTATCACTTTTCCGGGCTCGTTAAACTCCTACGGAAAAGGACCCCCCTCGGAGTCTATCTTTAAGCTCTTTTCAGGCTCTCAAAATACAAAAAGATTGCCAAGCGAACGCGTTCACGCTTGTTAAAGTATTTGAATGGTCGTCTTCCTGGTGATAGTTTACCCCTTTTTTGGACCAGGGGGCACTACTTACGAAAAATGCATACTCCAACCAATCATGACTAGAAGAGTCCTCTCCCGCGTTGTTTTACCCTTTTTCAGGCAACGAGGCTAACTTCACGAAAAAGGACCGTTGGAGTCTTCTTTAGTTCTTTTCAGACTCTCTAAACATGAAATGATGACCGAGTTTACCTTCTATGGACTCGTTAAATTTTCACATTGAAGGGCCTGCCATGGGACGAACCCCTCCTATCCCAGGTTCAGAAAATATTTGGGATTGGACTCATCTATGAGATGAGCTATACCGAGCATCTAGTTACCCTCATCAAGCTCGTAAAAAACACATGAGGCCCTCATCATTCATGATGGGGGAAAAGGAAAGCTTTTATGTTACACCCTTTATCAATCGCAGTACCTAGTCATTTCTTGAACATGGCACTCATTTGCATTTGCATACTGCACTTGGATCATCCGTTTGTCCTCGAGTTTCACCTATTTCCTTAGTTGTGTTACTCCTTTGAGTCATTCAAAGAATGCTTCCATCATCAGTTGCATTAGGATTTGGTACCATAACTCGTCAAGTCAATACTGCCAAGGCATGCCATGCTCATGTTCAAGAATACTCTCATTATTCATTATCTATAGTCAGTACACCTTCCATCATGTCGGTTTACTCTGAGTCAGTCTTGCATGTTACTGTACTATCCAATCTGCTCTACGCATCCTTTGTCGTGTTTCATGTCGATGATGGGGGATTCATCATGGCCCTCCTTCGACGAACATCCTTGTCGACTTCAACACATCTTCCGAGGATAGAATCTAGAAACCAACCAAGTACCTTGGCCCTGCATGCCTCAATGGCAGGTTACCTCGCTTTCGACATGAGTTTACATCATTAACTCTTGATCGAAATATTTCATCTCGCATTCGAATTCAACTCATTTATTCATGATTGATGATATGTGTTGTGATACCTTAGGGATCATTGACATCAATGGTGATTTCCCTCGCGCTTGTTAATGGTATACATCAATGACCGGTAATCAAGTGGTTTCTACCATGTTTGATGTCAAGACATTTGTAATCACATGGATAGATTCATATCATTGAGGGTTCAGCTTGAAGACCCTGGGGAGTCATCTTTTAACCAGGTTGTGATGGAGTTTGTATTGAGTCATGTCACATGGATCCACATTTGTATTGGTCGTGGCTGTGTTATCATCCCATCATGGATCTACACTTGTGTCTAGTAGCCATGATTGTGTTCAATCGGTCATTACTACCATGGATCTGCATTGTATTGGTCGGAAGCCATGTTGTACATCATATGACTGTGTACTTAGATTCAGTTATACTGCAGCAGCGTCCTTCATCCGACAAGCCATTGCCATTTCTTCTGTCAAAGCATTTCACCTGTCCAAATTTCAACAGTGTCACGCTTTGGGGGGCATTTTGTTACACCTAAAATCTTACCATCAAGAGACTCAGTGTATACATCCCTAAAGTACCATAGACTAAGTCATTAACTTGGAAGAGATGTCACTACATTTATGCTAGGTTTTGAGAGGTCGTCGTAGGCTGCACTCATGCAACCGGCGACATCGCATCTTGCCCTCTTGTAGGGTGCGACGAAGTCAGTTAATGGGAAAAAATAGCTTCTTCGAGCTCATTCTCGAAGCCTGCTGACTTGGATCCTTATCCCTGACCTCTTGAGAGAGCTGGCACTCAATTCCTAACCTCTTGGGAGGATCCCCTATCTCTCCCCTACCATATCTCAACCTATCATATCCATACCCTATCCACTTAGTCCTATATAAGTGAAGCTCTACCCCTCTCCAAAGGGAGGAATTCTATAGTATCTACATGCTGGTGAAATCATCATTGAGAGATCTCTACTCATCCATTGAGAGACTCATACTTCCTTGGGAGGACATGGCATTTGGCTTGGATAGAGAAGGATTGATACGTTAATCCTAGGTTGTAATCATTCTTCTATGTACTTTCCGTCTATTTTACAATAATATAAATGCTTTCCACCAATATTGTTGTGAATCGATGATATTATGTAGTTTACCTGCTTAACTGTTTACTTAGATCTATTATTGTATAGATGCTCTTTACTTGTTTTCATTGTTCTGTATCTTGATAGGTCTTGCAGCTAAGATTTGACGACCGCGGGACGTGGAACAACATCCAGGAGAAAGGAATACAAGTTTAAGGTAAGACATCTAGTGACTCAATCCTTAATTAGATCTAGGAAAGTAGCTTATAGTCTATATTATTAGTTCTAGACTCACTTTGAGCTAGGGAGATCCAGCTCGCGTCTGCTCGAGTGGATTGTCTATCAAACAGTCTCTGATGCATTTGATGAAATTGTTGTTTGAATTATGTGTAGGTCTATAAGTCCCAAAATATTCAAAGGTTCTCACACACTCCTTGGAGAAGTGCATGTCTTGTAGTTGGAGAAAATTGTTACCCTCCAAATTCTCTATAGTGCACCCTACTATATGTTCCAAAGAGGGGGACTCTTTTTCCCATTGTAAAGGCCAAGTTGGGACTTGTTTATGTAAAATTGTTGGTCTATAGGGGTTCATGACCCTTGGTTTGGTCATGGCAAGTCCTCTTGGTTGTCATTTCAAGGAGTATTGGCCTTGTAGATTTTTTTACGACCCCTTGATGGGTGGAGATCCCTCATCATGTTGGCAATTTATGCCATGGGTGTATGTTCTAGTTCACCTTGGGATGAATACGGTATTAGGACACATGGATTGGGGATCCTACCCACACTTATGGTTTATGCTTTGTAGAGGTGATTGCGCTTGTAAGGGTTTTCATACCCACCTTAGGACACCTCATGGATACCCCCTTCAACCTATTTTTGTTGTATCACCGTTCCCTCTTGGTCATCTTGGTCTTCAAGAGAAAATAATCCATCTTCCAAGCAAGCTAAAAGAGGTCGTACCAACCTAAGAAGGTGGGCATTGAGGGAAAAATAAAAACGTTGAGGTTGGATGGGTCATGAGGTCCTCCTTCCAAGCTCAACTCACCATCAAGTTGAATCATTTCATCTTATTGTATCATCACTTATGTTTTATGAGCTTTAGTCCCTAGATTGTGGGTGACAAACCATAAAATATCATTAAATGTTATTTTAACAACAAATTAGGTAGGGTGGCTTAAAGGAGGTTTAAGTTATCCTTTTCAAGTATAAATAAGGAAACTCCTCCTTGGTTGTAACCAATAGCATGGGATAAAATAAGATACTTTTTCCCTTTCTTCTTTTCTTCTTTTCTTCTTTCTTATTTTTGTCTTTCTTCTTGTGTACATGAGCTAATCAAGTGGAGTGCACCTCCTTTCTTGGAAATTTCTAGGATTTTTCAAGCATAAACTTGATGCATGAAGGTCTATTTACTATCTTTCAAGGCTTTTCCAAGGTAAAATGGTTCTTGGGACATTAATCTCTTCTCTTTTCTTCCTCAATTGTGGTAAAATATTTGAATCTCATGTCTAGCATTGTCGGAGGCATTCAATGTAAGAGTAACCTAGGGTTTTATGCATAATTGTATAGTCTTGTAAGTGAGACATCCCTATTGAAAGGTATCTCTTATGTTGTACCTTGGAATATTAATTTTCCCTAACTAGGTCAAAGCTAACACAAGATAGGGTTTCCTAGCTTTTCCCTAGTTTATACAAATATTGCATTGTCAATTCTTAAGAGAAACATTAACCTCAATTTTTTGTTGCTTAGAAGGAACAAGACCCGGGTATTATTCCATCATATTCACTTAAATCTCTTTTTATAATGTTCCTTCTACTATATATTTGAAAAAAGACCCCAAAAAATAAAAATATATAAAAACCCTAAAAAATAAAAATATTTTAAAAAATCCAAAAACATTTTTTTTTTGCTATTGAAATTAGTTTACTTGTTTAATTCTACAATAGTTATTGTTGATATTATTTTATGGAGTGACCATACCTCTAAAAAATCCATAAAATTTGTTTTTTTTAGCTAAAAATCCCTAAAAAGGGGTGACGTCATCCCTAGGGAGGGTGATGTCACTCTCACAAGGCTCTACAGCCTTTGTGCAAGCCTTGTTAAGGTGTTTTGTAGGTTTATTTTGACAGGAATATTAATCCCTAATGGTTGGACAAAGTTACTAGTTCATCTCCAAGTCTTCAGGGTTGACCTAGGGGCGTTTTGAAGCACCAATTCAAGTTCAGCCATTACTGCAGAAAAATACAGACCTGAAGGTGAAATTAATCCAAAAATGCATCATTCATATATCAAAAGGAGTGTGCCCTAGGGGGTATTAATACTCCTCTGTTTGATGATCATAGGGAGGTATTTTTCAGGGTATTTCCACGGTCTATTTTGGGTTTTCTTCCAAATTTAAGTTGTTGGTTTTTATTGCAAAAAATTGATTTATCTACAGTTAATCAATCAGTATCAAGTTTTATTACTCCTTTAAATCTTCTTTGCCATTGAGTATTCATTGCATATCTTGTTTGACTACATAAAGGCACTGATCTACTGACTTAGTGAGAATATCTTGTAGAGATAGAGTTGTTCTCAATGTATATCTTACAAGTCTATTCCTACCATTTGGGAAGCCTCCCATGGCCTAAGGAGCAGGCCTAAAGAGAGAGGAGAGTGCATTGAAGTGACAATGGATGCATCTCTTGAAAAGAAGTCGATCTTAGCACTGTCCATAGTGACCTAATTTGAAGGGTATTAATTTGTGAGGTAACATATAGAGTTACAATGGATTGTGACAACACTAATCGCATAATTTAGAGTAACTTTCAATAAAGTCTAGATATAGAAAAGATTTTATGATTAATTTTAAAAAAAAATGAAAATAATTAACTTTTAAATCAAGATTTCCAAATTGTACATACTGCAAGAAAATAAAAATTTTAGTAAGTATAAATAACAAAAGAAAATACCTCGTTTAACATTATCCTTTGTTGACAAAGGGCTCTGTTACCAGCTATTTTGTACAATAGCTAAATTTCTCGTGAGCTGCCAGCTTCATGAACATGTTCAATGTTCATCGTCAATGTTCAGAAGTTCAGAACTCATTTTCAAGGCAATTTTGCCCCATTTGTAATAACTGCATGTTCATACCCGCATGGGGAATTTGTAAAAAGTTGGTCTAAACGGGGTCCTTTTATAAAAGACTTGGCTATCCTTAGGTTTAGCCATTTGGGGGATACTCTAGAGTTTTTTTTCCTTAGGAATTATGCGCTACTCATCAGTGGCGTATAATCCCTGAGTTTTTCACTCAAACCTCCAAAGCTGGAGTATTTTCCATGGTGGTCAAAACCTAAGGTGGTTATTAGAGTCTTGTGTCTAGGATTTTTTTCGTGTTAGCCATCTCGATTGAGTCGTGTGAACATGCACTAGGTCCCCTAGGAGTTTCGTTTGATTCCGAGAAAAATATATTTTTCCATAAATTAGACCATTTTTTAATGGTTTAATTAAAAAATTTCAAAAAGTGATAAAAACCTCATCCGGAGGCAGAATTGGACATGGGGAGGCTCGTTTGGACACTCAGAGCATCCTTTTTACCCTAGCACCAATGTTTCTAAGGTTTTGGGCGATTACATCGCCTCTGGGAGCAGTTTTTCATTGTTTTGACATTTAGTGACCATAAAATGACAAAAGCACATAAAGACAAAAAATTAAAAAATCAAAAAATGTGATTTTTTAAACTATGGAAAAGGCATGGGAATATTTTTTGGAGAGGTAAGAATACATTACAAATATAAACCATGCCACTAAAGTCAATTTTTCAATTAAATTGAGATTGTACGGCTCCGTACGGATTTCACCTTTCACGTGGGAGCTCAAAGCATGAGAAATACGATTTGATGATGTGTTAAAGGTTTAATGGATGGTTGGGCTTGCATTTAATGGATGGTAGGCGCATTAGCCACCTCATGGGTTTGGCTCCTAGTAAATCATGAGTTCTATTGAATGCAACTCCAACTCGCATCCTCCTTCATAGATCACATATATCTCTTGAAGACTCACGCATCTCCCTTATGGTTCACGTGTTTCACACATGGCACTTCGTATATGGTATGGTGAAGCTTCCAAAGATTGAGTGGGGGGCGCCTTTCCAAGGTGGAGGCCACCTCGCCACTCTCCTTTTTACAACTCGAGTCTATTGAGTGGGATTCGCACTCCAATCTTGATTGGATTGGATTGGATTTGATTGGAAATTCAAATTAGGTTATGTGCAATTGGCTCCCTCTCAAGCCAATACAAATTTACTCTTAAGATTGCTTCTAGTTTGTATAAAGAGAGGCTCTTGAAGCTCTCTTAGGATGGAACTTTTGATGTAAACTTACTCTGCTATTTTTGTAAGAGCTTGTAGCCATTGCTACCATTGGAAATAAAGAGTGACTTTGGAGGTTTATGATGTGCACTGCTTGTCAATGAGGAATGTTTCTCGACTTATGAGGTGATATTGTATTTGTGTATTTGCTTATAATATTGTATGCTTGATCTTTCTTTGCTTAGAACTCTTTATCAAGAGCATAGGATGAATATTTGATGGTCCAAGTTATTCATTCATGTTAGGCTAAATGTGATTTAAAAGCACAAATTGTAGTCGGATATACTTATGTGTCTTTTTCATTCCATTTTTGTTTAACATACTAAGCATGATCTAGTGTACTTTGTAAGGTTTGCATGTGTGCAGATATTCAAAGGTAGAGTGGAGGTTGAACTCGGGTGTCTCTCCCTCCTCTCCATCAACAAATTTTTCTAACTTTTGTGCATTTCAGGAAAATATCCAAAGATCCAATTGAAGTTACATTTAGAACTTGAAGAGTTTGTATCTTTTCCATCCATAAAAGATACTTTCAATCTTGGTTACTGGTTACATTGTGAGAGGCCTTTGATCCACATTTTTCCTACCTTGTGGCCTCCTTCCATTCGCATTTTCCATCTACATTTCCATCTTTGCACTTGCTCATTTCCATTCCCAAAACTTTGTCCTCCAAACCTCCATTTACTGCTCTTTTTCTTTAGTTGTTCGCTACCCTACATCACAGTATTCTCACTTTGTTGTTCACTGTCCCATAACAGTGACCAGCAAGTCTCCATTCGCTCATATCCTGGTCTTTTTTCCTTCCCTTTTTCATTCATTGTTCGTTGTCCACTGTCCATCTTGCAACATCCTCCTTTTCCAATCCTTCCATCCTCCTTCCATTCGCTTGCTCCCATACATTTCCTAAAAACTCTTAAGAAAAAACAACAAGCATTTAGTTAGTGTTTAGATCTTTTTTGTACTTGTTAAGTATATTTCTCTTTTGGTGAAGTTAATAGTTTAAAGTTAGATCTCTTTTCATCTTAACTTGCATTTCATATTAGTCTCAAAACCTCTCCTCAAAAAAGTAAAAGTTTGCATTTGCATTTCTAAATCTCATTTTAAAAATTAGACTTGCATCAAATTTCAATTTTTAGCTTGGATCTAGTTTATTTTTGTACTTAGAGTAGTTCATCTTTGTCATATATTAGATCTTGTTTTTAGCATTTTTAGCATAGAGTTGTTTGTTGGTCTGATTTTTAATTTTTGGTATTTTCAAGTTAGTCTCATATCATTTACACCTTAGATTTCGATTTTTAAAGTTTAAGTTCAAAATAGTTTCAAGATTTATTCTTTGATTTTGAGCTAACATCTAAAGGGTGCATGAGTGAGCCATTTTTGTTGTAGGTGTTGAAGAGGATCAAAGCCAAAAGAAAGTGGAAAACGAAAGGAGGTAGCCAAAAACTTAAAGAGAAAGTTTGCAAAACCAAGAGGAACCAAAGTCCAAAATCAAGCACCAAAACCAAGAAGACTCAAACTTGTTTGATATTTTGAGCCAAAGTCAATCACTCTCTTTTTGTAAAAAGGGGCCTTTAAGGCCTTTTTCCATTTTATTTCTCTAAGTCTCTTCAAAAGGTTGAAAATCCTCAAAAGTTGTATTTGATTAATAAAACAAAGCTAAGTGGGGTAAAGCCTCCCATAGTTTGTGTTTCTTCCCCATTTGGGAAAGAGTGTCTTGTGTGTTCTTAGCTTAGATTTGCTTCAAGTACTTAGATTAGTTTCTTCTTTGCTTAGAACACTAATTGCTAGTTTAATCATTTCATTTTCAATTATTTAAGCTATCATTGTTTTCCTTATTTATAATTTGCATCTCATATAGTGTAAGTAAGTCTCTTTAACCTGTCGCAAGACGAGTCAAGAGCACTCTTTGTCGGAGAGCATTTTTATTTTTACATTGCATCGCATATAGTGTATATAATACTTTTGAATCAAGCCTTAAGGAAAGATCAAGAGCACTCTCTATCGGAGAGCATTTTTCTTGTGCTCTAATTAAAACACTTCCAACTCATACCCCCTTTCTAAAATATATTTCATTGTTTCCTTTCCGGAGTATGCTTTAACCGACCTAAAAATCGGATTACTCAGAAACGGAATTGGATTGTTTAATCTCATAAGTGATAATCATAATAAAAACTTTCACCCCATAACCAATCAATCCGGAGTTGATCGATAAGATAAGTTCGGTGGGTAATCTCCTAGTTGGGGGCACCGGGTGTTGAATATTGTAACTACTAAGAATATTATATTTGTACTTTATTATTCCGGAGATGTTTCATCCCTTCGAGGTGATCCTATTGTGTATCCGGAGATGTTTATTCCTCCGATGGATTGTGGTAACCAGGGTTATTAGATCCACCATGTGGGGGTCGGCCCTGAGTTAATTTATTAGGGGTTATTAGACTCCCTTGGGAGAGGTCGGCCCCATAAGGGAAAAAGTCAATCGGGAAACTAATATAAGTAGAGGAGGATGTTCCTCACTTATCTCATACTTCCATCACTCGAAAAGTAGCGCACTTGTGGGAGAGAGGTCTGCATAGGAGGTAGAGAAGGAGCTCTAGTCTTGGAGCACATCTTGTATTTTGGTTGATCATCTTATTGAGGAAAGCTTTGCTGGTTTTTCTACCCCATGAGGGTTTCCCAGGGTAAAATCTATGTCTATCTTGTGATTGTGTTTCTTTCAATGATCTTGCTATTCAAATTAGTTTAAAGTTAACATGGTATCAGAGCTAACCTGAATAGAACATCTTTCACAAGGTGAAAATATCTTTCTCTCTCTCTCCCAAAATTAGGGTTTCTGCAAAAGTTAGTATTTTTGGATTCTGATTGCATGGCTGAATAGCCCTTCTCAAAATCAAAGTTTTGAGCCCTAGATCGAATTTTTTGGTTTGGTAGAACTCTGAGAAAGTCAAACCCTAGTTTGACCAAAAGTGTGATGAACCAGAAATTCTGTTGCAGATTCGGAAAGTGAAAAAGTTGGAGTTTCCAGAAACAGAACACACCAGTGTTTCTAAGTCAATCAAGCACATCTCCTGGTAAGTGTTATTCTATCTCTTGAGAAACTTCAATCTCCTTGGACTCCCCCAAGAGAAGATGGCTCCAAGCACTAAGCTTGAAAACAAGTTAGAAGGAATAGAGAATTTTCGGGCATGGAAATATAGAATTGGTCTCATTCTTGAAGAGAATGATCTTGCCCAATATATCAAGGATGAGATTGCAGAACCTGAATAAGATGAAGCCAAAGAGAAGTATAGGAAGGATTTGATTAGGGCAAAGAGAATCATTGTTGATTCTATTAAAGACCACTTGATTCCCCAAGTGGCATCCAAGAAGAATCCAAAGGAAATGTATGATTCCCTTTCCAGAATGTATGAAGGAAGGAACATCAATAGAAAGATGAATCTGAGAACTCAATTGAAGAGCACAAAGATGAAAAAAGGAGAATCTATTCAATACTATTTCTCAAGGATCTCCCAGCTCAAAGAACAACTAAATGCTATTGGAGATACCCTTGATGAAGATGAACTAGTCATGACTGCTCTAAATGGTCTCACTAGACCATGGGAGTCATTCATCCAAACCATGTGTGCCAGAAAAGAAAGAATGAAGTTTGATGTGGTATGGGAAGATTGCATCCAAGAAGAAGCTAGGGTTTCTAATAGAGAAGCTCTGCTCAAAGAAGATGACCAAGCCTTGGCTACACACACCAAGAGAAGGAGGAATCAATCTTACTTCAAGAAGGATAATCACAAGGAGTCCCAATCTCCACAAAGATTTCAGAAGAAAGGAAGAAGAAAATTCTCTTCTTTCCAATGTTTCAATTGTCATAAAGAAGGACACATTGCTAGATTTTGTTCCTCAAGGAAGAAGAAAAATCTTCACTATAAAAGACATCAAGCACATCTTGCAAAAGAAGAAAGTGAAGAATAAGAAGAAGAAGAGGAAGAAAGGCCTCACAAGAAAAGATCTAAAAGAGATGAAGAAGAAGAATAAAGGCCCCTCCCCAAGAAAAGATCTAGAAGGAATGAAGAAGAAGATGCAAAAGAGTATGTTCTATTCTCTGCACTCTCAGGATCTATAACACCTGGAGAAGATACATGGCTTATTGATAGTGGTGCTTCAAAGCACATGACTAGACAAAAGAAAACTCTTTCAAAATTGGAAGAGAAGACCTCTCCACAAAAGGTGTCATTAGGAGATGATTATCAATATCCCATCAAGGGAATTGGTGAAGCAAGCTACAAGCTTGATTCTGGAACACCATTGAAAATGAAAGAGATATTATATGTCCCGGGATTGAAGAAGAAATTACTCTCTATCTCAGCTCTAGATAAGAAAGGTTATAGGGTTGCATTCATAGATGGACAAGTACTCATGTGGTCCAAAGGAAAATCAATTAAGAATGCAATTGTTATTGGTGAAGAGGAAGGAGGTCTATACAAGCTCAAAGGACATTCAGAAGTTGCCCTTGTTCATGAAGCCACTAGTCCTAATGAACTATGGCATAGAAGGATTTCTCATATTAACTACAAAGCACTACCTCATGTGAGTAAAGTTGTCATAGGACTACCAGATCTGAAGATTGATCATGATGGCACATGCAAGGGGTGTGCCAAAGGAAAGAATATCAAGAACCCTTTTCCAAAGAGTGAAACAAAGACCAAGAATATTCTGAAATTAATTCATTCGGATGTATGTGCACCAATGCCCTCCACATCCTTGAGTGGATACTACCTTACATTTATTGATGACTACTCCAGGAAGACTTGGATTTACTTTCTAAAAGGGAAGAATGAAGTCTTTGGAAAGTTCAAGGAGTTCAAATCCTTGATAGAAAACCTTTCAGAAAAGAAGATCAAAATACTCAGGACAGATAATGGTGGAGAATATACTTCAAAAGACTTTGAAGATTTCTGTAAGGAAGTTGGAATCAAGAGGGAGCTAACCACTCCCTACAATCCTCAACAAAATGGTGTTGCTGAAAGAAAGAATAGAACCATCATGGAAGCTGTAAAGACTATGATACATGACCAAGATCTACCCATGTATCTATGGGCTGAAGCAGCTAGGATAGCAGTCTATGTACAAAATAGACTATCCCATAGTGCTCTTGAATTCAAGACTCCAGAAGAAGTGTTCACAGGAAAGAAGCCTAAGGTAAGTCATCTCAAGATATTTGGATGTCCAGTGTACATTCACATTCCAAAAGAAAAGAGAACCAAGTTGGATCCTTCTGGTAAGAAGGGAATATTTGTTGGATATTGTGAATCATCCAAAGCTTTCAGAATTTACATCCCAGGCTTTCATCATATGGAAATAAGCAGAGATGTGACATTTGATGAAGAAGCAGCCCTCAAGAAATCTAAGAAGTGCTAACTTGAAGAAATCTATGAAGAAGATACATCTCCTAGAATCATAGACGTTGTGCCCATCCCTAAAGATGCTACACCAGAAGACCATGACATGTTAGAACCACAAGAACCCCCCATTACAAACTTATCTAGAAAAAAGAAGGCCAGCATGGGCTAGAGACATTATTCAAGGAGCTGAAAAATATGGGGCTCATGAAGGCTCCACTAGAGAAAGGAAGAAACCAAAGCTAGTATCCAACTATGTGGCTTTGATGTGTGATCTTGTGGATCAGGAACCTACTAGCTATGAAGAGGCAGTTCAGAAGAAAGAGTGGGTAGAAGCAATGACAGAAGAATACCAATCAATAATGAAAAATGATGTTTGGGATATAGTTCCCAAACCAAAAGATAAAAGTGTGGTATATTCCAAATGGATATTCAAAATAAAACATGCTGCAGATGGTAGCATTGAAAAATATAAGGAAAGATTTGTCGCCAGAGGATTCTCTCAGAAATAGGGAATTGACTATGAAGAAACATTTGCACCAGTTGCTAGGTATACTTCCATTAGAACTATTATGGCACTTGCATCTATGATGAAATGGAAATTACATCAGATGGATGTTAAGACAGCCTTCCTGAATGGTGCGATTGAAGAAGAAGTGTACATAGAACAACCACAAGGATTTGAGGTTAAAGACGGGAAAACACATGTATGCAAACTGAAAAAGGCTTTGTATGGATTAAAGCAAGCTCCCAGAGCTTGGTACGGAAGGATCGACAGTTTCTTGACAAGCATGGGCTTTGCCAAGAGTAAAGTTGACCCTAATCTTTATCTCAAAGTTATGGATGATGAACCTGTTATATTATTGTTGTATGTAGATTATCTATTTCTTACTGGAAATGAGAAACAAATTATCAAGTGCAAGAAGAAGCTCTCCTCAGAATTTGAGATGAAAGATCTCGGATTAATGCACTACTTCTTAGGTATAGAAGTATGGAAAGAACCCAAAGGAATCTTTCTAAATCAAGGTAAGTATGCTATAGGGATTTTGAAAAGATTCGATATGTTGGAGTGTAAAGCCATGGCCACTCCCATGGACTCTAACTTAAAGTTATTAGTTGGACTCATCAAAGTTAGTAGATGTGACTCTATACAGACAGATCATTGGGTCATTAATGTATTTGACAAATACCAGACCAGACATATGCTTTGCTGTAAATACTTTAAGTCAGTATCTAGTGGAACCTAGAAGAGTTCACTTAATAGCTACAAAGCATGTGATGAGGTATCTAAAGGGTACATTAGATTTTGGTCTATATTATCTTGGAAATCATGAATTCAGACTGCATGGTTACTCGGATCCTAATTGGGAAGGAATTGTTTCAAACAGGAAGAGTACATCAGGTGGATGTTATGGTCTTGGATCTGCCATGATCTCATGGTTTAGCAAGAAATAGTCTAGTGTGGCTCTTAGTACAGCCGAAGCAGAATATATAGCTGCTTGCTCTGCTAGTTGTGAAGTAGTATGGCTTCGGAAACTATTATCAGGATTGTTTGACTTAGAGATGGATCCCACTGTGATCATTTGTGACAACCAGAGCTGTATTAAGATGACAGAAAATCCAGTGTTCCATGATAAGTCAAAACACATAGAGATCCGATATTTCTATATACGGGATATGGTGCAGAAAGGAGCTATTAAGCTTGAGTATGTGAGCACTGATGAACAAATTGCTGATATATTGACCAAACCACTGTCTCGAGTAAAATTTGAGTATTTCCGAGACAAGCTTGGTGTAGTTCAAAAGGACCCTCCTCGAAAGGGGGAGTGATGCAGACACTGATGATGAGATTGCCCGCATCGACAATAAGGTCGATGATGAGGATACCTGTATTAGTATGCTTAGGATATTTATATTTCTTAGATGTATACTTAGGATACTTATATTACTTATATTTCTGATACATGTATTGATGAGGATACTTGTATTGATGATATGTATACATGTATTGATGTGGATACTTGTATTGATGATATGTATACTTATATTGATGAGGATACTTGTATTGATGTGTTGATGTGGATACTTGTATTGATGATATGTATACATGTATTGATGTGGATACTTGTATTGATGATATGTATACTTATATTGATGAGGATACTTGTATTGATGTATTTATGAGGATACTTGTATTGATGTATTTATGAGGAAACTTGTATTGATGAGGATACTTGTATTGATGTATTGATGAGGAAACTTGTATTGATGAGGATACTTGTATTGATGTACTAATGATACCTGTATTGATGAGGATACAGGTGGGGATTGTATCGTCCCCGGACTTCGGTCTCTTGAATTGATCCGTAGACAGATGTCTTTGAAAATGAAGTCCTTAGTGGACAAGTGGGGATTGTATCGTCCCCGGACTTCGGTCCCTTGAATTGATCCGTAGACAGATGTCTTCGAGAATGAAGTCCTTAGTGGACAGGTGGATATTGCATCGTCCCCGGACTTCGGTCCCTTGAATTGATCCGTAGACAAATGTCTTCGAGAATGAAGTCCTTAGTGGACAAGTGGGGATTGTATCGTCCCCGGACTTCGGTCCCTTGAATTGATCCGTAGACGTATGTCTCCGAGAAGTGGTCCTTAGACTCTGTCTAAGTTGATGAGAGGATTGTATCATCCCTAGGCATGATGAGGTGTCTTGAATTGATCCGTAGATGTATGTCTCAGAGAAGTGGTCCTTAGACTCTGTCTAAGTTGACGAGAGGATTGTATCATCCCTAGGCATGATGAGGTGTCTTGAATTGATCCGTAGACATATGTCTCCGAGAAGTGGTCCTTAGACTCTGTCTAAGTTGACGAGAGGATTGTATCATCCCTAGGCATGATGAGGTGTCTTAAATGATCAGTAGATGTATATCTCCAAGAAGTGGTCCTTAGACTTTGTCTAAGTTGACAAGTGGACTGCATCGTCCCTAGACTTGATGAGGTGTCTTAAATGGATCATGTGTATGATGACAATGCTGATGATCGTGTGATGACGATGTTGATGATCGTGTGATGACGATACTGATGATCATGAGGATCCAAATATTGATGTTGATGTAGCTGTTTGTGTGCTGCAGAAGATGAAGACTCAATACATATGATGCTGATGTTCCAGTACTAACTATGTTCCAGTAACTATTTAAGTTACTGATGATGATGTGTAAAGAAAGCTTCCAATGATTTATAGATGTATCATGTATCATGTTGATGACTCCTTGCTCCTGCAGATGTTGTTATAATATCCTTCTCGTTAAGGGGGAGTGTTGAATATTGTAACTTCTAAGAATATTATATTTGTACTTTATTATTCCGGAGATGTTTCATCCCTCCGAGGTGATCATATTATGTATCCGGAGATGTTTATTCCTCCAATGGATTGTGGTAACCAAGGTTATTAGATCCACCATGTGGGAATCAGCCCTGAGTTAATTTATTAGGGGTTATTAGACTCCCTTGGGAGAGGTCAGCCCCATAAGGGAAAAAGTCAGTCGGGAAACTAGTATAAGTAGAGGAGGATGTTCCTCACTTATCTCATAATTCCATCACTCGGAAAGTAGCACACTTGTGGGAGAGAGGTCTGCATAGGAGGTAGAGAAGGAGATCTAGTCTTGGAGCACAACTTGTATTTTGGTTGATCATCTTATTGAGGAAATCTTTGCTGGGTTTTCTTACCCATGAGGGTTTCCTAGGGTAAAATCTCTGTTTATCTTGTGATTGTGTTTCTTTCGGTGATCTTGCTAGTCAAATTAGTTTAAACTTAACATCGGGGTTCCATGTTCAGCCTCTAGCTTGCTGGTTAAGTTCCTTGGATACCTAGCCTAGAGCACTGGGTGGCCCAATAGGTCCTTGAACAGAGGCGCTTGATACTATCTTTTCCGGACATACTTCCGGTACCTCGGGTATCGGTTGAAAGTACCCTTAGCCATAATAATAATCAAGAACACCTAAAATACTTCAAAATTTACCAAGAACAATTTCAAAACGATCTCACAAACATTACATTGAGACTTGTTTTACAGCATCCCAAGCATCTATTTGACTCCATTGGGCATTGGTCGACAAAACTTATATGTATCACCTTGGGCTGGACCATTAGTCCTTTGATATTTGTTTAATTATCTTGTGGATGCTTATTTAACTTCCAAGTCATCATATATTGTCCATCTTGATATTTGTGTTTTGTAATTGCAACGTGGATTGCGTATTTTACAGTGTTCTCATCACAAAAAACTCCTAAGCAACACCCATCTACATCATTTCATCACTTAAACCACTTAAAAACACAAAGCCATAGAAAACTCTTTGTTAGGGACAACCCCCCTTGGCTTCGGTAGGATTTTTCCTAAATGGAGGAGCTGGGATTTAGGTGATAGTACCTGGCTCATTGCTTGCCCCCAAGGCCACACCTTCCCCGCTTCTAGTGAGGGAACAAATTTCGAAAGATTCCTGTTGCTGGTGTGCATCTCAGCGGACAACGGGCTCCAAGCTTGAGCTTTAGAGTATTCTCTTCAATGATTCATTACCATGGCTCTTTCATAACCATAGCGTTAATATCATGTAAAATATTCACCAAGTTTCCTCAAACACAATTTATTAATTAGGAAGAGAAAATTACATAATACGTGAGAGGCATAAGGTTTATATAACCTATGTAGTCTTATTACAAAGTGAGATGTGTCGACCAATAATACAAGAATTAACATAGACTTATTATTTAAAAATATAAAATACCTAACTTGTAGAATTGCATTATTCTAGGAAAATAGACTTTATGATTGTGGGGGTAATAGACTCAAAGGCTATAAGTGCACTATGAGTTAGACAATGTTGCTAATGATCCCAAGGTTGATGATTTTTTAGATGTTACAAAGCATCGATATATCTGAGATCCTCATAGCTACTATCATGAGATTCTATGAGATTTGAACATATAGATCTAGGCACATGAACTAAAGAGATATACAGTGAAAATCAAATCAACAAACAACTAATCATGTAACAAATGATTTATCATAGATCATTACACAAAAACTAGAAGCAGATAGTAAGAAAAGAATGATGTTTTACATTAACTTGAATGAATGATTATGAACATTATTTATAATGAGGCAATTCAAATTAGGGTTGGAGGAAATTCAAATTGCACATGTAGTGCTTGGAGGTTAGTTAGGATTAACTAGAGATAGATAACCTCAGTTAGCCATGTGCACTAACTCAGCTTGAGTTTAATTAATTATGGGACTCATAGAGCATTAATTTAACTAAAGAAGTGTGTGTGAAACCCAAAACCTACTCAACTAGGGCACTACTGACTTAACTAGGCTGCTAATGACTATTATGGGTTAGTTAGAGTCAGTTATGACCTAGATTAGTAGAGTACAACTAGTCCTTGACTGACTGCCACCTAAAATCAAGGAAAATCCCTCAAATCAAGGAATGCGCCCCCAAATCAAGGAAGGCGCCCTCAAATCTAGGAGTTTAACTTAAAGTTGATTCAAGTGGTCAATTTAGGTGTGGTATGGCCCATTAGAGTCATCAAAACAGGGCCTAGGTGTCTTTGTAGAGTGCATTATCCTCTAACACCACCCCCCCATAAACCTATCTAGGTGAGAAAAAAATAAGTAAAATGATGGGTCCCATCAATTTTCAGCCATATTAGGTACCCATGCACTCATAAAAAATGTGTCCCAATAATTTGCATCCATATGAGGTACCTATACACACAAAAAATTATTTGTAAAATGGGTTCAAGAGAGAAAAAAACGTGGAAACCCCCTCCCCCATAAAAGAGAATGCAATAAAAGTTAATCTGGTCATAAATTATTGTGTGAAAATTGGTGGGTAGTAGGAGCAAAGGTTGTAGCTCCTGGGACTGAAGAGACATGTTGTAGGTCTTCTTCAATGAGAACTTGATTTGGGACAAGTTCTCCAATGGTTTATTATAAGGACACCATGGTTTCCCTCTTCGTACTTTCCATCATCGGAGTCAAAGTCTTCATGAGAAATCCTTGGTTTTTGTTCTATTTTGCCCTTGTATGGGATATTTTGCTTGCTTGCACCCTTCTTCTCCTCATTGGTTGCAAGTGCATGCACCTTTGAGGTCTTTTGGAGGCCCATTTGCAAGACCTTATCTTGCTCTTGAAGGAGGGAGGAAACAAAAACATCCAATGTAGCCTCATTTTGTAGGAGGCTCTAAGAACCAATTTAGTAGAATAGAAAGAAGGAACAAAAGTACTATAATCAAGACCAAGTTTGGAGAGAATAGAGAGTGCCATTTGAAATTCATCCTTCTCGATCTTACACATCTTGAGATGCAAGAGGACATATTTAAATTTGGTGAAGAATTATTGAATGGAGTCAAACTCGCTTGGCCTCGTGTTCATTAGCTCTACCTCCAAATGATGACCCCTAAAATTATAAATTTTTTACATCGTCACTATAACAACCAACAGTTTTGCAATACAAATGCTAAAATAAACCGACGAATTGAAAAAAAGTGTTACCAATGGCACCCATTTCCTTCGTTAAATTACATTTCTAGGTATTTTTATACCATGAACTAAGAATATTTATAAAAAAAAAAATAAAAGTCTTTGTAAAATAAAATAAAAGAAGAAAAAAACAAAAATTTTAACAGTTTTAAATAAAAAAAACTTACTTAAAATATAAAATAAAAAACATTTGAAACAATTATTTTTTTAATTATAAAAAAAAACACAAATTTGAACACATTTAAAATAAAAAAATAAAAACAAAACAATAAAACCAAAATAAAAAGTTAAAAAAAACCAAGAAAATGGTGGTGGAGTTGGCAAGAGGGTGGTTGATTGGTGGAGCGATTCTGGGAATCACCCCCATCCAACCCCCCCTCACTACCCTCACGCCCACACTCCCATCCCCACCTACTTCCCCACCCAACTCCCCATCCACGCGTTCCCTCCCTCCGCACTCCCCACCCTCCCACGTGACCCTCATTCCTCACTCCCCTCCCTCCACTCCCTAACTAACCTCCCTCTCCACATGTCCCACCCCCTAACTACCCTCCCTTCCCACTCACGTGCCCTCCCTTTTAAACATAACTCCCCCCCTTAAAACTATAGTATATTAAATTTTTTATTTTTTCAAACTTTTTAAAATCTCCCTTAAATAACACTTTAATAATTTTTTAAAACTTTTTAAAAAATAAATTTATTTAATTATTTAAATTCATTAATTATTACATTATTTTAGTTAATTTTAACCTCCCTCTCCACATGTCCCACCCCCTAACTACCCTCCCTTCCCACTCACGTGCCCTCCCTTTTAAACATAACTCCCCCCCTTAAAACTATAGTATATTAAATTTTTTATTTTTTCAAACTTTTTAAAATCTCCCTTAAATAACACTTTAATAATTTTTTAAAACTTTTTAAAAAATAAATTTATTTAATTATTTAAATTCATTAATTATTACATTATTTTAGTTAATTTTATTTCTTATTTATTTTAAATTTTTTTAGATAGGTTTTTGAAATTGGTTTCATTTTAAGCATTAATCGTGTTCCAAATACAAATTGTATGTAATTGTTTTTGTTTTTTCTTTTAATATTTTTCGGAACATGTATTTTTTACTGAAGATGTTATGTATTTTTTTCATTTTTACGAAGATTTAGAAGAAAAAAATTAAATGTTTTCAAGTCATGGTTTAGAAATGCCTGAAAATGCAACATGACAAAGGAAGGGGTGCCATTGGTAGCACCTCTTTTCTAGTAGTAGGTTGATTTTGGCAATTTTGTTGCAAAGGCATCGATTGTTAATGCGACATCATCAAACAAATTGTAATTTTAGCCTCGGGAAAAAAAATTGCCCCTTTTCGATTCAGGGGTCAATTTTACTATTTTTATTGCACTGCACTATCTGATGTCTGCCTGGGGTTACCAAAAAGTTGTAATTTTAGCCCTGGAAAAAAAAAGTGGTGCTATCGGTGGCATCACTTTTCTATTCGAGGTTGTTTTTTGGTGTGTGTTTTTTATGCAAAAATATGTGTTTTTATGGCTAGATTTCTCGTTTTGAGTATAAAATTCTCGTCAAGTTGTATAACTTGTTACCAAAGAGGGTGGACAGGGTGGTCCATACTTCATTTGGGGTTTTCTTGGCTTGAATGTGGTACAGTAAGTTTGGAGAAACAAAGGAACAAAGCATCCCATGTTATTTATCCATTCAATTCAGATATTTGGACTTTTCAAACTAGTGCCATTGGTTCCACCTTGGTTCCCATGGTGGTCTAGTACAACTCCTTCATCCTCAAGAGCACCTCTACTCTTGATTTCCATTCAAAGTTATTGAAGGGGTTCAGGAGCTAATTTGAAGGTAGGTCCATGGTTGCTAATGAGCTCTTTGATGGCTACAAAAGCACTTTTTGATGGCTACAAATGAGCTCTTTGGTGGTTGCAAATGCACTTCTTGAATGGTTGCAAATGAGCACTTCTTTGATGGAGGAAAATTAGCACTTTGATGGTTGTATATGAGATCTTTAATGGTTGCAATTGAGTTGCAAATGAGCTATTTGGTGGCTGCAAAAGCCTTTTTTATGGCAAGTCATTCTTTAACCTACAAAGGCTTGATCCCTAACAAAAAATCACTACTACAACAATTAGTTTAGTACCCCTAGTCATATGATACCATATGAGATTTGAACATATAGATCTAGGCACATAAACTAAACAAATATACAGTGAAAATCAAATCAGCAAACAACTAATCATGTAACAAATGATTTATCATAGATCATTACACAAAAACTAGAAGCAAGTAGTAAGAAAATAATGATGTATTTCATTAACTTGAATGAATAATTATGAACATTATTTATAACAAGGCAATTCGAATTAGGGTTGGAGACAATTCGAATTGCACATGTAGTGCTTAGAGGTCAGTTAGGCTTAACTATAGCTAGATAACCTTAGTTATCCATGCACACTCACTCAGATTGATTTTAGTTGATTCTAGGACTCACAAAGTACTAGTTTAACTAAAGAAGTGCATGCAAAACCCTAAACCTACTCAACTAGGGCGCTACTAACTTAACTAGGGCGCTAATGATTGTTACGGGTTAGTTAGGTTTAGTTAGGACCTTGATTAGTTAAGTACATCTAGTCCTTGACTGACTGCCACCTTAAATTAGGGAAAAACACACTGAATCGGGGAATGCACCCCCAAATCTAGGAATTTAACTTAGAGTTTATTTAGGTGTGGTATGGCCCATTAGAGTCATCAAAATAGGGTTTAGGTGGCTAAGTAGAGTATTATATGCTCTAACAAGTTCTAGGAGTTTATCATTAGCAAAGCTCTCCCATCTCATGGTCCATCTAAGTTCATTTAGAGCACCATCAGGGTCAAACATGGTTATCGCTTTCCCCCACCTCATGTGGTCTGTATATTGATGAGCTTGATACTTTTCTCCTAGAGCATATTTAGGTGAGAGGGGAATTTCTACCACATCATGCTCTAATTTCCATTCTTCTTTAAGTTGATGATGTGATCCTTCTTGGCTTCTCCCGAGAGGGATTGCAGCAATACCTTGATATCTTGCCTAATTTTTTTGTGTTCCTATATGCTTGATAATGAACCTTAGCCAAACTAAGGTTATGGTTTTCAATTGTTCCAAGAGCTCCGTAGTGAACATCATTTCTCTTCAGATGCAATGAGATTAAGGTCACCACCTCATACACATACTTAGGAGTACAATTCATGGCTATGAAATTCAATTTAATATAAGGTTTCTCGCCCTAGCTCAATAAAGGTTATGGATCATTTTTATTGCTTGAGCGGCGGTTCTTTCAAATACATTTTCAATATATTTATGCCAAACTACGCATTTTTGACACCATGAGAAGATCCACTGTGATATTTGGTTCTAAGCTTTCAAGGTCCTTCTTTCACCCCACTAAGCCAAAGACAGTCCAATGGCTTATGCTACATCACATGATTAGTTGTAAATAGACAAATTCAATAGGACCATCCAAACTTAGTTTGATGCACATCCTATACACATTGACACTATTTTCAAATTGGTCTCCTTTCTCTGTGGCATATGATCTTTAGGCGAGATAGCTTCAAGACGCAGATGGTACCCTTTCTTGGCACTTTTATCCTCATAGGAGATCACATCTACTTCTACAAATTGACCCCCAAGACGACAACGATGTCGGTTCATTGAGGCATATAGTCTTTAGGCGACATAGCTTCAAGACAAGAATGGTACCCTTTCTTGGCACTTTTCTCCTCATAAGAGATCACATCTGCTTCTACAAATTGACCCCCAAGACGACAACGATGTCGATTCATTGAGGCTTTTTCTCCTCCAACTTGTTGGTATTCTAATGATCATCTCCCTGCTTTTAGATACTCTCTAAAATCTCTTGGCCATTTCTTACCCCCCAAGCAAGGGTTGAAAAAGGTTTTGAGAGGATAGTTACATGATGTACATATAAGTCACATGGATTGCCCCTCCCAAGGACCTCGGTCATAGGATGGCTTTCTCTATGGAGTGTTTTATGCAACAAAAGGATGGCCTTACTATCGAATCCATTTCCACTCAATGCACAAGATGCATAGCCTCTGGATTCCTTTAAGGTAGTGCAAAGTTTGTTCACATCAACTCTAGATTGAGATAGGTCATCACATTCTAACGTCCTGTAGGATTTGTCAAGGTTGTCATATGTAGGACATCAGGTTAGAGAAGCACCTTAACTTTTATTGTCTGTATACTATGAGATCAAGGGGAGGTTCCATTCACTCTACAAAGAGTCAAGGGGATCCCTCGCCACTTTCCTCCAATACCCAGACCATAGGTGTTTAACTCTTTTCATAAGGAAAGTACTAAATTTCAAGGGGTATATCCTATAGTGTCCACCCAAGGCAAACCATATTTGGTTGATCACTTCATTTTTTCCTCTATCTCAATGATAGATGACCATAAGTGTCATGCATAGTCCAATGTGACATCCACTTCTAGATTGGTGACACCCCGCATTCCTTCTAAGATACAACTAGCATACAAGCTCCCACCAGACCCTAAAGGAGACTTCCCTCACGACACAATTTAGCTACTTGCCCCTCAACCATCTTAAGTACTCACAGTCCATCACCAAATTATCCCCGACAACCTCAAGTATTAGGAGAGTTGCAACAAACAATTGTCTTCTACCAAGGATCACATATCGTAGTCCTCTTAGCCCACATTTCTCTTTGGAAGAGATTATCAAAGAGTGTTTAGATCCCTTCTCAATGAAGGATGGCTTTAATGGGGAGTCTTCTTCTTCCCCTCCTTTTGCTTCCACTTCTAAACCTCATGTGCTTTGATGCCAACAATTTATGTTCAACATGGGTTTTTTTGTTCATCTTATTTTTTATTACAATTATTCAAGCCTTTAGTTTTTTTGTTTTTTTCATTTTTGTGTGTGTGTTAGGAGTTGCTTTTGCGCATGTACTTACACTAGTAGTCATTTTGATTCCCACTACCATACTATTGTAGTCATTCGTTGCTTGTTATTAGACTGATCTTATCTTATTTCATCTATCTCATCAAACACATAAGAAAATTTCCAGTTATTAAAATGGAAGATGCACATTGTGAACAACCATGCCATGATCAAATTTTTTGGGTTGTTACATCTGAAATATCATTCAACTATGGAGATTTAGGGGCTCTCTTAGAGAGCCTCCCTCATATAGAACAACGATACAAAGTATAATGACATCCCAAGCCATGAAAAGAGCATGTGTGCCTAATAAGCGTGAAGTTATATGTGAGCTCACTAGCTCACATAATAAACCAAAACAAACTTGCACATTAATAGAATCATCCCCTTAAAGTGTGTCAATTCACATAATGTACATGATTTTTGAATTAAATGCCAACCTTTGTTATAGGCATTTCCAACAAAATAAAATCCACCAAATGTTGCTTTCGCAAATTAGGGACAACATTATCAGAAATGAGCATGGGATAAAAAGACAAGACAGTAAGCCTCAGTGGAAAACTACATACAAGTAATCTGGATTATTAGGTGAAGTAAATAATCATAAAGCAGGGCAGTGCAATCTATCAATTGCCACAGTGCCTGGAAAAAGAACTAAATAATAGTCTGAAGAGAAGCAAGATTAAGATAATTCAGACCAAGGCTTCCAGCCTGGGCTCAAATGGAAAAGCAGAGACAAACTTTTTCACTTTTCTACTTCCAGGGACATAACATCGGGGCAATTCCAGCCATGAGTTATTTACAATGTTACATAATATTACACGATGCAACCGACGAGAGCTTATGCATATCATGACCAAATTATCATAGCCAATGCAGTTTATGTCAGCGTTCTTTCCAAAGTAATCATGAGACATTGCAGGGGGGAGAGCCAACACCTGCACCCACTCTGATTTTGTGTCATACAACTCCCATATACGTATAGTAGCACTTTCCATCATTTCATGGAGGATTACGACGAGCATTCGTCCCCCACAATCAACAAGATCTATAGAATATTCAGATGTTGAAGGCAATAAAGGTGGAAACTCGTTCCAGATGCCCTTTTGCATGTTGCAAGATACTACCTTCCCCCCTCCGTTGAGAAAATAGATTATTTCCTCCCCATGTTGTGTTGATGTTATGATAGATGAGAATTCCTTTGAAGGATTGCGTCGCATGTCCCGGGCAACTACATTGCCTCCCTTGTTCAGAAAATAAACAGTCTCGTCATCATTGGTGATATTCTGTTTTGATGATGACTTTCCTGTTCTCAACTCCTCCATGTTCCAATTGATAGAAGGCTCAGTCCAGCACTCTTTGGATGAGTCATACACCTTAGTAACAAAAGCATCCATTTCACTATAAATAACTATTACCTTGTATGAGTTTAGATCTGAGACCATAGCAATGGCATGTATTGGCTGTGTAGTCTCTATATTTGGTAGCTTGCGGCAACAAGCTGTAAGAGGATTGCACACATTGAAATATCCAAGAGGAGACCTGAAACACAACAGGCCTCCCGCAGATGCTACTGGCTTGAACTTAACATTTTCACTTGGTTCACAGGGATATTTAATATGGTGCCATTTATTAACCTCTGTATCATATACACTGCTTGCATCATCCTTTGTGTCTACCATGTAGAACCACGGTCTTCTGGACGGAACCTCTGAACAGGCTTTCATAAAACTTGGGGAATCTATGAGAGAGTTCCATCCTTTGCACACTGAACGAAACTGAAAGAAGCTAGAAATGGGAATCCGTGCAAGCACTCTCTCTAAGATATCTGCATGCAAATCATACCACTGCGTACCATCGAGGATTCTATGATCACAACTCAAAAGAGGTGCTTTTGCTCTTTTCTTCTTCTTTCTTGGGCTGCTTCCATCATGAATGTTCGTAGTACTCCTCTTCTGTACTGCTGAACCATGTTTATCCTCCATTTGAATTGTATGCAGCAACAGATTGCTATGTCAATTCTGAATTCACGAGGTAAAAAATTGCAGGTGGGTAACACAAGATAGCGGACAGAAAGCAAGATGTCTGCAGTTGACAACAGAAGAACAAAAATTATATGAATAATGTAATCAATATCTGACCTTCAAAAATAATATGCAACAAATTGTCATATATCCTGTAGTAGACACCACCATTAGAAAAGACTGATGTCAGAGCATATAAAAAGATGATCCATCCATAATCCAATTTACAAGAACACATTATAATATGCCAAAACATCAAGCATACAAGGAAGAACCATATATAGATATATGAAAATGTAGGTGCAAACAACCATGAAAATTCAATGACACAAAAGAGGTTAATACTCTACATAGAACTTTGTACAAAGTAGACCCCAAGTTAAAATGCCAAAATTCAAATCTAACTTTAGCTTGAGGATCCCTCTCTACAGATAACATGTTTGCCAGAACCAACCTATGACCAAAGGGTGCTTGCAAAATATTATTACTAGGAAAATAATATGATGCAAGTTTAAGCTTCATCTTTCCTTAATAATAGATATCACGGATGAATCTCCACAGAATCTTCAGCCAAAAACATAGGTAGCTACTTCTACTAAAATCTTTTGGGATATAGTGAAAGGGAAAATCAGCATGCGATATTAGACAAGACAAACAGTTCTCCATTTTAGAGACAATATAGCATGTATTCCCACACATCAATATTAATATGGGAAAAGGCCCCCATTTGAGAGACAATATAGCATGTATTCCCACACATCAATATTAATATGGACAAAGGCCCCCAACATGTTGCCAGAAGAAGCACTTCAATCAGGAGAGACCCAGCACCAAGGCCAATTTCAGTTGAAGCCACTTCTTTACATTGATGAAATACAACTAGGGATGTTTATCAGACAAATACAGCTTCTACAACAGAATGTGAACGTCTTACTGCATAACACATAAATCAACACAACTTTTATACTGTGTCCATCTTACTCTCACACATCTCACAGCTTGGATCCAAAATGTTTCGACACATTTCTTTGTGATTTGAAATTGGTCAGTGAGAAAGCTGTTAATCGTGTGCCTTGTCTTGAAATTTTCTAGCAATTAGATGTCACCAAATTTTCATCAACCAACTATACATGGTATAAAAATAATTTTTAAAAAAACAGCTATTACTTCTGGCTACAGTTGCTGACAGTTGACATTAGTCCCCAGTAATGCACAAAGATAGATCATATTAATAATATAAATAATCATAATCTAATTTTAAGGTCATGGCCAAGCCAAATCCGAATTGATGTATGAGACCCTTTGTTTGTGGGACAAAGGACCCCCTCCATGCATCAATTTGACGGCTAAAGTCTACGGAGGTGTACATACCCTACCCCCCCTCCAGATTTGAACCTGTGACCTCCTAGGAGGAAACACATGTTCTTAACTGTTAGGCCCGCTCAAGCTGTACTTCCAACATAAGTACTTCCAAAAATATGAAGCATCCACACCCAAAAAAAATTAGAACATCTTACTCAATAAGATTCATTTTCATTGCATAAAAAATATCAGAAAACCAAATACAACAAACTTTCATAACAATCACCTAGTGTAGCTCCTGCAAATTTAAAGTAAAAGCATGAATTCTATGTTATTATTATGCCTTTCTTGCTCTATGGTATATCCTCAGTATAAACTACCAATTTTGTACACATAACATAATTCCAGGTTGGCTAATCTGGCACACAATAACAGAATTGTGTATGAATTCTGTTAACTGAGTTTAATTCTCAACCTTGAAACATACAATACACCCCAATTTTATCATACATGCAATATGTCTGGAACTCTCTACTTTGCAACAATGAGCTAGAAACAGCTCCCGGAAGGGATGACTTGCCCTCACAAACATTTTTTTTTATTTAGTTCAATCTTTATTCTTTTAACATGTACAAAAGCAGCACACAGCTGTTCAACTCCATGCTACCAGTGCCCCAAACTTTATTGTCCTTTCAACAGCAGCATTGGATAATAGAATTCTTGTAACGATCGGAACTCTTCTCAAAGTCATTTTTTGCATGGCTTGTAAGAAAATATCTATCAGTTGTCACAATAAGGTGAACACATTTCAACCAGTTCATTGCATTGTCCATTATGCACTACGTGTCACTGAGACCAAATAACCAGGCATGATTGCCTGGCTCTGCATCAGTCTATACCCAAGCTTGCAAGATCAACTCTGCCTAACCTAGAAAATTTAATAACTTCTAATACAATCCACATTTTTCTGCATAGGGGATGACTTCTAGGCCAGTTGTCTTAACACAGGATGTAAAAAACTTGTAATGAACAAAATATTGGTCAGTGATCAGTGGATTACTATAATTTGCTGCACCTGTTTGTCAGAAGAAAATGACAGCATAAAGGCTTTCAAGAATAACTGGACTTTTAATGTTAAATGTTAAATGCAACAAACAATACATAGGTATTACTCAGACACGAGTAAGTGTACTCCTACTGCTTCAGAACTAGGTAGGCATGAATTTAATATAGAATTTTGGCAAAAGGAGAGAGATTCTAACAAAAAGACTAGAGTAGAATTGGCGAAGTAACCAAAGACACAATAAAATATGACTTGTTTGCCAATATCATTATCTTCTCAACATGTTTGATTGATAAAATCTCCAAGATGGAATGAATAATTCCATCTTGAAACAAGGAACCATAGATAGGTTTGAGTAACCCAAGGAGGAACAGGCACACTCAACTTAAACAGAGTAGGAGAACTACTCTTATCAACTAAGAGGCTAGCTAGGCATAGGAGAGGAATAGGGGATATCATGGCTAGTTGGTTGCTCTAGTTGACCTATGGAGCCATACTCTAGAGAGGGCATGTTCGACTCTAAGGTCTCATAGAGGTGACGTAATCTACCAACTAGACGAGAGGATGTTTGTTGTCTCGAGAGGAAGTTAGTTGGCTCGCAAATATACCACCATCCTACTTACAGGTGTGGGAATCATCCTAGCATTTAGCGCAACCATCAACTAAAATAGGATGAAAGAAAGAACTAATGAAGCTGAGGGAATTGGGCTTAGAGAAGCCTCACAAAGTCTCCTCCTATGGATAACGACCTCCCGTACATATAAGGCTACGCATATCTTACTAGGGTAGTGAAAGTTCAAATAAGTCCGCAAGGGAACCACCTAACCACCTCCCGTACATATAAGGCTACGCATATCTTACTAGGGTAGTGAAAGTTCAAATAAGGCCACAAGGGAACCACCTAAGTCCCAAAACAAGCAGTGAAACCTCCTTTGGATCTCATAATATCGGGTACCTTTAAGAACAAAGTGTTCTTCAAACTCAATCTCCTGGGGATGGATTTGTTGGAAAGTCCTCTCAAACCCTAGGATATTGTGGTTGATCTCAATCCATAGGTGATGTGAGCAAAACCACAACTAGCCAAGCGAGATCCTAAGGCCATGAACTCGGAGATGTCAAATGTAGTTGGGACAAACAATATCCATCCTCTAGTTGTATGACATGCTCATAATAAAAGGCCATCTCGGGACCAAGAATTTGAGGGGGAGACCAAATGCTCTAGATGTAGCTCCAGTAGCTATTGTCCCTAACTACCCTAGTGATCTCTCCTTTCATAAGAAGGAGATGTCAAGGACATCCTCAGAGTAACTAAAAGGAGGGAGACACTCGATAAATAACACTGAAGGAGTGAGGTGGCCTCAGAGAACAATTCCATCTACGCCCAAAATGGCCCAAGGCAACCCCCTCAAAGGAGCAAAGAGCAAGATAGTTGTATCTATCACATCCTGTAGTGTCATTCCCCAAGGTGTAGACCCTTTGTAGAAAAAAGACAAGTCTAAATGTTTTCCAAGCATAAAGGTTGAGACCCAAGCTAGGCCAAGATGAGCCCCAAACTAGGCTTAGATAATGGCCTATGAGAACCTCCGTTTGCAACAGATCATATGCTAGAGCATGATAAAATAAACTCTCTTGACCCAAGATCAATCTGCTGAAGTCAAACTAGGTTCCCAAACCTCAACTCCATAAAGAACAGTGGGTTTAATGATGATGTCAAAGAGAACAAATGTATGGTTAGTTGCAGAAATTTCCAGCCATATAAAGAAGAAGAACAAACCTTGAATGGGAGCAAGTTTTTTTTCCAAAAAACTTTTGTCTCATGGTTCATCTATGTATTTGTTTGAAACTTTGAGGGCATCCAAGAATTGTCTTGCAGATTTTTTGTAAAGCCACCTTAAGCTTGGTTGTATGAAGATGTGTTGGGAAGTCAAGAAGGAGGCTACTTCTTTGAGTATGAAGATCAACCTTCTGAGAGGCATTTTATTCATCATGAAGTTTTTTCTTGAAGGATGGGTTGCCATCTTCATATTGAAATTTTTATATCAGCCATATCCAAAGATGGATAGAAAATTCTTGTAAATACACATGCCAACCTTAGCATGATATCAATGCTCTTATCCATCTTCACAAGCTCACATGCATATTCTTCCATGCTTTTTTATATGTATTCCACCTCATGACCGCGTTGCCCTTAATATATCCTTGTTTTAGTTCATTGCCAAACACAAGGGGAGAGATCATGATGTAAATAAAGAGTTAGAATGCATGCAATTGGCTTTATGATTTCACCTAGCTCATCAACTTCTTCTTGTAGAGTAGGTGTAAAAAAAATAAACACTTAAGAGCATTAAGTAGATGTTTCTTTATTATGGACTTATGATGTGGTGTTTTGGGGTGAGATCCTTAACCTACCCCACCATATGTTTTCTCCCTTCTTGTGACATGTTCTAGCAAGTATAGCGAGAGATTATGAGGTTCTCATGCACTTTCAAGAATAGTACATGTCCCAGTGTTGGAGTCAGTTGGTACCCCTCATATTGTATGAGGCTTCCATTTGTGATTGATATCACAGCACTTGTGATTTTTATCACAATGATCAATTTTACGGGTTAACATTGTTGGATCATTTAATGGATAAGGGGTACATTGTTGGATCATTAAGATTATAGATCTGTTGGGTTTCTCCGCTATATTTTATGTGCTATTGTTATGGCAGTGATGTGTATTGGGCTATATTTTATCATGTGTTGCTTATTCATTCTTGGGTTTATTATGAATAATATCCAATGCCATATTTTGTAACATGGTATTGGAGCAAGTTTTTCTAACATGGTATCAGGGCATGTTTTTCTAACATGGTATCAGAGAGACTGATTCTTTGGGAACCTTCAAGCAAAACATTACACAATTTGAACCATTATTTTGGCTAGGGGTATCCAAATTCTATGAGCCTTGAAGGATTTGAAAGAAGAAAGACCATACTATATCCTGTCAAGTTTCAGCAGTAGCAGCACAGGAATAGAGTTACAGTGTCTACAAATTAAGGTTTTTCCTGGCACACGTACACTATCGCTCTATACTCTGCCTCAATTAAAAAAAAGAGATGACAAATGATTTCTTGCATGCCCTAGTAACAGGACCCGAACCAAGATTGAACACATAACCAACAATGGAATTCCTATCATAGGAGTCACAAGCCCAATCGAAATCTGTGAAACTGACCAAAACAATAGAATTATAGAACCCCTTGAATTTTACGGTATGCCAAACTTAGTTAGACCTTGAATGTACTGAAGTATCAGATTTGCTACTTTCCAGTGGCTCTCATGTGGATCCTAGATAAAGCAAGATACTAGACCAACACCAAAAGAAAGGTTTGGCTGAGTATGACTTAACTACAACAAACTGCCAACTAACTGTTGGCAAAGTGGCAGCCATCTGAGGTGTGGAAAACTTGGCTAATAACTTAATTCCAGATTAAAAAGGGGTCAGGAATGATTTATAGTTGTCCATGTGAAATGTGTGAAGGAGATCCAGGTGATACTTAGGCTAAGAAGGGAAATCAGTTACTTTGTCTGCAAAACCTAAAGGCCAAGAAAATAACACAGGTTCCCCAACTCTGTTATCTCAAATTATTTCCCAAGACTAGACTTTACATGGCTCATCAAAAGAGGGTAACCGCTAGTGAGAATGAGATCATCAACATATAAAAAAAGAATCAAAAGCTCATTTTTCACTCTGTATAAACATTAGGCTCAAAGTGCCATCTAGAAAAGTCCCAATAAAGCAGAAACCAATCCATCTTCTCCTATGAAGCCCACGAATCTTGCCTGAGTGTATAGAGAGATTGCTTAAATTGGCATACAAGATTAGCGTCACCCTGAATAAACCCACAAGGTTGGTCCATATAAATTTCTCCCTGCATATCCCCATGCAAAAAGGCAAAATTAACATCCATCTAATGGACCTCCCATCTTTGTGAAGTTGCAAGTAAAAGAACAAAGCAAATGGAATCCATCTTGGCAATTGGAGCAAAGATTTCAAAATAGTACAGGCCTTCAACATTGTAGAAACTAAGTGCCATCACAAAATCCATATATAAAACAGCACATGATATGCAAGCAAACAGTAAAGAGACATCATCACAAAACAAGGAGAAATCAATATTACCATGGAGAATACCCCAAACGAGGTAAAAAACTCCACACCCAAACAGCTATTGCGTTATTGGCACTCACCAAAACGATATAAGGTATTACACTTATAATGTGAGGCCCTTTGTTACAAAGAGATATCATTATTGCAACTGTTGTCGTAATGATCCAATACTTCCAAACATTAAGAGTTAACTAAACAAAACTATACTTGCAAATATTCCAAATGAACGAACATTACAACAATCGACACACTGTGGGACAGACTGACGGTATGTTTGAACTCTGCACTAGATAAGGTGTTGGAGCGTGAGAGTATGGACCCTTTAGATGCAATACCATTTTGTGTGGCCAAGGCTTTGGACCCAGATCTCAAATCCATACAAGACAATATGTTTGGTGATGCATCGAAGATATTCATCTTCGATGGAATGTCATGGAAGTTATTATGAAAACATAGTCTCTCCAATAGGACTAGAGATGTGAACCCTTCACAAACTCAATGCTAGGATGCAGGTTTCATGTTAAAAACTTAAAACAGGGGCTTGTGGAGAGTTCCCTCACATAAGTGTAAGAGGTGGCAATCTCCACAAATTGCTCATAAAAGGAAAAATGATATCTAGAAAGGGGCTCCTTGATTGTATCAAAAACCATGATCTTGGTTTACCCAAAATTGATTGTCAACTACTGAAGATCACAAGTGACAAAACTAACCCAACACGTCTAGCTGCTTTTGTAACCCCTGTGAAATGGAGGCTAGCAAGACCACGTCATCTGCAAATAGGAGTGGAGGCTAGCAAGGCCACATCATCTGCAAATAGGAATGAGATAAGGACTTAGTGAAGTAGACAACCCTCCTCACCGTAAGTCAACTCCTTGATGAACTAGTTCGTCAATGTAGACCCTGGAGAGAGTGCTGCAGAGAGGACACACCCAATTGACCTTAATAGTACTTCTGATACTCTCAGAGAATCTACAAAATGTGCTAAATCTGCCCATGACAATCTCATGAATACTGCAGATACCAAGAGATCACGTACAGCAAGGGTATCAAGTTGTTGTTTGGGTACTGTGTCAAAGGCCTTATGAAAGTCAACAAAGAAGCAGTGGACCCTTCTTTGGTCTAGCCTCCTCGAAAATATCAGAGACTGAATATGTAATCCACTGTGTGGTAGCCTTTCCTAAAGTCAACCCAACCTGTAGTTCTCCACCCATGCCCCTTAACCCAACTGGACAAGAAAAGATCAAGAGTTGTGCCTTAAAATTTGGCCAACGATATGGATTATCATGATGATCCTATAGTTATCAGGGTCTACAGCATTGCCAGACTTGTGTACAGGGGAGATGATATGTTGGGACTAGAGAGTTGAGACCTAGATGGGGGAAACCAGAGAAAACAACCTCAATGAAAAGGGTGTCCAAAAGGTGAAGTAAAGGTCCCAAACCATGTTGGATGAATTCAAATTGAAGACTTTCAAGGTCAACAGATTTGCTAGTGTTAAGCTTATGGATATCACTTTGAATAAGGTCAAGAGTAAAGAAATGGCAAGAAGGGAGGGGGCTGAGACCTAAAGGGGTGGGTGGCCCGTGACATCATAGAGGAGGCATGGGAAGACCAAGTTTGGGGGATGAATGTCATGTCAGTTGGTGGTTTCTTTTAAGGGAGGAGAGTCTAACAAAAGGTTTTTGGGGATGTGCAGATGAGAGAAAGGAGCTCCCTCTTAGCAGCTAGGAATCTGTATTTCATCCTCCTAAGAAGGCGACAATAATCCTTGTGAGTAGTCATGGATATGCCTAGGAAGTGGGCAAGGTCATGTTTGAGCTTTCTATGCATTGCTTTATAGCCATCATCATACCATTGTTCATAGGAAAGGAGCTCCAATAGAGCATAGTTGTAATCGGTGGATGGAATGTGAGAAGGGGCCTTGGTAAGCTTCATAAAGAATCTGAGTGAGGAAGCTAGATTTCAGAGGGGCAGTCACGTGACTGAAAAATTCAGGCAAAATTCCTGGAGCCATGTTTCAAAGGCCCAGACAAAAGAATAGTCAAAGTTGATTGTGATACGAAAGGAGGGGGGAAAGATGGGGGTGGAGAAATTGGACCTGCATGCGAGCCAATCAATGTAAAGGTCAAGTAAACATGATCGGCAGGGGGTAGTCAATCAAAGATAAAAAATCAGATATGGCACATATGAGAGAGAGAGAGAGAGAGCTTGGGACGTAGTCCACCACACCGGATCCCCCTTTATGGGGAAAACAAGTACACCCATAGGAATTCAGAAAGAGGGTGATCCCATTGAGAATACAGCTTCCATAATATCTGTCCCTCAGCCTGCTTGAATCCCTTTAAAGCTCACCACTGTCAAATGAGCAGACTGCTTAGGAATGTTTTCTAGGCTAAGAATGACAAAGAGGTTTTTTTCTGTAAGGCATGCCCTTTGCATGACATGGCTACCCAGAGAAACCTGTGGATTTAACCTTGCAAGATTCTGATCAGGTATAAAATCCCCCCAGGTGTTATCAATGACTTTAGGGCCTGGCTAAAGGTAACCCCATTCAAATTAAAATTAAGGGATTAGTTTGTCTACAGAGAATATGAAGGTCTCAGACACTCGTTGGAGATGGACAGAAATGCAATTGAGATAGCACCATCTCCGGATACTCCATCTCTGATGCTAATACATAGAAGAACCCAGCTCCCAACATGAAAATAAATGGTTGGGAAACTTTTGTCAAATTTAACCATTAAGTCTGGTGGAAAAAAGAATTCAAGAATTTCTCAGCTACAGAACTGTAAAGAGGCAACCTGATTGAGTTGGGCACTGTAAGACAAGTTTCAACTTGACTGCTCACACCTTGCAGCATCAAGACTCCGAAAGTAAAAAGCTTCATATATGGTCCTCTCCAAGATTTTTGACAAACCCTATAAATGTTCAAAGGATTGGAAATGGCTCTATGGTAAATCAATCAAAAACTTACAATTTGATAAATTGCACAGCAGCATCCTCCCCAAAATCAGCCTGGTAGCATATTTGGAATTGCATCTGGAAATATCTTTGAAGTCACATCTGGACCATTAGAGTTTGACCCAAACTAAAATATTCCTTTCGCAGGTCATCCAGACTGACTGGAACACACTTTCTGAGACCGTAACACTCCATGTGTCATGTTGGCAATGTTATCGGGAATTGACACAAGATAACCTGATTAAATAGCTAGCCTTAGGCGTATTACTAGAAGCTTACTGTTGTATTTATATGTAAGGATGAGCACTGCCCAAATCTTTTTCTTTTAAGAAGTCATTGTTTTCCCTACAATTTTATGGCCAAATGTATCACAGACATGGGTATTTTGCAGATCAAAGCCAATTTAAAGGTAGAAATGATGAGTTATTAAAATAACAAATAAAAGTTATAATGGAGATAATCTGATCAGATCCAATCTTAGATTTCACATATAGTTTTGTGATTGTATTTTCCCCAAATATATTATCAGTGCTTCTAAGTATTTTTCCAAAAGAAAAAGGAACTTTTCAAAAACCTTCATTAGTACATCCTTATTAAGTACCGAAAGAGTAATCTAACATTGATCATTCAAACCTTATGAAGCACTATCAAATCATGTTTTTCAAGACGATTGAGACCTTCATCCCATTTTCTTGGTGTAAATTCATTAGTAACACCTATTTTAAGATAGCCTAGATAGATAACATGAGATAATTTTATTAATGTCCAATGAATAACCACAATATGTAGGTCAATAAGACTCAAAATTTATATCCAAAGAAAAAATGTAGTGGGAGTGCGAAAGCAGCTCCTGTTGCTAGTATATCAACAGCAGAGAAAGATCTAAGTATCTTTTTGAAAGAAGTGCAAAAGGACATAAAATGTGCCAAAAACAAAGCTATGACAAGTACAAAGAGAGGATGTCAAAGCATATTGGAACTAGAGGTTAAGGCCAAGTGAATGGAGAGAGTAAAAGGCCCCTCATTGGAGTCATCAATCACTGCAAGGGGGTCAATGCACTGTCCGATAATGTTGTCCAGGAATACCTGGGGCCAAGGAGGCCTACCTGTGTGATCCTAAGAGGAACAGTAGAGCGAGGAGGTCAGCCACTCCTAATATCCAAGGCCAAGGGAAAGAAGATCCAAATGGAGGACTGCATGCTTGATCGAACATGGACAGTAGTCCAACTCTAGGACTTTCGATTGCTGATTTGGTTGTTGATATGGTGGTGTCTGTCCTTGGGTCTGGAATGGCAGCTCCTTCGAAGTCTCAAGGAGATCAATCGACACGTCAAATGGGCGAGGGGGATTCAAGAGGAAACATGAGGTCTCACTGATCTCATATCTCAAGTGGTGTGAGCATTTGCCTGTCGTTTGATGCCCTGAGCAAATAGTACAACAAGGAGGTGATGCTCCTAATGGTCTCTAGTCAATGCGGTCCACATAGGGACTATGATCTATGTCCAAAAATCTCCCTCGTGAAGAGAGCTAGGCATCACTGGTTTGGATAACAAAAGAATTTGGACAGGGAGTCCCCAGAGTCCTGGTAAAGGCAGTAATATCTCCCTCTGATCTCATAGTATACAGGACACTAAGAATGAGATATTCCTCCATCTGTCTTTTGCGACATCCCTGGCAAGTCCATCGGACCATGGAATGTGGTGATCAGTCTCAACCCTAAGCCGATGAGAGCATACTCAAAACTGACCAAGAGGGATGGGGAATCATTGCAGACTTCTATTGAAAGGGGGGCTACTGTGCGTTTGTTAATATGCTAATATTCCTTATATGGGTGCAGATTGGAAATGGAAAGTGACTTTTCTCCTACAAGTGGAGGAGATGAGGAAGGCAATGCAGACTTTTATGGAAACGGGAGCTATTGTACATTTGCCAACATGCCAATATTCTTTATTTGGGTGCAGATTGGAAATGGAAAGTGGCTCAGAATTGGGATTTTTGGATGAGAGAATGTAAATAGCTTATGATAAGTTTCTGACAGTATTGAACATGACATACATTCCAGTCACTGAAATGGACAACAAGATTGTCTGGTGGGTGGCTTCTTAGTGTGGGAATTACAAGGCTTCTGCAGAGTTAGAGAATTGGCTGATGCCAAAGGGGACAATAGCGCCAAAAACATGATGCGCAGCACATTTCTTGTGAGTAATGCATCGTCGTCAGTTCTAACCTTCCATAACCTGCTTAAGAATGACTTTTTCATCGTCCTCTACCTTGTATCCCTAGAGATATGCTCATTTGTTAATTTCCCATTGATTCACCCAGAGGGTCTGGTCTAGGGCAGCAACATCAACCCCAATATTTTTTGGGGATGTTTGGGGATGGCATAGGTGCACTTCTGGTCTGTGGCATACATGTAAAGCCTATTTGGTTTACAGGGAAGAAGGTATGTGAACTCCTCTTGCGATTGCTACCAAAATTCATAATGAGGGCTGTTTATATATCAAGAAAGACATACAAAGGGGAGATCCCACAAGCAAGAACAGATAGATGAGGACAGAGAATTGGTTAAGCAAATTGATGCTCTGTGCCTTTAGAAAAGGGAAAGAGGGTAAAAGTAGATTGGTCCCTCGAGGGCTACAAATGATCTCCTCACTGAAGCTTCTCTATTTTTTGTGTTGTTCCTACTTCTAAGATGAAAGTCACAGTCACAGGAGCAGATGTTATCCTGGAAGGCCTCCATTGACAGGGGTTTCACTGGACCCAGAAAAGAATCCCAACACAAAGCGAGCGGGGGGTCACATCAGTGATAGTGAAGGTTTCCTCTCCTTGACATTTATTGAAGGCCTCCATCAGAAATCAAAAAATGAAGTGCAATCCAGGGCCAGCTTGAGAGGTCTGAAGATAAGGGGAAAATAAGTTTAAAGACTGATACTTCAAGGGACTAGAAATTGGTCATTGAGGCCAAAAGGTTCAATGACGTGTGTTCTGTATAAATAATGGACTTAGACAATGAACTGAAGTTGTTGTTTGGATGCATTGAGGAGATTCACCTTGGTTATATCTACAAAGACGGGAACAAGCAAGTTGATGCCAATGCAAAGGCAGCAGTATATTTGCGGCCTAGGGAAGTTAGTTGTAAATAAAAATGATTTGTGGGTACTGAGTTGCTGGTGTATTACCAATTTTGGAGGTAGCTTTTGGTTTTGTTTCTCTATAAATGTGCTGTCCATAGTTAACTGCTGCATGTTTGGGTGGCCACGACAGGATAGAAGATAGAGAACAGTTGGGGGAATGGTTATCTAATGTGAGCTAAGGTACGTGTGTGAGAGGGGCCAAGATGTAAGTGGCATCACTTCAATCACAGGAACATGCTCAGAAAAGGAATTTCATGAACATGGGAACTAGACTTGTCTTTCTAAAAGAAGTGAGGTCCTTAAATAGCAGAAGGTTAGTTTTGTACATTTGATAACTTATATAACTCCACAAGCAATAAATCCAATTCCAAAATGGGTGTTAGAAATGCACTTGGACACAAAAAATACATAAAACTACACTAGAGAACAATCATGTGCTCGCTCGGACAATTGGGCCCTTCCTTAACTTCTGCTGACTTCTGTCTGATAAAAGAGCATTACAAAGCAATTCACCATTTTAGCATTACAACGAAAGATCACATTATTCTCCACAAATTTATCAGAAAAGAAGGCTTAAAGGCTTCAAAGCCTTATAAGAAATGCAATTGAATAGAATGCATATCAGAACCTCGCAAGCTTTTCATAACATATGTACCTACTCTGAATAAGAAAAAAGTTGCCCATTCAAAACTTAGTAAGAGTAATATGCCTTCAAATCAATATACAGAAGATTCTAAAATAATATGCAGGACAAATTACCATCTTACCATCTAACTCTAACGAATTTATGCATATCATCAAACAAAATAAATAAATAAAAAGAGCTCTTCTACCAATATAACACATACCAAAAACAGCTAAGCCAACCCACTAATCTTTTTTGCATGAATCATGTTAAAATTGAACCATGCCAATAAATTCTATTAGCTTTCAAATTTGATCACGGTACTGACCAAAACCCACAAACTGGATCATCAGGCCTAAAACAAAGAATGCCAGAGGGAACCCAGCAGATAAAAGAAGACATGAAATGCTAAAGCATATAACTCACCAGTATTTGTCAGACTGTGTGTGTCCCTTGCAGAGTTCACCCTTGTAGAAATACAAGCAATAAATGCAGTAATTGATTGTTATCAGAAGCCATCCCTGCCCATCTTTAACCATATATGGCTATAGACCATCTTGCAGCCTTCAATTTTTTATTTCAATATCACCTTTCAACATACCAAAGACTGCACTGAAGTCCAAATCACGGAGAACAACCAAATATATGTGTCAATCCCCTGAAGTATGCATAAAGCAAAACAGGAATCTGCCTCTCCTGAGTTTGAACGAGAGTTAAATGACCCACCTAATATTCAACCCAGCTAAGACAATAGCATTAGCACACCCAAGAGCTAATCACGTGTTTGTTAATGGTTAATGATGGCGGGTGGAGAATCAAGCCAACGATAAGTCCACCATTGAACCAGATACGTGGTTCGTGAATTCCCATTAGCTTTAGGCATCCTCCGTTGCAAAGTGGAGGATGATGAATCTAAGGCATAAGCATGCGTGGCCCCTACAGAGAGAACTCCTTTCGAGAAGCTTCCAGAAGGTGGGCTCTGCTTTGATGTGGTGGTGGCTCGGTAGCATCTCGTTGAAGGTCTGATTGGGTCTTCTGTGGAGGAGTTCCCAATTTCCAAGCAATCTGACTGAGAAAAGCGAGAAAGAAAGTAAGTTTGACAAAATGCAGCGCTTCTGGTTGAAGTAATGGTAGTGGTACTTGAATTTTGTGACTTTATTTGTTAGCGATCATTGTCAATGGTCTTGTGAATTAGTGGTATCACGTCACATGTGGGTGAATGATTTTATTTTTTTTATTATTTTTTAATTAATGGAAAGAAGTGAGATTGCCCAAAGAAATGTAAATGCATATTTTATAATAAGAGAAGTGAGATTGCGCAAAGAAATGTAAATATTTTATAATATAATAATAAAAGTGAGGTTGAGTTTTATGATATGTGTGAATGGGATATTGGATGATGACGACAAGTAGTTGTAACTATTATTGTTTAGAGAGGTGTACATATCCTACTTACTAGGCTCATTCAGGTTGTATATTGTATATTTATCAGGCATTTTTTTTCACATTATTAAATTTAATGGTATTTCGTGTTTTTCTCTATAGTTGATATTGGTATGAATATTTATTTTCATGTAAATTAATAGCATTGCAAGCTTTTCTCCAAGGTTCAAATTCATTTGTGGATTAAGGGTTAATAGGTTTTCATTCTTCTGTTCTTGTTAGGGCTTATTTGATGTTTTTTTAACTTCTTTAGCTTTTGGGCATAGTTTAAACATTCTAGAGCATTCAAGCTGTTAAATCAATTTGTGCATTCAAAGTAACAATGTTATCAATTCAAAATTCTAGTTTTAGCAAAGATTATAAAGTCAAATTTCAATTCACAAAACGGAAAAATTCAAATTTATAAAACATTTAGCTTTTTTAACTTTTTTTTTTTTTACCATATATTTACATATAATAAGATTCAATGCACTGAATGTGAATACATTTTTCAAACGTTCTCTACTCTTATCAATTTTATCTAACTACAACTATAATGATAAGCAACAAGAATTTGTTTTTAAATAAAAAAATTTGATATATTGTAACTTTATTTATAATTTTATTTTTTATCTTTAATTTTCTTTACAATTTTATTTTTAAATTATTGTTGAAAATAAAATAAATATAATAAAAAATATAGAAAAAAAAAATTACACATTTTAGTTAATATTTATTTTTTATAAATAATAAAATCATATTAAATTAATAATAACACTAAAAATTTAGCAATAATATATATGATTAATAGTTTATTATATCACATCATTTGCACAACATATACTGTTTTCATCCCTGTTATCTTATGTGGTTGTGAAGTATGGGGGTGCAACATTTCTAGAGAATCTAGGATAAAGATTGAGTAGTTTACAACTTATAACCTCAAAATTAAAAAACAATACGCCTTATTCTATTCTCCTCATAAAAGTGGGTATTTCCCCCATCGAGAGCATGGCTATGACTAAGTCCCTGATCTACACACACAAGATAAATAACATGGGAAACAAGAGACTTCGTAAAATTGCTTTAAATTCAGTCAAAACCAACTACACCTCAAGCGGAGTTGGTGTAAAGATACGATGGCTTGGTTAGACCATTGGGGCATTGATGAAAATGACACTTTACAGAATATCAATAATGTCAAAAATATTATCACCTTTAAGTTTAAAGAGAAATTGTGGTGCGAGAAAAATTTAGTGGTTAAGAGAAAACTAAGATACTATAAGGAGGTCATTAACCCTAATTTGGAAGATCAGAAATATCTCTCGATAGTAACTAGTTCAAAGAAGAAAATTAATATAGACAAGATTAGAACAATCTCCCATGAGCTTCATAATGAAACAGGGCGTTGGTTTATTCCCAAAACTCTGTGGGCGGAAAGGGTTTTCCATTTGTGTGAGTCTATGAGCGTTGAGGGCGAAAATCACTTTCTCTTAGAGTGCCCTGCTTACACCCACATTAAATATGAGTTTCATAGCATTTGCTACAATACAAACCTTGCTAACCTCGTAACTTGTCAAAACTATAGTGAGCTTGGAAAGCTTCTTACCAAGCTTTTTGAGCATAAGAACAAAAGTTTAAAGCAAATCAAGTAATAACCTTCTTAAAGTTGGGTAAACCAAAGTTGGTCTCAGTAGACATTAATCATCATCATCCTCAATTATTATTATTTCCATACTAAATAAATTGTTAAAATATTTTATTAATATATATTCCAATTAAATTTTTTATTTTATATATTAAAAATAATTTAGTGATTTAAAAGACACATAAATACAACGTGTCACACAAAAGTCCACTTCCATAAAGTGTCCAAAACTCTAATCTTTTACAACTAATTTGAATGGCATCAAGACCTAATAGTCAAACTTTAGGCTACGCTTTACTCCCAAAGAGACCGCCGGATATTGTGGTGGTTGGAACAAAATTACTTTATAGCTCCTTAGCCTTTAAGTTCAACCCTCGAGAAGCGAGTGTTAGTGTGTATTTCATTTAAGTCAAGGAATATCTTTTAGCCTTTGAATATGGAATTTTTTAATGGTGCATTCTCCCCTCGAGAAGCTAGTGTTAGTGTGTATTTCATTTTAGTCAAGGAATATGTTTTAGCCTTTGAATATGGAATTTTTTAATGGTGCATTCTCCCACGACCTAGGGTACATCAACTCTCTAGTTGTGAGTTGTTTTTTAGCATGGAGGAAGGTTGGTCAAAGTGTACGACTTTAGCTAAATATATGTATATATATTTTGAAAAAATATAATTTAAATTTGAGGAGAAAGAAATTACATATTATAGATGCTTTATAATATTAAAATAAAAAAAATCACATCTCATAATATAGATATGAAAATTTCTCAAGCATTTAATGTATACAATATTTTTGATATGTCTTTCAAATTCAACTATCATAAATAGATGTTGTGTGTTCAAACTGCAACAATCCATCTTTCATTTCATGGATTGTCCATGACCCCTTATTCATCGGAAGGGCTTATTTCAATAATGTATCTGCCTCAACATTACACAACAATGAGAATTCTTCTGTTATTATATTCACTTGATAAAAAACAATAAATAATAATAAACTTTCTATTATAAACTTCTCTTTCATGTAATTTATCATTACCAAGAAGTCACTAAACACTTGAATACTTGAGAAACCCTACTACCATGCTAACATGTAATACCCATGGTTTTGACTTGGAATGTGTTAAATCAAATCATGTAAATCATGTAAATATGCTAGTATGGATTCCTAGTGCGAACCTCAAGGACAAAGCTTGACTAGTGAATGGTTAGGCATGTATAATGTAAATATTTATATATGGATCGTGTGGTTGGTTTAGCATGTCAATTCAAATGTTATGTAAACATTATGTTGGAAAATAATAAAATGGTCCAAGATGGTTGTGTAAAGAGCATTAGAAGGACTATGATTCCACTAGAGAAGAAGAGCAAAGGGGGCCTATGGGAAATTAAATCCTCTATTGCCAAGTGTCAACCTTAGAACTCACCCAATTGCTGTCATTTTTCTTAAATGTCCAATTACTTCAGCTTGACTATTAAATCCAATCATTAAATGTATGTGTGAGGTTGGTGAGTAAAGTCTTCTCATGTAGTTATGGAAGCATGGGATGAATATACTTCTATGACTATTGTAAGAGTCCTCTCTTCTATGTTTAGAAGTTATGCAGATGTCTCTTCCACCATTCTCTCATATTTTTGGAGTTTTACCAATTATCTTGGCAAGTAGTTTTTTGGAACAACAGTTTTCACACTACACAGAACTCTTACTTTTGATGTTTATTCCATTTCCATTACCATTACCAGACTATGCATAACCAGAAATTTGAAATTGTGAATAAAATTACATATTTGAGAAGAAAATAGATGATTGTAGGTGAGCATAGAGGTTGGGCAAGATAGGAACCTTTACCCATCAAGTCATGCTACTTTTGCATGCTTGAGAAGCCATAAAGTAATGCTACAGGAGGTTCTCCAATAGCATATGGAAGATTGGACTCTTACTGCACACATTAGTAAGCACTGTAAGTGTTGGATTTCCTAACGGAACTGTGGATCGGTGAAGGGAAATGTCTTCCTTATGTTGTGCGGGGAAGTTGGAAGGAGTTCCATGGAGGTGATGGCTAAGTGAGATTCATGCATAACTCTAGATGAGCATTTTGCTAAGTATTGAGAGAAAAATGGTTTGTGGGCTAAGAAAGATAAGCTTGTAGGTGTTTCCTTCGCCCTAGTGGTCTCACAACCCGGCTTGGGGGTGGCCTCTCAACAAAAAGAGTTTATGCTAGACAAAGTGCCTACAGTTGGTGGAAAATTGCTCTTACACAACCAATTGCTTGGATCTTCTTTGTTTAAAGATAAATATTCTCTTGTAATTGAATGTGCAATGATTTTATTTTATGCATGTGATAGTTATGCATGTTTATGCATGATGTGTGTGTGTGGATAGAGTTTACTTCTATTGTGTTTTCTATTTATGCATCTGCACAGGCATTTTATTGTTTATGAATTCATAATATGTCATGGGGAAAAATTTTAAATAATACTGGAATTCATAAATCTCCCCCTTCATTAGTCGGATCGATGGATGGGGATGTGAGAGTGGTATTAGAGCTATTGGTTTCAACATTGGGGCTATATGGGATGGAATCCACAGTTACAGATAGGAAACTAGAGTTGCACAAGAAGTGTTGATAAATGCTTCTATGCAAATCACGGTTTTAATTAATAGATGGTGTTTTAATGGAGCCCATGAGTTAAATCAACAGCCTACCAGCAAGAATGGTAGATTGGCTAAGCAAATTAGGAAAATTTTCAAACTATAGAGTTATCAATGAACAAATTTCGATTCTATTATGCAACAGAGATTTTCCAAAATGGACAAAATCAAAATTTTGTTTATTGTGAAAATTTAAAAATTTGAGGAAAATTTGAGATGGGCCCCACTTGTGCCATGTGGACAGGGGGGTATGACATGGACTAGCCACACCAGATGAATGCACGGATGGTAGGACCCAAAACAAGATCGTCGGAGGAAGCTTATCGGGTAATACACTTTCTAGTGTTAACTCGTGATTTCGATGAGAACTATTTGATGCGAGGAGCCCAACAGTTATATCAAGATCGACTCATTAGAGAATGTTGTTGAAGGCAATTGTGAGAGACCCTAATGGAGCAGAGAAGTCCAATGTATCATAAATGTTGTGTTGGGAGTGTCGCATTAGGGAATTCCACGACAGAGTACTTGAGGAAGGCCCAATGGACTAAAGCCGATAACGTACCAAAAATGTTGTATCTGGAGTGTCGCGGAGGGGAATGTCACGACAAACTCGTATGCGGTGAAGGCCCAATGGACTGAAGTCGATATCGTATCGAAAATGTTGTATCAAGAGTGTCACATCCGGGAATGTTGCGACAGAGTACATGGGGAAGGCCTAGTGACCGAATCCAATATCGTATCAGAAATGTTGTATCGGGAGTGTCACATCAAGGAATCGGTGACATAGTACTTGGGGAAGGCCCGATGGACCGAAACCAATATCGTATAAAGAATGATATAATGGAAGAAAATTCCAATGGAATATGTGCATGGATTGAGGAAAATTTGATAGGCCATATCCAATTGGATATTATATCTGATGTTATCAAATATCAGTCATTGGACATTTACCATCGGAGATAGGTCATTGGGGAGATCGAGAATGGGCAATATGAAGAGTCCGATAGAAGAGATCCGATGAAGGTCATCAGAAAAGCTAAAAAAAAAGCCTAGAGCTTGAAAAATTGTTGGCCATAAAATGAACGGTTTAGCTCAAAATATTATGAGACTTGAGGCATCCCGACGCATTGGAAAAGGATATAGAACTGTCAAAGAGGGGCACGAGCCCATTCTTCTTTAATTTAATAGAAATTTTGAAATAGTGACTTTTGAAGATCAACGTCCAGAGACCCAATGGGGGGCATGTTTGGGCCGAAATTGTTATGGTGTAGTTGTGAACCAAGCACATAGATAAATATTGTAGCAAGTGGACAAATTCCAAAAGGTGTGAATTCGAGGTGCGAAAGAAGGCCAAAGTCCACTATTCTAAAGCACATTTTGGGGATTTCGAAAAACTTGGAGGAGGTAAAAGTGACTCTAGATGTTGAGACCATATAAAAATTATGAATTCAAAATTTTATCTACTCATCAAAATGAACAACTTTTGTTAGAGGAATTTTTCCCATAAATGCTTAGTTTGTGAGATAGCCAATTTTGCTAAAAAAATCTAGGTCTAGGAAAAAGTGAAAAGGTCAAAAGTAGTCAATTCCATAAATTTATAAAACTTTACTAGGGCATCAGATTAAGGATCTGAAAGTTGCTAAGTGATCCTTGTTATGTGTATTATTGGAGCCCAGTAGAAAAGTTTTTTTTTGTCTTCCCTATATTTTCTTCTGCAAGTGGTTGAAGTTGGTCTCCGAAGCTTATTGCACATGAAGGAAAAGTGTATATTTGAGCAAAATTAGCAATTTTGAAAGGTTTGAACTTTCAACTCCGAGGTCAGAATGAAGTGTGAAGATATGCATAAGAAATATTATTCATAGGTGAACAATTGGGCACAGTCAGATTCTAAAAGGGGGGATTCATACGTTTCTAGAAATTGAACAGAAAAGTGTTTGTAGCCATAATTTGACAACAAAAATTGTCAATTTGGTTAGTTCCCATAATGCATGAAAATTAATTTTGTGAATTTTTAAGAATGTAGTGAAGCTAATAAATGTGTTTATATGAACACTTGTGCAGATACAATATCAAATCGGGGACAGTTAAGGATTAATGTCCAGTATAGTGCAAGTTGGAAATCTTTGGACTTGGTTGGGCCAAGAAAACCATCATCGTGGATGATGCACAGGATCCTTATGCAGCTAAAATAAATATCATGGGAGAAAATATACATGTTGAAAATGTAGAGACGAAATCTAATGGACAAATAAATAAAGTAACTCCCCTAGACATTAGCAGAAACCATGAGGGGTCTAAGGGTGGAATTACAAAGTTGTAGAGCAGATAATGAGAGGCTGCTCAGAGCTCAAGAAGAGAAAAACTAGATAAATGTAGACATGATACAAAGCTCAATAGACATTTAGAGGAAGATTCACTTTGAACAATACTCAGGAAATTAGGCAAAGAGTGGGAGTATCTCAAGGAGGTAATCTCACAAGAGGTCCCATAGCTCAAGAAGGGTATCTAAAGAGAGGACATATACTCCAGAATTCCATAAGGCATGGAAAGACAAGAAGAAGGAGAATTTTTACTAAATAAAGAGGGGATTTAAGCCTCCTCATTTATTAAAGCAGCAAAGGAAGCCACTACAAGGTGTGACTGAGCTGGATAGGATCATGGGAGACCATCCAAGAGAGCCACTCCAATGTTGGTGATGTGGAGAGGGCCATTTGCTTAAAAAAATTCCACATCGAAATGGGACTGACATGCAAGTTCACAACATACTAGACACTGAACCTGTGGATTAGGTGGTAAAGACCATCCCTAGAATCTATGTTGCACTAGAGGACCGCCACGTAGACCATCAATCAATTGTGGTTGTGGTTAAGGTTGAAGGTAATATTGCTAAGCAATCTATCTCTATTTCGATTGACCCTAGATCTACTCATAGTTATGTCACTCCTAAAGTTGTTGAGATTTGTGCTTTTAAGAAAACAAAGCATAGAAAATCATGCTTGGTTCAACTAACCACTGGAACCAAGAGGAAAGTTAGTGAAATGGAGGATAAATGTCCATTGTAAATGGATAGACTCTACACATGGGAAAATCTAAATATTTTGGCACTTGCTTCTTACGATGTTCTCATTGGAATGGACTAGTTGGAAGTGCATAAAGTGAAACTCGAATGCTACAACAAGACCTTTGAATGCATTGATGAAGAAGGAAACTCAAGGATGGCAAAGGACATTCCAAAGGTGTTATATTAAACAAATTTAATCCTTGCAGATGAAGAAATTGTTTAGAAAAAATATGTCAATTGTACACAACCCATGTACAGGGTATTACAGAAAATGAAGTTTCCAAGTTGGAGGACTACCATGTGTTGCAAGAATTCAAGGATGTATTTCCCGATGAAGTGCCAAGACTTCCCCCAAAGAGGGACATTGATTTCAAATTGATATTGTGCTAGGATCGACACCAGTGTCTAAGATACCTTACAAAATGAGTACACCATAATTTCTAGAGCTAAAAATGCAATTGCAGGAGTTGTTGGAAAAGAAATACACTAGGCCAAATATTTCTCCATGGGGAGCACCCATGCTATTTGTAAAAAATAAATAGGAACACTCAGGTTTATGTATTGGTTATAGGCAGTTGAACAAACTAATAGTAAATAATAAGTACCCTTTACCTCGAATTGATGTTCTCTTTGATCAAATGAGAGGGGAAAAGGTATTTTCAAAGATTGACTTAAGGTTTGGCTACCATCAATTGAGAATCAAGGAAGAAAACATCCACAAGACAACCTTTAGAACAAGGTATGGACACTATGAGTTTGTGGTGGTGCCATTTGGTCTCACTAATGCACCAACTACATTCATCTGTCTCATGAATAGTGTTTTCAGCAAGTATTTGGACAAATTTGTGTTTGTTTTTCTAGATGACATTCTTATGTATTCTAAGAATGAAGAGGAACATAAAAAAAAACATTTGAAAATGGCTTTGCAATTTCCAAGGGGGCATAACTTGTATGCAAAGCTAAGCAAGTGTGACTTTTATCAAAAACAAATTCATTATTTGGGTCGCATTATTTTAGAGGAAGTAATATCGATGGATCTCAAAAAGATTGAAGTCATTATGAATTTGTTGGTTCCAAAGAATGTGACAGATGTGAGAAGTTTTATGGGTTTTGTTGGTTATTACTGAAGATTCATTGAGGGATTCTCCAAGTTTGCAAACCCCATCACTTCTTTTCAAAAGAACGGAATGAAATTTGAATGGACATACATATGTGAAGAAATCTTCAATTTGTTGAAGAAGCTTCTTACAAGTGCTCCCATTCTGAAAATTGCAAACCTAGAAAATCATTTTGTGGCGTGTATTGATGGATGTAAATAGGGAATTGGAGGAGTTCTTATGAAAAGAAATCATGTGGTATGTTATGAATCAATAAATATGAAAGAACGTGAAAAGAATTATGCTACCCATGATTTAGAGCTTCCTACCATAGTGCATGCATTAAAAATGTGGAGGAACTATTTGATGGGCAGGAAATTTGAGCTCATAACAGACCATTGTGGTCTAAAATATTTGTTTGAACAACTAACATTAAATGCCATGCAATCTAGATGGTTGGAGTTTCTATATGAATTTGATTTTAAGATTAAACACATAAAAGGGAAAGAGAATAAAGGGGTTGATGCACTCAACAGGAAAAATGTGTGTAATGCATGTGGCAGCCATTAGCATTTTCCAATCATATTTGAGGAAAAGAATTGTTGACTCTCTTGCTAAAGATGAGCAGTATGTGCAAATAAAAGTTAAATATTAGTAGAAAAATGTGGAAAAGAGGTATGATGGTTATCATTTAGGGGATGATAGAATTCTTACTTATAAAAATAGAATGTACATTCCTAATGTGGCAAACTTGAGGAGAATTATTATGAATGAAATCCATAAAATGCCATATTTCAGTCATCCAGAATACCATAAAACAATTTCTATAGCAGGAAGCGATATCTTTGGCCATGAATGAAGAAAAAAATTGTTGATTATATTTCTAAATGTATGAAATTCCAGCAAGTGGAGGTTGAGCATAAAAACCCAATGAGTTTATTGTATCCTTTGCCAATTCTGAATTCCAAATGAGAAGTGGTAACCATGGATTTTATTACCGGATTGCAAATTACTTCAAGAAAGCACGATTCCATCATGGTTATGATGGATAATTTTTCTAAGGAAGATTCATATTAAATCTACTTACATGGCTGATGAGATAGCAAGAATATTCATGAAGGAAATATTCAGATTGCATGTGTTACCCAAAGCAATTGTATCTGGTCATGATAAAAAATTTACTTCTAATTTTTGGAAGAGTCTTTTTGTAGATTTGGGTACAAAGTTGAACTTTAGCACTCCCTACCATCCACAAATAGATGGACAAATAAAAAGAATAAATCATGTCCTTGAATACATTCTTCGCATGTATGTGATGGAAAAACCATCAAAGTGGGAAGATTATCTACACTTGGTAGAGTTTGCATATAGCAATGTGCAACAAGCATCGCTGGGAATGAGTTGATTTGAAGCTTTGTATGGAAGAAGGTGCAAGACATCAATGACTTGGGATAATCCAATGAACATAATTATGCTTGGGCCATAAATGCTTAAGGAAATGGAACAAGAGGTTGCAAATATTAGGAAAAATTTAAGGTATCCCAAGATAGACAGAAAAGCTTTGCAGATAAGAATAGTGTGTGTAGGGAATTCAATGTTGGAGATCATGTTTACCTCCAAGTGGCTAAGGAAAAATTCCTTGAAGCTTGGAAGTTGTGCCAAGCCATCACCAAGATATTGTGGGCCATTTGAAGTGCTTGAGAGGATAGGCCTAGTTGCATATAGAATTGTATTTCCTACTAACACAAGAGCTCATAATGTTTTTCATGTTTCTTTGCTTAAGAAATATGTACATGATCCTAACAATGTGATTGATTGGGATGTGATCCAAGTGGAACCTGAGGGAGAGTTACAAACAGAGCCACTATGAATCCTCAACATGAAGGTAACATTGCTTTGGAACCGATCCATCGAACAGATAAAAGTGCAATGGAAGCACTTTGGTCCCGATGAGGTTACATGGGACCTGGAGGATGCCATGAGAGAGACATATCAATTTTTTTTCTAATTTTGAGTAAACACCAAGGACATTATTATTCCAAGGGGGAGGGGATTGCAATACCTCTAGTTTTGACTTGGAATATATTAAATCAAATCATGTAAATGATGTAAATATGCTAACATGGATTCCTAGTGCAAAGCTCAAGGTCAAGGCCCAACTAGTGAATGCCTAGGCATGTATAATGTAAATATTTCTATATGGGCCATGTGGTTGGCTTATAATGGCAATTGGAATGCTATGTAAATATTATGTTGGAAAATAATAAAATGGTCCAAGATGGTTGTGTAAAGAGCACTAGAAGGACTATGATTCCACTAGAGGAGAAGAGCAAAGGATTCCTATGGGAGATTAAATCCTCTATTGCCAAGTGTCAACTTTACAACTCACCCTATTGCTACAATTTTCCTTATATGATCCAATTACTTCATTTTGACTATTAAATCAATCACTGAATGCATGTGTGAAGTTGGTGAGGAAAGTCTTTGATGTATTTATGGAAGCATGGGATGGATATACTTCTATGACTATTGTAAGATTCCTCTCTTCTATGTTTAGAATCTATGTCAGTTGTCACTTCCACCATTCTCTCATCTTTTTGGATTTTTACCAATTATCTTGGCAACACGATTTTTGGAACAACAGTTTTCACACTACATGGAACTCTTACTTTTGATGTTCATTCCATTTCCATTACCATTACAAGACTGTGCATAACCAAGAATTCGAAATCGTGAAGAAAAATGCATATTTGAGAATAAAATAGATGGTTGTAGTTAAGCATAGAGGTTGGGTAAGATAGGAATATTTACTCATTCAGTCTTGCTACTTTTGCATGCTTGAGAAACCATAAACTAATGTGGCAGGAGGTTCTCCAACAAAATACAATATATTGGACTCTTACTACACACATTGTTAAGCACTATAAGGGTTGGATTTCCTAAGGAAATTGTGGATCATTGAAGGGAAATTCCTTCCTTGCGTTGTGCGAGGTAGTTGGAAGGAGTGCCATGGTTGTGATGGATGATTGAGATTCCTGTAGAGATCTAGATTAGCATTTGGATAAGCATTTAGAGCAGAATGGGTTATGGAATAAGAGAGAGAAGTATGTAGGTGTTTCTTTTTCCCTGGTGGCCTCATAGCCCAGCTTGGGGTTGTCCTCTCAATAGAAATAATATATGTTGGACAGAGCACCTTGTTGGAATATTCTCACCATAATTTTTATATTCTGCATGCATCCAGTCATATACATGCATCTGCATGCAATTGCATGCATCCAGTCATCAGTATGGTACTCTCCCAGCACCTAGTCCTTATTTTGCAACCCCCGGGAGCCTGTTTCTACTCAGTTCTATCCCTCCTAGCCACATATGCACCCTTGTTTTCATCACTGGAGTACAAGTGCGCCCTCTTCCACCTATTTAGGAGTTACTTCACTTAGTTCCATGATTAGTGGATCTGCTCCTTGTTTTGAGGACTGATTATTAGTTTAACTAACTGAACCACTTAGATAGACCTCCAGAGAGACTAGATCAGCTATACTGACCACTGACAGCTCCTCATGCGCCCACATTGGAGTCTCCTCCCTACATTAGTGCCCATGCACTCAGTTAGACTCAGTTAGTTAGACTCATTTGACTGTTGTGACTACTGCCACTGGTTTTGGTGATGTCTCCAATGTCATCCAAGCCACACATTGAGGAGAATTCGAATGACCTTAGTGGCATTCGAAATCATTTGATTGTATTAAGTTATTATTCACTTTACAGAGTGCCAGTTTACAGCTGATGTATGATACAACAGTTTTTGTCATTTCTTGTGTATGAGTGATTATTGAATCTCCATTTCTTCTTATTCTTTCTGCACTTCTTGAGTGAATTCTAGTGAGTTCTACTACTGTTGAGTGATCCTAATCCTAAAATATCACACTCCTATGGTTGGGTGGAAAATTTCTCTTACACAACTTGTTACTTGGATCTTCTTTGTTTAAAGATAAGTATTATCTTGTATTTGAATGTGCAATGATTTTGACTAATGCATGTGATGATTATGTCTATTTATGCATGATGTGTGTGTGGATAGTGTTTATTTCTGCTTTGTTTTCCATCTATGCATCTGCACACACATTTTATTGTTTATGAATTTGTAATATGCCATGGGCTAAATTTTAAATAAGCTTGGAATTCTTAAATACCCCCCTTCGTTGGTTGGATCGATGGATGGGGACATGACATAACCTCAATGAAATTTCAATTCCATCATTTCTACATAATTATTTGTGCCCATTCCCAAAAAAGAATATTTAAACTTGTAGTGGTGACTTTCTGCGAAGAAGAGAATGCCTCCATCCCCTTCTTGAGTTGGTATAACTTGTCTTGTCCCATCAAAACATTCCCATAGTTTCCCAATATCCAATTGAACAATGGAAATATACCCATGGGATTGAAAATTTATAGAAATTTTTAGTCCTTCGAATATTTCCCTAATCTAAGAGGAGCACTTAAAAAAAAGGGATATGTTTAACTTGAAAAATCTTTGAAATTCTAACCAAACAAATTCCCACGCAAATACTAAGGGAAGAGATTTGAACTCTCTTAATTATTGCTTCCCATGCCAAGATTTGCAACACTCCACAAATTCAACCTACCACCCTCCTCTAATTCCAACCATCCCATTAATTTATGCCCATATCAACCTTGCAAAGAGGCATTCAACTAGTAGTTATTTATTATTTTTGAATCGTGTTTATACAATACACATATGCATGCACCCTATATGCTCCTTCTTTGGAGAACCTCCCATGTTAAGGCCTTGTTTCTTATAGAAAAAACACATAAAGTCCCTTTTTTAAAATAATCCTTTAACTTCCAAGGTGGCTTCCATTGGTTAAGAAATCTCTCCTTAATTATCTTCCTAGAAAATAGCTTTATACTCCAACCTAGCTATGCATTCTCCCTATAAAGGGTTTTTTTTGGGGAAAACCATATTATCCTTCTCTTCTCTTAATATAACATATCTATTGATATAAGATATCTCACATAAGCCTTCCATTGCTTAGCTTCCTCCCCTTCCAAACTTAAAACATCAAGACTCTTCCACCCTTGCTGCCAAAGGGAAGTTAGAATGGTTCAATTACTTGACTAAGAGAAAATTAGATTCCTTTCTCATGTAATTTTCTAATTAAATCTATTGGAAGCCTAAACCCTTCCCCACTTCTAACCCATGGGTCACCTCCCACTCCAACCTTCCTTCCATTACCTACCTTCCACACCAACTAGTTTCCTATATGGGAGAAGTAAAGACATAAATTTTTCCAACAATTGACACATTTTGGATTTATTTTTTAGGCCTTCTAACCCACTCTTCCATATAGAGTTATTCTATATATTTATGAACTACTATATTCTTCCATAATCCCTCTTTTGAGATAATTATTCACAAAGTCTCGATCCCCAAGGTTTTACCAAACAAGTGTATAGTTTTAAGACTCCATCCACCATTCTCCTTTGCCTTGCTATGACCTCCCATTTGACAAGAGGAATCCCCTCATAGTCTCTTTTTCCACTCCATAAAAATTGAAAACGTGTCTTGCTTATCTTCTCCAATATGCCCTTTGAGATGAAGGGGAGTGAATGTGACTAGACATGGATTGCATATAATACAAATTTAAGTAGATTTAATATTTCCCCATGTGATAGCCACCTATTTCACAGTAGTTGATCATATTTCAATCTTCTCTAATAGCCAGATCCAAATTTCTTCATATAAACATTTGGTTTTAAATAAAATCCTACATATTTCAACCCAACTTGTAATTCTACATGATAATAAGGAAAAGTATAAAGAATTCATCTTCCTTATCTCTCCTCCACCTCATTGAAAGAAATGGATGACTTTAGTAAGTTAATCTCCATATTTAATGCAAAATTACATGTCTAAATTTTGTTCTTTAATTACATCTCTCTAAGTCTGATTACATAAGAGAAGTACATCATCCATGAACAAAAAATGTGTCAAGGAAAGATTCATGCCTATCCTTACCCCTTTTAAGGATCTCGTTCATTTTTCTTCCATTAATGCTAGAATTAATCCTTGTGCATTTAGTAAAAACAATAAAGGTGATAATCAGTGTCCTTGCCTCAACCCTTTGGTTGGAATGAAAAAATCAAAAGTTGAGCCTTTAATCAATATTGCAAAGGAAATAGATATCATACATCCATTATCCTCCTAACCTCTTCTAAGAAAAACCCAACGTGAGGTAACATTAGTCTCAAGTAGAGCCAACTTTCTCTATCGTATGCTTTAGATAGGTCTAGTTTCATCACCATTGCATCAATTTCTTTTTTTGATTGAGTGCAGTCCTTATTCCACCCCTATGGCATCATGAATCTATCTTCTATTGAGAAAGGCAAATTTTTCGTGTGATATGGTTCATAAAAACACCCGTTTGACCCTTATTGCAATGGTTTTGAAAATTATCTTGCAAATGCAATGATGTAAGGATATTGGCATGAAACCATCAAAGGTTGAAAGTTTATTTATTTTAGGAATTTGCAAGTTTATTTATTTTAGGAGCATGGGATAGAAAAGTGGAGTGAATTCCCCAGGAACCTTCCCACTTACTCTAGATTCCTCTATCACTCTAATAAATCTTCTTCAAGAAAATCATAAAATCCAAAAAATAACTCAATAGTCCATCCTTCAGAGCTAGGACTCTCATCCTTCTAAAACAAGGCCATAACTATTTTCATTTCTTCCTTTGAGGCTTCCACCTTAAGATTATAATTTGCTTCTTTTGTTACATAGCTTGGAAAGAAAGTAGTTAACTTTAATATCTTTGAAATATTTACCTCAGCTAGCTCCTTATATAAATTTTGGAAATAGTTAATGCCTTTACCAGCTATATCATTGAACCTTTTAGATAACCTCCCATTTTCCATTTCCATCTCCCATATGGTATTATTGTTCTTTCTATGATTTGAAACATTTTGGAAAAACTTGGTGTTCTCAACACCTTTTACCAACCAAAAATCCCTACTCTTCAATCTCTATTTAGTTTCTTTGTTAGCTACAAAATTCCTTTTAGAGTAGTCCAAGGCTTTTAACTTATCCCTTGTCACAACAAATACATATTCCTCAAAATATTTTTCTTAAATATATGAAATCCATGTTTCAATGTCTAATAGTTCTAGCTCTTAATTCTTAAACTTATTATGCACTTTGTCAACTAAAATTTTTTTGACCTTTTTTAATCTTTATGTAAACTAATAGCTAGTTGCATCCCTTAAGGATTCATTATAATTCACCCATTATGACTTCACTAATTTTACAAACTCATCCTCTTACCATCCACAATTAAACTTAAATGGACCTAGAGATTCATTATTCTCATTTTATTTTTGTAGCATAATTGGTAAATGGTATGAGTCTACCTCCACCTCCAACCAAGTCCTAATTCTCTCATGACCAACCATTAAAGAGTCATAAAGAAGAAAACGATCCAACCTTTTTGAGATCCTATCTACCCCAATTCTCATATTCCTCCATGTTGGAACCAAAGATGTAGGTTCAACATCCACTAAACCAACCTCCTCATTTTTATAAAGAAAGAAACATGCCAATGGATCAATTTTAGTTTCATTCCCTAATATCTATGACCTCTTTGTAGTGAAATTAAAATCCCCCTACTATAAATAGTTTTTTTGTAACTAGGGGAATTGGAAACTAGGGCTAGGCTCATACTCACGTGACATGGGCTCGATTATGGTCCGCTACCACTATACCCCTATGAGTATTTATGCTTCCCCATGCATGACACATAGGGATAGTCCAGGTTTTAACATCATGACATAACAAGGAGTGCCTTAACAATGCACCCCATCACCAACTGGTTTACACCCCGGGGACCCCTACTAAAATAGTGTTATTTTTCATAAAAAAAAGGATTAAAGAAAGGTTCTTGGAACAAAACCCTCTCCTCCTATGGCCCATTTATGTTAACCACATAATACACCTTCCCCAATTCCAAGGATATAATCCAGTCCCCTATACCTAAATCAAACAATAGAAATTATCATTCAAAGATAATGTTTAATCCCCTCATGATGTATGGAATGTCCAATAAAAACATTGGGAACGTTTGAAAACTAGAACATAATTTATTTCCTTAGATTCTTCTACAGCTATGATGAACTATGAAAATTTACTTACTCAAATAATTAATTACATTAAAAAATCTTTTTCCAACTAGTGATCAAACCCCAAACCTCCCTTGAACATCCACTACAAGAAATTTTGAATTTTTAAACACCTTAGAAACGATGCATAATTACAAATTAGGATGGAGATTTATGCCCCCCTTTTAATAACGGTGAATCCAAGGACAGTTGATGGCCTAAAAAAATATTTTATTCTCTCTTTTTCTCTTTGTTCTTGATTTGATTTCCTTCCCCTTTTGAGAAGAGGGAAAGAGTGAGAAAATTCCTTCAAAACTCCAACCTAAAATGGAGATTCGTATGATGTAGAAAAAAGAACATGCTACATTAAAATATTTTTTTGAGCATGGGCTACCTCCTCTTCCATAAGAGTTCCTCATTCGTGTCTTGAACTGTATCCTCTTATATTACATTTGGTTCAACAATATTTGGATCAATTTGAATTTGGGGTGGTTTTAATCGACCCTCAAGTTCTCCTTCTTGTGCTTTCTCTACTCCCTTGTTTTCCATCTCCAAATCTTTTATTTCAAAAGCTCCATATCTATTGATGGATGGAATGGAGGAACTGACCTGAGTTTTCTTCTTTTGTTGCAACCCTTGGACTATGAATTTTTGTACCTTCTATTTACTATCTCAAAAGAATTATGTTACATTTCACTGGAGTGTTTTCAAGGTTACTTTGAAGTGGGTTAAGCTTATTGATTCCTTAGGAATCGCTTAGTAAAGTGTTCATACTTATGGAAAATATTGCACTTGAAACGAAGTTGTTCATATTCTAGGGCTTGTCGGTGACTCCAACTATCCATGTTAATTTGCACTACCTTTGAAGGGCCCTTCTTTAGATCTACTTCCACACACATTCTAGCATGATAATACAAATTTCCTTTTGGCTTTGCTTGATCAATAAATTAACCCAAGTAGTCTTGAATGACTTGGAGGGAGGAATCATCCCAAAAAATTTAAGGGAAATGAAACAACTTGATCTACATATGGGCTATGGTAATCTCCATTTATGGTTAAAGTCAAGGGGAAAATGAGAGAGAAACATTCCCACGGAGCCCATGAAATAGGGTCCAGAGAAATATATATATATATATTGTAACTAGGGGAATTGACAATTGGGATGGGGCCGATATATATATATATATATATATATATATATATATATATATATATATATATTGTAACTAGGGGAATCGACAACTGGGATGGGGCCGGTACTCACGTGACACGGGGTCCAGGGGTCCAATCCTGTCCGCTACCACTATACCCCTAGGTTCACCCACACAACCCACAAGAATGGGGCACGGGTAAACCAGGGTGGTTTGAACTTGAGACCTCCATTTACAACATTTCCTTCATATCAAGCAAATCGTCGGTTGTGCTACACCCCTGCGGGATGTCCAGAGAAAAATATTAAATATCATTCCTTCCTATTATTAAATGTAAACAAAAAATGCATAAGGGGGTTGATCCATTGATGAGGAAGGAGGAGTTTTTAATTGGTGAACAAGGTTCATTTATCATGAGGGAATTTAGCTCTTGAGATTGCCATGGGGGCACTCAAAGGTAGTGGTCAAATGTGTGAGCCTTGAGGCTTGCATTGCACTCCACATACACATAAGTAGATAAAAGCTCACCCTCTTATCATCCTTAATACTATACACTAACCATTATGACTATGACCAATTTTTTTTCCCAAAGTGATTGGATCTAGTGGTGAGGAATGAGGATTTTCCCGCTAGTGATCAAGGTTCGATTCCTATGATGGAATCTGACCCCTAAGGTTTCCATTGGGCCACTTGGAGATAGTGGTCAAACATGTGAGGCTTGCATTACACTCCCAATGCACACATAAGTGGATCATATCTTACCCTCTTGTCATCCTTAAGACCATACACTAACACCTGTAGGGTTACGGCAACAATTTTTTTCCCAAAGGGGTTGGATCCATCAATGAGGAATGAGGAGTTTTTCATGGGTTACCAAGGTTCAATTCCCATGAGTGCATCTAGGCTTGAGGTTGTTATGGAGGCACCCATAAGTAGTGGTCAAACATGTGAGGCTTGTATTACACTCATTGCACACACATAAGTGGATCAAATCCCACTCTCTTATCATCCTTAAGAACAGACACTAATCATTATGACTATGGCCAAAAAATTTAGTGGTGGTAGGCACAAAGGGAATCGCTATCGATCCCGGAGGAACTCTTGAAATAAGCTACACTTAGGGTCTTGTAACAAATACCAACAATCAAGTTGAGGTATATACCCTCCTTCAATGACTTATATGCATTGACCCTAGCAAGGTAAAGTCTCTAGTGGTTATGGGAGATTTGAAAATTATAATAAAGCTCATGAATAAGCAACATATATCATTGGAAAACTCTCTATCTCGATTATTTTCTAAGATCAAAACCAAAGCCTCTCGATTTGAAAGCAATGAGTTTTATCACACTGTTAGAGAACCTAATCACCGAGCATATGTTCAATCCAAATGAGCAACATAATTAGTAGAAGGCTATTTGGGAAAAAATGGGGAGGTTTAATTTCTCCCAATCCCCTAAGTTTTGATTAATGGAATCCACAACTCTGATTAATTTATTCAACTATGCACAATATTGGCCACAATGCAAGGCATTCAGGGCCAATGATCATGGTAAGTTTAAGGCATTAAAGAAGGATAACATGCATGGATCAACATCACACATGCCATTCATTACCAACTCCTGTCAATTTGAATTCAAGCATGTTAGTAGCAGGGTTGCAAGTAGTATATTGGGGTTCTGAGGTTCTGAGCACTCTCTCAACCTCGTTTTCCTCCTCAAAATATGGTTTGGATGTTTGTTTCTATTGTGCATGGATTAATGGAATAGGACTCTACTATAGGTTTACCTATCCATGGCTCAAACAATCATTTGTTGTTGAAGAGGTATGGTTTTTATTGGTTCTTAGCTTTAAATTCAATTGGGAAGGATAATTAACTAGTGAAGTTCAGTGGACCAATTGGTTATTTGTGTGTTTTTATTATTGGTTATATTTTGTTACAACTTATTATGATATAAAAAAATAGTTGAAGGAATTCCTTCCCTCATCTCACTAGGCTAACTCTATTTGCTGGAAATTCTCAAGAATTTGTTTATATACAAAAGTTTGCAAACCCGGTGTTTCCCTTTTTTGGGTTAAATTTAGGAGGTGGTGATTAGATCATCTTAATATGTCTAAAGTTAGCTATGAGGTCTAAAGTCACTTATGTAGTACAATCATACAATGAATCTATTTGGTGGTCCAATTGACCACTTGTATGTCTTGGTTGTTGGTTATGCTCTATTTCCGCTACTTATTATGTTTTAAAGGATCACTTGATGGAATGCCTTCCCTCGTATCATTGGGATCACTTTATCTATAGGAAGTGGGGACTAGCTCAGTTTAGTCTATCTCAGTTCAAGTTTTTTATTTGAATTCATTTGGCATGTCTAGCCACCTTGAATCTCAATAGATTTCCCAAGGTGCCACGAGAAATGTTAGAAAGCCATCTATGATGCTCATAGGATCCTTCGATGACAGGAAGAGCATATTAATGAGAATAGAACCTCAATCCTCAAACTAACAACTATAATACACAATCATGGATGAAAATGTATCTCTCGAAATGTTAAGATAATGGACATCTTAATGCAACAAAAGAGGTAAATTCAGGTAATACAATCCAAGGGTTTGTCTCTTAGAACCACAATTGACAGTTCATTCTCAAAGGCTCTCGATCTACAACATCGAATATGTTTAGGCTCAACTCTAGGATATACCAAAGAAGAAGATACAGTTTATCAATTGTTTGAAGGCATATAGCTAGAGAATCCATAACTACACTAAGCAAATGGAAAAGAAAAAGAAGCATAGAACAAGCTCAACTCTCTCTCTCTCTCTCTCTCTCTCGGGTGGTTCATACAATGTTCGGACTCCCCATAATCCTCATGAAGTAACTGGGAAGTACCGTCTCTCTCTCTCTCTAGGGTGGTTCAGACAATGTTCGGACTCCCCATAATCCTCATGAAGTAACGGGGAAGTATCGTCTCTCTCTCTCTCTCTCTCTCTCTCTCTCTCTCTCTCTCTCTCTCTCTCTCTCTCTCTCTCTAGTGTTCAAACAATGTTCGGACTCCCCATAATCCTCCCGAAATAACGGGGAAGTACTGTGGATGCAAAGACCCCGATCTTTGGGGCGTAAACCACCTTATCTTGGAGCTTGGGAGCCCATTATTCTATTGTCCATGAATTTGTAACTCTTAGATTGGAAAAAAGGTGAGTAAATTTTCCTATTAATGCATGCTCATACAAAATGAGGGATTTTTACCTTAGTTTTTAAGACATGATGTCTAACTAAGGGATGTCATCTACTTGCTTTACAAATCTACTCTGCAACATTCACTTTCCTTTGAATGGATTCAAGGATCAACTAGAGTTTTGAATGCCTCTACCTTGGATTGAGAGGAGTCTTCCATTCTTTCTACATAGAGTATAAATTTCACCATATCAATGGAATCCAAGGTTTCAACTTGACCAACCTCAATGCCTAAACTTGTAGGGTTAATTGATGGACAATGAGATTAGAAATGGTGGTGTCTAGGGTAAGCTCTATCCATGCATTAGTCTTTACTCAATGCTTGACCTATGCATAATTCCTCCTTGTTGTAATCTTATGTTTAAATGATAAGGACAATTTACACCTTGGAAATCTGTATGCTCATTGTCAATGGCCTTATGGTTTTTCTTTCATAGTTTCTTGAATCAAAATTACATCAATTTTTCTTAGCTCTACTAGTCTACCTAGGGAATTCTTCTTTGAGGGGATTCTCATTGCTCTTATATTCAAGGATAAAACAATCATGGATTAATTTTATCAAGGGCATGCCCTACTCTAAGGACCCCTCCTATAGTATTTTTATTCCCAATTGTATTTCCTTAAGTGTTTTTTCTTGCACTTGACAGAGGTGGGGATTTCTTCCTAGGGTTAGTTAAGTGTCTTCCCACTGCAATCACTACTTAGAACTCCCTCTATAGTTGAGTTTGAGTCTCCATTCACCCCTTTCTTAGACCTAAGGGAATAGCAAGACTTGGTACAACTTCCGGATGATTCATGAAAGAAATAAGGGTTGATCCTATTCTCCTAACCCCCCATAAGAGATGGAGGAAGTAATACATCTACGACCAACCCTAGCACTTTTCTTCCATCCTATTTCATATATATTGGGTTCCCCTCAACTAGAATTCCTTTCGGCCCCTTCCTTGACTTCTTAATTTTGACTTTCTTAGCTACCCAAGGGCAATTCATTGTTCCAAATATAGATACGAGACCTGGTACTTTTCACTTTTAAGAACATCAAAGGGGAGATAAATAGACGTACCTATCTTCAATATGGATTTCCCTTAACATTTTGTTTTCTTCAACTCTTCTAGCAATTGGAATTCTATTAAAAAGTATGGGAATCATGATTGAGCCCCATTAGTTACTATCGATCCATGTAGCCATCCTTCCCTTGACCCCCCTTTTCCTTGGTGCCATAAGTAATCCCTTCCACTTATCTACCTTTCAAAGTTTTTTTTCTCATATTTACTCCACTATATTCATAATTTTGGGGGTTCCTAAGATCAACATTTGAGGGTTGTAGACACATCTTCCTTCGGCATCTTTCCTTGATAATTTTAGAATACATTCATCATCCATGAGTCCATACATATGGCACTGGGAGTAACAAAATGAGACTCCAAAAATTCCTCCTTCAAATTGAATTCCACCAAATTACCAATAGTCAAATAATCATTCTCATAAGGGAACTTTTGTAGCTTCCATCTTCTTCGAAGAAAATCCCAATGTTTTCTCCTATAGTGTTGAAATTTTTTGTTGAACAATATTAAAAAGGTAGCTCTGGAAGCATTACCCATACTAGCTAAGTGGCAGAGGCCTTTGAGCTAGGATCAAAACAAAGAGACCAATTCCTTAATGTTAAATAAGTTGGCCCCCAAAACCATTTAAGCTTTTTAATCTTCTCAGTAATCTCTCCATTTCTAAATAGAAATGCCACCCACCCTTTGACCAAGATATGATACTTTGGCATGTATCCAAGTAAATCACAACATACATTGGCTATAAAGAGCCCCAAAGAGTCCTCAAACAAGTGTCAACTAAATAAATGCCCTACCAAGGATTTGTTTTGCATAACCAAAACATTCCCCATGAGTATATATTCTCCTAGTACTAAATTCACTCCATTCCTCACCTTGACACACCTTTATTTATTATTTATCAGATTTACTCTTACAACCTCTACTTTTGAAACCCCTAGCTTCCTCTTATCCATTACACAACGTACAAACTCCTCTAAACATAATCCTTTGTCAATAAAACCTTGGACTTCCCTCCATTTATTGGATTCATGTACTTCCTCTTGAGACCCTTCAAGGCTTACTCAAGATTATCTCTTTGCACCAAAGATTTTGTAAGCATATTGATAGGTTTTCTTTCTTCCCTAATGGAATTACCTCCCTTCATACGCATATTCTCAAGTGATATTAACGGTGTTGAATGTGCTTCATATTTGTATCTCCTCTCTGTCTTACCTATGTTGTTTCCAACACAAGAATTTAATTCTATCCATCGAAACTGTCAAACCTATCTTTTCAAATTGATTTCTTAGCGGCCCTTTTCCCCTGGGATGGGTAACCCAAATATTGAGTGGGTAATTTAGGCCTAGGTCTCCTACCAAATTATTTTATTACCAAGGGTGTGAGCACTACATCTCTAACACTTTAATTGACACTCTCCTTGCATCCATAGGCAAATATGGAACATCATTCTAGAGGATCCTCAGAGTATACATACATACACACACACATACATGTGTGTGTGTGTGTGTGTGTGTTAAAGTAAACAAATGCAATAAATGATACAATGGATATCTGTGGCCATCCACCTATTCCACTGTTTCAAAATAGTTTTCCATGTTGGCAATTTTCTAGTAGTTTTTTCTACGATTTTTCAGGCCCTGAACTTTCGGGGCCATTTTGAGGCCCTAAATGATTTTTTTTTGGACTCGCGATGGCCCAAATAATAACTATAGGCTCTTGTCTAGGCCTAATCCACTATTGTACTCCTTGACTATATCTTTCCAATAATTTACCAAGTGCCCCAAACGAAGATCGTATACAAAAGTTATGACACCGGGAAGTTGACTCTTCAACTGACCACCTTGAGGCCGCAGACTTTATGATGGTTCATCTCCTAGGGTTAGGTTTTTAGATGTTTATGGTTATTTCCCTAATGATTATGATAAATAGTCCCTTTTGGCCTCTTTTTGTATTCATCTTGTCATGAATGAGTGTAGTCATCACATCTCTTCTTAGAGATAAGCTACCACCATTCTAGCTGCTTTATTTTACAGTCTGTTCTATTTTCTCCATTTAATAGAATTTTTGTTTACTGTATCACTATCTTCCTTGCAATATATCGATGTATGTAGTTATATATCTGTTCTTTCATTTCGTTCTCACATAAATCTAGATCAGTGGTATCAGAGCGGTCTGTTATTTCGTTATTTCTCCATGCATGTCCCTGACGAGCTCAAAATATAAACAGTTGGGTCTTGAACTAGTTTAGCTTGAGGAAGACCACCCTCGGTGGCTCAAACCGCCTCCCATGTCCGATGACAAGGATATGATGGAGTAGGACATCCTATCAATATTTTGCTCGAGGAATCCCTCACGTGACAAAGGAACAAGATGATGGATCGTTTCGCCCAAATCCTTTGACAGATGCTGACATCATCAGATGGATCATCAAGGAGAAGCAATCACTTCAGAGGATCCACACCCTTCAAGATACAAGTTAACTTTGATATTCTTGTATTTGAAGGTAAGATAAATGCTAATGCCCTAGATAAATGGTTGATTTTTCTATAGGGCTATTTCTCTATTCACAATTTCTCCAATACAGAAAAATATTGTCTTTGTGCTCCTTAAGGCGGTGCCCCATGTGAAAGATAGGTGGGACACTTATTTTGAGCAAAACACCACAGACGGGACAAATATTTTTGTTAGGAACCCATGTCTTTACTTTGTTAGTATATTTTTGTTGGACGCATATGCTTTGTAAGACGTCCCGTAGTATTTGTTGATCCATAGTTTGTGTTATTGTTGTTGGGCGCATATGCTTTGTAAGTCGCCCCTAGTATTTGTTGACCCATAGTTTGTATTGGCCCATGGTTTTGACCCATAGTATTGGCGCCTAGACTTAGTATATAAGTGTGTGTTGAGGTCAATGAAGGCACCGTGAAGTTATTTGTATTGAGCTTGCTCAAAGGAGGTTTCCCCCTCGAAGTGGCCTGTGATCAATAAAGTGATTCTGAGTTCTGTTATTACTGATATCTCGTGTATTTTCATTAATTAATTGTTGCAAGCTCTTCACATCTGGTATCAGAGCACTTTCTTGGGATTGTTGGGTGAAATTTCTGCCAAACTTTTTTTCCACATATGTTGCAGGTTCGAATCTGGGAATAATCCCTATCCGCTTAACTGTGGGAAGTACTTGGGCATAAGCCCTAAAACTCATTGTGAGGAGTACCAAAGGAACCCCAAACTAGCTGGCCCACTGAGAGGACCTTCCAACGAAAAGGGCAACGACCCCTACTTGATTAACTAGTTCCCACCCGTGAGGTAAACCAAGAGCTGTCATTTGTGGCCAAGCGGTTATCAGTTTTACTTGAGCCGTGGAGTGAGGGGTACTGCCCCAATACACAAGCCGTCAGACAACATTGGTGGCCGAGTGAATCCCCTGAATCGTTAGGAAGCTGAGCATACGGGGGTCCATATCTATTTTCAGCTGATAAATCGCAGATTTCCTCTATCCATAACTTTTGTCGATCACTTCCGCGCCGTTTCAGATCTATCTATTGTCGATCCCTTCCGCGTCATTTCATATCTATCTGTTTCTGATCCCTTCCGCTCTGTTTCAGATCCATCTGTTTCCGATCCCTTCCGCGCCATTGCATATCCATCTGTTTCTGATCCCTTCAGCGCCACATCTCCCTTGCTTTCACTCTGTTTCCCTTGAAAATTCCCTAACACCCCTGTCATCCCATTCTGCATCTTTCATTCCTGAGGACCCTATCCCAAATTTCACTTCCCAAAGCCAAAAATCCCACATTTGTCTATTTTTAGGGTTTTCCATAACTTCTTTAATTTTCACCCAATTGCCTTTAAATTTTGCCACCGTGTTCATTCCCTATTTCTGCTTCTTTGTCCCTCTCTAACAAATTTTCCCATTCTTTCACCCCGCTTCTGAAATCCTCATTTTCTGCTTCCCTGTCCCTTCGAAAGTGTCCAAAACCTAGTCAAACCCCAAGTACCCATCTGAGTTTTTCCCAAATCCAAATTTTCCCTTACTAAATAAGCTTTTGTTTGTGTTTTTCTACCCATTCAAAAAAAACTCCTGGTTATGGTTATCACCCGCGCAGAAGCAAAAACCATGGAGGAAGCACTTGCAGCCATCCAAGCCAAACTGCAGGATCTGGATGAAAATTTTCTCGGCCTCCATCTTGAGCATTCAGCCATGAACAACAAACGATAGTCCGAGTCTTCATCAGACAATGGGTTCTCTTCTTCTAGCAATTTCCGTGGTCCGAAGCTTGATTTTCCTCGCTTCAATGGTACTGATCTGACTCGCTGGAGCTATAGTGCATAATAGTATTTCAGTCTACATAGCACTTTTGATGTCAACAAAGTTCAACTTGCATCCTTTCATTTGGAACAGGAAGCTCTTCAATGGTACCGTTGGTACATCAAGGCTCATGAAGAGCCAAAATGGTCATATTTTTGCCAGCTCCTTTTGCAACGATTTGGTCCTAGTGCTTTTGATGACTTCACAGGAGCCCTCACTAAACTTTGCCAAATTGGCACTTTGAGAGAGTATCAGACAGAATTTGAGAAACTAGCCAATCACACAGAAGGATTGTCTGATGAATTCTACAGGAGTTGTTTTATCAGTGGTCTTAAAGATGAAATTCGCTTAGACGTTAAAATGTTCTATCCCAACACAATGATGGAATCCCTGGGGTTGGCTAAGTTGGCAGAAGACAAGATTACAGCCCAACAACACTCCAAACCCACTTTTGTTCCCTTCCGAAATATGGGTTCTCAACGACCTCCCATCCCGCCAGCTCCTTGACCCAATCCTATCAAGCATTTTTCTGAAACAAAGATGCAGGCGGACAGAGAAAAAGGGCTTTGTTATAATTGTGATGAGAAATTCACTCGGGGACATAGATGTGTTTAGCAAAAGCTCTATCTCTTGGATGTGGATTCTCCGCGTGCCTCTGAAATTGGTGAAGAAACTCTAGATACAATGGATGATCAGGTCGACATTCAGGAGCCGCCTATTGACCCTCTCGTCTCAAGAAGACCACCCAGAGATATCTCTCCATGCTTTAGCCAGAATCACCACCCCCCAAACAATGCGGGTCAAGGGTTACTTCAAGAAGCTTCCTCTTACAATACTCATTGATTATGGTAGCACTCGTAACTTCATTGACCCTCGAATTGCCAAACAAGCTGATTGTTTTTTCCATCCTTGCTCCAACTTTGAAGTCATCGTTGCCAATGGGGGCACCTTACCTTGCAAGGGGAAGTGTCACAATATGCGTATCTCTTTGGAAGATTATAACCTGCACTTTGACATGTTTTCCTTGGCCTTAGGTGGATGTGATGTGGTTTTGGGTGTTCAATGGTTACGCACACTTGGACCCATCTTATGGGATTTTGCTGAACTTTGGATGCAATTTTCAGTCAATGGAAAAAAACACAAATTTACAGGCTTACAACCAGGGTCTCTCCGCATCACTAGTTCACGTCGCCTGTAAAAACTCCATAAGAAGAATTCACATGGAACCACTTATACTATGAAATGAGAACGATATACTATGAACGAGAACTCTACCCATAAAAACGATGATTTTTGCAAAAAAACACCAAAAACACCCCCCAAATAGAAAAGTGTTGATGCCAGTATACACGTATTTTTTTTTAGGGTAAAAAATAGAGCCATGGCCTAAACATCCCATATTGTTGTTTAACAAAAATTTAAAATCAACCTTAAATTGGAATTTTTTTTTTCTTGAAGAGATAAATTACAACTTTCAGGAAAATTGCATATTAAACAAAAAAACAAATTTCTCTAATAATTTCACCATTATAACCATATAAAAACAAAGGAATTATGATGCGATTCATAATGAGATAATATATTAGACCATACAAGAACAAATGGTTCATATGAATATTCAAAAACTCCTCTAGAGTTTCAATTACAAAAATCATATTAGTAAAAAGCATCTAAACTGCTTCTTCAAATTCATCCATGTATTCTGACACCCCATCATCAAAAACTCCTATAGAGTTTCAATTACAAAAATCATACTAATAAAAAGCATGTACACTGCTTCTTCAAATTCATCCATGGATTCTGACACTCCATCAGAATCTACATTTTCTGCAGATGAAGGACTTGATGAAGATGTAGATGACCCATACTCTTCTCTATTATCAATGGGCGCACAATCTGAGTCTACATCTATACCCATCATTTCAGATGTCATATTCCTTCGGGATCTACAGCTTGGTTTAACACACTCCCATCTTGCACGAATGCTCCATATTCCACGAATATTAGCTTTGGGTTTTAAAAAAGAAATTAAACTAACAAATTTTAACTAATGTTATAATTAAAAATTAAAAACAAACTAAACTAAGATAACATTATAATTAAAAATTTAAAAATACATTAAAAAAACAACTAAGTATCTATATACTAACCAAACTAACATTATAAAAAATTTTAAAAAAACTATACAAATTCTTAAAAACAATTAAAACAAAAAATTAAAAACGATAAAAAAATCAAACTATACAAAATTTTAAAATAAATTAAAAAACAAAATAATTAAAAAAAAAATAAACTATACAAAATTAAACAAACTTTAAACAAAATTTTTAAAAAATTAAACAAACTTTAAACAAAAAAATTAAACAAAATTTAAAAAAACATAAACTATACAAAATTAAACAAAATTAAAAAAAAAAAAAAAATTTAAACAAAATTGAAACAATGCAATGGCGGGGAGGTGGGCGGGTGGCGATGGAAGGGAGGGCGGCGGGCGAGGAGCGAGGAGGGGGGAGGGGGGAGGGGAGGGTGATGGAGGGATAAAGAAGGAGGAGGAGGAGGTGGTGGGTGGCGGCGGTGGAAGGGAGGGCGGCAGGGGGAGGTGGAAGGGAGGGTGCGGGTGCGGGGGGAGGGGGAAGTGGAGGGGAGCGGGGGAGGAGGAAGGAGGGGGAGAGCACCACCCGCTTGGATGCCAAAGGGCGGCCCTCACGGCCCCCATCAATGCCCGGCATCGACGGGGAGGGCGACGGAGGGATAAGGGAGGAGGAGGAGGTGGTGGGTGGCGGCGGTGGAAGGGAGGGCGGCGGGGGGGAGGTGGAAGGGAGGGCGCGGGCGCGAGGAGAGGGGGAAGTGGAGGGGAGCGGGGAGGAGGAAGGAGGGGGAGGGAACCGCCCGCTTGGGCGCCAAAAGGCGGCCCTCACGGCCCCCGTCGATGCCCGGCATCGACGGGGGCTGTGAGGGCTGCCCCTTGGCGCCCAAGCGAGCAACCTCCCTCGCTTGGGCGCCAAGGGGCGGCCCTCCTGGCCCCTGGCGATGCCCGGCATCGACGTCGATGCCGAGCATCGCCAGGGGCCAGGAGGGCCGCCCCTTGGCGCCCAAGCGAGGGAGGTTGCTCGCTTGGGCGCCAAGGGGCGGCCCTCACGGCCCCCGTCGATGCCGGGACGAGGGCCGTGAGGGCCGCCCTTTGGTGCCCAAGTGAGCGGCTCGATGCCCGCCCCTCCCTTCCCCCGCCCAGCTCCACCAGCTCCTCCCCTTCCCCCTCCGCCGCCCTCCCCTTCCCCCGCCACCGCCGTCGCCCACCTCCCCCCTCCCTCGCCGCAACCCACCTTCCCGACCATTCCATGGTTTTTTTTTTTTTTAACTGTGTTTAATTTTTTTTTATTTTTAATTTTTTTGTATAGAATAATTCTTTTTTAGATTTTGTTAGTTTGGTTTTTTAATTGTTTTTAAAATTTTGTTTTAATGTTTTATATTTTGATTTTTTTATTGTTTTTAATTTTTTTTTTTAAATTTGTTTTTAAATGTTATATAGTTTGATTTGTTTTTTTTTTTTTTCCCTTGGAAAAATTCGTAATTTTATTTCAAAAAGGAACAAAATTACATTCTGCACATGTAATAGGATCACTAAGATCCCTACATTGTCACATATTACATCCCATATTAATTACTTCAAAAATTCAATAAAAAATTGATGTTATGACTGTCCTCCAGCCTTCATCTCCGACTACTGTCTCAACAAATGTCTTGACCATCTCTGATCAATTGTTGTCCTTACTTCCCGCAACAAATAACCATATGAATTCAAAAAATGGTTGTCCCAGCCTGTATCTATAAAAAGTCTCAAATGAATCGTGACCTTCTCTGATAACCAATATTAATGCTGTTCTACAGCCCGCACTGTTAACATTTTATAATCTGATAGCATTCAAATACACTACAATAACCATACTATAACCCTGTGGTTATACTCGACGATCTGTGACCAGGAAAGCTGACAGAACGCGTCCAGAGCTATTGGCCGGTCCTCAAAGGCATAATTAATCCTAAGGTATGTCACCCATTGTGCGATTACAGCGAGCAGCCATCCCTTATCTCCCCCATCAAACAAAAGCTCAGTAGATCAATGCAGTGCCTCATGATCCTCATAAAATGGTCTGTGATAATAGCTGAAAGTGCCTGCCGGAGAATGTATAGTTATCCTCCATGTACCATTAGCTAAAGCCTGCTGAGTTGCCTCCTTGGATAGCTAGTCTGCCATCCCATTCCGCTCCCTGTAAACATGTGTAAATGTGATGTGGTTAAAAGTCAATTTTATCCGGTTCACCTCTTCCAGGATAGGTAAAAGATCCATCACATGACACAGTGTAATCTCCTTTGCCCAGTTGATGACTAACAAGGAGTCACCAAAGATCTGAAGGGATAAGCATCCTTGTTCCAGGGCAAATAACATCAGCAATTTTAGCGACATGAGTTCTGCATAGTTATTTGTTCCTCTTCCCAAACCAGCCACCAGATGGAAATAATGCTCCTAAGATTTGTAAAGGACTCCCCCCCCACCACAAACCGATTGTAGGTTTGAGGCACCATCGAAATAAGCCCACGGCATGGAGAGATCAATCTGTTCTATCCGCACAGGTCGAGCTCTACTCACTTGTACAGGGGCCACAAAATGAAGGGTGACCGCCACCATCTGAGCCACTACAAATTCCAGAGGTACCCTGCAGTCCTAGAAAATCACCTTATTGCGGGCAAGCCATATGCCCCAAGTGTATATACACGGGAGAGCCCGGAGAGGGGAGGAATATTGAACAGACCACCATAAATGGAATGCTTCCAGCACACTCACTCCCCTCCACCCCACCTTATTTGCCAATATCTTGCTGATTTTAGTCCAAACAGTCTGTGAGAATTGACAATGAATGAAAAGATGAGCCAGATTCTCTTCAGCATCCTTACAAAGAGGACATATCCCCGGACCCTGGAGAAAACGTTTTTGCAGAATGTCCCAAGTAGGGGCCTTATTTTCCAGGATCGCCTAGAATAGTAATTTAGCTTTACCCGGACATCTTAATTTCCACAATAATTTCCACCACCACACCAATACCCTGTTATGGGTTTCCACATTGAGCTGGATATATCCATGTTTAGGTGAATATACTCCGGAGGGATGGTGATCCCATATAAGTACATCTGCCCTATGGGTCAATCTAATATGGGTAAGTCTTAACCGCCGTATATAATCCTCCCATTCCTCCTGCAGCTCAGCCGAGATCCCAAGTTGCCGAGCAGAAAACCACCCCTGTTGCCATAGTGTAGAAGCTCCCTGATCCGCTAAATCATTCAGATTATAACATCCTCTAGAAGCCAAAAAAGACCTCAGTTCCACAGAAAGGACATGTCCACCCCTGCAACCAACCCAAGGGTCCATCCCTATCCAAAGGAGACTCCCATCGCCAATCCTCCACACTAATCCCGATCCGACTAAAGAGAAATGCTGCACCACTGCTTTCCAAACCACAGAGCAGTTTGCCCTCGACTTATTTCTCAGCCTGATCCATTCGAGAAGTGTTAAAGGGGCAATATATTTATGATAGACCACTCTAGTCCAGAGACTCTGTGTATGAATTAAGCGCCACGACACTTTGGCCCCCAAGGCTTTAGCAAACATGAAAATATTCTTTAAACCCCATCCTCCCAAAGCCTTAGGAACAGCAATTTTCTCCCAGCGTACCCACACCAAGGCCCGATGCTCACTCGTACCCTTCCAAAGAAAGGCAAAACACAGTCTCCTGATCTGCTCCAGAACTCCAATGGGTATCCAAGCAAGAGACAACCAATATATCGGAATTGCTTCCAATACTGATTTTATCAGAACCAGCCTCCCTGCCCGAGAGAGCCATTTATGACTCCAACCATGAATACGCTGTTCTAATTTTGCTATTAACCAGCTCCAATCTGTCTTCAAATAAGCATTCGGTTTCAAGTGAAAGCCAAGGTACTGTAATCCATCATCTAAATCCAAGGTCTTGTATGGTAGTTTGTTAACCATGTTTAGAATCTCCGGCTCGGATAAATTCGAGCATGTGATAGTTGATTTGTCGATATTTACTAACATACCCGCAACAGCTTGCACTAAGTGGAGGCCTTCAACCACCTTGTCAATATCCTGGCTCGTGCCATCACAGAAAATCAGGATGTCATCAACAAAAAGGAGATGTGTAATGAACAGTACCTGAGAGATAGATATGCCTCTAAAAGAACCATCAGCTTTTGCGTTCAGAATGAATCGACTAAGTCCTTCAGCGACGAGGAGAAACAACAGTGGAGACAGGGGACATCCCTGTCGAAGCCCCCTCCCAGCCTGGAAGAAAGGGCTAGCAGAACCATTAATTAGAACAGCAAAGTTCACCGTTGTGAGGCAGGCCAAAATCCATCTGATAAAATCATAGCAGAACCCCAGGTGGGTAAGAAGCATCCGGATATAAAGCCAGCTAACCCTGTCGAATGCTTTGGAGAGATCAATCTTAATCACCGCTCCCTTCTGCTTCTGCACCTTGAGCGTGTGTAATCCTTCCTGTGCAACTCCAATGGCCTCATGAATTTGGCGTCCTTCCAAGAAGCCAAATTGCTCACAAGAAATGTGCTTAAACAAAATATTCTTGAGTCTTCGCGCCATAACCTTGGAGATGATCTTATAGATGCAGTTACAGAGAGAGATTGGTTTGAATTCAGCAAAGCTGACAGGATTGTCAGTCTTCGGTATCAGAGCTAAAAAAGTGGAGTTGAAGGGGCCATGGACAAACCCAGCCTTGCGCGATTCTTCCACCACTTGCAAAATCTCCTCCCCGAAGAAGTCATAGAATCCTAGGAAGAATTCTATAGGCCAGCCATCTGGCCCCGGGCTGCTATCTTTATTTAAGGTTTTCATCACCGTCGAGAGCTCATCCAGTGTCACCTCCTCCATCAACAGTCTGTTTTCTGCCTCCCCCACAAAACTGGGAAAAAGCTGTGTCACCCGAATAACCTCAGCAATGGATATTCCAGGTGGAGCCGTGAATAGATCTCCAAAATGTCGAACTCCCAACGCTGCTAAACCATCAAAGCTGGAAACCTGTTCCCCAGTATCAGAAGATAGTTCCCAGATAGAGTTTTTGAATTTTCTCCCCTTAGCATATGATTGAAAAAATTTGGTATTCTCATCACCGCACTGTAGCCAAACCGCCCTGCTATTCATTCTCCGCAGCTCTTCACGCTCACACAGTAACACATTCCTGCGTCTCTCCCACTCCAACAACTCACCTTTCTGCATATCATCCAGGAATCCCATGCCCAGACTATTATGTATCCTAGCAATGTTTAGCTCAGCATCTTGTAAGTTCTGATCATCAATCACCCTTTTGTCATGAGCCCATGTGCTAGTGGCCTCTTTAATTCTTTTCAGATTGTGATAAAAGTGAGCACCAGCAGGCGTCTGTGTGTCATGTGGACGATGAACCCATTGCTCCTGAACCAGATTAATGAAAGTCTCCTCCTTCAGCCAGCTAGGATTGAATTTGAAAGGCTGGGTGGTTTTTTCCCGCTACCTCGTAACTCCAGGAAAATGGGGCAATGGGTCAGATATCCCACCTGACCCTACCCACTGTCTGACTAGATCAACCCCATGTGCCAACCCTTTGGCCACCAGAAACCTATCCAGTCGTTTAGCCACTCTATGAACCCCAGCTCTCATATTCCTCCAAGTGGGAGATAGCTGGGATGGTATGATGTCGAGAAGATCCTTCCTGACAAAGGCATTGATGAAATGATTTGCTAATGAATCTGGAATAGCCCGAGGCCTCCAGACCTTCAGAAGACCCCAGAGTAAGGTTGAAATCCCCACCCAAAATCACATCCCTGCCATCAAATATATCCATGCCTAACAAGGAGTCCTAGTAGCCCACCCTATTAAGTAGGGGCCCATAAATATTGAGTACCGTGAACATCCGACCTATCTCAGCATCCCAAACTTCCAAACCAAGACCAGAGGATACCCCCCAAGTACAATCACATCTGCAGCTCGTGACCTTCCACCCCGATGCCAGCCCCTCCAGAGCGCCCCCTGGCATCCACCCCTACAAACTTCCAGCCAGGGAGCAAAGATTCTAATGTACGAACAACATCCTCACAGCCACCCAAAGTTTCTTGCAGCATAATAACGTCCGGTTGATTTAAGTCTATCAACCTGACGAAGCAAAGATTTTTTTAAGTGGGCTCGCCAACCCACGACAATTGAAGGACATAATCTTCATAAACAACCCCCATCCTGGGATTTCACTGCTCTAAGTGCCCACTCAATAGAAGATTGTGTTCCCATCACTAAATCCACTTTAGCCCGTTCTTTAGCTTTAGTCATATGGGATTTACGTCCCCGGCCTTTCCCCTCAACACTAGAGGCCAACTCAGGTAGTCCCTTGCCCCCCGATCCATCTGCAGGAATCTCCCTACTACGAAGAGCATATCGAATATTCCTACCCTCGGAGCATGAAGAGTGTGAGGTAGAAACAAAAGATGGGCGTGACATTACCCATATCAGGCCGAAGTAGATGGTCATCCTGTCGAGGAGGAGACCCAAGGCTGCCCCCCCCAAAAACAGATGGGTCAGCTAGAACGGAAGGAGAATGAAAAGGAGACATACCCGAGTGTATCTCAGAAGGACCCTGACGATGAGAGGGCATCTCCTGCTGCAATGAAGTGGCCTGTGAAATCGGAGTAACCGAACTCAAGGAGTCCCCCTCAATAACAGGAGGCTCACGCCCATGCTTCTTCGTTCCAGTGTTCACCAGGGCTGGCAATCGATCCTCTGATTCGATCCTCCCATCATTAACTAAATGTTCCACAGAATCAAGAATCCCCCCCCCCCGTCAGTAGCTGGCCCACTCCCACCCTCCACCTCCACCTGAGAGTCCACTTTCAACACAGGGACAGCTACATCATCTGCAGCAGCATCATTCAGAGGCATACTTTTTCGAAACGATAAGGGACAGCAGGCTACAAGATGTCCAAGAGCATGGCATCGATGACACCTAAACGGCACGCCCACATAATCCAGTGTTTGAACATAATCCCCATCCTTGGAATGAACTTTAATCTCAGCAGAAAGTCCCATCCGAATGTCGAGATTGACTAAAATCTTAGCAACCGAGTATATGCCAGTCTTCAGATGGGAGGAATCAGAGCACACGTAATCACCAAGATAATTCCCGATCTCTGCAAACCTAGTCTCGTTCCACATATGCATGGGAAGTCCTGGAAGCTTAACCCACAGCGGTTCTTTAGCTACTCTTTCCGTTTTAGCGTCGAAAAAGGGGGACCATCTTTTCAGAACAAGTGGGACTCCCAGCATCGACCAATGTTTACTCAGAACAGCATTGACCTCCCCGCTGTTCAAGAATATGAAGGAGAACCAACCTTTCGACAAAACACGGACCTCCGGGACAGATGGCGCGATGTTAAGCCACTGCTCTGCCACCCAACGCTGAAGGAAGCCTCTGCCTAATCTCCTGCCTCTAACATGTCCTACCACAGCAGTATGTGAGTAATCCACGGCCTCTGCCAACGTAACATCGACCCCCAGCACTAATTGATCCAGTCTCTTACGTTCTTTGACCTTCTTAACTGGGATTTTAATTGAGTCAGCCTTGGCAGACATCCCTGTTCGTGGCTGGAAATCGTCATCCAATGCATCCTCTCTCCCCGGGACCGCCATCAATGCACCACACAGCTGCCAGCTAATGGGCCAATCGAAATACATAATGAACAGATAAAAAGGCAGGATCCAATGGGAAAATGTGCAAGAAAATAGAAAGAGGAATAATCCCTTCCCAGAAACTTGTCCAGAGTAGTATTCAGGCAAGGAATACTACCACAGCGTCCCAAATTAAAGATCAGCAGTAGTGAACACTCACCATCAGAAACAAGAAAGCGATAACCTCACCGCCTGCCCCATTAATCTCACAGCCTGCAAGCAAGCTGGATGGACCCCGGCAATGGTCAAAAAACAAGATAACCTCAATCATCTACAGCTCGGATCCACCAGGACGCAACTACCAGGGATGAAAACACCCAGCATCAATCCCGGCATCTAGCTACTCCGCGATTGTGTCAATGAGCTCAGCTCCAGTCGCAATAGATTTCATCTCGCACAGGAACCCCATAGTGCACAGATCAATGGCACGAACCTCAGAATTCTAAAGTGATCCTCCAAAACCAATCCATAATGACCCTGCAATGTACTCAGAGACCAGCTTACTCATGTTCAAATATGCCTCCAGACATCACCATCAAATATCTAACGTACACCTTCAAATCGCTTCTTGGAGCCAAACTCCCATCCCTCCGATTAATATTTATAAATAACAACATTGGTTAGTTTGATTTGTTATTATATATAGTTTGTTTGTTTTTTAATTTTTAATTTTTTATAATGTTAGTTTTAGTCTGTTTTTATTTTTGTTTTTAATTTATTTTAAAATTTTGTATAGTTTGTTTTTTTTTTAATTTTTAATGTTTTATAATGTTATTTTTATTTTGTTTTTAAGTTTTTTTAAATTTTGTGTAATGTTAGTATATAGTTAATTAGTTTTATTTTTTAATTATAATGTTAAGTTAGTTTATTGGGTTTTTATTTTTATTTTTAATTTTTAGTTATAAGAACATTAGTTTAAATCTATTAGTTTTAATGTTAGTTTAATTTTTTTTTAAATGTTAGTTTATAATGTTGTTAGGTTACTTTAAGTTGTTTTTAATTCTTTTTTAATTTTTTTATTATAATGTTGTTAGGGGTTAGTTTGATTTGTTTTTAATTTTTCTTTAAATTTTTTATTATAATGTTGTTAAGAATTTTTTATTATAATGTTGTTAGGGGTTAGTTTAATTTGTTTTTTAATTTATTTTATTATAATGTTAAAGGGGGCAAACATGCAGCAGAAGAGGACATGAATTTGGCCTGCATGATATTGTTGATTAGTTTCATGTTTTGAAAAAAAATGCCAAGTTTGACAATATTTTGATAAGATATATTAGTAATGTTTTGACTTTCAGACTTAATTTTAGAAATAAAATTTCTATATGTAATGTTTGAAATATGTTTTTTACAAATAATTAGTATAGTTTTTCTTGAATTTATGTGAATCAACACTTTTCGGAAAATAATATGAAATAGTATCATTTTTATACAAAACATATCTGAAAATTGATTGAAAATGGTTTTAAATGTCTATATTTTCTGGAATTTTTTACAATTTTGTCAATAAAAGTGTCTTATTTTATAGAAAAAATTGCAAAATGTATATGTTTTTCATTATAAATTGCTTAAAAATGTATGCTATTTTGCTAAATTTCTAAAAATGCACCTAAAAATAGAAACTAATTTTTTTTTACGATAAAAATAATTCAAAGGTCCCAAAAAATGCCTCGAAATGAAATTGTGTGATACTAGCATCACCCCTTTTTGAAACGATGCTAAAAATACCTACTAAAATTAGGAGAGAGAAAAACGAGAACTGTGTTGAGTTCTCGTTTCATAGTATAAGTGGTTATGGTGTCATCGCCCAACTCCATTCCATTCAGATGCACCCATCAACGGTCTCCACTACTCCCTTGGATCTCCAACCAATTTTGGATAGATATGTCGGTGCCTTTGCTAAACCAGTGGGATTGGCGCCTTCACGAGACCTTTCTGGTCAGAATTTAGCTGCCTCTACATCTGCGAAGGAAATGATGGTTATTTTGCATGCAGTACATACGTGGCAGCCATACCTATTCGGGAATTCTTTCTGCATCAAGACTGCTCACCAGAGTCTGAAATATTTCCTGGAACAACGGGTCTCCTCACCTGCACAACTAAAATGGATTCGCCAACTCCTGGGTTATGCCAATGGGATCACTTACATGAAGGGTCAAGACAATTTGGTGGCAGATGCTCCTTCTCACAAAATTGATGCCCCAGTTTCTCTTTTAACTATTTCTCTACTTGCTCCAAATTGGTTGCAATCTGTTCAACAAGGCTATGTCTTCGCTGAACTGCATGCGTCTCCATTGGCCAGGCACTCCGAGTTCCTCCAAACGTATGAGCAGGCACAACATACCTTCTTTTGGCAGGGAATGAAAAGGACAATTCAACATATGGTGGCTTCATATGATACCTTTTACCTCCTTCCGGGATTGCTCGAACCCGTACCCATCCTTCCATGGATCTGGACAAATATGTCTTTGGAATTCATTGAAGGTCTCCCTAAATCTGGAGGGAAGGCTGACATTACCCATAAATGTTTGGAAACTTATCTTCGTTGCTTCACCTCCGAACAAAAACCTCCGTGGGCGAAGTGGCTCCCTCTCGCTGAATGGTGGTACCCTACTGTATCTAAAATTACTCCATATGAAGCAATCTATGGTCAGGCACCGCCATTTCTTCTTCCATACACCCTCAACAATGCACCAATTCAGGAAATTGACACAGTTCTTCGAAACCGCGATCGGATTCTTTGCATTTTGCAAGACACTCTTCACATGGCCAGAATTCAAATGAAACAACAAGCCGATCAACACCGTTCTGAACACACTTTTCAAGCAGTTGATATGGTTTTTCTTTGTCTACAGCCTTCCAAGCAATCCTCCATGACACTCAAAGGGCGTCCGCTTATCTCTCGCTCTATCATAAAGGTATTCATTCAGTGGCATGACATGCAACCAAAGGCTACTACATGGGCACCACTCCTTCAGATTCAACACCAATTTCCACATCTAAAGCTTTGAGGACAAAGCTTTTTCTAAGGGAGAGGGAATGTTAGGAACCCATGTCTTTACTTTGTTAGTATATTGTTGTTGGACGCATATGCTTTGTAAGATGTCCTGTAGTATTTGTTGATCCATAGTTTGTGTTATTGTTGTTGGGCGCATATGCTTTGTAAGTCGCCCATAGTATTTGTTCACATAGTTTATATTGGCCCATGGTTTTGACCCATAGTATTGGCGCCTAGACTTAGTATATAAGTGTGTGTTGAGGCCAATGAAGGCACCGTGAAGTTATTTGTATTGAGCTTGCTCAAAGGAGGTTGCCCCCTCGAAGTGGCCCGTGATCAATAAAGTGATTTTGAGTTCTGTTATTACTGTTATCTCGTGTATTTTCATTAATTAATTGTTGCAGGTTCTTCACAATTTTTGGGAGCGAGCCCACGTGGGCATATTTTCATGTGGAATCCCTTAAGAAGCAATACTATCCTGTTGGAAGCTATGACGACCAATACACAAAATTAACCACTTTGCGGCAAGAGAGGGACCAAATGGTGCCGAAGTACACTAACAACTTCCATTCCTTGTGCACAAAGCTTGGTATTAGGGACTCCGAGCAACACCTGGTTCTAAAATATTGCAGTGGCCTACATAGGTACATCCAAACCGAAATGGAGTTCCTGGACATCTCATCATTAGGCGTTGCTTATCGATATTTTGTCAAAATCAAGCAAATATTTAAGTAGAAGAATAAGCGAGAGTTTGGGTCTGCAAATCCACCACATAAGCAAGGCAAGGGAAACCCTGGGCCACAGAACAAAGGACATAGTAAGCACAACCAACCCGAGGACAACCAGTCCAAATCACAAGCAAAGAAGGGTAATGGGAAGACAAAGAAGGACACTGGGAAATGGTGTGAGTTCCATAAGAGCCCCTGGAACAACATCGATGAATGTTGCTCAAAGCAGTCATTGGTGGCCGAGATCAAGGATTCAAAATCAGATCCCAGTTCTGATTCTGATGCCGAACCCAATGTTTCAGTCGCAAATAAGGGAAATTCGATGCAAAACCCTATGTTACCATTGCTACCACAAAGGTCCAACCCAATGATCTAGAGGAGCTAGAGGAAGGAGATCGTCTTTTCCACTCACAGATGTGGGTCAAGGGAACTGCACTACATTTCATTGTTGACAGTGGAAGCCAAAAGAACCTGATTTCAACATAGATTGTTAAGCGGTTGAAGTTGCCAACGACACCACACCATTAACCCTACAACATTGGGTGGCTCATCCAAGGATGGGACATCCATGTCAGTCAACACTGTCGCCTACCCTACACCATCAATCCCTTCAAAGATGAGGTAATGTGTGATGTTTCCCCACTAGAAGTTTGCGATGTTCTTTTAGGACAACTATATATGGGGAAACATCATGCTGTGTATGAATCTAGGCCTGGTAGTGTCAATGTTAATTTGGGCAAGCAACTCTACAGGATACCAAAGACAATTCCCACCACTGCAATGTCTCTCATTACAACTAAGCAGTGCAAAAGGTAATCTCTCAGACCGGGAAATTTGTCCTCTTTATGATTCGTTCCGAGGGTGAGAAAAATATCACATCAACTTCCACTGACTCTACATGGGATCCCTCTACACAACATAAACAAGTGGACAAGATCGTGGAAGCAATAAAGGCATCTTCACCACACCTGTTGGGGTGCCAGTGCATTGCTAGTTCAAGCCTTCAATTGATTTGATACCTGGGGGACCTTTACCTAACGATATGGTATATAGGCGTTCCCTCATGCAAAATGAAGAAATCAAACACCAAATTCAAGAATTAATCCATAAAGGGCATATTCAACACAACTACTCAACTTGTGGGAGTCTAGTTGTGTTGGTACAGAAGAAACATGGGACATGGCGACTCTATATTGATTACAGATCTCTAAACAAAATCACAATCCGAAATCGGTATCCCATTCCCTGGATCGATGACCTTCTTACCCATCTCAAGGGTGCCAAATATTTTAGTAAGATTGATATGAAGTTTGGCTATCATCATGTGCCAATTGAGTATATCGATGTCTGGAAGACCACGTCAAATATTGTGAGGGCCTTTTTGAGTGGTTGGTCATGCCTTTTGGCTTGAATAATGCCCCAACAACTTTCATGTGGATGATAGACGATATTCTCTGACCATTCACCAATTCTTTTTTGGTTTTATATCTAGATGATATCCTCATCTACAACAGAACCCGGGTAGAACATTTGCAGCATATCCATCGAGACCCCAGTACCTTGCAACAACACAAGTTATATTCCAATATAGAGAAGTGCTCATTTGGCATGGAGATGATTCAGTATATGGGATACATTGTGGATGAACATGGTGTGCATGTGGATCAGGCCAAGATCCAATCCATTCGTGACTAGTCGACACCTACAACTCTCATAGATATTCATAGCTTCCTAGGCCTTGCCAACTTCTATCGCAGATTTGTGTTGGGATTCTCTAATATTGCTTGGGCCCTTAGCCAGGTGACCAAAGGTGGGTCTAAGTCAAAGTTTGTTTGGTCCAAAACACAACAACAAGCATTTGAAGAACTGAAGCAACACTTACATTCAGCACCCATCCTTACCTTACCAGATCTGCAACAAACCTTTGAAATTGAGACAGATGCTTTAGACTATGTTGTTGGCGCAGTCCTCACTCAACATGACCATCCAATGTCGTATGATTCACACTGAGATGATTTCAGATGCGGTCTGCAAGTACCCCACCTATGACAAGGAAATGTATCCCATTTTCTAATCCTACTGCCAACGTAAGCATTACATCCTAGGAAAAAGAGACAGTCATCCACATTGAACACAAGCCCCTATAGTTCATGCAAACATAAGGAAAGTTACATAATGACTGTCACCAAAATTGGTCTGCATACTTGCAGCAATTCCACCTGAACATTAAATATAAGAAGGGAAGCACCAATCGAGTCACTGATTGTCTTAGTCGACCTCTAGTAGCAGCATTGACGATACCGCTCAACTCTTGTGGCCACAAGACCTCTCCGAGTGGCCTCAACTATATGAAAATGATCCCAAATTCACTCCCACCTATCAAGCACTATGTGCATGCACACCAGAGATAGAATTTCATCTCCAGGAAGGATTGCAATGCCACCCGGGCCATCTCTGTGTTCCTTCAAGTGAGCATGTGAAGTTGATTTGGGAAGCGCGTTACAGTTGAGTGGTAGGGTAGTTTGGCACCAAAAATATAGTGGCGATGTTGCAAAAGTATTTGTATTGTCCCAAGCTCAGACAAGATGTCGAAAGATACATCATATCATGCACTTCCTGCGCCATCACGAAACCCACCATCAGGAAGTAGGGGTTGTACACCCCTTTGCCTACTCCTAATGGGACGCGGAAATCCATCTCCATGGATTACATGTCAAAACTACCTTCAACTAAGCATGGTAATGACTGTGTGTTTTTGGTTGTGGATCGTTGATCTAAGATGGTGATTCCAACAGCTTGTACGATGAGCATATCCACCAAATCCAATGCTAAGTTCTTCTTCGAGCATGTTTGGGTTCATTTCGAGCTGCCACAGAATATCATTCCAGATTGGGACAGCATGTTTCTAAGCACCTTCTGGTCCAACCTATGGTCATTGATGGATACCAAGCTCACCAAATCGACTATTTTCCACCCCCAGACTAATGAATAGGCAGAGGTAGTCAACCCAACTATATTGGGTTGTCAAAGCAGGGCAACTACTCCACCAAGGCAAGTGGCTCACTAGGGGTCAAGTTCAACAGAAGTTTCCCCATTTGATGGGGACACTCAACGCAATGGATACCATTGATTCCTAAGGGGGGAGGATTGATCCAAATGGATAGTGGTGGCCACCCACCTATTCCACTTCCTCAAAACAATTTTCCATTTTGGCAATTTTCTAGTAGTTTTTCTACGGTTTTTTGGGTCTTGAACTTCCGGGGGTATTTTGAGGCCCTAAACAATGATTTTTGGGCCCACAACATCCCAAGTGATAGTCATGGACTCTGGTTTGGGCCCAATCCACTATAGTACTTCTCGATTAGATCTTTCCAACAGTCTACCGAGCACACCAAATGGAGATCGTATGCAAAAGTTATGACCCCGAGAAGTTGATTGTTCAACTAACCACCTTGGGGCCGCAAACTTTATGACGGTCATCTCATATGGTTAGGTTTTTGGATGTTTAGGGTTCTTTCCCTCATGCTTATAATAAATAGGCCCTTTCGGCCTCTTTTTGTATTTAGCTTGTCATGAATGAGCATAGTCATCACATCTCTTCTCAGAGATAATCTACCACCATTCTAGTTGCTTTATTTTACAGTCTGTTCTATTTCTACCATTTAATAGAATTTGTGTTTACTGTATCACTGCATTCCTTACAATATATTGGTGTATGTGGTTCTATATATGTTCTTTCATTTCGTTCTCACATAAATCTGGATCAATAAATGAGGTGGTTACAACTAGTCAACCTCAACCATAATAAACAAGAACAAGGAATACCTCAAACCCTAGTGCCAAGTTGTTTGGGAATGCCTTGCCTTAATCTAAGTTGATCACTAGTGCAAACCTAGTTAATTTTGACCACCTAGTTAGATGGGTGCATCGTCGATCTTTCCAAGTTCAATATAACATGAACACATGTTGACAATTTGCATTTGAAATAGTGTACATAATTGGAGGATGATTTATCACTTTATTTAGTGCCATGTGGATCAAATGATAATTCAATATTAGTAATGCATTGCAAATCAAGCACTGGTCACATACACATGCAAACACAAACGCGACAACTAGGAGGCAATAATTGTGCATGAGAGATCAAGCATAACAAGTATTCAAGAAAGTCGTGTACATACTATTTCAAACACACTCAATGTTTATAACTCCACAATGCAAACCAAAAACATGATAATGCACACGAAATATTGTGACATGATATATATCTTTGGGGAATAGTTATTGCAATTTTCCTGGTAATAAAATTAGTCAAAACAACATTGAACATATGTGTATCCTTATAAGACAAAAACTTCTCTTTCCATAAATTATTTAAGGATGCCAATTGGGTCTAGCCTTGGTGGTTGAGAGGAGTGCTACTCTCCCCCCAAGTTCAATTCTCGTAAGCGTCATACTGAATTCTTAACGAGTATATTGTTGTAATGACTTTGAGTCTTATTATGACTTGACCTTGCATGCTGAAGAATCTAGGATTTACCCTAGATCCCATCCTTGAGATCAGAAAAAGCACCTAGAGATTTTTCTCAATGAAAAAAAAACATATTCAAAAGTAACACTAAATATTATTTCCAACATATAAATAATGATATGTCCACATACCACCTCTGTAAAACATCCAATTATGCATGCCAGCGCTATGAATAATGAACTATATCATAAGATGTAATTATCACACAAGTTCAAGAACATTTAATCGTTCTCATATTCAATAGGAAAGTAAGGTTGATATTCTCTTAGAAAAGCGTAAGAGAGTAGTAGGTAAGGTTGCCATCCACATTGCTTAATAATATGAAAGTAATGTTCCTATTCTCTTAGGCAAATTATGGTGTGAGAGGGGAACTATGGTTGCCATCCATATTGCATAGTAATAGTTATATTTATATTCTTAATTGCAATGAATGACATCACTTTATATAAAAGTAGAAACAAAATATATTCCATACGTCACTATGTCTCTCTCTTATTCTAAACGAATATGAAAATGTTTGGTAGGCTAAGGACAATGAAATATTGCTTAAATGTTATATATTTGCATAGGACAATTAACACTTACGGAAATTTAAAACTGGAAACATAGGACAATTAATCCTTACGGAAATATTCACCGGAAATATGTTTCTTAACCGGATTGTGTTGAAGATGACGGATAAAGTTTTAACACAATTATATATATATATATGGAATTATATATTTGTAGTGGATTTTTTAAAATAGATTAATGAAAATGATTTATGTTTTATTATTGATTTTTATTTATTTTCTTAAGGTTTGATAGATCAAAGTTGGTTTTAGTAGACGTTAATGACCATCATTATCGTCAATTAAAAAAATTAATAGTTTGATAAATATTTACGTTTCATTTATTAATTATTACACATAAACATTAATATAGGAATAATTTAGGATACAATGACTCATCTTTTGATTTCCTCAAATGTCAAATCTTTTGGAAAGGATAAGTAGAAGTAGAAGTTAAATAGTTTATAATCAAACAAGGAATCAATCCCACAAACTCTAGTGGATGATGCAAAGTAGTAAGTATTATTCAAAGGTCTAAGAATGTTTAAACACGATGGAGGTTGGTTCAAAATCATGGTAAAAAACAAAGATGGAAGTTGGTTTGAAATCATGGTAAAAACATATGCTTTTATGTTGCATTCATTACATACATCATTTTAAAGATTTGTTACTTTGGTCCATCCTTGAGAGGTTAGATGGTGGATAAAATTCATTGTATAACTTGTGGAGTTCAGACGAAATCATTGCTTTTGGAAGCATAAGTTTCACCCAGTATGGATAGATCAAAGGGGTGGGTATTTGGGCTCTCCTATAGATGGAGGGGAGACAACACCCTCTATTGATGGATGGATAAATAAGGGACTAAACAAAATGTCGAATGATGAATTTAATGTATAGTCCAATAGAAAAGCATCAATAATCTCTTTGCCACATCCCAACCAATGGGTGAAAGTGATGATTTGTGGATAGGTTACCTGATTCAAATCCAATGAACTAGTTAGTCAAACATATTTGATCTTTAATCATCATATCCCATGTACGTATATGACCCAAGGGCATGCATATATGGGGTTAAATGTATATGATATGACCTCAAGGGGGATATATGAGGTTAAATGTATATGTAAAGAAGTAAATGCATATGTAATAGCGGTCGGCCTAATAAAGGGCCCACATATACAATGAGTGGATATGTATATATAGAGGTCATGTAGTCATTGATTGATAGAACATGGGTATTGGATGTAGGAATGTGTTGGGGTATTTGGAGGAGGTTCTCTTATTCTTTAAGAAGTTATTATGCAACTCATCTCCCTTATCTATCTTGAAGTTGTGCTCCATGTTTGCATTGGTGTACATGGTGTGCACTCTATTATATTATGATATCTTAAGGATTTGGTTCAGAACATTTGGTATAAGAAGATCTACATCAATTGTACCATGAAATAAGATGGAATAATCGACAATATTCATGGAATATGGCATCACAAAACCATTATTCAACAATATATTACCGAAGACCATAAACTACAACAAATTGGAGAAGCCACATCAACAACACATGGAATCAAAGGAAATAGAATTATGTGGAAACCAATTATCAAGGATTAAGACCGAAAATGATCGAAATTGGATGGATGGACCATCATCAACAGCAACAAGGAAGTAGTAATATAAGGAAATCATATTACTTGGTTTGATCACATCTAAAACCATTAACTGCATAGCTTTGAGGACAAAGCTTTTCAAATAAGTGTACTATGATATGACCTAATGGGGGACATATATGGGGATAAATGTTTATGATATGACCCGAAGGGGAGTATATATGGGGTTAAATGTATAAGTAATAAAGTGAATGTCTATGTAATAGTGATTGGCTTAATGAAGGACTCACATGTGAAATGAGTGAATATGTATATATAAATGTCATACAATTATTGACTAAGAGAATATGGGTATTGGATGTAGGAATGCCTTGAGGTATTTAGAGGAGGTTCTCCCATTCTTTAAGGAGTTATTGTGTAACTCATCTCTTTAATCTATCTTGGAGTTATGCTTCACATTTAAATCGTTGTACATGATATGTACTATAATTTATTATGCTCTTCTAAAACTTTGATTCATAACATGGTCCAATCAAATAGATCAATTGAAAAAAAGTAAGAGAATATTTCATTCTATTTTATTTTAAATTAGTAGAAGGACCAAAAATTTCTCACCATTTTACAAATAAATTTCACAAAAATTTCTATTTTATTTCAAAACCATAATTTTCAAACAAATAAAAAAATTATTAAAAATTATGTTCCAATTCTTATAAAATAATCTAATCAACATGTATTTTCCATAAACAAATTAATAAATAGACAATAAGATAAACATAATATATAACTAAATATCAAAATACCTCAATCCAAAGTATTTAGTATTTATGTGAATAAGATTATAATTGTAAATTAATTATATTTCTAAATTATATTTTTATTTATTTATAATCTAAAAACACTAAATGAGCATCTGTAAAGTTTTTGTGTGTTTCCCTTAAACATTCCAATTGTCACTTTCATGTCTACATTCTACCCTATCTTCCATATCCACATTCTACCATATCTAAAGACTTATCGTATCCAGTGAACTTCCAAATTGATGTAATGGTAAAATAAAAAAAACATGTCCCACTCTATGCCAATGAATTGATTCTTGTGCATGACCCCAAACAAGATACATATCACATATGAGGCCCACAATCATGGTGTATGTTGACTTCTTTATATCCATGTTGTTACTTCAAGAAACATTTTTAAAAATCAATTGGAAAATATGTTTAAATAAAAATATTTTTACAAACTTTGTATACTCTATAATCAACATGTCTGCTCTACTTCTTTATATCCATGTTGTTACTTCAAGAAACATTTTTAAAAATCAATTGGAAAATATGTTTAAATAAAAATATTTTTACAAACTTTGTATACTCTATAATCAACATGTCTGCTCTACTTTAGATGAGACACCTAAACAAAACCTTTATATGTAATTTCCCTGGCATAATGATGTGAACTCTCACGTTCAAATCAAGTATCATAACTTTAATACATGTACAACAAGCATTCTTTGCATCTGGTCTTAATGTTCATACTTTCAAAGTTTTGCATCTGGTCTTAATGTTCATACTTTCAAAGTTGTCTAGGATTGTCATATGAGGGGTCATTATACCAAGCATTCTTTGCATCTGGTCTTAATGTTCATACTTTCAAAGTTTTGCATCTGGTCTTAATGTTCATACTTTCAAAGTTGTCTAGGATTGTCATATGAGGGGTCATTATACCATTTAACATCATTCTCAATTATTAATTAGAATCTTAGTCTACATCATTATCAATTATTAATTAGAATATCACTGGACATCTATTCATTGCATCATATTACACCATTCTTGTTTTTTGATAGGGTTTTTAATTTTAAATAGATAATTATTAATAAAAAATATGAATAAATAAATATATATATATATATATGTATATAAATATATTTAAAAATAGTGAATTTTATAATCACTTAAACTTGAAATATTATATTTGAGTTTATTATTTATAAATGTGGAGTTAATAACAAAGGTTTTGTATATAGAGAAGTATTAAATGAATACGCATTTTCTCTTATAATCAATTAATTATGTTGAAGGTGTTTTTTAAGGGAATGGTTTTTCCAAGTTTTTTGATGTCTTTTTTTAACAAGAACGGTTTAAGGATTTATATTAAAAATATGTTATAGCGTAGTTGAACATTGCTTTAGTACAAAATATAAGAATAGAAGCTCATGTGGTTTTACTCAAAAGTTACAGCATAATGAGGCCAATAAACTGTGCTAGTATATTACATAGCTTGGTCTTATACATCCATTCGAGTATATTTCGCAAAAAAAGTCGAGCATAAAAAAAAACTTACAAAACATGACTATAACTATGTTGAATGAGCACACTTGTTCATGACATCATCCCGGGCTTGGTTCGAGGGAAATGAATCTTGCTTGTCGATCTCCATGCCTTCCTGAAGTCCTTGCACTCTATGGGGAATGAGTCAATTGAGGTGTTCATGTTAATCAACGAAGAATCCGAATCCTTGCTAAGCGAGATAGCCATGGCCTTGTGTCCGGCACACTCTTCTTCAAGGTCTTATAGTTTCCTTTTTTGTTTAACCAGAATATCCATCAATATGTTATTTTGGGAAGTTTCCTAATTCTCTAGCTCATAAGCCTTTGTAGTGATAAGAAATATCAAGGTTCTACTTCCATTAGTTAATTCCTCCCATCTCCTTCAAAATATTATGATCTCCTAACTATCCCTCTAGCAATTATGAGAATGCTTTTACATGTTTCCCTCCAACAACTTCGATTTCCTCTTAGTATGATATGTTCCCCAATTACATATTTCTTAGTGGACACAACTTATAGTTTTAGGATAAAATCAATCAAGCTTCCCAAATGCACTACTCACAAGTTTCTCTAAACACATGCAATCTAGCAAGAGTTTCCTTACACATACAATATAAAAGGCCAAGTTTTCAAATCATACAAGTAGTTCGAGCAAACCCAACACAAAATAACCTCCATGTAGTCTCCTTCAAACACTCAATTTACTAAATCACACCAATAATTCAGGTAACCACATCACAACACCTTGTCTAGAACATAGCACAATATAAGAGTTCAAGCAACCACAACACAATACAATTGAAAAACCCAATTAAATAATGCACAACCAGTAATTCAGGAAACCACATCACAATTCTTCATTCTGGTGCCTAATTCTTCATCCTAGGATTTCTCCTCAAAATGTTGTAGAGCATAGGCTAGATTGTGAGAGGACGTGGACCATGACACCCCCAGGTTGAACCAAACTCTCCTTGGAACTAATCCCCTAGCACCGATAATGTAAAAAATGGAGAATATAGTGAACCAGTCCCTGAAATCTACCTTCATTTGAGCTTGAAATATGGATCTAAAAATCCCAAATGCAAACCATTGTTGCTTTATAATGGTTTCAAAATCTTGGAGTTGTCAAGACGATGGAGTGTGTGAGGCCCGAGTGGAGTTGAATGTAATGTCCCTTTGTTTAATGTGGAGATTAATGACTATCCTACATGTCCTTTCCACCATATTCATGATTAGGTGGGTTAAAACATTAAGGAATGGGGTTGAAGACCAATTCCCCATTTTTAATCATGCTATCTTCTTCAATCCTAGAGACCTAATTTCTTAGGCGATTGACTTCCATATTCAAGGCTCTTAATATGTGGAAGAATTGTGCATTTATAAGTGATTGGATTTCTTTACTTATTCATGCAAGAGTTTCATCCAATGATAAATCATTTCTCTTTAGGTGCTATATGATGATCAATGAGTCTCCAAAAACAAGCATGGTCTCTATTTTGGTAGTGATTTCCATCTTGACACGTTCTAGCAAATCATAGGTTTTCGCTTGATTGTTTACTTCCATTCCTAGCCCCTAAGCATAGCTGCTTTATTGAGTTCCTCTAGGAGAGAGAATGACCCCCCCATGCCTAGCACCCCTAATGTTTTATGTTTATTAATGGTCTCTTACAGCCTACGACATGTCACTTGTTTTACAACCAATTACATGCTACCACATTCCTTCCACTTTGAACATACTATGATATTCTTATCACCTTTATTCCATTCAAATCAAATTAGATTTATCTACAACCACTCTAATACTCTCATCCCCCATCTACCACCTCAAATCAGATCGAATTCCCCTACCATCTCTAAGCATACAATTTTTATACACGAGCAAATCCATTTATCTACCTCTATTTTTTTATTTGGGCACCTTTCGTTGATGGGCATGCTCATTTGCATTTGTTCTACCCTAGGGTTGTTTCCACATTGCTTCACATTGATTCATAATCAAGAGAAGGAAATTATCTAAGTAGTTCATATAACTATACATTGTTAAGCCCTCTATATTGTGACATTACATTTCTATAATTATATTAGTATTTCCTTAATTGGTTGGCTAGGACCTTAATTGTGACAGTACATCTCTCTCTCTCTCTCTCTCTCTCTCTCTCTCTCTATATATATATATATATATAGGAGGCAAATGTATAGTCACAATTGAGATCCTAGCCGACCATATAATTATAGTTAAGGCCCTAGACAACCAATAAAGGAAATACTAATATAATTATAGAAATGTAATGTCACAATATATATGGCTTAACAATGTCTAGTTATATGACCTACTTCGATAACACACACACACACGAAGGAGACCTAGTTTTAGGATCATCTCATATTTTCTTGTGCATTCGTTACATTGTATAAGGAGGTTGCCCCTAGAAGCGGCTTCTTATTTCTCTTTATTTCATTCTCAAAGCGTTGGGTTAGTCTTTTCTTCTATTTTTATGCTATTTTGGGAATTTGGTGCATAACATACATACACTCTTTCATTATATCCTAGTTTGCATCCATCCATTATATTAGTTTACACCATTCGTGTTCTTATAATAGAGTTATCAGTAAAGTTCTTAATTATTAATTAGAAATATGAAATCAAAAATATGAGATAATAATAATAGTGAATTTTACAATCATTCAAAAAAAATTCGCATGTTATTCAAAGTGTACTAAATTTTATTATTGAATGTGTATTTAATAACATAGGTTTTGTATATATGGGAATTCTAAATGAACAAGCATTTACCTCTTGTAACCAAATAATTATTGATCATCACTACAATATATAGCTTTGTTGTTCTCTCTAGCATTTTTGTGCAATGTATTTTTTTCCTAAATACTTCAAGTATGGATGATGCCACACACAATGTGTTTGGGAGTGACTTGTTTTTCGTTGAGTTTGTGTTGCACCAATACTATCAAGCATAATGTTTTTTGACACATGCCCTTGTTGGTTTTGTTGTAGTGATGGTATGGATGTAATTAAATTGTACACAATGTCATAATTGCATCAAATTTGCTTCCAAACACATTATGAGTGTTGCATCTGCGTTGTCGTGGCATCAAAATCATGTTTGTTGCATTGTCTGAGTGTCACAGGGTTGATATTTGTGTTGAAGTCAAGATTTGAGTCAAATTGACTTTGTCAATGTAATACCCCCAATTTTGATAAGGAATGTAGTTAATCAAAATGATGATGACGACAATGATGATGATGATGGTTAACATCCACTGAGACCGGATTTGGTCTATCAGACCTTAAGATGAAATAAAATAAAGAAATTATTTGGTTGCTTTAAAATATTATTCACATGTTCAAAAGCCTCATAGATAACATCCTAACTCACCATAGTTTTGAGGAGTTAGAAGGTTAAAAAGGTTTGTATTGGAGAAAAGATTATGAAATTTAGATCTAATGTGGATGTACGTAGGGCATTCTAAGAGAAAAAAAATTCATCATCAATGCTTATATTCTCGCAAATATGGAAATCCCTTTCACCGCACGATGTTTTAGGAATAGTACAATGTCCTATTTCACTATGGAGCTCATGAGAGTTCGTCCTTATCTTGGAAATATTAATTTTCTTCTTTGAACTAGTTAAAAGAGAGAGGTAATTTTGATCCTCTAGACTAGGGTTAATGGCCTCCTTATAGTATCACAAATTTCGTTTAACCTCTAAATCTTTCTCACACCATATTTTCTCTTTAAAGTTAGATGTAACAATATTTTTACTGTTATCGATATTTAGAAAAATGACATTTTTGCCAATCCCCCAATGGCTTAACCACGTCATGCATCCTGATGCCGCCCCCGTTTGAGGCATAGATGGTTTTGGATGGATTTTAAAGCAATTTTAGGAAGTATATGGTCTCCCATGTTGTTTATATTATGCTTCCACATTAAGTACCGATTCATGGCCATGCTCTCAATGGGGGAAATCCCCACTTCTAAGAGGAGAATATTATAGAGCGTATTGATTTTAATTTTAAGGTTATAAGTTATAAAATGCTTATGGGAAATACCCACTTCTAAGAGGAGAATATTATAGAGCGTATTGATTTTAATTTTAAGGTTATAAGTTATAAAATGCTTATGGATTTGTTCAATTTTTCTCCAGGATTCTTTGGAGATGGTGCCACCCCAAACTTCACAGCCATACAAGATAATAAGACTGATGAGAATTTCAAAGAGGGATTTCATTTTATCCCACATCACAAGGTTTGTCGCTTTACAATCGTTTTCAAGCCCCCAAAAAGCTTTTCGCCCTCCATTAATACTCTTCTCAATGTTATAGTTCCAATTGAGCTTGTGATGGATATCGATTCCAAGATATTTGTAAGAAGTCACTTCCTCCAAATTTCTATTGTCATACACAGAATTAGTTTAAGTGGCCTTCTTGGATATGATAATCATAACTTTCATTTTGTCAGTGTTAACAATCATGCTCATATTAGAGAAAAAATCCTTGAGAATTTTTAATTTCTTATCAAGATCAAAGGTACACCTCGCAATAAGAATAATATCATTAGCACAGAGAAGAAGGATGATAAATATTCCTGCTAAGGTCGTATCGGTGCAACCTACTTCCTCCAAACAACTTTCCAGCTTGTCAATGTAAATGTCAAAGAGAGTAGGGGAGAGGGGGCAACCTTGCTTAAATCCAATATTACAATTAATATCTTTCGACCACCCCTCAGTGTTCTTGAACTTGGCAATGACTTTATCATTTAACCTCATCACAACAACTCTCGACTCAAAAAGACCTCTTAGGTCTTCTAATCTACTCCACATGTTATTTCTGGGTACCATATCAAAATATTTTCTAAAGTCCATGAAGTGACAAAAAATATTGGATTTATTATTATGACATTCCTCCACAATGATTCTAAACATAACGAGGTGGTCTGTGGTAGGGGAAATTTTAAGAACCCCCCCAAATTAATATGTATAATAAATGGGTGAATCCTCATGGTACATGGGAAAATTTGAAGGCTATTTTATTAAAAAGATAATATGTATATATAATTTTTGGCGAATCTTCCACGGAATTTTAAAATCTTGTAAAATCTGGGTGAAGCTTTCACAAAGTTACAAAATGTTGTAAAATAATGGAAAATCCTTCACAAAATTGTAAACGTTTGTAAAACATTTGGTGATTCTTTCACAAAATTAGAAAATCTAGTAAAATCTTGGCGAATCTTTCATAGAACTATAAAAACATGTAAAGTCTTGACCAATTGGTTGAAATTTGACCTAATAAAATTCTTTGGATGATTTTGTATTCACTTTAGATTTGTCATGTATTCTTGCACTAGAACACCTTGTAAACAAAATCCAAGCTAATTTGTTGACTTTACTCATCATTAAATTATCCGTATCATCAATTTCCTTCAATTGTGATAGGGAGTTTTGTAAATGTATTTGTAACTCTTCTAGGGCAACCATGAATGTTGAAAAACCTAAAATTGTGACCACCATTTATATGGCATTCAATTTTTTGATAATATGATAAATACAACTTTATGTCTTTTGAAGTGTTATATAATGTTATGCAATCTCACAAATACAACCATGTCATTTCTAAATGATAAATAAATATTAAGTAGCCTACAAATTCCATTGTACATATTCTAGGGAATGAATAGATACTATCCATCTTCATAAATAGTTGAAGCACTTTTTCAAGTTTTCTAAGTGCATTCTAGCTTTCTTAGAGATGTGTGTTTGCATTATTATTGAGTAGAGGAAAATTACAACATTCCCCATTTAAAAAAGGAATGTGCATTTATTTAAGAAACCTAAGAAAATGAAGATGCACCTTGCCAAAAATTTCATAAACACTACAAGGAAAAGAGCTTGCAGAAGGTCATAGCGGAGGTTTTTAGTGTTACAAGATTGGCATAAATTGTCAAAAAACCTTCGCTACAACCTTCAACAACAGTAGCAGATGCTTTAATGGACTTTATTACGGATATGTTTTATAACTAAAAAAACTCAATGGCTGGAGGTTTTAGCGGATGTTTTTTTATTGGTGTGCTTTGTTGAAAACAAATGCACCAGTACATATCTTAATAACACACACTGGTGTTGTACGATATAAGTAATTTGCACCAGTACACTCAAATAGATCAAGCACCAAATTCCAATGCCACACAAGTGCTTATGTATAGATTATACGCACCAGTGCTTATGTACAACATAAACGCATCAATGTGATATTTTACGTCATATGCACCGAAAATTTTAATATTTTAAAACTTTAATGGTGATGTTTATTTATAACAATGCCCCGGTGCATTGCTTCATAATAAGCACTGGTGTGTATAAACTATTAAAATGCCCTAGTGCATTTAAACAATTTCAATGCATCGGTGCACTTGATTACAAAAAAACACTAGCTCTTAAAAGCACTAAAAAATCCCGATGCATATAAACAATTAAAAATCACCGGTGTGATTATAAAACAAAAACGCACCTGTGCGATTATCAAACAAAAACGCATCGGTAAATGTGATTGAGACGTGGCCATTTTTATTTTTTAAATTTAATGGTGCGTTTAATTTACATTAGAGTATCAGGCATGTCATTTATATAAATGCACCAATGCGCGTTATTTGAAGAAACACACCGGTGCGAAATCAAGTACCAAAAGCACCACAAATGATTCTATAAATAGTGGCTACTGACATTATGGTGAAATATCTATATTATATATATATATATTTTTATTTTTATTTTTTAATTACATTATTCATTAGAAATTGAAAGAATTTTTTATAGTACTATTCATTTCAATTTTAATCATTGTGTTTATTTGCATTAATTTCTTATATCATAAATGAGCATCTTTTGTAATATTTAATCATCCATACATTTAATTACCAATGTACCATTTCACATGTAACATTTGACAATGACATTGGAGAATGCAATAGAATAATAAAAAAATATTTTATTATATATCAATAAGAGGGCCTTTTCCATACAAAATAGAACAACATAGAGACAAAAACATGCATGTAATTGTTACACTTATTGGTAACCCGTTGTCTTTCAATTCAGACATTGTGTCCAATACATTATACGAAATGTCTGATTTTCACGGACAATTATTTCAAAATATACAACAACTTGCATTAACATGAAAAATAAATATGGATCATCATTCTTCACTGGAACTATTATCAGTGCTCGATCCATTTGCATTAGTTGGGCTATTTGGCCAATTTTTTTGTTGATTGGTTCAATTGTTTTCCTCTTCTTCAGTTTCCATCTGCAAACACAAAAATAAAGTGTACTGAGTGTATCTACATTGTTGGGAATATTGAAAAATAAAATAGATAATATACATGATTGTAAATTGAAAAGCGACATACCATAGAAATAATTGAGTCATGAATGATACACATTCTTTCAAAACTAAATCTCATGCCTTCTATCAACAAGTCTTCTAATGGCTCCACTCCATACTTTGTTTCCTACAAGTTTTATACCCCATCACAAATCATAAATTTAATATAAAAGATTTTTGTTATTTTATTAATTATAACCCAATGTCAATCAATTCTTTCGATGGCCCCTCTTTGTATGTTAACACCTATTTCAAGACATCTAAGGATGACCAGTGAAAACAAAAAAATATATAAAGATCACAACCACTATGAAATCTTAATTTGTTATAAGGAAATCACAAATACTCACAAACTTTGCAATCAACCCCTTTTTTCCTTGCCATCCTGTCTTGTGTGCTGAATGGGTTCCATTTTGTTTTGTTTTCTACAACAAAACAATTGAAAACTAATATTTAATGTAGAATTAATTAATGAGATGTACATAATCCAAAAAATCAATGATTTCATACATTTGAAGCACGTTGATGTTGAGATGGCTCCTCTTGCGATGCAATTATGTCAATTTCCTTGACCATCTCCTTGTACACTTTTTTGGACATCCCTAATGACACATTTCACATATCACCTCGTTCATTCTTTAGGATTTTCATAATATCCCTGGGAATGTAAAATGACATTAAACTATTTTTCTGTTGATATGAAAAATAAATATATCAGAATTAAAATTATTAAAGGAATGACGCTTTGGAGTAGTTGTAGATACATATTCTACATAAACATGTTTAGGAATATTACCTTTTTAATTTCTCTTTTTTGTTGTTGTATGTTTTTGCTATCGCAAGTCTGACAGGTCTCATTGACCATTGCTCTAAAAAGGCCTCTTGTAATTTACATATGACTTGATTCTTCGAATCATTTGATTGATTTTTGTATTGTAAGTGAAAAGTACGTCATGTTCTTTCCACTATATCCATCATAGTATTATAAAAGTCTTTCCCTCTTATATAACTTACAGCACCACTCCAGATAAGCTAAGGACCAATTCATCATCATTTGCATCTTCCATAATTTGTTTTTCTTGTGATGACATTCACTTCTGTTACTGTCAATTCCTGCATAACATTCAACATATGTAAATTTGGTTATTTGAAACACATTAGTGAATACTCTTAAGTACAATATTACTCAAATTTGAAGAAATAATTCATATTGACTTATTTTTCATTCACATGATTCATCCCTCTGCAACTTTTCCATCAACGTTTAACGCTCTTTTGAACTTATATTGGTAAGACTCTTATCGAGCTTCCTCATTTTTTGGCTTTGCATGTCACACATTAACCAATACATATTAGTTAACTTTACAAATAATTCAAACAAATTAATTTAAATACAAAAATTAAAAAGTGCTTACCTTCTTCGTAATTTTGGATGTGCTCCCATCATGTTGACTAAAATTCTTGTTCATTGAGATCATACCATTCATTTTCTATCAATAAAAAACATGGACCATTAAATATAGAAGCTATCAATATATTACACAAATATATTAAAGAACTTCAAAATAGAAAATAAGTTAGATATCAATGTGCTTCAATACATAAAACACCTCAGTGTGTTAAGTACAAAAAAGAACCGATGCATTATATCAAAACAGGCACACCGTCAACGACATTAAATTATTTAGCATTTTAGGAAAATAAAAAAGTTGTGTTCCTTCCATTCCTAGTGTGATGTTAGTATAAACACACCAGTATGTTAATGCGATATTGTGGCACTGAGAACCAATAAATGATTTTTTGCATTTTTAGAAAAAAAATATAATGTCATGCATATCATTTTCGGTGCGCTATTATGCTACACGCACTAGTGCGTTCCTATTATATAAATGCATCGTAAATGATGCAGGCGTTTTTTATTGGAAAAAAAACTTGATAGGGTTGACATGGTTATGGATTCGACCCAAAAAGTGGCCCATCTCACCCTACACTTTCTATATATAATCATAAACTCATAAAATCTAAAATCCCTAAAAGGAAAAAAAAATTGTGTAACAATAGAGGGATTTAAACCCTAATGTTGAATTTTGCAGCCATACAGTTGCAGCCACATAAAACAAAAAGAAGGAGCGAGAAAATAAGGGTTGCAACATTGAAGGTAACTATGAATTTTTTTTCTAAATCTAGTTAAAATTTAAATAGGAAAATAAGATCAATAGTAATATTTTACATACTTGAAATTTCTACTATGCAACGGTTTTATTTGATTCACCATACCTAACAAATTTCGATCCTCAGAATAATTTGATTGCTCCAAACTCCTTCCATGTAAGTCTTTCTTCCAAAATTCTCCCCTCAAAATTTCGACAAAAGAATGAATTAATGTTTAGTTTTTTTGCTTTTAAACACCTTTTAGAATTAGTTTTCAAATTTAAAATTGCCGCCGTTTTTTTTAGTTTAAGGCAAAAATAACTTGTGCGACTTTTTTAATTTTCATTTTCGGCATTATGGTGCGCTTGTAATTAGGATGCACCGGTGTGTATATACATGAAATGCACCAAGATGTTAGAATTTCAATGCAACACCGTATCAACAAGAAATAAAACAAATTTTCAAAAAAACTCATGCTGCGGTGCGTGTATAATTTGGACGCACCGGTGTGTAAGTATTTAGAAAACGCACTGGTATGAATTATGTTGGAAAATGCATCAATAAATATCCGCTATCAAATGTAGTGGATATTTTCTTCTGAGGGCGATTTTGCGTATGTTGATGTACATTGATGTGTTTGTTGTTATGATGCACTAGTGCCTTAAAGAGTTGTGGGCACACCTATGCATGTATATTTGATTAGACACGCCGATTTAATTTGAAAATCCTGTGGTTTGATGTGTCAACTTAAAATTATATATTCATCTCAAATTTTTTTTTAGTATTCAACCACACTAATTACAATATTTCATAGTATATATATATATATATATATATATATGTTGCTTAAACTCACCTCATTCTTACAAAATGGTTTCCAAACTATATTGGAAGTTAGATTGTGATATAGTTCTTAAAAATATTTTAGGACTGTAGAGACGTATATTGATTGCTGATTTGGCTCAAATGCAAGGAGAAAAAGTCATAGTATCAAATGGTCAATTCTTCAGATTCCAGCTCATTCCATGTTGTTCAAAGTTCAACGATTTCTCCCTTTCCATCTCCAGTAACTTCAGGTTTTTTAATATTTTGACTATTTATTTGAATTTATGTTACTTATCCATGTGAATTTGAATATCAATTTATTCTTTATTGCAAGATACCGATTGAGGTTTGAGTTTGGATGCACAAGATATTCCACCAGTTTAAAAACGTCGTAATCTCTTATGAGGACCAAGATACTGCAAGAAGTTTGTAGAAGAAAATGGGTAGCCACTTTACCCCACAAATTGTAACATGCCATCTTTAAGCCGTAATCCTGGTTCAGCGGAGGTAATTCGTCCTGAGCTGGATCTCTTTTATGACACCCTAGTAATTTGTGGTTTTTCAAAATGTCAAGGGTTGAAGGAGAACCCTCGACCTGTCACACTCACCCACTACACCAATGATATATTACCCAATGTTAATGGTCTAATACCCCTACTACAGTAAAAAATACAATAGGTGATATACAAAAGGACATGTAGGAACACTTCCCTATGATCGTTTTTGAAAATTTTGGTAGCCAAAACAACTATGTCTCGTTCTAAATTGATGAATCACTCTACTTATGTTCAGTCAATTGAAAGTTCTAGTGATCCAAACCATAGTCTGATTTCCACCCAACACATCTCTACTAGAAGATCCAAAAAGTTGTACACACCAAGGTCTGTCCAATTGTTGGAGGGTAGCGATGATTTATCCATTCATGTGAATTTGCAAAGTAAATATCAAACTTCTTACAACCGTTCTTTGTATGGCGTTTGGCCATCTTTTCTACCTATGCCTGACGTTGGAACCAAATTCTCCTTTTGTGGTAATTGTTTTATGATCGCCAAGTCTAATATAGATACTGCAAATCTTTGGTTGTTTATCCTTTCACATGTACTCAATCCTCCCAAATAGTCACTAGATCTTATGCCATTTTGCGGTCCTATCTATTGTCGGTCGGATTACTTGAATATTATTAAATACAAGCATAGCATTTCCATGTATATTATGTGCATGAATGGTTATGTTTCTAGAAACTTTAGCAAGAAGGACCTGCTATATGTAGATGGTCGTCCACGCACTCATGGGAACATTGCAGGGTTCATAAATAGTTCTAGGTGCTCATTATTTTCTGCAAATTGTTCATTTGAGGAACACTTCAATGGCCAGGATTTCTTTATGAAAAGGGAAGCATCCAAATTTGTTGTTGTACATGCAATACGTAGTTTGTCTCCTAGTGACGAGTTGTTAATAAACTATAACTTTCATAGACCACCAAATTCTCGTCAGAGACGCCTTGCATTGGGATTACCATTAGACGTCCCCTTGGGGCGTAAGACAAAAAAACATTGATTAATTGTATTTGTTAATTTTCAATCGGATTCATGTTAATGTATTACTCAGTTTGAAATTGTGTTTTATAAATTGTTTGTTTTATGGCCAAAATAGGGGACTTTCCCTAAACTCCTCATGTGAGTCATCATACACTTAAGGATATTCGATCACACCATTATCATATGTTTAATTTTCACACCAAAATCTCACACACATACTCATGGATTACACTACCTGTAGTGCTAGCTCAGATATAACACTCTTCTTCGATTAATTGTATTTGTTAATTTTTAATGGGATTCATGTTAATTTATTGCTCATTTTAAAATTTTGATTTATAAATTGTTTGCTTTATGGATAAAGTAGGGGAATTTCCCTAAACTCATCATTTGAGTCGTCATACAGTCAAGGATGTATGATCACATTGTTCATATGAGTAACTGGCACACTGAAATCTCACACACGTACTAAATTGCACTACATGTGTTGTTATCCTCGGATACAATGCTCTTGTTTGATTAATTGTATTTGTTAATTTTCTATGGGCCCTCATGTTAATGTGTTGCACAATTTTCCTATGGGGTGTAGAATAGACGGTTAATGGGTGTATTATTAAGGCTTTCCTTGCATAAGGTCAATTTGAAAATGTATTGCTCAAATTGAAAATTTTAAATTTTATGTGGGATTGCTGTTAACTTATCACTCAATCTAAACGTTTGCTTTATAAATTGTTTGCAACTTAACATTTTCTATTGGAAATGATTTTTGTGCTTCTGTAATAATTCTTTTGTATAATGTTGGATCAAACCAATTGCGTTGTTCTTACTAACATCGCCAATGTAATGTTCAATATTTTTTAAATCAATATTCTTATGATGAGCAACCTATATACCATCTTCTGTTTCACCCAGTACAATGTCAAATCGAGAGAAGGCTGAAAAAAGATCACAACTTGGAGAGGAAGCATACCAAGCATGGTTGATTCAACCACCTATTCAATTTTCATTGTGTCCATACTCACCAAGGAATGCCTACAATAATAGTAGTTTTTCACATGTTGGCAATGGAGGAAATGAAGTAGAGGTTGGTATTGATGAGTTATTACGACAAACGAGTGCCATGGATGCAATGTTGTTACATACATTCCTAGACAATGATCTAGGGGATGACGCTAATATCATTGAAGCCTTATTCAAAATCCTTAAATTGGCTTCGACCATCCCTCTCTTTGGACCTGACCAGTCAAATTCTACACAGTTGGGTCAACAGTGTTACTATACAACTTGAAAGCAATGCATGGCATGTCAGACGCGTGTTTCTCGACACTTTTGAGGTAACTAACCATCAACTACCTTATATTTCGAGGAATCTTGTCACATAATCAACATTGAAAATGGTCGATTTTATGAATGTTAAATGACATCGTACATTTATATTTCCCACTAACTACAGGTTATTCAAAGATAAGGTACTTCTGAGTGATAATGTCTTGCCCAACAGTTGCGAAGAGGTAATGTAAATGTTGAAAATGTTGGGTGTTGAGTACATATCATATCATGCATGTCCCAATGATTGTATTCTATATAGAGGTGAATATGCAAGCAAAGATATATGTCCAAAATGTGGGCATGACAGGTACCAAGAATCGAAAAAACAAGGCTAAAGCACATGGTCCTCCTCATAATATATTGAGGCACATGCCTATAATCCCAAGGATTCTAAGGCTCTTTCATTGCAAGTAATTATCTATGCTGCAAAGATAACATGCATCGCACAAAAGTGAGGAAGGAGTTATGTGAATCCCAATAGATTCAATAACCATGAAGCATATAGAGGATAAATGGCTCGATAAATTCAAGGATGAAGTACGCAACCTCTGATTGAGCATATCCATTGATGGCGTCAAGCAATTTTCCAAACCAAACACCACCTATACTGTTTGGCCTGTAGTAGTGATCAATAACAATATCCACCACATTGTTTTCCGTTAAGAATGAACATGTTATGTTGGCTCTTATAGTCCCTGGTAGAAGACAAGTGAAGAATATGGATGTTTACCTACAACCATTAATCAATGAATTGAAGGAATTATGGGACGGGATACAAGTATATGATGTATTGATATCCATCCCATTAGAGAGGATTTTTACGTTGTATGACATATGTGCATACACCACACATGATTATCCGAGGTCAAGTGTTTTCTCAGGTAAATATGTTGTTTTATTTGTTTATATTCAAAGCAATATTTTTTGGCATATTTAATTCGGTGCAATTGTCTTGATCTTCAACACTAACATGCTCTGTATACCATAACATCGAAGGTCTTGTAACAAAATGTTATCATGGATGTAAATGTTGTGGACCTTCTATGAGGGATAGGTGGTCCAAAGACCTACAAAATCTAGTGTACAACTACTCTAGGGTATTCCTCCCAAAAAACAACCCTTATAGAAGATCACCATCTGCTTTCAATGGTAAACTAGAGAGAACCCAAATGCTTGAAATAATTCCACTGAATCACTAGCTTAGGGCTTATGACAGAGAGAAGGAGAATAAAATTCCAAATATGTTCAATTCAAATGGGGAACCTATGTTCGATGATCCTGAATTCTTCAACACCTATGTTGAGAAAATTCCCAAATGGATGAAAATGAAATCAATATTTTATGAGCTCCCATATTAGCAGAATCTTAAGAATGTCCACTCACTATATCCCATGCATATATTTAAAAATGTTTCATGTTCTTTGTGGTGTCACATATCATCCAAAAAAGTGACAAGTTGGCTATCAGGGGAGATATTATTTCTTCAAATACTAAAAAGAAGCATTGGCCAAGAGAAGAAAATAGAGGAGAGGTTAGCCCCTCTTTTTCATTTAAAAATGTTGGAATCAATTTAATACTAAGAGTGGGGTGAATCAGTATTAGCTCAGTTATTAGCGATTTTTACCTTCTTTAACAGATTATCCTTTACTTAATATCTATCTTCTGTTATGCATCAGTAAATAAGCATCCACACATATATGCATCACATAAACAACACATTAACACAAAATATTTTTTTGTGGAAACCCAAATGGGAGAAAACCACAGAATGCTTCTTTATAATGAGAAAGAATACATTCAAGGAAGCACCAACTTCCTGTGTTTACCAGCACCAACTGAAAGGAGGCACAAACCCCCTGGTTTTATAGGCACCAACCCAAAGGAATATTTCGCTCCCTATGTTTCTCCAACACCAACTAGAAGGAGGCATCGAACCCCTGTCTTATTTGTTTTACAGGCACCAACCTGAAGGAATCTTTGACTCCCTATCTCCTTTCTCCGTCTGGCCGCCCTGATGTCTTATGTATGTTACAGTCTTACCTGTTGGAATATTCACACCATCATTTTTGTATTTTGCATGCCTGCATTCAAATTTGCATGCTTTACATGCCACTACATGCATCCATCCATCATCATGGTGGTCTCCCCAGCACCTAGAGCTTGCTTCTAGCTCTCCAAATCATGTCTACAGCCTCCATTTGGCCTCCTAACTACCTCATGTGCCCTTCTTGACTGTTGTGCATGGAAAGTTCACCTTTCTCACCTACCACTGTCATTTAGAGCACCTTTACTCACCTACCTTCAGTTATCACTCAGTTAGGGCGCCTTATCTCACCTATCGGGAGTTATCATTCAGTTGGTGCATGGATTGAGTTGTTCTTCCACTAATTGCTCATGCTGATTGCTTGTAGCTTCTAGTTAGCTAGTTCAGGAGTTCCACTTGACTATTTGACAGCCTCATGCACCCCCCTTGGAGTCTCCATTCCCTGATTTATGCCTAGATGGTTCTGTTAGACTCAGTTAGACACACTTGACTGATTGTTACTATTTATGACTGATACTATTGACTGGATGATGTATCCATTGCTATCCAAGCTAGAATTTGAGTTAGACAGCCTCATGCACCCCACTTGGAGTCTTCATTCCTTGATTTATGGCTAGATGGTTCTGTAAGACTCAGTTGGACACACTTGACTGACTCTTACCATTTATGACTGATACTACCGACTGGATGATGTCTCCATAGTTATTCATGCTAGACTTTGAGCTCAGATTCGAATTCCCTACTTGGCTAATTCAAATCCTATATGATGCCTCATCATAGATTATTGTATCACATTGTTTGCATTCATTATTCATTGTATGATATTGACATTGTCCATTATTATGTGTTTATGAGTGATTATTGAGTGCATGCTTCTCTTATTCTTTGCAAATAATCTTGAGAGTTTATTGTGAGATTGTTACAGTTGCTAGATCCCTGTAGATTATCACATGGTATCAGAGCAGTTAGTAGCTATTCGAATTGCATCCATTGCAGCAGTTGCAGCAACATCAGTTGCAGCATTTCTTTGAGCAGCTATCTTTCACTTGTGCACCAGAAGCCTCTGAGTTTCCACAGTAAATCCTGGTGCTATTACTTGAATTCATTGGAGAAATCTAATGAGGTCTATCCATGTGTGAAGGACTTAGTCTATGTGCCAAGTGTCCTTAAGGTAGTGCTCAGTCGAAGTGTAGCATTCTCCATCAGCAAAAACTTCTCTTGTTTTGCAGGTTTATTCACTCGTTCAGAATCTTCTTCAACTATTCAACTTTCTCTGTTCAGATGGATCTAAAGCTCACATCTTCCAACTATGTTGAGTGGAAAGCCAATATGGATCTCTTCATGAGATCCAAGAGCTTCACCCGAATACTCAACAGAACGATGGTAGAACCTCTCAATGTAGTTGAAAATTTCAAGTACTTGTATAGGCTTGATGAAGCAGTTGTTCTCATCCTTCTCAATTTATGAAGATCTTCACTTCCATGTCATCGATCTTACATCTCCTAAAAAGGTTTGGGACAAGCTCGAATCCCTTTTTGGACAGAAAGATGATATGAAAGGACACAAATTGGAGAATGAGGTCATATGTTTGAGTCCTGACAGTTTCAAATCTATCGATGCCTTCCTCACCAAGTTCAAAATCTTGATATCACAGTTGAAAAGATATGAGATAGTGAAAGAAGACAAGCAGCTTATACTTGCCATTCTCTCAAAGTTGGGGCCAAACTTCTCAGTTTTTGTCTCTACTTTCCAATCAGCTAAGTTGTCCATTCCAAAATGGAAGTTTCCCTCACTTGATGACTTCATCCAATCTCTTACTCAAGAGGAAGAGAAGTTGATCTCCATGGGAATGATCAAACCCAAATTGGATTCATCCCTTACAGCTATAGAGAGAGCGAATGGTAAAGGCAAGCAAAATATTTCTGACAAGAGATTGAATGGTACAAATCCTATAGATAGTCCATACCAGTATATGGGGATTCGAACTCAAAGAAGACCAAGCATTCTCAGAAGAAAAGATCAAAGTGCACCTATTGTCTTAGAGGTTTCCATCCTGAGAATGCTTGTATGAGGAAAGTTATATATTTGATGGCTCAGTTACTTGAGAAGAACAATCTTCTTGTGCCTACATGTACAAAGAATAAAGATCTTAATATTGAATCTTCTAGATCCGAAGGAAAAGAAAGATGTCATGCCCTCATGGAAAGTGCATCAATAGATTCTTCTTTCATCATAGATTCAGGAGCATCAAGACACATGTCTTCCTCCAAAGATCTCTTCTCCAGTTTCGAAATCTCAGTTGGCCCTTCCATCAGATTGGGCAATGATTCAGAAGTCTCATCTCAGGGGAGTGGAAGAATCAATCTTGACTCAGGTTACTTTTCTAATGTGCTTTATGTTCCTTCTCTTGCAGCAAATTTACTTTTAGTGTACCAAATGACCCATATTGGAGAGCCCAAAAGAGTGATCTTTTCTCCAACTGAAGTCGAAGTACAAAACATGGTTTCAGGGGAAATCATTTCAAAAGGTGTTGCAAATCATGAGACAAAACTCTATGAGTTTTCCCACTTCTTACCTCTCTCAAAGGAGTCTGCTTTTCACTCTCATACTCATGAAGAGAGTAGACTATATCATCTCAACTACAAGCTAGCTCAAGATGTGGTTGAAGGTCTTCCAAATAGCAAGATTGCTCATGGCACCTGCAAAGATTGCTTGAAAAACAAAGATCAATCTAAGAAGATTGAGAAATAGAGGAATCTTGAAGAAGTGTGAATGCTAGATATAGATCCACAAGAACCTGAAGATCTAGCACCTATTGGTTCATCTCCTATGGACAAAAGGGCCATCACTACTACATCCACTAGTGATCTTGTTGAAAATCCATCATCATCAGATTCTAGTTCTTTTGGTAAAAATCCCACCTATGATTGCTCAAAAGAGATATCAGATATCTACATGCACCTTCAGAATCAAGTTCATGATGTTCCCACTTCATCAGATGCAGAGTTTGGAAGTGTTGATGAGTCAGTTTCACTTGTTTCTTCACATTAGTTTTCAGATTCAAAGTTTGAGAGTGATGATAAGTTTCAAAAGAGAAAATCTCCATCACATGATAGTTCAGATTCAGAGTATGAGAGATAAACTTCACATGCTTCTTCATATGAGATTTTAGATTCAGATTTTATATGTGATGATGATCCAGTTCTACTTGCTTATCCTCATAAGATTTCAGATTCGCAGTTTGGATGTGATGATGAGATAGTTCTAGATACATCTTCAGATGATACTTCAGATCCAGAGTTTGGAAGTGTTGATGAACTCCAAGAGAGAAAATCATCATCACATGGAAAATCAGATTCAGAGTATGACCATGAGTGTGATGAAGAGAAAATACTAGATCCAGATCCACAAGAACCTGAAGATCTAGCAAATACTAATGAAGATGAGGAGATAGGAGATTCAGTTCCACAAGAACTTTATGATCTCTCAACTGATTTTCCTCCTCTTCCAAGATGGGAAGCCACTACTCTCATATCTACTAAAGATATTGCTGGTGATCTAGTTGATCGACAGAGAACCACATCAGATTTTCAGGATGGAAGGTTTCATCCTTCTCACATTACTGATCCTTTTCAGATCGATCAACCCTTCTTTTGAATAGAAGGACACTTGTCTCCTTCAAGGGTGGGTGATGATATGCTACCTTAGCATCCTTCAGTCTATTTTGAGGGAGGGCTTTCTTCCCACTAGGTTTTCCCTCTTTCCTCACTTAGTTTATTTAAATTGATTGTATGGGGTGACCTTTGGTCTTAGTCACCAGGGCCCTATTTTTTAGATTTCAGTTATTTCCTCATAGTATAGCTTGCAGGGGGGTGTTGGAATATTCACACCATTATTTTTGTATTTTGCATGCCTGCATGCAAATATGCATGCTTTGCATTCCATGACATGCATCCAGTCATCATCATGGTGGTCTCCCCAGCACCTAGAGCTTGCTTCTAGCTCTCCAGAGCCTGTCTACAGCCCCCATTTGGCCTCCTACCTACCTGATGCGCCCTTCTTGACTTTTTTCCATGGCAAGTGCACCTTTCTCACCTACCACTTTCAGTTATAGCGCCTTTACTCACCTACCTTTAGTTATCACTCAATTAGGGCGCCTTATCTCACGTATCGGGAGTTATCATTCAGTTGATGCATTGATTGAGCTGTTTTTCCACTAATTGCTCATGCTAACTGCTTGTAGCTTCTAGTTAGCTAGTTCTGGAGTTCCACTTGACTATTTGACAACCTCATGCACCCCCCTTGGAGTCTCCATTCCCTGATTTATGCCTAGATGGTTCTGTTAGACTCAGTTATACACACTTGACTGACTGTTACCATTTATGACTAATACTATTGAATGGATGATGTTTCCATTGTTATCCAAGCTAGACTTTGAGTTAGACAGCCTCATGCACCCCACTTGGAGTCTCCATTCCTTGATTTATGGCTAGATGGTTCTGTTAGACTCAATTGGACACACTTGACTGACTCTTACCGTTTATGACTGATACTACCGATTGGAGGATGTCTCCATAGTTATTCATTCTAGACTTTGAGCTCAAATTCGAATTCCCTACTTGGCTAATTCAAATCCTATATGATGCCTCATCATAGATTATCGTATCACATTCTTTACATTCATTATTCATTGTATGATATTGACATTGTCCATTATTCTGTGTTTATGAGTGATTATTGAGTGCATGCTTCTCTTCTTCTTTGCAAATAATCTTGATAGTTTGATTGTGAGATTGTTACAGTTGCTAGATCCTTGCATATTATCACATTACCGAACATCAACTCTATGCACTTCTTCATATCTTCTGATGACAATTCTACTGTGCGCCACTTTCGTATGTAGACTATACTCTGTCACTACGCTACATACAACACTTGACTTCTCATTCCTCTCAAATCATACTTTTGTTGATGGATTACTTCATATACTTTTTGCTCTGCTAATACTACAGTCTGCGTCACTGTTCTCTCAATGTTTTGCACTGTGTGACTGCAATGATAAACTGATACTGTGATTTCAATTGATAGTTTGTTTTTCTGAAATGAAGCACTAGTAACAGATGGAACTGCACACTTTCTTATGTGTCGTTCTATTTAAGTGTTGCAATCTATCAGCTAATATGCGACGTATTTTGCATCAAATGATTCGTCTGTTTTGTTTAATGCACTTGTCTCAGATCATCTACATCATGATGCGCCTATTAGATCCTGCTGCTATTTTGTTGTTGCACATCAGATGGATTTCTCAACATTGCACACTTTCACTTATGATCATATGCATCAACTAGACATCTGCGCAATATTTGATAAACTTTGGTTCTATCTCTACAAAATATGTGACTATCGGTGTGCTGATTGTATTACTATCCTTCAAAACATCAAGCACTTGATCACACTTCAATATTTCTTCATTTCAGTATTCGTGCATATGTCACAGTTCTCTTGCATCATTATGCGCACCATCAAATACTTCATTCTACTGCATGTGCACATACGACTCTTTGCTAGATCATCCTGTTGTGTCCACGAGCCCCTTGATGCCCTGAAAAAAAACTGAAACTTGCACTCGAATCTCTTATGCTCTCACCACCAAGCATACTTTCAATCTCCAACTTGCATCTCTATTTATACATGTCCTGCACGTATTGTATCTTCACAAGTTGGTCGTGGCATCCCTTCTTCCATACTTCACGGATTATGCATATGCAGCACGTCATCTTCTGCACTATTGATGTGTCATATGATATGTGTCTTGCACCCTCAAGGTCCACAACTTGGTGGGACTTTACACCTTGGTAGTGTACTGTTGGCCCTCGACTACAACATGTACCTTTGTGTTCTTAATGTATAATTTCCTTATGGTATGTGCACAATCTTACACTTCATCTTGATGCATCAATGACTTGTGCTGCATCATCTCTTGTGGGTAATGCACCATTGGTGCATTGATACTTTGCGGATTCTGTGCATACTCCAAATTCTTCTAAGTGGGTCTTTGTCCTTTGCCTTGATCCATTGTGAGACTTGCGCACCTGTTGTACCATCGGTCATGAAATTTGATCATAGATGGTCTTCAACCATTGTACACTTCTAGGAACTTGTGCATGTTCCACTTACTGAAAGCATCTTTTGATTGGCTATGCTTGCGCACTTTCAGGATTGTCCAACCATTAACTGGTTGCGCACTTCCAACTTTTAACTAAGCAACGCTCAGGCTTGCTTGCATACTCGTACCATTTGTTCAACCAATGCCTTGGATGCTTAAGCCCTTGTACCATCGTCCAACCAACTCTTGGATGCTACCATGTGAATGTATGACTTGGTGGACTTGATTTCTGTGCAAGGACAAAATGTTGTAGGAAACATTACTTGTATTCTTTCATGAACTCGATCATTACTTGTATTAAGTTGAGAATTTAATTTTGGAAACTCCACCACCTTCTTCGACATTGTGCAGCATTGAATACCTATCTCATCAAATGAATGCATGCGTGTGAACCTCCTTCAATGGATTCTATAAGATCTCTACGAGCAATATCTGGTTCATCACTTCTTACATCCCTGCATTTTTGTATCGCATTGCCATCTTACATTTTCTATTTGACCCAACCTCTGGTTCTTTCTATTCCTTTTGATGGCTTCCTTTTATCACAGAGTAAACAGTTCCCTTGAGAATGTGTGTCTTACTGTTCAGACTCAACATACTGAGTTTCACGATTGATAAATGACATGGGTTCCTGGCAGCAACAAGTGTAGGACAAACAAATTCTTCATCAATACTCTTAGTCTCAGATAAATCACAGACATTCTAAGCAGCTGATTCTTCTGATTCACCAGGTTGATAATCTGGAGCGTCAGTAGCATCATATTCTGGATTAATTGTCTCGTCTTCGGCCTCATCATGCTGAGCTATCGTCGTCTGCCACTCTACAGCTTCTTCCTCTGCACCCTTCTTATGAATGCACAACCCTGGTTCTCGTGGATTTGGAGTTACATCTTGTGAACTAGCCATAATATGAACTCAATCTCGAACTGCGACTGTAGAATTCTACGTCATTTTCTAAATTTTGCCTCTTCTTGTATGTTCCATTCTTTGTCTCGATATGGAGTCTTTAACTCATGCATTTTTTGTAATCATGCCCAATTTTAATATAATGAAAAGATCCATTTTGCATAGACTCATATCTTTTAGTAGTGTTTAATTCTTCATGTAAAGATTTTATGCTTGTATTTGTGCTACTAAAATTCAAATTCAATGCTTCTCTGTGTAGTATAAATCTATAACCACTTAATATATGCATGCAATTTTCCCTTTGTGTAAAGTAATCAACTTAACATATAATCATGTGCGAACAAATTCTAACTTCAGACATAATTCTAATCACACATTTTGATCATGCATTCTTAACCACACTCCTAACTAACATCCCTTGAATTTCTTAAGATGCATCGTGTTGAAATCAATGGTTTCCCATAGTCCTTATGGGACTAACCAGAGAGGCAGCAATTGCTTGCTGCACCTGGATTGTCTGCATCTTTAGCGCACTTTTGAGGAGATTTTCTGACCCAAGTTTTGTTGTGTGCACTTGTGTTTTGATTATGTTCTGGAGATTTTCCACTGAAGCCTCTTTGAGTGTAATATCCTTTGTGCAAGAAATCTCCACCCAGACAGTTTACTGCTCTTCGACAGTACATAGCTTTGCATCCAAAATAGTCGCATGCATAACATCTCACCGTTTGACAATATTTTGCAATATGGCCAAAAGAATTGCATCTTGCGCATTTCACACTATTCATTCTTCTTTGATTAGTATATTAGACAGATTTATAGCTGAAGGAACCATCATTAGAGCAAATTTGAGGTCTAAAATGGGCCTCCTAAGGAAAATAATAAAATAATATTTATGAATTTTGGAGGAAAAGAGAAAAAAAAACAAAAAATCTTTGTATTTTCAACATATCTCCTTGTCATTTTACTCAAATTTCAAGTGGGAGCACTCATTGGATGCTGAATTAAATTCCACATCCAACGAGTACCCACTCTGCATACTTTTGAGGGACCCCACCCCACGAAACACGAGAAATAAATAATAAAAAAACATGTTACTTTTCAAAGTAACAAGTTTTTTATGTATTTCTCGTTTTTAGTGGGTGAGGTCCCTCAAAAATATGCAGTGTGGGTAATCATTGGAATTATGCATCCAACGAGTGCTCGTGCTCTAAATTTGAGTAAAATGACAAGTAGGTATGTTGAAAATAAGAATTAAAAAAGTAGTTTTTTTAATGTCAAATATGCCAACTCAACCATTATGGTTGACTCTTTTCTTGAAATTCTATTGGTTCTTGAATTCGATAGCTCTTTTTCTTTTGAGGTGGCTCGTTTTCTTATAAGGCCCATTTTAGACCTCAAATTTTCTATAATGCATACCTAAAATTCTTATCCTGACTTGAGCAATGTTCTATGTCACATATCTTCTTAGGTGTCTTTACAAAACCTAGACAAGTTTTGTCCTCTGGTGGTCTCTGATCTTTCAGAATCATGTTCAGTATTGATGTGTTATCTTTCAACTTGTTCTGCACTTTGTCTTCATATTCTATCTTGTCACTTCTTGATTGTGCGCAGATGTGAACTTGTCTCTTTCCCTTTATCTCAATCAACTTGTCTTCTAGATGGGATATCTATTTATCCTTTTCCTCAAGTTGACTTGTCATCATCTTGATTTTCTATGCCAATTCCTCCAGTGAAGTTCTAAATGCAAATTTCTCTTTCTCAAGTACTAGAACCTTTTCTTGTGCGCAACTCAATTGATTCTCATAGCTAGTTAACCTTTCACGGATATCTACGCCAACAGATTCCTGGCATGACCTGTGCTGTTCTTGATACTTTGACAGTTGTTCTTGCAATATCTTATTATTATTCTTAGAATTCTTTAACTCGTCCAAGTAACTTATCAATTCACCTTCCCATTCAATGTCTGTAGCTTCTTCATCATCAGATTAACTGTCAGGCTTGACCTCTTCAACAGGTTTTGAAGGTGTGATTGGCTTTGGAGGTGTTTTGAATGAACCACTAAAGGAATACTTGTCTAGTGATATTGGCTTACTTTGTGCAACTGGAGTATTCTTCGAACTGCTCTTCTTTCTTTCATCTTCGCTTTCTTCCACTACATGGTCCATGAAGAGTACTTCCTTAGGTTCTTTGTTGTAGTCACTTCCTTTAGACGCATTGATTCCATCGTCGGTGTACAAATTCTTCCTTTATTTTGGAATCCTCATTTTTTTCTCATGTATGTGTTATGAGCGCACAGTATTTCAATCGTATGATCTAGATTCCTCATCATTGTCGCCATTTTCTTGGTAAGGAGACTTTGAGGCATAATGACCTACTCCTCCACATCTAAAACATTTAAAGGGAAAATTGTTCTTGTACTTGCCTCGTCCTCTTTTCAGCTTCTTGACAAAGTTTGATTCTTCATCATCTGATTCATCACATCATTATTTTCCATGATCATGCTTGTCCTTTCCTATGGATTTAAAGGAAACTTCCTTTCTGATGGGAGTCTCTTTCTCAGTTCTCATCTCATATGCATTGAGAATCCCCTGAAGCTCATCCTTTGTTAGTTCTTCAAGATTAGCTTGATCCTCTAACATAGATACCTTCACATTGAATCTTTGAGGAAAATTTCTCAATATCTTCTGTATAATTGATTCTTCATCCAGAGTGACCCCAAGACTCTTGATAGCATTAACTATCTCATCTACTCTTAGGAAGTAGGATGTGATGTTCTCTTCATCTTTCATTCGCAGAGATTCAAACCGCCCAGAGCAGTTTTGCAGCTTTGCTTTCTTTACTTTTTCATCGCCTTCGTATATACCTTTGAGTTTGTCCCAAACGTCCTTGGCTGATGCACAATGCATCACCTTGATGAATTCATCACCTGTCAAACCAAATAGAAGAGCATTTCTAGCTCTAGCATTGTTTTCATATGCTGGATTGATTGGTACAACTACTGGGACATCATAACCATCGACGATAGATTACCAAACATCTGCTCCCAATGATTACAAATAAATTTCCATACATACCTTCCAGAAAATGTAATTGGTGCCATCGAATCTTGGTGCTCTATTTGTAGAAAGGCCTTTTTACTTATCCATTTATGTGAAATGGTCTATCTTCCAGATTTTAATATGTTACTGAAGACACCCGCTCTGAAACCAATTATTGGAATCAATTTAATATTGAGAGGGGGGGTGAATCAGTATTAGCACAATTATTAGCGATTTTTACCTTATTTAACAGATTAGCCTTTACTTAATCTATATCTTTTGTTATGCATCAATAAATAAACATCCACACATATATGCACCACATAAGCAACACATAACACATGATTTTTACGTGGAAACCCAAATGGGATAAAACCACAAAATGCTTCTTTATATTGAGAAATAGTACATTCAAGAAAGCACAGACTTCCTGTGTTTACCAACACCAACTAGAAGGAGGCACCAACCCCCTGGTTTTACAGGAACCGACCTGAAGGAAGCTTCTGCTCCCTGTGTTTTTCTAGCACCAACTAGAAGGAGGCACCGACCCCCTATCTTCTTTTTTTTACAAGCACCAACTTGAAGGAAGCTTTGACTCCCTGTCTACTTGCCCTGTCCGACTGCCCTGATGTGTTATGTATGTTACTGTCTTACCGAACTTCAAATCTATGCACTTCTTCATATCTTCTGATGAAAATTCTACTCCGTGTGCCACCTTCGTATGTAGACTATACTCTGTCACTGTGTTGCATACATCACTTGACTTCTCATTCCTCTCAAATTATACTTTTGCTGATGACTTACTTCATATACTTTGTGCTCTGCTGATACTACAGTCCACGTCACTGTTATCTCAATGTTTTGCACTGTGCGACTGCAATGATCAACAGATATTGTGCTTTCAATTGATATTTTGTTGTTATGAAATTAATCAATAGTAACAGATGGAATTGCGCACTTTATGATGTGTCTGTTCTATTTAAGTGTTGCAGACTCTTAGATAATCTGCGACGTCTTGTGCATCAAATGATTCATTCATTTTTTTTAATGCACTTGTCTCAGATCATCTACATCATGATCTGCCTATTGGATCCTGTAGATGTTCTATTGTTGCACATCAGATGGAGTTCTCAACATCGTACACTTTCACTTCTGATCATATGTATCAACTAGACATCTGCGCAATATCTAATAAATTTATGTTATGTCTCTGTGTTTCTTCCTCTACAACATCTGTGACTATTGGCATGCTGATTGTATTACTAACCTTCAAAACATCAAGCAATTGCGTACACTTCAATATTTCTTCATTTCAATATTCACGCATCTATCACAGTTCTATTGCATCATTCTGCGCACCATCAAAAAATTCATTCTACTGCATGTGCACATATGACTCTTCGCTAAATAATTATGTTATTTCCACGAGCCCCTTGATTCCCTAAAAAACAAACTAAAACTTGCACTCAAATATCTTATGCTCCCGCCATTAAGCTTACTTTCAATCTCCAACTTGCATCTCTATTTATACATGTCATGCACGGATTGTATCTTCACAAGTTGGTCATGGCATCCCTTCTTCCATACTTCATGGATTATGCATATGTCACACGTCATCTTCTACACTATTGATGTGTCATCTGATATGTGTCTTGCGCCCTCAAGGTCCACAACTTAGTGGGACTTTACACCTTTGTGGTCTACCTTTGCGCTCTTAATGTATCATTGCCTTATGGTATGTGCGCAATCTTACACTTCATCTTGATGCATCTCTAAATTTTTTTCCATCATCCCTTGTGGGTAATGCACCCTTGGTGCATTGATATTTTGTGGATTTTGTGCATACTCCAAATTCTTCTAAGTGGGTCTTTGTCCTTTGCCTTGTTATCATTTTGGGGACTTGCACACCTGATGTACCATCGGCTGTGGAATTTGATCATAGATAGTCTTCAACCGCTGTACACTTCTAGGAACTTGTGTGCATTCTACTTGTTGAAAGCATCTTCCGATTGGATATGATTGCGCGCTTTCATGATTGTCCAACCATTAACTGCTTGCGCACTTTCAAATTTTAAATAAGCATTTCTCAAGCTTGCTTGCATACTCGTACCATTTGTTCAACCAACTCCTTGGCTACCTAAGCACTTGTACCATTGTCCAACCAACTCCTTGGATGCTACCATGTGAATGTATGACTTGGTGGACTTCATTTCTGCACAAGGACCAAATGTTGTAGGATACATTACTTGTATTCTTTCTTGAACTAGATTTGCATGATGTATCCTTGACACACATATTCTGACTGAACGCACTTCTAGATATACTCCAAATTTCAATACATGTCTGTCACCTTCACTATTTGTGCATATACTTCTGGTATTCATGTTCTTCTTCATATCGTGCATATACTGCTTCAAAGTGGCTTCCAACTTCTTCATACTGCTGCAGGAATACTGTATCCACTTTGACTTCAGTTGATATCAATTACTCAGACTGAATCAATTGAAATCCTCTTTGAATTTAGTTGACAATCAAACACCTAACATCAATGATCTTTAGTTGACATCAATGACAACCAATGCTCAACAATAAAAGGTGATTTCCCATTGATTTTGAAGAAAGATGACTTTTTTTTGGCAAAGGTATTGGAATCTATTTAATACTAAGAGGGGGAGTGAATCAATATTAGCACAGTTATGAACAACTTTTAACTTCTTATCAAATTTAAACTTGAACATAAATTATGCATCCACCATAAATATAAACATTCATTATCACATCCACAAAACACAGAACACACATATTTTTACATGGAAACCAAAATGGGAGAAAACCACAGAATGCTCTCTTATAATAAAATATTACATTCGAGGAAGCACCAACTTCCTAATTTTTCTAGTGCCAACTGGAAGGAGGCACCGAACCCCTGTTTTATAGGCTACAACCTGAAGTAAGCATCGACTTCCTGATTTACCAGCTTCAAATGAAAGGAGACACCAACCCCCTGCTCTTGGCCCCGTCCTGACGCCCTGATATGAAAGAAGATGATTTTACTTTGTTTCTCTTCTGATATGTGCACACTTTAGATTAATTTTTGTTCATTTTGCTATGTGCACCTTCTATATGTTGTAATCTTGTTGTTGTTGTACTGCATACTTCACTTGAATTCACACATAACTTATCACTTCACAACATCCTCGATTTTGTGCACTGGTTTAGTATGTCGATCTGTTTCTGTGCATCTGCAATCTCAACTGATATATGCATATTCTGTAGTACTTTTGTTCTCACTTCGTGCATTACTATCAGATAAGTCTACGCACCTTCTGTGATATGTATGTTCTGTCTTGGTGCAACAGCCTTTAGATAATCTGTGACCTTCTGTGCTTTATCTGTGATATGGCCTTTCTTTTCTACACACTTGTCTCAGATCATCCTTATCATAATGTGCATCCTTTACTATGCAAAAATTCTATCTTAGTACATTAGATAAATGAATTCACTTCATGCACCTCGAGCTATACTTTAAGTTTGTCTTCGCGCTCCTATCCTTAGATCATCTGTGACTTTCTGCATGCTATCTGCGATATTGTCATTATGGTCTCATGCATCTGTGAAGCCTCTTTAGTTCTTCATTTCTGTCTTCACGTAACTGTCACAGATAGACTTACATCACACTGTGTACCATCAACAAGTCCATTCTTCTCCTTGTGTTCATTCGACTCTCTGCTAGATCATATGTTCTGGTTCCACGAGCCCTTGATGCCCTGAGAATTAGAAGTTTGATAAATCTGTATCTTCCAGTCTTCATCTCACAAGCTTACTTCGATTATCCAACTCGGATTCTTATTTATATTTGTTCTACGTGGATGGCGATGTCCACAAGTTGGTCGTAGTGTCCCTTCTTCCTTGCTTCATGATTCCACTTACTTCACACTTTTGCCGCTTGTCATATTCTATGTTGTTCATGTGTCATCTCTTGTGGGTCTTGCGCATACTTGGTCCCTTTCCTAGTGGGTCTTGCACCCTTGCGGTGTGGTCTTGCACCCTTGATGTACCATCGCTTGTGGGTCTTTCACGCTTTATTTCTCCTACCACTACTTTCTTCTTGGTACTTTTGAGTGCTTCAACAACTCGTATGCTTCTTCTGATTGGTGTATCTTGTGCACTTCCGGGGCTTGCATAACTGTTTAACCGTTTCTTTTTCTCAATCCTCTTGCGCACTCCCGAACCTTGTCCAACCAACTCTTTTGAATTATCCTTGAGGTCTCATGACTAGCTGGACTTGGTACTTGCACATGTACCTTATGTACTTCTTCAAACTTGCTTACATATACTTCTTGAAACTAGCTTCCATATATTTCTTCAAACTGATACAAGGAATACTAAATCCTCTTTGACATCAGTCGACATCAATGAAAACCAAAGTTCAACAATCTCTCCTTTGGCATTGATTTCAACACATCATGAATTTGTTACTGTTAATCATCTCATGAAGTTGTATGCTTCATATATATTGGGTTGCAGTACTACCCCTATGTTCTTTCCAGTTTGAGCCTTTGCTCATTTGCGCATCCTACTGTCAGTGTTCTTTTGGTATCTTTTACTTATGCGCAGATCGCATGATTCTTTTCATCTCTGTGCTGATCGCATGCTTCATGATCATTCTCCCCCTTTGACATCAATGGCAAAGACTATGCCACCACCGCACAATTATAGCTTCTCCTTTCCTCAGTTTTGCGCTAGCCTTCAAGCATCTGATTGCTAGGATTACTCCCCTTGTCTTCATGCTTTATTCTTTTGCTTGGGTATCTGCATATTTAAGTTACCTTGCAATCTGTACATTGTTTCTGTAGCTAACTCAGATATGCTCCCCCTATACAGTTTCTATATTCCTTCTATCTTGATCTTCTGTTCATCCCATACATCTTCATTTTTTCCGCAATCTTTCATGCCTTCCTCCTGTCATATTCATTGCGCATTGCAACTTTCCACTTTATTTTATGTCCTCTTTTTGAGGCTCTCATCATGTTATGGATTTTGGAACACACCGAGTTTTTGACTGAGATCTTCAAATTTGTTCTTTGGGAGGGGTTTTGTGAATATATCTGCAATCTATTCTTTGGTGTAACCATATTCAAATTTGACATTGTTTTTAGAAACCTGTTCTCTCATGAAATGATATTTGATAGGGATATGTTTAGTTTTACAGTGCATGAGTGGATTCTTTGAGATGTTGACCATGCTTGTATTATGCATAATATTTGTATGAGTTGATCAATATTTACTTGCAGATCCTTCAGGGTTTGTTTCATCCATAATACCTACGCACAACATGTGACTGCTACGATATATTCTGCTTCTGTTGTGGATAGTGTGACCGATGGTTTTTTTTTGCTAATCCAAGACAAGAGGCAATTTTGCTAGAAAAAAATGCAACTCATTAATACTTCTATCATCAACACTACCTTCCTAGTCTGTGTCAGTATAAGCTACCAAATTCACATCATTCCTTCGTGGATACCACAATCCAACATTCATGGTCCCCTTCAAATATCTGAAAAATCTCTTTACTTCCTGGACATGTGTTTCCTTAGGTGTTGTTTGAAATCTTGTAATGAGTCCTACTTCTTGCATTATGTCTGGTCTTGAGGAAGTTACATATAATAGGCTACCAATCATTGATATGTATAGTCTTTTATCTGCTTCATCCTCTTTAATTAATTTGAACCCAGTGACCATGGGTGTACATACTGATTTGCAGTCTTCCATATTAAATTTCTTTAGCATTTCTTTCATATATTTGGTTTGAGAGATGAATATACCATTGTCCAGTTGATATCTCTGGAGTCCGAGGAAAAATTACAATTCTCCAAGCATAGACATTTCAAACTCTTTTTTCATGTCCTTAGCAAATTGCTAACTCATCTTGTTATCATTGCTTCCAAAAATGATATCAAACACATATACTTCAACAACTATCATAATTTCATTCTCAATATTTATGTAGAGATTGCTATCTACACTACCCCTCTTGAAACCTTGTGGTTGCAACTATTTGTCTAATATTGAATACCAAGCATTGGGAGCCTGCTTGAGTCCATACAAAGCCTTCTTTAATTTGAAGACTTAGTCCCTGTTGTCAGAAAGAGAGAATCCATCTGTCTTTTCAATGTATAATTCTTCTCCAAGATCTCCATTTAAGAATGTTGATTTTACATCCATTTGATACACCTTGACATTTTCAACACAAGCATAGGCTAGAAACAATCTAATTTATTCCATTCATTCTACAACAGAAAAATTTTCTTCAAAATATATTCCCTCAATCTACTCATAACCTTTGCACACCAGCCTTGCTTTGTTTCTAACAAGTTGTCCTTCTTCATTTAGTTTGTTTCTGAATACACATTTTGTATCGATAACATTTTTATTTTTGGCTATTGGAACAAGTTCCCAGGTATTATTCTTTTCGATATGATCTAATTCTTCTTCCATGTATTGAACCTAGTGCTGATTTGCTCTAGCTTCTTCAAAACCTTCTAGTTCTATTTGGGATAGCAACGAAAAATGAACTTCTTCAATCAAATCTCTTAAACTTCTTCTGGTCCTTACACCATCATTTTTAGCTCCAATAATCAACTCTTGTGAATGATTCGTTTGAACGTATCCGGAGGGGGATTTTGTATATTGTCTCTCGTATTCTAATTCACGTTGATATCTTCTTTCCTGTGGATCTTAGTTTCTTTATTTTCTGGAAATTCTTCATATGTCTATTCAAAAATTGGTTGATCATCATCGTCTTCTTCTCTTCAATGTGTGAATACTTTATCTACCTTTACATCTAGTATTTCTACCATCTTTCTTAGTCATAGATTAGAGCACTTGTATGCTTTGCTTCTTGTAGCATATCCAAGAAAGAATCCTTCATCTGATATGGAGTCAAATTTTCATCGTTTATTTTGATATAGCACTTGCTTCCAAATATTCTGAAATTCTTGACAGTAGCTAGCCTTCCTTTCTAGAGTTCATAAGGCATTGAGTCACTGTTTGTCCTAATCTGGCGTTTGTTAAGAATGTGTACAGCTGTATGAATGTCCTGGGTCCAATACATATATGATAACTTTGATTTGTTCACCATTGTTCTATCCATTTCCTACACGGTTCATTTTTTCCTTTCTGCCACTCCATTTTGCTGTGGAGTTTTGGTTGTTGAGAATTATCTTCTGATTCCATGTTTTTCATAGAAGTTGTCAAATTTTTTTGATGTGTATTCTCCTCCATTGTCAGATCTCAAACAATTTATGCTCAATTCAGTTTCATTTTCAACCACTTCTTTAAAAACCTTGAAACATTCAATGTATCTAATTTTTCTTTAAGAAAGAACACCCATGTCATTCTAGTATAATCATCAATGAAAATAAGAAAATAAGACTCACCATTTATCCCTTTGTTTCTCACTGGACCGCAAAGATCTGAGTGCACAAGTTCCAAATTTTTTTATGTATTCTATTCTTCGAATGGGTTTTCGGATGATCCACGGTCGGCATTTTTGTTGTCGACGTTTCAAATCCCAAGCTGGATTCATCATCAGGACAAAATATGGGTAGAAAGGTTGATAACTAGCGAATAAGTAGTTAGGGATGCCCGATCATTTCCCCTTCTCACTTATCCCTTCATCTTCAAATTCTCCAAAAAATTCAAATAACCTCATCCAAGAAATTCAAATAAGATATTTAAAAAATGATGCTAGTTATTAATAATATATTCTTTCAAAATCGATGCTTATTACTAATAATCCCCAATATTAATTATTCATATTGTAGTATTATTAATCTTATTAATAACACAAATATTCATCATAATAGGTCAAGTAATAATAGTTCAAATAATAATCTTTATGAATAAAGCTAATTATTAGTAATCAGAAAACATGAAACCGTTGGAGAATTTGAAGATGAAGGGATAAGTGAGAAGGGGGAATGATCGGGCATCCCTAACTACTTATTCGCAGGTTAGCAACCTTTCTACCTATATTTTGTCCTGATGATGAATCCAGCTTGGGATTCGAAACGACAACAACAAAAATGCCGACCGTGGATCATCCGAAAACCCATTCTAACAATGAAAACCATGGAAACCTAAAATCCTTAACCACAGAAACCTAAAATCCGTATTATATTCTTTTGTCTTAAAATTAACTCTTGTTTGATTTCTATGCATACATTATTTGTAGACTAAATTCAATGGCTTCGTAATCCTTGGAATGTCCTTTACAGCTTGTTTCTTGTTGATTCCGACCAGATTGTCAAAATTGATGTGTCCCAATCTTTTGTGCCATAGCCAACTTTTATCTTTTTGTCCCATGTAGCAGTTTTCTTCCTTTCCTTCATCCAGAATGTATACATTATTAGGGGTTCTGGAGGTTGTTGCTACTAATATGCCTATATTCATGTTTCTGATTTTGCATTTTTATGAGTCAAAGGTGAGTGTATGTCCTTGATCACACATCTAGATGATATTGATGAGATTGTGTTTCATATTTTCGAACAGTAAGACATTTTCTGATTTGGTCCTTTTATTCCCCAAACTTACTAATCCTTTACCTAGGATTTTGGCAAAGTCATTATCCCCAAAGTAGACATTGCCACCCTTTTCTTCCCTATATTTTAGAATAAGTGTTTTTTTCCCATGTCATATGCTTAGAACAATTGCTATCAATGTACCATTGTCCGCTCTTATTCTGCGCATGTAAATCTAGGCTGCATCCCTCCTGATAAACTTGATCCTTATGAGATTCTGCATATTCTATTTTGCTGAGGATATTTCTATCATTTCCCAATAGCGCAGGTAAAAACTGATTTTCACAGTTTTGACTGTCATGACCATGATTGTGACACTTACAACATTCACTATCTATGTTCAGGATTCTAAAGGGATTGAGATTTTATTTTGGACTTCCAGTTACTTTCCTGATACTGTGGTATCTGGAGTTTGTCTGATTACAAAATCCATTTCTTCTAGCATACACAAGTGCACATGCTTTGCAGTTTATCGCCTTATGACCAAAGTTATGACATAGATAATAGTCTCCAAGAAAGATATACCTAATGGGATGAACTCTTCTGAATTGTGCAGGTCCAGTTTCTATGTGAATTGACTCCCTGTGCTTTTCTTCAAACTTCTGATTGTTTCTTGGAAGAGGAGTTATGAGCACATTTGCATAGCTCTTTTCTTCGAGCACAAAGTTTGAACCTTCATTGGTGTCGTTTCTGAAATTTTGTCCATGTTCCATCTGACTACTAATATTTTGTAGTTCTTCTTTTGGAGAAGTGAGCTAAGCTTCTATCTTCTCACACTTTTATTCTCTTAATTTCAACTGCTTGGTGGTATCTGTTTCTAATTGCAATAGTGATTCCTGCAAATGTTTGTTTTTCTTCCATGAATTCTTCAATTCATCCAGAGCACTGATCAGTTCTCCTTCAAAGTCTGCTTCTGTTATTTCTTCATACTCTGTACCCATATTTATTAGCTCCTCTTCATTATCCATGAAGAGTTTTTATTGCATGTTCATTTATGTGCAAGGATCTATCTTCTAGATGTTAAGTTGTTACTGAAGACACCCGCTCTGATACCAATTGTTGGAATCTATTTAATACTGAGAGGGGGGGGTGAATCAATATTAGCGCAATTATGAATAGTTTTTAACTTCTTATCAAATTTAAACTTGAAATTAAATTATGCATCCACTATAAATATAAACATTTAACATCACATGCGCAAAACACAGAACACACAGATTTTTACGTGGAAACCCAAATGGGAGAAAACCACAAAATGCTCTCTTATAATAAAAGATTAAATTCGAGGATGCACCAACTTCCTAAGTTTTCCAGCACCAATTGGAAGGAAGCACTAACCCCCTGGTTTTACAGGCTACAACCTAAAGGAAGCACATACTCCCTGATTTACCAGCTTCCACTGGAAGGAGGCACCAACCCCCTGCTCCTTGCCCCATCCTACTGCCTTGATATGAAAGAAGGAGATATTACTTTTTCGTTCTTATAATCTTCGCACACTTCAAATTAACTATTGTTCGTTCTATTATGTGCACCTTCTATATGTTTTAATCTTGATGTCGTTGTACTGCATACTTCACTTGACTTCACACATAAATTATCACTTCATAGCGTCCTAGAATATGCACATTGGTTCAGTATGCCAGTCTATTTCTATGCATTTGCAATATCAATTAATATTGCGCATCTTCTATAGTATTGTTGTTCTGACTTAGAGAATTAGTATCAGATAAGTCTGCGCACCTTCTGTGATATGTTTGTTCTGTCTTGGTGCAACAGTCTTTAGATAATCTGCGACCTTCTGTGATTTATCTGTGATTTATCTGTGATATGGAATTTCAATTCTACGCACTTGTCTCAGATCATCCTTATCATAATGTGCATCCTTTACTATGCAACAATTCTGTATTAGCGCATCAGATAAACTACTTCACTTTGTGCACCTCGAGCTATAATTAAAGTCTGTCTTCGCACTCTTGTCCTTAGATCATCTATGACTTTCTGCGTGCTACTTGTGATACTGTCATTCTGGTCTCATGAATTTACGTATCCTCTTTAGTTATGCATTTCTGTCTTCACACAATTGTCACAGATAGACTTACATCACACTGTGCACCATCAACAATTCCATTCCTTTGCTTGTGCACATTTGGCTCTCTGCTAGATCATATGTTCTGGTTCCACGAGTCCTTGATGCCGCGAGAATTAGAAGCTTGATAAATCAATATCTTCCTATCTTCAGCTAACAAACTTACTTCCATTCTCCAACTCGGCTTCTTATCTATACTTGTTCTGCACAGATGGTGATGTCCACAAGTTGTTCATAGCATCCCTTCTTCCTTGATTCATGATTCCACTTACTTCATGCTTCTGCCACTTGTAATCTTCTGCATTGTTCAGGTGTCATCTCTTGTGGGTCTTGTGCATACTGGGTCCCTTTCCTAGTGGGTCTTGTTCCCTTGCGGTGTGGTCTTACACCCTTGATGTACCATCGCTTGTGGGTATTGCACACTTGACTTCTCCAACCACTACTTTCTTCTTTGTACTTTTGTGTGCTTCAACAACTTGTATGCTTCTTTTTATTGGTGTATCTTCCGCACTTACGGGGCTTGCATAATTGTTTAATCGTTTCTTGTTCTCAAGCCTCTTGCGCACTCCCTAACCTTTTCCAACCAACTCTTTTGAATTAGCCTTGAGGTAGCATGACTAGCTGGACTTGGTACTTGCGCATGTACTTTATGTACTTTTTCAAACTTGCTTACATATACTTCTTGAAACTGGCTTCCATATATTTCTTCAAACTGGAACAAGGAATAATGAATCCTCTTTGACATCATTTGACATCAATGACAACCAAAGTTCAACAAAAGGAAGTTATATTGGGTGTGAAAGCGCCTTCTTTATATGGGTCTACTCTATGGTGTTGCTTCACTGCAAACACACAATTGTCGAGTTTGAAATCACATGACCATCTCAACCTTCTAAGGGTACGTATAATGCCAAAAAATTGTTTTTATTTTTTATTTATATATTTTACTACACAAGTTAAAATGCAATTAACTTTTAGTGTTTACTTTGTAGTGCCATTATCTGTTGTTTGTGCACGGGTGTGTGAACCACGACTTTCCCGATGACCTGTGGCATGCCATATCTAGACTATTTTCATTTGTATGGTGGATCACATCAAAGGATATTTATATCGCTAGCATTCCTCAATGGCGTCAAGAGATAGATGAGATTGTTTGTATATTTGAGAAGGAACTATCATTGAGTTTCATGGACTTGCAGGTTCATCTTCTAATTCACCTAGTCGATGAGGTCGAATTATTCGGGGTGGTATCATGTCACTAGATGTTCTTCTTGGATAGGTACATGAAAAAATTGAAGGGATTTCTTCAGCAAAGGGAAAAACCCGAGGGGTTTTTGGTAGAGGGGTACATAGTATACTATTCATTCTATTATGCCAATGAGTACAACAGGAAAATATACCACACACTAGGCGCAATGAATTGGGATGATGAATGTGATGAGAAGAGCAAAGGGAAGGTACTGGAAATGAATGGAAAAAGGCGCATGATAAAGAGTAAGTCACTTATCATTCAGTCTTCACAATTCCACACAGTAACTATTCACAACAAACTACAAAATCTATATTTGATCCCATATGTACTGAATATGGTTTTTTTTCCATGAATGCAATAGTGAATTCATAAATTGATGCAATCAATAAATTCATTATTTACAACGCAGATGCAACAAAGTCATGGTTCGCATTGTATGAAGAGAAGAGGAGGAAATGGGATACTGACAGAAAATAATTCAGGCGGTTGCACAGTAGAATCATGCCTTTTCCAGACAATTTAAAAGAAAATATGCCAATGATCTATCCCAATAGTTGGGTTGTGGATCAAGTCAGAGATAAATATGGTGCATCCGGTCGTTACCTGCCTAAAGAGGAGGATGCACTAAACATTGGGATTGGGTGCAGTAACTTGGTAATAATTTATTTTTGTACATTTCTAACTTTATAATGCAACTTTGAATTATAACATCTATGTTTAATATATTAATGGTTGGGTTATTAGACATATGAAACCATAATTTGTTAATTTTTTACAGGTGCATTCGTTCCCATCTATGTGGGCTTATGGACATCATTTTCTCATTGAGGATACTAATGATGGACGCCTTACACAAGACTGTGGAGTGGAAGTCGAGTTTGACCAATCTAGTCGAGCTAGTCAGCGCGATCAAAACTTGATAAGAGGGATGTTAGGTTATGTCAGAAAGATACAGGAGATCATTCAAGTGGACTTCTCATCTTTCCAATGTGTTATTTTTAGGTGTGGGTGGTGGGACACATTCGACGGGAGTAATGTAAAGGAAGGTTGTGATAGTGGGTTAATATGTATCAACTCTAGAAAAATGTGGGATGAAATTAAGGATCCTTATGTTTTCCCAGAACACTGCAACCAAGTGTTCTTTTACCTGGATGTGTTGGATAAATATTGATGGTTCATATTAAGACACGACCTATATCTAAACATGTTTTTGAGAACAACAATGCTATCATGCCAATCGAGGAAGATAATGAGGGTGATGGCAACGAAGAGTGATATGTACATGTTTTATTCATCATTTATAGATTGAGATATCATTTTATTATTTTTATCTTTGATTGTCTAATTATATTGTTTATTTTTCACGTTATGACAATGGAAATGGAAACTTGATTACTGGATGCAATGTTTAAACAATTTGAGTTGGTTAACAACCAATCGGATGTGAAATATGTTTCATGTTTATCAATTAATTTGTGATTGTATGTCATTCTCCATAGTTAGAGATGACCTTTTTCTGCTTTCCATTTAGTTCATTGTAGTGTGGGTTTTATCATTTAATTTATTGTATTGTTACAACTGGATCAAAATCAACGAATTAGAGTGCAAATTATCATTGATTTTAATCATATTTATTGTTTGTTGTAATTTCAACTATTCTCATTTGAATAACATGGTCGATTTAATGAATATATATACTTAGACACTTATATTTTATATTTTAGATACTTAGACATGTATATATTGTTAAGGTAGAAACAAATTATGGCAAGAATGGAATATGTATATCCTATAAAATTATGATATAATAAATTAAAAATAACAAACAATATATTTTTTAAATCCTATATTTGCAATATGCATATTCATATCTATATGTATTTGAAGTTTCATTGTCGATGGCTTATCCCATCATTTGACCTTGGTTAGCATGGATCTTGGGAACGTGACATTTAGAAAGGTTAAACTTTTCAAGACAACACACACACACACATGAGTTGCAAGTGTATTATGAACCATCAAGGATATATCAATACTTCACCTTAACCATCAAATAGATACTGATTAATGCTCAACATAATCCATACTCATTAATTCTCAAGGAAACAAGTCTTAACATAATTAAAAGGAATAGTCGTCATAAATAATCAAGAAAATATTATTCATCCAAAACATAAAGTCCAAATAAATCATCATAAGGTGCATCATAACAATTAACAATTGATTACAAGGTATCAACATAACAAATGCCATGCACTAGAGTTGTTGTAATCTCCCTCCTCTAAAAAGGGATATGGAATTGGAGCTAGGTCATCATTAGGGATAAGTTTCCTCATCTTTGATCAACTCCCTTTTATTGTTAAAATTCAATATGCTAAGACAGAGAATATCAGTATTACATTCTATTTCACAACAATAGCATATACAGGATCACTGAAAGAACAACAAGCACAACATAAACACAAGAAACACAGATTTATCCGGGGAAACCCTCATGGGGTAGAAAACCCAGCAAAGCTTCCTCAATATAGATGACCAGCAAATACAAAGATGTAATCCCCAAACATGAGCTCCTTCTCCTCCATAGCAGATCTCTCTCTCACCTATGCGCCAATCACAAGTGAGTGTGTAATGTGTGTTAAATGATGAACACACCTCCTTTATTTATACACAAATCCAACTTATATTTTACACTAACTAGGTCGACCCCAACTTAACCACTTAACATAAAGTTGATTGGGACAACCTCACTAGGGTGGTCTAATGAACCTTTAACCCACATGACTCATACAGGGCGGACCCCCACTAGGGAAGTCTAATAACCCAAGTTACCACATTATCCACGGAGGAATAAAACATCTCCGGATATACAATAAGGTCTTCACGAAGGAATGAAACATCTATGGAATAATAAAGTACAAATATAATATTCTTAGAAGTTACAATATTTCAACACTCCCCCTTAAAGAGAAGGATATTATAACAACATCTGCAGGAGCAAGGAGTCATCAACTACATGATACACGATACATCTATAAATCATTGGAAGCTTTCTTCATACATCATCAGTAACTCAAACATTTACTAAAACATCTTCAAGATCTTCAATACTGGAACATCAACATCTTCAGTACCGAGTCTTCATCTTCTGCAACACTCGAACAACTACAGTATCATTATCTAGATCTCTCGATCAACATCTGGATCCTCTCGATCAACAGCATCAACATCTAGATCCTCTCAATCAACAACATCAACATCTGGATCTCCCGATCAACATCATCATCTGGATCTCTCGATCAACATCATCAACATCTGGATCCTCTCGATCAACAGCATCAACATCTAGATCTCCTGATCAACATCATCATCTAGATCTCTCGATCAACATCATCAACATCTAGATCTCCCGATCAACAGCATCAACATATGGATCTCCCGATCAACAACATCAACATAGCAGCATACTCTGCAATGCACATGATCCAATTACAGGATGATCAATCCCTCTCTCTTTAAGACACCTCTCATGTCTATGGACGATGCAATCCAGATCTACTTACAGGATGATCAATCCTGATCCTTTTAAGACACCTCTCATGTCTATGGACGATGTAGTCCAGGTCAATTCAAGACATCTCTCATGTCTAAGGACGATGTAGTCCTGATCCATTTAAGACATCTCTCTTGTCTGAGGACGATGCAGTCCTTGATCCATTTAAGACGCCTCTCATGTCTAAGTACGATGCAGTCCTTGATCCATTTAAGACATCTCTCATGTCTAAGGACGATGCAATCCCGACCACAGTGCCAGTCCTTTTTCATACTAGATGTCACCTAGATTAAATCTAGGATTTACGAACACAGAGCCAGTCCTTTTTCATACTGGATGTGACCTAGATTAAATCTAGGATTTACCACCACAGAGCCAGTCCTTTTTCATACTAGATGTGACCTAGATCATATCTAGGATTTACCACCACAGAGCCAGTCCTTTTTCATACTGGATGTGACCTAGATCAGATCTAGGATTTACCACCACAGATCCAGTCCTTTTTCATACTAGATGTGACCTAGATCAGATCTAGGATTTATCACATACATTTTGAACCAACTGTTCAGGGATGATGCAGTCCTATCACGTACATTTTGAACTAAACGTTCAGGGATGATGCAATCCTATCACGTACATTTTGAACTAAACATTCAGGGACAATGAAGTCCTATCACATACATTTTGAACCAACTGTTCAGGGACGATGCAGTCCTATCACATACATTTTGAACTAAACGTTCAGGGACGATGTAGTCCTATCACGTACATTTTGAACTAAATGTTTAGGAATGATGTAGTCATATCACGTACATTTTGAACTAACTGTTCAGGGACGATGCAGTCCTATCACATACATTTTGAACTAAACGTTCAGGGACGATGCAATCCTATCACGTACATTTTGAACTAAATATTTAGGGATGATGCAGTCCTATCACGTACATTTTGAACTAAACGTTCAAGGACGATGCATTCCTATCACGTACATTTTGAACTAAACATTCAGGGACGATGCAGTCCTATCACGTACATTAGGGACCACTTTCTCGGAGACATATGTCTACGGATCTCTTTTAGGACATGTGTCCAGGGATGATACAATCCCTCTCATCCACTAGGGACCATTTCTTGGAGACATAAGTCTATGGATCAATTCAGGGACCGAAGTCCAGGGATGATACAACCCCTCCTCGTCCACTTAGACAAATTCTAAGGACCATATATCGACCTCATCATCGGAACCGATAACCTCATCGTCGGAACATGTAACCTCATCATCGACACAAGTGTCCTCATCATCGATACAAGTATCCACATCATCGATACAAGTATCCACATCATCGACCTTATCGTTGATGCAGGCAATCTCATCATTAGCGACCATATCACTCCCCCTTTCGAGGAGGGTCCTTTTGAACTAGACCAAGCTTGTCTCAGAAATACTCAAACTTTACTTGAGATAGAGGTTTGGTCAATACATCAACAACTTGTTCGTAAGTGGTCACATACTCGAGCTTTATAGCTTATTTCTACACCATATCCCGTATATAGAATTATCAGATCTCTATGTGCTTTGACTTATCATGGAAAACTGGATTCTTCTATCATCTTGATACAACTTTGGTTGTCACACAGGATCACAATGGGGTCCATCTCCAAGTCAAACAATCCCGGTAACAAATTCTGAAGCCATATCGCTTCACAACTAGCAAGCAGAAATATATTCTGCTTCAGCTATGCTGAGAGCCACACTAGACTGCTTCCTGCTAAACCATGAGATCATGGCAGATCCCAGACAATAACATCCTCCCGATGTGCTCTTCCTGTCTGATACACTTCCTGCCCAATCAACATCTGTGTAGCCATACAATCTGAAGTCATGATCTCCAAGATAACATAGACCAAAGTCTATCGTACCAATTAGGTACCTCATCACATGCTTTGTAGCTATCATGTGAACACACCTAGGTTCCACTAGATACTGACTTAAGGTGTTCACAGCAAAGCATATATATGGCCTGGTATTCGTCAGATACATCAATGACCCAATAATCTATTTGTACAGAGTCATATCCACTAACTCTGATGAGTCATCAGCTAGTAGCTTCAAGTTGGAATCCATGGAGTGGCCATGGCTTTGCATTCCAACATATCAAATATTTCCATGGTTGAGAAAGATTCCTTCTGGGCCTTGCCACACTTCCAGACCTAGGAAGTAGTGCATCAATCCGAGATCTTTCATCTCAAATTCTGTAGCTAGCTTCTTCTTGCTTTCCATGATCTGTTTCTCATTCCCTGTCAGAAAGATATCATCCACATTGGTGAGCTCCGAATATGGATGCCTAATGAGGGCAGCTATACTAAGAGCCTACTTTAAATTTCAACCTGGGGGACGTACAAACTTTAGAGGTGCAGGCACTATCTGTGCTCTTATAGGATAATCTTTGTCACAGTTGGATGTTGGTATCGATGTTCTAAAGGTTGCCTACTAAATATGTAAAACTGGTTATACTACGGAATGAAATACTAGAAAGCGATAAATCTATTTAAAAGAATTAAAGTGTTGAAAGCAATAAATCTGTTCTAAGAAATAAAGATACCAAAAGCAGTAAATCTGTTCTTAAGAAATAAAGATACAAAAAGCAGTAAATCTGTTCTAAGAAATAAAGATACCATAAGCAGTAAATCTATTTTAAATAATTAAAATGTTGAAAGTGAAGGAGATAATCTTATGAAATTACTTAATGTAGAATGGTAAATCTAGAAAATGAAAATGCCATAACAGATCTATTCTAATATTGGAGAAAACAAGGTCTGTAGTTACTTTATGCCTAAAACTAGAATTCTGATCTAAACCATTTTAAATCCCAAGACTCAAATCGAAGTGCGATCATTTCAAGCTATCTATCTATTACTAAAGAAATTAATCACAATGAGAAACAGTCATGAACCTCAGATATAAACCATGATATTGAAAGCAAAGTTGATACACATGTAATCATTGATTAAGATATGCGTTGGAAGAAAGCAGCTACAAGACTACTGAAACCGTTTTGTTGTACTATGGAACGTATTCTAAATTACTACAGAAATAATAAATCATTCAAGTGCTTTCACATGCAATATAACTGTTCATCAATGTAAAACGCATAATTGGAAAATACTTGCAAATAGAAATCTCCTGACTTACGTGTTGGAGGGGCCCTCTCCAACTCGTACTCAGGAGAGAATGAAACTTATAAATGCTAGCTCGAAATTAACATTAATCTCTCATTAAAATATATAATCCATGTCAAAACAAAGGTCTGTACTTCGCAGTATCTCAATAGGGCAGAAAACGTTAAAACAATGCTTTTCCAAAATATCAACAGGGGCCTCTCGCTACCCGAGAGGTCCATATTTATATGATTTAATGTTGATCCTAACTAATTGTCTAAATGCCGATTCTTCTTGAACTGGAGTGCGTTCCCTATAAGTCAGGAACAGGGTGTCGAGCTTGGTGATCCCTCAGTCTTCTACACATTCATCCTTTAATGCCCTGAACCTACTCAATCACGCTTGGTTTCCACAAAATTAGTTCATTGAAATATGCATTTTATCATACAAGAATAATCATCAAAACAATTTCATTAAATAATTAAAGTAAAACACTTTTCCCACATTTGAGTGTGTTTCTTCGCCATTGCTTGAGCTTGACTGTGGAAAAAAGGGTTATTAAATACCTGAAAATTGGACTCATCACACATATAGTAATAGTATGACAGGTTCATCATCCATAACCTTAAGATAAAGGTTAGGATCAACTTTAGTTTTGGTAAAGCCTAAGCTTTTTAAGAAGTTATCAATTCTCCCTCTATGACTGAACATCATTCACACTCTACATTGAGTGATCTTCTGGATATCTATCCGTGCCATCTCTCGTCAGATGGGTCTACTGATATGAGCTTCAATATCATTCAAACTCTGTGGTGATTTCCTTCTTGCATCCATCTAAGAGAAGAATGTCATCTGTATATAGACATCATCTTCAACCTTGTAGCAAAGGTTGAAATCCACATCACCCATGGTGATCATTAAGCTCATCAAATGACTATCGATCCTGGGTACCCATACAAAGATTTATTCAATTACACCATTAAGAGAATGGTCTTATCTAGCCACTTGGATAAAACATCTCGTCATGATCATCTTCCTCTTTCTAAGAGAATCTTCTAGCCACGAGCCTTCTATATTATGTTTGATTTGTAAGTCTTCTTGTTGAACATCCATCACTTGTTCGGTGTTCATCATCCTTCTTTTGTAGATCATATCACGTGATCTTTCCTACAAATGAAAGTTAAATATATGATTAGAAATACTTCATAATCATCAAATCATGTTGACATGATAACCTATAATGCATACATATATGATTCACATAGTTATGCAACTATCTTGACCAATACTTTGGCACAACACTTTTCCATATCCTGTATGCATATAGTGGCTATCTAGATGCCTTCCATCTCTACCAGAACATACTGTCAAGAGCATGCACAACTCTCAGCATGTCAGCAAAGAGCTTTTATTCTAGATAAACAACAATGGAATGTTTGTCCAACTTACCTATCATATGCATATTAGTAGTATACTATTCAATGATATATGAATGCTGACACTATGCATGATATATTCGAGGAATACAAATATGCAAGCAATATTATTTACTATTTCAGAGATTCAAATAACAACTCAAATACTTATCTTTTATGGTTTCCTCCTGCTTGATCTCTATATGTCTTTGAACTTCTATTCATTCTGTACCACTATGCATGCTTAAGTGTGTACTAGTGTCATCCTCATGATCTCATACATAATCATACATTCATTAGTATAATATCAATACTATCAAAACATTATGTATGGTCACGATCATTTCATAAACAAGTATACTTACCTAAGATCCTAACACACATACCTGGATTATTATACCCAAACAATATCTTCTTTGTTCTCTTCAATGATTTTAGAGACCTTGTGCTAGAACCTGCATATCTCATAGGTTAATCATAGTAGAACAAAGTCATACATACCTCGTAAGTGGATCTTCTATGTGGTCAAATACTATGGATGAGTCTTTGTCTTCATGTTATCATGGTCATAGAACTTGATTTGTCTTTCTTGATGTACCTGTATCTTGTTAGCAGACAACATCATCCTCATACAACACCACAGGTGCATTAGTACAATCATAAGTGTCATAAACCTTAATCAATGAATTTATTCTATCACTCATATGCATTATCGAGCAATCATAATTGTACTAACCTCAATAACATGAAGACAAACATATTATGAACTTAATCAAGAATCGGATTTCAAAACATACCTGTGTTTTCTCAAGTCATACCTATCAAGTAGTATTCTCTATAAGGGTAAAACCCTAACCATCCAAGGTAGATCACTTGTAAACATCTTATGTATTTTCATGGTGCTAGGATGATAGAATATCAATGCCATTTAAACCTTCTTCATCGCTGCCCTATGAGTCTCCCAACTTTGCTAGGGTTTCTTCTTAGTTGGAAACCCTACTTTCTAATCTCCTTCCTCCCACAACATTTTGATGGAGGATTAATATCTATGATGAATGGATTCCAAATCCATAATCAAAGCTTCCAATGTTGTATCAGGTATCTCCAACATTGTATCAGGTCCTTCCAAACCTAAACACTGAAAACCCTAAGTGAGAGCTTCTTCCTCCTCATCTTATATTTCCTCAGTTTAGCCATTTCAGATGGGCTGTATTGTTTCTGGTACAACTCTGAAATTGTGGATCTGCAGGGTCTGAAACTTTGGCCTGTGGTAGCCTGACCTGTCATCTTTCCAACCCCATAGTTTTGACCTCAAATGGATTCTCTAAGAGATATTTATTCCAAATGTCGCAATGTGACCTGTTTATGGGATGAAACAGTATAGAGAACTTGTACGAAGTGCCGCGTATCCCTGTTTCATATTCGGCCTCTGAAAAGCGGACCTTTGAAACTACATTCCGTTCCCTACTTGTTACTTTTTACGAAATTTCATTTGGATCTTCCTAGCCCAAGATATGACCTTTTTACCTAGGTCGCCTGTTTATGACTAAGATCTGGAAGAGGCAGAAACCCTAACTTGTACGGATCATAAATCACAAATTACGACGAATATTAGGTTTTCCTTTTGACACAAGGTATAGGGGGATGTTATATACGACCTGTAGAAGTTTCAGATCCTGAACCTTTACCAAAATGGATTTATAGCAAAAGTTCCACGATGACTGGTTTTTGCTATATGAAACCCTAACTTTCAAATTGTCGCAAGTGTGACAAGTGTCGTAAGTGCCATACATTGCCTTCCTTCAGGCTATCTCTGATACCATGTTAAAATTCAATATGCTAAGACAAAGAATATCAGTATTACATTCTATTTCACAACAATAGCATATACAGGATCACTGAAAGAACAACAAGCATAGCATAAACACAAGAGACACAGATTTATCCTGGGAAACCCTCATGGGGTAGAAAACCCAGCAAAGCTTCCTCAATATAGATGACCAGCAAATACAAATATGTAATCCCCAAACATGAGCTCCTTCTCCTCCATAGCAGATCTCTCTCTCACCTATGCACCAATCACAAGTGAGTGTGTAATGTGTGTTAAATGAGGAACGCACCTCCTCTATTTATACACAACTCCGACTTGAATTTTACACTAACTAGGTCGGCCCCAACTTAACCACTTAACATAAAGTTGACTGGACCGACCTCACTAGGGTGGTCTAATAACCCTTAACCCACATGACTCATACAGGGCCAACCCCCATTAGGGAAGTCTAATAACCCAAGTTACCACATTATCCACGGAGGAATAAAACATCTCCGGATATACAATAAGGTCTTCATGGAGGAATGAAACATCTCCGGAATAATAAAGTACAAATATAATATTCTTAGAAGTTACAATATTTCAACATTTATCATCTTCTCCAATCACATTTAAGTACATAATTGTCAATGCAAATAATTGCAATACTTTGAACACTAGCTTTGAGCATCCACAAACAAATCATGTTAATTAATCATAACCAATCCTCATTTTTGTCATTCAAGTTACACCACGAAGGATCATTGAACTATTCAACTAATATTTATCACCACAATATTAAATAGTTCCCATATACAATACAATGCAAAATTAAGATATTCATTGATTCTATCACACTAATTGAACCTTCATCCAAATAATCAAAACAATTTAATATTGACATTAAATTATCATACATGTTAACCATTTTAATAGACAACACCATAAATTTTTATCAATAATTTTTAATTGATGTCATCAATATCATTAATATCATCAAATCAAGTAAATATCCCTAGATCAGTATCACCATAATCATCGGTATAAAAAAATGTTTAATACCGTTAAGTCAATATCATCATAACAATATTATTGACATTATTAATATCAAGATATTATTATGATGTTGTCCATACCATCGATATCATCAACTCAACATAATATCAATATCAATAACATTGTTATAAAATCCTCAAGATCATCAACAAGTCAACATCAATATCATTAACGTATTTACAACATTTACATCATTTGAGTTAATACATGTGAGGAGTCAAAATCAAGGTATTACATAAGGAAATGTGAATATACAAATTTCCTTTCAATTGACTCAACTAAACTTTTAGGTATAAAGAGCCATATGCGTGGCCAAGTCACTATAGTGAAGTGTTCCTTCACCTAAATGTTTTAGAGAGTATAAAACGTGTTCCTTCAATGTGGACTAATATTATATTATGTAATGAATATCATGATTAATAATAATAAGTTTGGAGAATGCAACTTTTGGCTTTACAATTGAGAGAAAATGGTGTTCTTTTAATTAAGTATTTGTTTTTCTTCCTATTAAAGATTTGATATTTGTCATTGTAAAGTGAGTTATTGTCAAACAAACAAAAATCCTGAATGATACATTGATAGATCATATTGATGTTCATATTTACATTTTTTTTGTGATGTTCATATTTATATATTATAATAATACTACATGGTAATACTTGAATTTTTGTTATGATGTTTGGTTACATTTATAAAAAATGATTCATTTATGTTTATCATTTGAATAATTAAGTTATATACAACATTATATGATGAAGACTTAATTTCCATATTAAAAATTATTATATATTATTTCGTAATGCACAACATAAAGTTACAACAAAATAATATTATGACAAATTTTACTACATTATTAATAAAATTACAATAAATTATAATATCCATACAAATTATATGAGACCAATATGAAAACCAAATAAAAAAATTATTATTACATAAACATAATACTATGACAAACTATACAACAATTGTAAACATGATACTATGGAAAATTATACAACAACCATAAATCATAGAGTTGCTACAACTTCATCCATTATCAATACAAAATTCATAAAACTAGCAATTGCTCCAAAAAGGTGCAATAATACGTCGATTGTTGTTGGAGGGTGAAATGGTTGAAAAGAGGAAAATAAAATTGATTTAATTCTTGCTAGAACTATTTATCCTTTATATTTCTACTATCATTGAATTTTTAAGAAAATGTTTCTATCTATCTATCTATCTATTTATCAAGCTTTCCATTGTAGTAAACTTTAGCCAAGTGATCTACCCAATAATCCATTCTTGTTTTCTTAGCATTCACACTCAAACACACTTTCATTAGGAGAGATATGAGAAATTTTGATCAAAGGGTTCCATCCAACCTAGAGGCATTCCTATTGCCCTTTGGGGAGAAATGAGTTCCTTTTTACTTGTGCTCTATCAGTATATTATGTTTTCTCATATATTAACATAATCATCATTTTCCCAAATAGAAAAAATACATTATGTTGTAAGAGGGGCATATGAGTCAGTATTATAATACACATAATGCATAGAATAAATGTAGAAATGTCGTGATCTCAGTTGTTGCTATAAATTTTAAGATCTACATTAAAAACATAGCAAATATTAGTTAATCCTCAATTTCAATATATAATTTTTGGAACATACTTGAATTTGTTGTTGAAAAGAGTCAATTATACTATGTATCATAGCCCTTAATACATAGTTTATATAGGCATGGATTTCCTTACTATGTTGTGGGGTTGCTAGGTTGACATATTCAAGAACAATGCTTGGAATGGTTACAAAGTTGGGCTTCAATGTAATTGCAACTTACTGATTTTTTATAATAGTCCTATTTGTTTGTATTTGTTTCATCATTGTCTGTAACTTTTCAATGTCAACCTACCTACTAAATTTGGCATGCTTTTGACAAAGTCATGTGGCTCATCTAGGAAACAAACACAATCATTGTCTATAGCTTTTTAATGTCAACCCACCTACAAACTTTGGCATGCTTTTGATAAAGCCATGTGTCTCATCTAGAAAAACAACACAACCTAGAAATTCCACTATATATACATATAAAGAAAAGGCATATTACATATAAATTGTTATATATATCTTCCGAAAGGAAAATATCTATCACTCTAAATAAAGAGTGATCATAAAATTCCCATGACGAGCTATCCATTTATATTCAAAAAGTTTACATCTTTACAAAATTCTGTCCATTACAGATCAGAAAACTCCAAAAATATTGTTCTGTCCATTTCAATATCCTGACAATTTTCAACTGCTACATACTATTACATAGAGATAAAAAAGATGGCCGCATGACAAATACATGCGCCTCAAAACAAAAATGATTTTCATTAATCTTGAAAAACAGCTTCATTTTAAGAGTGATGAAGCTGGAATCCACTCTGATTTCTCCCGGTGGAATTAGCAAAGCTTTTTTTGAGAGTAGATCAGCCTCAGCATTGAGTTCTTTGTACACATGTCTGAATGTGATATTGCTGAAGCAGGAGATTAGGCTCTGAATTTGAGTTAACAGTGATTGCAGATGTGGAACTCTAATCTGAAGCTTGTGGTTTTCCCATTCAATAACCATTTTTGAATCTCCGAATACTTAGAGATTCGTTATCTATTGCCTTAGAGTAGTAAGGAGTACTTCCCATAGAGCTGTTAATTCAGCTTTGCTATTAGTACCATGCCCTGTGCCATAGAGGATGTTTAATTTATTGTGATCATTTAGATATATAACTCCTCCTGAGCCACCTAATTGTGGATTACCTTGACTAGCGTCGTCGAAGTAAGCCCAAGGGAAACTGTGATCTATGGCAAGATGGATCAGAACTCTCTGTTTTTCAGAGTCTCTTCTTGTTTGTGTTCTTTAGCCCACTGCACAATTAGGGCATAAAGTGTTATATATATATATATATAGATATATGATTGATATTTTTACACTATATATAGAGATATAAAGAAAAAACATATATGCATATACAATGTTACGATTGGGTATGCAAGTTGAATGGATGGTACACATTTGTTCACCCTCTCTCCATTGTTTTCTTCTCTAAACAACACAAACAAGTTGAACATTTCACTCAAAATGCATGGATGGTGATGATCAATTTTTGCATTTGTTTCTATTAACTCCAACAATCTCTATGTGTTGATCGCTCTTGCATCAATCGCTCTAGGTACATACAAGATAACGAGAATGAAAAATGGCTTAAAGATGAGTTCCTTCTTATGCCAAAGATAGAGTTCTACTTATTTAAAACTATTTTCAAGTCCATAGAAATATTTTTTCCCTCCATTCATCCTTTTCTCAATGCTATAACTCCATTTAAAAGTTTGTGATGAAGAATGATTTTGAGATATTTGTATGAAGTCATTTACTCCAAGTTGTTATCATACCCATACTATAGAGAAAATCATTGGTAGTTTTTATTTGTGTGTCAAGATCAAAGGGACTCCTCACCATAAGAGCAATATCATGAGCGTAAAGAAGGATGATGACTATACTAGCCAAAGTCATGCCAGCACAACATGTATCTTCCAAACAACCCTCTTATCGCTATGTATATAGCTAAAGGGATGGATACCAGTGGTTGGTCTAGCAATAGCAGTCACTGGATGTTGTTAGAGCTCTTACCTGGGTAAGGTATCAATAAGAACATGTGAGAGGATCCAAGTTTCAATGATAATGGTAGGACTAACCCTTGTTGATCGAAATGTTAGGAATAGTGGTAGTGTAGGTGAAGTCCTTTAGTTATAATACAACACAAACATATAAGATTTTTGTATTTGATATATTAAATATATATTTAGTTCTAAAATGTCGAGGGATGAAATCATTTATCACTTTTGTGATACTAAGAGGTTTGAAGATGAAATCACTTTATGTTAGAATGTGTCACTTACACTCACATTAGTTTGTACTTTAGAAAATTTCCTACAATACTAACCTTCTTAACCTTTTAACTCATCACAAGTGTGGTTAAACCAAGAATATTTCTCTTTTAAAGCTTTGCTAGCACATATATAAAATCCTAAAAAAAAACGAGTGATTCCTTACCTTTTTCAAGGTCCAATAAATCAAAGTTAGTCTCAGTGGACATTAATAACCATTATCGTCATCAATATTAATATTAATATTATTAAATGTTTTTTATAATATTGTTTTGATCATACTTAAAAAAATCCATTAGTATGTCCTAAAACAACCATTATTAATATATCGAATATACATCTATGGAAAACAATGGGTATTATGGGCATTAACTTATGTGTACTGCAAAGTGGAGAATTCATTAAATGCAAGTTTCAAGTTCCATACTTCTCAACTACAATAACACTCTTGATAATGAATAATTGCACTAGCTATTTTTTTAATTTAAATGATCTTGTGATATTATTAAAAAATGTTAATTTTTCTTTGAATGTGACAAGGTGAGCAATCCTTGAGATCTCCTGCCTTGTTATGATGCAATAACTAAGCCAACTATTATTTGGATCCTGTGATATTATTCAATTAAAAAAAGTAATTATGCTTTGAATGTGATGAGGTCAACAATCCTTATGATCTTGTGCCCAAAACAGGTCAATCCAAAAATGGTTTCCCCCACTAAATTCCATATAGTTCTAGCATGACCCTACATCTAAATTTGGCATAGTAGGAAGCTGGCTAAAAATTAGCCAATACATCATTAACACTTGAAGGCATGGATAAAGAGGCTTTCCATTGCAAACCTCAAAAAATAGGCTTTTCATCTTTAGACTTACTGCGAAATGCAGTAAATTCCTCCATAAGAGGAGTGGGATGCAAGATTGAAAGTTGACAATTTGTCTGCCCATTATCACATCAATGTATGAAACAAAGGTAGACATTAATATCATTCATGTAAACCAAAAGGACCCATGTCAAAGGTCCCAGTTCTTTCATTCGAACCCTAGGTATATGGTTTTTAAACACTTTGGATACTTGTTCAACTTCTCATGTTCATAAACTCAATTGAGAATGTAATATTTTGGGTATCCATTAATGGAATTATAATACACTCATGGAGGTTCCCTCTATAAGATGGCATTCTCAAGGTAGTATGGATAGGATTTAGATAGATTCAAAATCTTGGATTTGAAGAAAATCTTTAGGCTTTTCAAAAAATTCAAAAGATAACATTCCAAAAAATCTCAAAAATCTAGGTAATTTTATCAAAATAATTAAATGGAAAAAAATAATAAAATTTCATCTAAATTATTCTTGAACAAAGGGATTTTATAAAAAAAACTTAATGGAAAATAAAAATCCATCTAAATTATCCTTGAACAGAGTGATTAATTACACAAAAACAATTTTAAATAGGAAAATTCATAAATTTGTGGCCCTCCCCAAATTAGTTGAGAGGTGGGTGCAAAATGTGGGATATCACTGAAATCCAATTCAATATCATTGAGTTTCCCCCTCGTAAGATTCCTTAAGGATGCAAGAATGTTATCCCACACTACAAAAAATTAGAATTAACAGAATGGAAACCTAAGAGGATGGATCTACATTCAAAACTAAACCTTCTAAAATATATATCTACCCTTCCCAGATACCTCTACTCTATCGTAGCGGCTCTAGCAAGCATCTAAAATGAACCATTTAAATTTATCTAAGAATCCCTTAGAACAAGAGGGGGGAATAAAAGACTAAAATAAGAAAATTATCATTAGTAGTTTAGGAGATTGTCATGCTCACATAAGAAAAGGTTGGGTTGGGTTATCCAAGGCTCAAGAGTCTAGGCCTAAATGCTAAGATACTAATGGAAAATTATGACAGGTGAAAGATACTAATGGAAAATTATGACAAGTGAAAGAGAATGGTGGAACAATATAGTGATTTCAAAATATTGTTCTCAATAAGAAAGAAAAAAAATATTGAAATTGGAGGGAAATAACATTCTAACTCACGTACATGGACATCAATGAGAAATAACTATGCTCTCATCCAACAAAACATATCTATGTCATAGGTTATTGAGAATGAAATAAAGTGATGGGAAGGTAAAATTAAGGGGAATCCCCAATTAAGAACTGAGTCCTAACTAAACAAACACACTGAGTAATTGAATGCACAACAAATAAATCCAACCTTTAGCAAACATATCAATATGAGAAACTCTCCTCGAGCCCCATGGAAAATATGGAAAACAATGGAAGAAAATACAAACCTTGTGTATGCCAAACTTGAGTTAGTTCGAGTGGTTAACTGCTGTGAATTGCAAGTAGGAGGTCACAGGTTCAAGTCTTCTGGTTGGTTACCTCTGTAAAGTTGTGAACCACACTCAATGTCCCCACCAGCTTCGGTTTCCAAAACTGCAAATGAATGGTTTACCTTGGACACCATCCTTGAAATGAAAGGAAGTGCTCGGAGGGTTTCCCATGTGCATTTCATCATAAATCATGCAACCTTGACCTCGAGTATTAATTTTAGGAGAATGTAAGAGATATAAAAGAAATACTAAATGAAAGGATTGATATAGTGGAGAGACATTCTTGCAGAAATCTACTGGAGCTGACAACCAACAAGCCTAAGTCATGCAGGCGATAGAAGTTGAAAGTATAAGAAGAACAAGCATTGTGGCTACAATGAAGAATGTACGTAATTTATCTACAATGAAGAATGCACGTAATGTGGCTACAAAGAAGAATGAAATAAGGAAGTTGGAAATAGTAGAGTTACACATATATTGAATAGAATAACTCTTATCCCACATGAACTTTCCAAGAACGAGGACCTGCTAGGTTTTGAGCATTAGGAGTGAAGTAGAACACTACTAAGAGAAGCTTATACTCTCCAGCACATAATGAAAATAATGGGCTCCAAACTTTAGTGTTACAAAATCTATGGTGTATGGGTGGATAGAAAAGTGTTATGTATCTTGGGTGAAAAGCCATAATTTTGTAACTATAGTTATCTAGTAGTTTAAATCTATGCACTCATAGTTGGGTAAAATGGTGTCTACAAACATAGCTGAGGCATTTTGTTTAGCATACAAACTATTTTTGTTAAAAAATAAGGTATAGAATGAGTGAGGAGAAATAGAACATTGCACAAATTATATTAAGAAATACATCACAATGATGTAAACTTTAAAACTATTATTTGACCAACCAAATTTTGCATTGATGTCATAATGTAGGAGAAAAGTTGTCAATGTAGAGCACTATGGCTCCTCATCAAACAAGGGTGGTGTTGCAGCACTATTTATTTCCTCCCCATAGATTATATCAATATCTCTACACATTGGAAATCATTGCACATTAACCAAGCATGTGAACCAATCTTTGAGATGTCGGTGATATCTATGAAACCGAAGGGGGCATATGCATCACTCTCGAATGAAGAAATCATCCTCTACCATAATGAAGGAATCATCCTCTACTAACAACCTAAGAGAACAAGAAAAAAACCTCTTGGAGCATTTTGAGGCTCGCGAAAGGAAAGATGAGGTTTACTTGAAACAAAAATCTCAAAACCGGTGGCTTCAAGAAGGGGAAAGGAACACTAAGTTCTTCCACAACATTGTTATCCAAAATCATTACAGGTCTAAAATCCTCAAGATTCGAAAAAACAATGGGGGCCAAGTGGAAACTAGAGGAGAAATTGAGGAGGAATTAATTCACCACTTTGAGGTTGTCCTAAAAGAGGACCATGTAGATCGTAGCCATGACATTGCCAACATCTGTATCCTCATCCCTCATCTTGTTTATAGGGAGCACAATGAGATGCTGGGAAAACATGTGTATATGCAGGAAGTTGAGGAGGCCGTGCAGCAGATGGCTTTAGGGAAAGCCCCGGGTCCTGATGGGTTTACCACTAACTTTTTCATTTGTTTTGGGATCTTATCAAGGAGGAAGTCCACCAGATTGTAGAGGAATTGCGTAGCAATCGTGGGGTATTAAAAGCTTTTAATTCCACTTTCCTTTCTCTCATTCTGAAGGAAGAAGGTGCTGATATTCCTTGTAAGTTTAGACCGATAGCCCTTTGCAATGCCATCTATGAAATCATCACTAAGGTTATTTCCAACCGGCTCAAGCCTCTTCTCCCTATTCTTATCATCCCTGAGAAATCGAGATTTGTGGAGGGAAAACAAATTGTTGATGGAATTATCCTGGTTCAAGAGACCATGCATTCTTTGAAGGTCACTAAGAAACCTGGCATGCTAGTAAAATTAGACATATCTAAAGCCTATGATGAAATCAGTTGGCAACATATGCGGTGCATCTTGAAGGCTTTTGGTTTTGACAGGGACTGGGTGGCTTGGATTATGAATCTGGTTTCTACTCCCTTTTTTCTATACTTCTTAATGGGGCTCCTACCAAACTATTGCAAGCCTCATGGGGCATTCGGCAAGGAGATCATCTATCCCCCTTTCTCTTCATATTAATGGCTGAAGGTCTTAGCAAGCTTCTACAGGCCCAAGCAGTTGATGCAGGGATTCAGGGGCTTCAACTCCATGAGGATATGGATAAGCAAACACATCAGCAATTTGTGGATGACACTATGCTAATTGGGCACCCTTCAGTCCAAGAGGCCCGGGCCTTTAAAAAGAGTCTAGTGTTTTTCGTGAAGGCATCAGGGCTTGAAGTTAATCCGAAAAAATTTGAGGTGTTTTTCTTTAACACTTTCGGTCCTACTCAGCGAAATATTTAAGAATTTTTGGTTTTTCCTAAGGTTCTTTCCCTTCCAAATATCTTGGGGTTCCGCTTGTTGAAGGAACGATCCACAAAATCTCTTGGCAAGACTTGCTGGACAGAATGAGGAGGAAGTTGGCCAGTTGGACTCTGTGTCCCCTAAACCTTCCTAGCAGGCTAATTTTAGTCAAAACTATTCTCTAGGACATGCCTGTCTATCTATTCTCAATGCTTTCAGCCACCAAGTCCATTCTTAAGGAAATCCACGGCATCCAGAGAAATTTCCTATGGGGAGGCAGGGAAACGAAGGCTAAATTTGTGCTGGTAGGTTGGGAAATAATTTGCAAACCTAAGGAAAAAGGGGGCCTTGGAATCAGGGATCCCAAGGTTTTGAGTGAAGTTTATGGATCAAAAATATGGTGGCGGCAGTGCAATCACAGAACCGAGCCTTGGGCACCTTTATGGCATACTAAATATTCCAGGGACAGAGAGTTGGGGAAATTGATCAAATACAATGAAGGGAAGAATGGGTCTCACATTTGGTTAAAATATTTCTCGAGACGAAAGCTTGTCCAAAACTACTGCTTCTGGGAGATCCATGATGGGGAATTGGCCAATTTCTGGGATGACTCTTGGAACCAGCTCCCTAAACTTGGGGATGATATTCGTTGGCAGGAAATCATGGATAGAGGGATAGCAGAAGGAAAAACAAAAGTGTGCCATTATTGGGAGAATCCTTCTCAGGAAGGACATAGGAAGTTGTTGAATTGCGAATGTTGGGAGGACCTAACCTCGGCAGAGAATCTTTGAACCTTTGAGACAATTCTACAGAAGCAGTTCATTAGGATCAATAATGCTCCTGATAAGCTATGGTGGGGTTTCTCTTAGAAAGGTACTTTTAGTATCAAGGAATCCTATGAAGCCCAAACTGAGGGTGAGGAAGAGGAGGATATCACTTGGACAAAAAATTGGAGGATGAACATTTGACCTAAAATTGTTGGTTGGTGGTGTGGAAGAGAATTCTGACTAGTGAAAACTTGATGAAACGAGGGATCTTGGGACCATCTCACTGCACTCTTTGCCTCAATTCGGAGGAGACCTTGGACACTTATTAGACTCATGCCCTTTTTCTTCTTCTCTATGGGATAAAGGTGCCTTGATCTTTAGGAGAAGCAACCGGGCCAGAGGGAAACCAGATCAAACTCTAAAGATTTGGGATCCAAAAGATTTTTTGAATCCGATCATTGGGACTCTCTGGCAGATGTTTCTGGGCATGGTTATGTGGACTATTTGGAAGGAGAGGAATGAGCATATCTTCTGTGACAATAGCAATAAGGAAGAGGAGGTTTGGATGAAGCTTGTCAATAATATGAAAGAAACTATTAAAAGCTCTCAGTGGGATGACAAGGATAAGGATTTATCAACGGATGACAAGGATAAGGATTTATCAGCCGGGGAATTGCGTATCGCAACAGGATGGGGTCTGGGAAGAGCTGACCCGGATGGGATCAGGCAAAAAGAGAGGATTTGTCGACCTGGCATCCCAACTCTTTGGTCACCTCCTCTTCTCTCTAGTTTCAAAATCAATTTTGATGGCGCTTCTCGTGGAAATATCAGATTGGTTGGATTTGGAGGTGTCTGCAGGAATTCCTCGGGCATCATTCTTAAAGTTTTCTTTGGTTCCATTAGTCACGATTCGAACAATTCAACCGAACTGGAAGGTCTAATCTAGGGAATTCATTTGGTAATCAGAGAAGCCTAGTTCCCGGCGATTTTGGAAGGAAACTCCCAGATAATTGTTCAAATGGAAAATAAGCTACTTTGTGGCCAATCCTCAGAGAAGGTCTTGTCTAGCTGGTGTCTTTTGGACCGACTAAAACACCTGAGGGCTCTCATTGCCAATCATTCTGCTATTTCATTTTCCCACGTAAAAAGGGAGGCAAATAAGGTGGTAGACCTTCTCACGAATCAGGGTATTATGGCGAGCAGGGCCCTCAAGGGTGGCACTCTAGCAGACTTTCAACACGAGCACTGAACCGTGAATTACAGCCACTTGGATGAGTCCGACATGGCAAGTAGCAGACAGGTGGTGGTGATGGCTCCCACTAGCCATGACGGTGACAGAAGTCGGTTGGGGGAAATTATGGGGGTGCCTCGTGTCTAGGTGCAATCATGAGTGGTGTGACACTTGCTTTCTCCTCGAGATCCGTCATGAGCATAAGAGGGCACAGATCACGGCATAGGAAATTTGTTAGACGATATTTGTACAAGCTGCTTTGTACTACCATTGGCATATTTTTCATTTTGCTTCGTGGGTTGCTCAGTGCCATGATTGCTGCTTCGTACCAATTGACGTCTACTCATTACTTCTCGTTTATTTCCATTATGATGTCATGGGAGTTATATGTGGGTGGTATTTCCTGCATTTGCATCAATTTTCCTTCCTTCCCGACTGTTTTTTGTCTCAAAGAAGGTGTCAAGAGTTTCTAGGAGCTTGAGTGTGTGTGGTTTTCCTATGCACGACCACCGAATATTGACTGGGAAAAAGCAATGGCTCCTAAACTTAGTTACAATTCTGAGGATTTGAAGGGTACTGGGGGTGTCGATCAGCAAGCCGAGAGAGAGGTTACTGAACAGCGGAGTGCAAGACTGGGTTGGGTGACTCTTGCTTCTACTAAATCTAGAGCTCATGAGGCCGCATATTTCTTTCACGGTCGCATCCCTCCGCTGATCAGGGATGACATTGATGCTATGGAGAAGGAGATTTGGGATACATTGCAAGCGCTTCTAATGGAGTACATCCACCGATAGGTGGAGGACTGGGTAGTCGACCCTAGTTCGACGATGGGTCAAGCATCGACCTATGAGCGCATGATCATGACCTATTGGGTCACTATAAACTTGCTTACATATGTTACGATGGACTCTCTCAACAAACGTCGGTGTGATGAAGAGCCTTTCCGGTCCTTGAAATCTAACAATTTGGACAGCCGTGTAATGCATATGAAAATAGACGCTATTGCTAAAAAATTGGGAGTCACCTTTTACTTCCTGGGTATGGAGGAAGTGGAGCCCTTGGGTACCAGCCGCAAGAGAAACCAGAATTCCATGGAGAATGTGGCGAGTTCCGATAAGGAGAAGATGAAGACCATCGGAATGCAGCCGAACCTGGATAGCTACTGCGGGGTCTCTGTACCTTCGGCCCCTGTTTAATCTTCGGGTACTGCTATTTCTTTTTGAGCCTCTGTGGGCATGGTAGTCGGTTTTGTCATGATATCTCTTCTAGCTGCTTTGGAAGTCACCGGTTGTTTAGGAGTTTTGAGGTCAACTTTTATGAACAGTATGTCTATGTCGTGATTCCTATTTGGTTGTGTTTGGACGGGAATTTCTGTGATTTTGAAGACTCTGTGAGACAAGCTATGTACTTTTTTTAGCACTAATATACAGTGTTTATTTACAAAAAAAACAACCTAAGATGGCATACTAAAGCTTTAAACCTACATTTAATGGCTAAATATCAACAAACCAGTAACAAAATGAAGAATGAGTTGCAATGTTAATTTTTAAGGAAGGTGAAACACTCCATATACTACATAGAAGGAAGAGTTAAAGCCCATAAAATCTTACTAAATTCAACCAAAAATACAAATCGATGTGCATGAAGGCAAGTAGGAAAATCATTGGCCTACATACTTTCTTGCTATTTTAAGTGAGTGGTTGGCTTCTTTAAGCTAGTTCACTTGAGCAATTTGCATATTTTAAAAAACCATCAAGTCTAGGAGGCTAAGGGACCTAATCTCCGGTTTTAAAAGCTTGCTAGCCTCCCAACCTAGTGATTGACATTTGGAAGGCTAGATTTTTTAGTTAGTTTTGAAAATGTAAAGAAAAATTAACTTTCATTCCCGTCATAGGTGATTTCACTCACCTCACATGCTATCTCTCAACCACTAACTCTAACTCGGGAGTGTTGATGGCCTCTCGAAGCAATGATTTAGTATTCATGAGGTAAATCACTAGCATGGATGTGACCATCATTTCTAGTGCATAGAGGACATGTAGAGCTTTCTAACAAGCTGTTGGACACCCAATTCCGACATTGTTTTCATACTTTTCATAATCCATTAAATCCAACTTTCGTTGTTGACAAGGAAATTTCAATGTGTGTTTTCATATTTGTAGATCTTGGAATTTGATTTCATTAGTTTTATTCAGATTTTAGACCCCAAAAGCATATAAGGTAACCTATTCGAGAAATCTAAAACCCATTTTGTTTGTACACCTAAATAACATGCAAAAAGGCACTCATAAGCAAAAGTCCAATATTTTTTTGAAATGGAACTTCACTAGAAATAAAGTTCCTATCCATGTCTCTTACTATGGTTATATGGTCCTCAAATCTTTTTACTGACATCAAAAATGTTATCATGTGTGCCAATGATTTTAATTGATGAAGGTGGTCCTTGGGAGCCAATGCAAATATGGAGGAAGCAGGAAAAAATTCACCATTTCATCCCAAAATTAACATGGATGCTTGACAATGATGATGAATGACTTTAATAACCTTATAAAGTAACAAGAAATCATACTTAACTAGTGCAGCTGCCATTATCCTCTCATAAGCATGTATTACCCCATTCCACTCTTAAAAGTTCCACATGTCAAATTACTCAATCATCCAACACAACTTTGGGTGAGATCCTAGAATGGTATTATGGTGTTAAACATATTATTAAGACATATTAGGATGTTAAACATATTATTAAGACATATTAGGCTGTTAAACATATTATTAAGACATCAACAAAGTTGAATTTAAAATTTCTTAGTATTTCCCATTTCACCTCAGTACGTTGCCTTGTGTCATATACACGTAAGACCACATTGGATGCCCTCATAAAAATTGGCATGCAATTCATTGGGCATGCAAATGTTCATATCATTAGAATATCTCATTGCATTCATCTTGGTGTAATTGTGATACATCTCCTTTTCACCTATGTTTATTTTTTTGCAACTCATTTCATACACATGTTTCAATTGGTGATCATGTAATAATGTGGCAATAATGTGTTTGCTTTCATACTCATTACTATTTTCTACTTGTAGTCATATTGATCTTCTAATAACATGGTTACTCCTTTAAAATGAATCTCATTACGAGGTTGTATAAGCACAGAGGCATTTTTAATTTAATTAATTAAAGCATACACGATGCAAGGAAAGTAAAAGAAGCAAAATTTGGAAAATCAATCCTTGTCCATGATGAAACTTGACATGAAATTAGCATGAGCATATTCAAAAGTATGAAAATTATGCATACGTTCATCCAAACATTTAAGCCAACAAATTAATATCATCAATTAAGTGCACTTATATAAGGTTAAGGGATACCAGCATCTATTTAACAAGGCTTGTTAAAAAATTTACGGTGGTCCCCAAGTCCAAAGATTGGATCTTGTTTGAGGCATTAACAATTTCTTATTGCCCACTTCCTTCTCCTTTTGTCAATTTTGTAAATCCTTCAATCCTATCCCATGTTGTTTGTTTTTAAGGGAGTATGCTAAGTCACCTTGATTTGGCACACTAGGTTATTGGTCTCTGAAGCAATTTTCCTGCATTTAGTTTAAGACATGCTTCATGAGCTCTGGATGTGTCAACATCTACATCCATTTACTCAATTGTATTGGCATCGTCACTTTCACTGGTTTTTGCATGCCTATCATACCATCTGTTTTTTAGGTTGCTCTAGTGGGAATTTTATAGGAAAAAACCAAACAAAATAACTCCTCCCCAATAGACATTTTCTACGATAACAACCACAATCATGGTGTTGACCAGCGTATTCTTATCTCTACATATGTTTTTGCAAAATCATTGTGACTGGAAACAAAACAATAATTATGGCATTCAAGCCTATCCAAAAAGTCTTGAAAGTGTCCAACAAACAATACGCATGAAGTCAATATACTGAGTTCCAATGTAAAGGAACAACAAATAAACTGTTTAATATTAGCGAATTATACAAGATTGAAAAATACTCTAAACATCTTAGGGATGCTCATCTAGTGAAAATGTACACATCTTAGAGCTGCTCATCTAGTGAAAATGTACACAACTCTATCAAACTCCTGCTTATTGACCCAAAACTGATGAACATGACATTATATCAGACAGAAATCTCCCCCATTACTTATCCAACAATATATTTTTGGACCATGGCTCTATGCTCTTCCATGACAAATGCCAAAAAACGGTGTAGGTAGTCTTGATACCACTGAATGACTTCCATGATCATGAGCTTCTCTAATAGAGCCCCTTCTTGAACCAGAGTCTCTAGAGTAGGATTCAGTTGAATAAGAAGTGTTAGATTCATCCCAAACCATGCCAATACCGAATGATTGCTGTCTAGAATGAGGAGAGTGGAGAGGAAGAATTTGACCCTCTGAGAACAGTAAATTTGACTACCCAAGAAATCTTAGCCAGCCGTAAACTCATCATACATGATATTCATGTATATTCCTTATCCTATGTCTGAACCAGTTGCTCTTCTTTCCTCTTTTAGGAACTGTTCAACTAACGGATTGATGTTTCTGTGGCAGCCATAGTGATCAGAATCTCTGCATAATCTCTACTAGCTTTTGGATTTATTAAACCTTGTATTATGCCTACTATGTGGCACCTCAGTTTCTCTGGAGGTAATATCTTGTGCATGAACATCAACTCTTGGAGATACCCCAACATCATATTTAAGACCCATCAAGCTTCCTAAAGTAATGCTTTTGTCAAAGAAGAAGAAACCTTGTATAAACCAGGGATGCTCTTGCATCTAGTGAAAATTCCCATACACCAGGGATGCTCTTGCAACATCTATTTTATGTTTGGACACCAAACATGATTTCAGCAATATGCTTTGTCTCTGTGTATTTCAAAAGAGGTTGAATTATTTTGAGAAAACTTTGCAGAGTATTCCATTGGTATTCTTTTGTTCTCTGATAAAAAGAGGATATTCTCTAGTTTAGGCAATTCATGTTTCTTAAAAGCTGTTGGATGCTCTAAAAGTTCCACTGAATACATGTAAAGAGCCTATCCATAATGTTGAAGGTTAATTTTGGCCTGAGTTGATCGTTGTCCAAAAAAAAAAATCAAGTTCAACCCAAGTTGCATACTGACCAAAAACAAGCCCTCCATCAGTTAATAAGGTAAATCAATTATTTTGACAACTAAACATTGATCAGTGGTTTGTTTCAGGATCTATTATGTTTGCTATAGAAGATCAATGACTGCACCATCTCATTTTCTATGTTGATTTCTTGTTAAATACATGTCTCAATATCACCATGAAAAATAAGAATATATCTTATGTTCAACAGCTTGTCTACTCTCCACGGACCATAAGAGAATTTGCACTTGCAATAACTGCAATTCAAAGATAAAAAAAAATACTTAGCAGACTGGATTGAATGTTCAGTAAAAGCTTCTAATTCAGAATCTGGAATTTGCATGTGCTTGTTACTTTATTGAGGGCATAGAGTTCATGTTTGAATGAAATGTTACATCACCGCAATGCAGCTCAATTAAAACAGCTAAAATGCAAAAGGGAAACTACGAAAGTAATAAATTCATATATGAATTCAAACAGAAATATTTGTTTGGCTAAAATTCAGGGTCTATAAAACAAAGACTACTACAAGATCAATATCTTGGCTGTGAAACGGACATGCAAGATAATGAGCTTATGTTCAGATTCAAAACATGCATTCTTTAAAATATAGAAGAGACAACTTTACCTTGCACAAATTAAGATCACTTCAAAAAATTCCCATCTCCATGACAGTTTAAGATCTGCAAAAGAGTATAATAGAATGACATCATCACTAAGGAGTTTGACAAAGCACAAGCCTACCATAGGTGGATATCACATGGATGACTGCAATAAAAATAGAAAGGGATTAGGAATGTCTAAAATATAGCTCTAAGTTGAAGGCAAGGAAGAAACATAACCTACAATAAATATGTGCACTAGGGATTTCAGTAACCGGATGGAGTAAGGATAATCAATATAAAAAAAACCTGAGATGGGTCATGAAATAACGGTGATCAATGAGGAACATATGCATCTCGTCCATGATTAAAACAAAACCCATGAGGTCCATGAACATGATTCATATTAACAGATATGAAAACCCATCCAAAAAACTTATAATGGGTTATGGACAAAAGCAACGGGGAAGGATAATAATACACAAAAGTCTTTTGGGTTATCATTAACGAGAAAACCTCCATTTGGGCCATCATTAACAACCTTCAATACACAACGAATCAGCAAAATATCCACTTAGTTCACAATTAAAAAGTAGGGAACAATCAAACAGAATACCCATCAAGAAAAACAAGTCTTGATCTAAGCCATAACTAAAAATGTAATAACTGTAATAAGTCAAAACAGACTCCATTCCTCTCATCATTAACAACATTGATGAATCGATATAATCAATGCAACTTCATAAACAACAATGAAACAAAAAAATAGTTCATCAGCAAAACCATTGCTAAATATTTATTTGGGTTAAAGAAAAACAACATCTAAGCATTCATCAAAAGCATAGAAGAAACACAATCAATGGGAATTTAGAAATCTAAGTGTGTGCGGAAATTGGGTTACCTCGGTGTCTAAATCTGATGAAGAGTATGAAGAAAAACTTGGAGAAACAACCACCATGACATTCAAAAATTTGGGCTTTGCAGCTCTGAGATTTTCCATGACTCTAACTCTTAAATTGGAGTGTTGATTCCTGAAAGCCCGAAGAAGTAGATCCAGTTCTCACCATTGATATCAATACATACCATACATGATTTTCAACCCGTTTTTGGCAAATACCCAACAAGATTGTTCATTGTCCCCACAGATCTCAATGAGCCTGAAAAGTGTGTTGTGGAAGGCAATCTAATTATCATTAAATAACATGTATGTTTTTTTGAAGGACTTGGCTACTGTTATTTGGAAATATCATGGAAGGTCCAAGGCTGTACTAACATTTGAAATAAATTATTGTTTTTAAAGAGGTTGTTGGGCTAACTTGTATATGTTGAATCTTTGTAAGCTGCATCAACCCCTGTATGCTCACGCATCCATTTGCACTCAACGCCTTCAAATACCCCAATGTTTCCATACGTGGCAGTTTTTCTAACTAAGAGCACCCATAAACAATTAGTAGTTGAAGCTTTGTACACTATGCCAACTCCCTGATGCTCTTCAACTTCACACATCCATTTGCACACAACTCCTCCGAAGATCCCAATCATTCAATACTTGGAAACTCTTTTAACTGAAAGCACCTGGAAACATATAATTGTTGAATCTTTCTACACTAAAACAACCCCTGTATGCTCTTCAGCCTCACACCTTTGTTTTCCCTCAACACAGCCTCACACCTCTGTTTTCCCTCAACACATCCAAAGATCCCAATGTTTCCAAACTTGGAAGATCTTCTAACTGAGAGCATCCAATAACAATTAGGCATTGAAGATTTGTACACTACGACAACCTCGTCGAGCTCTTCAACTTCACATATCTGTATGCAGACAATTCCTTCAACGATACCAATGCCTTCATAATTTTGTAGCTCTTCTAACTCAGAGCACTCATTAAGCTATAGGAGTTGAAGTTTTGTGGCCTGTGCCACACCTCGAATGCTCGGTATGCGCCCAAACCCTCATGATCGAATGTCCAACTGCGACCAGAAGAAGTTCAATTTTTGTCACATGCGCCAACCCTCGAATGCTCTGTATGCGCCCAAACCCTCCTAATCGAATGTCCAACTGCGACCAAAAGAACATGGCAGTAGGTTGTTTGAGAATTCCTATAGCAAACTTCTTCGACACGCCATTGCAAACCCTATCCGTGGCATTTTCTTATTCGTGAAACACGTGGCATCTTCTAATTCGATGGATGGACGACGAAATCTGTACAGTGTTTTTGAAACTGCCCCTTGGGAAAAAACGCCTATCGACATAAATATTTAATTCAATGATATTTTTAATTCAATTATATTATATAAAAAACAAATTTTCACCTATATTAAATTACTTGAAACATTTTTCCACTTTTTCAATGGCCATTAATCTAATCCATATTTTCACATTTATGTTGACCTAACAACCAACCATACTTTCAAATTAATTCTAACCAATATATCAACCTATATATGAAATCATACTTCGAATTGTCTACAAAATTTAGGTTGGAATTATTTAATATGAAAAATGGTCCAAACGATGCTAAAATTTTGACCAAACTTAAAAACCCAATAACTTTCCTTACAAAGGTCAAAAATATTGATTTGTGTTGTGATCATTGATATGTTATGTTTATGAGTGTTAACTATATGTAAGTTGTTAGTACTGGAGTTGCAACCCTAAATAAACCCTATGTTTTCTTTTGTTTTAAAAAACCTCTTACCTTGTTTTCAAATTTATTGCAATTTTACATTAATTTATATTCCTTCATTAATTTTACATTGCCTTGATCTTTTCCTAAATTTTATTTTATGTGTTCTCTTTTTATTAATAGGTTAAATTTTGGCTCATTTTTATATGGAATTCCTTATAATACTTTCCTTCATTAAAATTTCTATGGTCTATAGTCATTTCATGAAATCATTGCTCAAGGTACATGATAGTTGGGAGTAATGACATTCTGGCAGTGAGCCATTATGAGAATGCATGTATCAACGCTGCCGGAATGTTCAAAAAGTGTATTCAAGATTTTCGCGGTCAAATCTCAATCATGAAAGGATGTGCGAGATGTGGCTTAGTTGTTCAATCCAATGAACCCATTCGCATAATAATGTGATTTGACAAATGTTACAGCCTCATTAAACTGAATGATTGATGCTTCATCATAATCTGTTTCCCTGCATGAATTCATTTTGACATTTGGGTATTCGTATGTTGTTTGAATATGCTGATTTATAATTTGTTCAACATCTGGAGTTAGGTTCATGTTTTTAATATACAACTGCTACGATGAAAAAGATAAGTGGAAAGCTGCATAGATTTGAACCAGTTGATACCAAATGGGCCAAGGAACATCCGCAGTGTGCACATTTGTTGATGAATGCAGGTTGGTTTACTTTCTTTGAAAGGATAACAGGATATAATATCGAGATCTCTCAGGAATTCGCCAGGAAATTCACCGGTACAGTGGTTAACTTTGCTCGTATCAGTTTTGAAGTTTCTGAAACTTCAATTACAGAGGCTACTGGGTTATCTGTAAATGGCGATAAATGATTTAAGAACTTTCCATTTGAGGTTAATATGAATCTATTCCTCCTGCCAGGCCATGAAGGCTTGGATTGGAATAAAGGAATTCATAAAAATGCATTGAGGGAGGAATGGAGACAGGTATTGAGTATCATTCAATGATATGTCACTTGTGAAGGTCAATTAGCAACAATCTATAGATATCATTTAGGTTTCCCCCTTCATGTGGCAGGTATATCAAAGATCAATTCACCCTTTTGTATTCTCAAGATTCTATCTAAGATGGCATTTCAAGTAAGAAACCATCCAGACAATACTTCTCACAGTATTTTTCACCATGGTCTAATTAAGCTATTGATTTTGAAAGAAATAGAAAAGAAATCCTAGACCTAGTTGCATTTTTTGTTTTGGTTAGGATTTAAGATTGAAAAGCCAAAGGATGTAGAAGAACATGATGATTTAGAAACCTCAAAGAATTTGGGAACTTACAAAAGAAAGGTTATGGAGCAAGGGCAACAGGGGTTTGAAGATTCAAACACAAAAATTGGTTCAGATACAGAGCATTTGGTAACGACTCCTAAAACCCCTGGTCTTATAGAAGATATTTCAGTTACGAAGAGCTTGGAAACAACTGTGCTAGAGCCAAATCTCCAGGAGTCAGGAAAACCTATTCTCGGCTCAAAAATGCTAAAGCTGTTAAATGGAGACCTAAGACCAGACCTTCAAATAAATTCCATTTTAATATGAAAATAATTCCCAACCCTGAGTTTAAAAATAAGGGCGCGATTGAGATTGAAGAGTCTACTAGTGAATAAGATGTCCAATCCAAAAGGATTGAAGGTATGTTATCTCGGGCCCTTGAAAGTATTGAAGGAAATATTAAATTAATTCATGATTTACCAGTAGGAAAGTTTGTAGACAAGGGTCAGAAAGTTATTTCTGAATTGAATGAAGGGACTAGCAAAACGCATTCAGGTGTTGTGGAAGATATGAAATATATGCATGCTCAAGTTCTGAAGCATTCTATTGAGGGTCAAAGAATTCTGTCAGGTGAGATTCTGGTTGAAGAGAAAATAGATAAAAACTTGGATATTCTTAATGAGAATTTGCAGGTTGAAGAAGAAACAGAGCTTATGAACCTTAAGAAAGATTTACATCATTACAAGGCTCAAAATTCACACCTAAATCAGTTTAATGATCAGCTTGTTCGTGTTAACCGTATGATAAAACAGGATATGGAAGAAATCAATTCAAATTATGCAGAACTAGTTCGAGTTGCTGCAAAAGCAGTTAAAAGAAGTAAGATGGCCCAAGAAAAAAATGAGAAATTATTCAAACATAATCAAGAACTTCAGGAGAAGGTGCCAGCTATGGAGAAAGAGCTCAATCGACTTCGAAGAAGATCTCGGGCATTAGATGGTCTAACTATGCTAGCAAAAGCTACTGTAACATCTCACGTCATAGGAAATAAATCTTGTTATTTAAGTGGCAGTGCTTGAAGTAAATTTGTTCTAGAGTTTTGTATTTTTGAAAACAGTATTAAATACTTTTTAGCTGGCGACATGTAGTGTTTGTTTGAGTTCAAACTCTTGATCGGGTGGTTGAGAGGAATGTTGTTATGGGAAAAATTGGAAGAAAAAAAAAAAAAGAGAAAATAAAATCATTTCAATTTTTTTTAAAGTCTTTTTCAATTATTTTTTTGGGTAGAAATTTTTTTTTTGGATTTTAAAATAAAATTAAAAACAAAACAAGGAAAAATAAAAACCAAAATTAAATAACCAAAAAACAATCCAAAATTAAAATAAAACATTAAAATTAAAAATTTAAATTTAAAAATAAAATTTTATAATTAAAACAAATATATATTTTTAAATATAAAATTAAAATTAAAAAATAAACAAATAAACAAATTTATAAATATAAATTTTGAATTAAAAATAAATAAAAACTAACCTACCCACAGCCTCCATGACACTTTAAGAGAAAAGTGATTTTCATATCATCAACGCTCATAAAATCACAAAGATAGCAAACCCGTTCCTTCTTAGTTATAGAGCTAATGAGAATTATTTCTTTCTAATCTTAGCTATATTCATCTCTTCTTTGAACTAACTACTATCCAAAGATAATTCTGATCGTCCAAATTATGATTAATGACCTCCTTATAGTATCTTAGTTTTCTTTGAATTTTTTTCTTGGCACTATAATATCTATTTAAACTAGTTTAAAAGAAATAGTATTTTTAACATTATGGATATTCTGCAAAGTCATTTTCATCAATACCTCTATGGTCTAACCAAAACCATCCATGTATCTTTACACCCTGCTCAATTCCAATTCTTATTTTGAACCGATAATCACATATATTCGCGCAGGCGGGGAATGCCTGAGAAATTCATTGCTCGAGCGTTATTGTTTTACATAGATCGTTGGATCGTTGTCATATTAAGGGCCGACGAATACAGTAGCAGTTTGCATGACAAGTCTCTAGATTTGGAAGAAATTCAGGTATTTTCAAGAACTGAAAGAAGAGGCGTTATTGAGTCCATAGTCGGGCTTCTCCCCCCGGACAAAGAAGAGGCGATACTTCATTGTGCTCTCGCCTGGAACGCGAGCTCCGAGTGCCGTGCTCAGCAGGAGAAAAGAATAGCCGCACAAGTGGAACAAGCTACAATCACAGATTTCCTGCTTCCAGGCAGACAGATAACAACTTTTTGCATCCAAGTCCGAAATTGACAATATGCAGCGGATTCTTTCTCATTATATCATTAGTTCACAGCAATCGAATATTAGCACAGACAGGCACAATTTGAAAGATTTTTTTTAAACGAAGGAATCAAAATAGCTTCTGCAACACGAATCCCTGTGTTTCTGTCGTTGCAAAGGTTTGGGATGAATACCTGGCCGAAATTGCCCTTGATCCCATGCTTTCTCCGTCCTTATTTCTGAATCCTATTCTCACAATACCGTCATCAGCTCGTATTTCGCGTGATCGGCTCTACAAAGCAATTCATATATATCTCAAGGTCAAGTTTCACCTCCATTTTAGAAGGGATGAGCTTTCTTTTTCACTTTGCCTTCCTTTTGTTGTAGGATTTTTCACAGGGTTTGAAGTACTCAAATTTTTGAACGGGATTATAAATTTTTGAACTTTGTTTTTCTTTTTGTTTAAATTTAAAGATTTTGAACTCAATTTTGTTTTTCTTTTTGTTTAATTTTAAAGATTTTGAACTCAATATTGTTTTTTTTTTTGTTTAATTTTAAAGATTTTGAACTCATTTTTTAAAAGAAATGAGATTTTTGTTCATTTTGTTTTTCTTTTTGTTGCCAGATCTAAAACTCGAAGATACAGGTGATTCTTTTCATTTTGTTTTTCTTTCTGTTGTCGGATTTTGAACTACGAGATTTTGAATACTCGGCTTTGCACTTCAAAATTGTACAATCTGGATATATCCGACCAAAATTTTCATGATGTATATTTTCTGTGCAGACGCATTCGCAGATGGCAGACCAAGAGAGACAAAATATATGCGGAACTTTGAACTGCCAAAAGCTGTTGAAACAAATATGTGTTCACGCTGTTCAGAACGATCTGTTGCCTTTGCTTATGACAATCATCATCATCATCAGTTGCACGCTTATTCTCCCTTCAATGGAAACAGCTTCCAAAGTAATAATATCAGTGAAGTAAACGAGCATTACCTGCAACGCCAAAGATTCCTCCTGTACACATCGACATGAATAATGTGAGTGAACATGAAAACGGTAGTTTGTCCATGCAGTTGTACTCCTACTATCTTATTTTAACAGAACGACCTACAGCATGAAGGCAGAGGTGGCAAAGTATATGATTAGTAATAGCCACATTAATAATATTATTAATGTGTTTGAATACTAGACTTAATGTGTCAATTTACTTCGAACACATATTAATAATATTATTAATATAATTGTTACTAATAATTCGTGGGCCCATATACATATCTTTGAAATATTAATGGAATAATATTGTTTAATAATTCTAATAAAATACATAATTTAATTGTTTAATCAAAATATATTATTATATTAAAATATTTAATTAAACATAATAATTATAAAATAATTTAATTCATATTATATTTATCACTTATTAATTAATGATTATTTAATTAAAAATATTAATAAAATAATACTATTTAATGATTTTAATGTAATACATATTTTAATTATTTGATTAACAATATTGTTTAATTAAACATTACTTATTTATTAAACACTACTTATTATTTTATAATAAATAATTAAACAAAATAATTATAAAATATTTTAGTAAATAATAATAATAAATAATTAATTAATTAATATTGTTATTTAGTAAGTAAAAGAACAAATAATATTATTTATTAACAAAATATTAAGTAATTAACATAATCTTATTACTTATTATTTTAATAAGTAATAATATTATTTTATAATAAGTAATAATATTATAATATTATAATTTAATATTATTACTTTTTTAAAATAATAATTAATTAAATAAAATAATTTAGTGAATGATAATATTAATTAATTAATTAATTAATATTGCTATTTAGTTAATAATAATATTAATTAATTAAATAATATATTAAATAATTAATTATTATATTATAATTAATTAACATTATGAATTTATTAATATTGGAGATATGTGTAATATTCATATATTTTGAAGATATTTATTAACATTATCATATATTTAACATATAATTTATAATAATTAATTAAAAAATAATTTCATTAAATTATAGTATTATATTATAATTTAATTAAAATAATTAATATAAGTTGATGGTAAATAAGAATATTAAAACAATGATGAATTCATATTATAACAATATAATATATTATCCCCGGATGAGCTTTTATAAGCATTACAATGCGACACAAACTTTAATGAACGCCAAATTTCACATTGTGAATATGTCGCATCTTGGGTTGTGTCGACATATGTGTCACATATTGAGCATTGTCGCAATGCGACATAACCCTTGATGAACACCACAATGCAACGTAGCCGTTGATGAACTCCAGAATGCAACATAAGCCTCGATAAACATCACAACGCGACACAAACCTTAATGAATGCCAAATTTCACACCGTGAATATGTCGCATCTTGGGTTGTGTCACATATTGGGCATTGTCGCAATGCGACATAACTTTTGATGAATGCCACAATGCAACGTAACCCTTGATAAACATCACAACACGACATAAACCTTGATGAACGTCAAATTTCACATTGTGAATATGTCGCCTCTAACCCTTGATGAATACCACAATGCAACATAACCCTTGATAAAAATCACAATGCAACATAAACCTTGATGAACGTCAAATTTCACATATCTTGGGCATTGTCGCAATGCGACATAACCCTGGATGAATGCCACAATGCAACATGATCCTTGATAAGCATCACAATGCAACACAAACCTTAATGAATGTCAAAATTCACATAGTGAATATGTCGCATCTTGGGTTGTGTCGACATATGTGTCACATATTGAGCATTGTTGCAATGCGACATAACCCTTGATGAACACCACAATGCAATGTAACCCTTGATAACCATCACAATGCGACATAAACTTTGATGAATGCCAAATTTCACATTGTGAATATGTTGCATCTAACCCTTGATGAATGCCACAATGCAACATAACCCTTGATAAACATCACAATGCGACATAAACCTTGATGAACGTCAAATTTCACATCTCAGGCATTGTCGCAATGCGACATAACCCTTGATGAACGCCACAATGCAACATAAGCCTTTATAAACATCACAATGCGACACAAACCTTAATGAACGTCAAATTTCACATTGTGAATATGTCGCATCTTGGGTTGTGTCACATATTGGGCATTGTTGCAATGCGCCATATCCCTTGATGAATGCCACAATGCAACGTAACCCTTGATAAACATCACAATGCGACACAAACCTTAATGAATATCAAATTTCACATCTTGGGCATTGTCGCAATGCGACATAACCTTTGATAAACGCCACAATGCAACATAAACCTTGATAAGCATCACAATGTGACACAAACCTTAATGAACGTCAAATTTCACATTATCAATATGTCATGTCTTGGGTTGTATTGACATATGTGTCACATATTGAGCATTGTTGCAATGCGACATAACCCTTGATGAACGCCACAATGCAACATAACCCTTGATAAACATCACAATGCGACATAAACCTTGATGAACGCCAAATTTCAGTTTGTGAATATGTTGCATCTAACCCTTGAGGAATGCCACAATGCAACATAACCCTTGAGAAACATCACAATGTGACATAAACCTTGATGAACGTCAAATTTCACATCTCGAGCATTTTCGCAATGCGACATAACCCTTCACGAACACCATAATGCAACAATAAGCCTTGATAAACATCACAATGCGACACAAACCTTAATGAACGTCAAATTTCACATTGTGAATATGTCGCATCTTGGGTTGTGCCGGCATATGTCTCACATATTGGGCATTGTCACAATGCGACATAACCCTTGATGAAATTCACAATGCAACATAACCCTTGATAAACACCACAATGCGACATAAATCTTCATGAATATCAAATTTCACATCTTGGACATTGTCGCAATGCGACATAACCCTTGATGAACACCACAATGCAACATAAGCCTTGATAAGCATCACAATGCGACACAAACCTCTACTAAAAGAGAAGAGAATAAGTCAAGAATCTTTCATTCTTCTAATGTTTCTTGTGATGGTCCATTTGTAAGAAATGCAATAGAGAGTAAAATATAAATGCTTATTTTAGCAAGCATGAATGCTTAGATTTTACTAATTATATCACTTTCAATGAAACTTCACATTTTCAATATTAGAGCAATGAATAAATGCTTACATGGTATTTGTTAATATAGTCTTTGTTAATATTCTTGCTTGAGAAACCATATAATATAATATTTCTTGATATTTATTATAAAATATATATACTTTTCTTTAAATTGTATCTATAATAATATTTAAATTAATTATAAAATTGGATTTTTTTATTATTAGTTTATATATTATTAACTAATTAAACTTTTATTTTTATCAATGCATTAGAACTTTCATTTTTTCAACATATTATAAATATCAATATTATGCGACGCAACACATAATTGAATTGATAAAAGTGTATAAACATATTATGAATATATATAAATATTGTGTGACGCAACACATAATTGAATTGGTAAAAGTGCATACATATTATGAATATCAATATTATGCGACGCAACACATAATTGAATTGGTAAAAGTGTATACATATAAAAGTGTATAAACATATTACAAATATCAATATTATGCGACGCAACACATAATTGAATTGGTAAAAGTGTATAAACATATTACGAATATCAATATTATGCGACACAATTGAATTGGTAAAAGTGCATACATATTACGAATATCAATATTATGCGACGCAACACATAATTGAATTGGTAAAAGTGTATACATATTATGAATATCAATATCATGTGCAACACATAAAAGTGTACAAACACATTACAAATATCAATATTATGCGACGCAACACATAATTGAATTGGTAAAAGTGTATACATATTATGAATATCAATATTATGCGATGCAACACATAATTGAATTGGTAAAAGTGTATGCATATTATGAATATCAATATTATGCGATGCAACACATAATATCGCAATTTGTAAATCACTCCCTTGTATACTTTAACTAAAAGTGCACAAACACATAATTATCAATATTATCTTGGTTTAAATATGGCCATGTATATTCATCTTGAAGTTTCTTTAGATGGGTTGAGCATCAATATTTTCATAATGAGATAACTTGAATGAGCATGGGTACTCAATTTAATATGGCCATTGTGAGTTAGTATAAACTATTATAAAAAAATTGATAAAATATACTTAACAATGTTATTCTAATGATAATGTTGCATTACCATTTACCTAAATATCACACTATACCATAATCATTAAATAACCAATATAATCAATATAAAATTATTCAAATTATAATTAACATAAAAATAATAAATTTTTCATTATTAAACAAATATAGTTAATATAAATTAGCACAACCACATTAAATATTTAATTAATAAAATAACATAATAAATTTATGTTGATTTATTCAAATAATTAAAAATTTATAAGTCAATAATCAAATTGTGTTTTTTTTTTCCCCGAAAAAAAAACGTAATTTCATTTCATCCATGGAGTACGAAATTACAATGATCAACACACTCATCTAGAGTGGAGTATAGAACTGCAGTGACAATCACCCTGTAGTGTGCCCAAAAAATAGCTCAGATGTTCTCACTACGTGAGCAATAACATCTTTTACAATATGCAAGTATAGACTTCTATTGTATCTTTACAATACGGGTATTTGACAGTTACAAAAATAATTTCAAATTTTATAAACAAAGTTGTTTATGTAAATAACTGTTTGTAGTATATCTGACTCCTCAAAAATATAAAACCTGTTGTAATAACCAGTAACAAAAAACCCATAATCAGATCATTCTATGAACGGTCTGTGAAAGAAGGCATGCTCATTTCCATTCAGAAATTCATATATTTTCCAAGTGTCGACCCCCAAAGTGAGCCCTTCTTTTGAGGCCTTGTTCGCCTCAGCATTGTTCTCACGATAAATGTGCCTGCAAGTAAAAGATTCCAAAGTGAGAGTGACGTCCTGAATTTGTCCCAAAATAGAAGCAATCTTCCGACTGCTGCAGGTGTATGTGCCATTAACCCAATTAACCACATTCAAAGAGTCTCCAAAAACATTAAGTTTATGGATAGAAAGTTCCACAGCAAAAGAAATCAACAGTTTGAGACTTAGAATCTCTGCCCAGTTGTTTGTTCCCCTCCCAAGACCAAAAGACATCATATAGTAGTGAACCAGAGAAATGTAAAGAACAGCCCCTCCCCCACATAGTTCGTTTTGGCAGGCCCCATCAAAAAAACCCCATGGCTGGGATCTATCAATTTCCACAGGTTGTATAATACGATGACTAGGTGCCTGACAAGCCCGCTTAAGAGCTAGGAATAGCCCACAACTGTTAATAGCCACTTGAGCCGGAGTTCCCAGTTTGTCTTTGAACAAACCACTATTGCGCATGAGCCAAATACCCCAGATCACCACCGGGGGAAGAGCTTTAAAGCCTTTCAATGCAGCATTGTTTGTCCGCCTTCTCCAAGCATCTTCAAACGTGTTTCCTTCCCAAGGCAGAGGTGTTTTTAATATTCTGGATAAAATGCTCCAAACCTCATTTGAGAAGCGGCACTGCAAAAATAGGTGTGGTATAGTTTCCCCATACAGATTGCACAGGTAACATCTGCTAGGATCGTGAAAGCTGCGTTTCTGCAAATTTTCCCACGTTGGAATCCGATTAGCCAAAGTACACCACAAGAAAAGTTTGGTTTTGGGTGGGCATTGTAGTTTCCAAACCGTTTTCCACCACCAAACCAGATCTCTTGGCTCAAAATACTCACTAATCCACTGATACCCACTTCTTGGTGTGTAATTCTCGGACGGGTCCCCATCCCAGATAAGAGTGTCATCTTCCTCGATCAAGAAAATTTGTTCCCTGCAAAGTGCTCTTAAGTACTGACTTAATTCATCCACCAGCTCCACTCTTAAGCCGAATGATTCTGCCCTTCTCCAAACAGGTCTTTCCATCCATACATTCTCCACATCCGCTAACTGACTAAGAAAAAGTATTCCCTGTTGCCTCAACGCCTCCATCAAACCTTCAGACAGTATGTGTTGAGCTTCACATCCTACCCAGGGATCGCAACCAATCCTCACCCTATGTCCATTGCCAACATCCCAGGCAAGGTTGTGCTCAATGACATCAAATGAGGTCACCAAGGCTTTCCAGATGACCGAATCACCACAATGTCCCTTGTGAGGAGACCTAATCCAATCTTCCACATTGTCGGGCTCAATGTATTTCTGCAACATAACCCTAGCCCAGAAGCCATCGGACTTAATTAGACGCCATCCACACTTAGCAGCCAAAGCCTTAGAGAAGTGAAAAATATTCTTTAGACCCCACCCCCCCAAAGCTTTTGGAGCTGCAATTCTGTCCCACCTCACCCATGGGGTAACATGGACATCTTCCTTTCCATTCCACAGAAAATTAAAGCATATCTTCCTTGCTGCTTCCAAAATCCCTTTAGGGATCCAAGCAAGTGACATCCAATATACCGGGATGGCTTCCAACACCGTCTTAACAAGAACAAGCCTCCCTGCACGCGAGAGCCACCGAAAACTCCAACACTTCAACCTCTTTTCCAGCTTCTCCAACAACCAGGCCCAGTCCTTTTTTAAGTAGTCATTAGGCTTCAAATTGAATCCCAGATATTTTAACCCATCCGATAGATTAAGAATCATGAAGGGAAATGAAGTAGCATATAACATGTATTCCTCCTCCCTCAAAAGAGAGACAGTAAGAGTGGATTTCCCCTCATTAATCTCCATTCCAGTTGCAGTTGAGAAGAGTTTCAGAATCTCTTTGAGTTTTTCAGCGTCCAATCTAGAGCCAGAGCAAAAGATCAAAATATCATCCACAAAGAGCAGGTGAGTAAGAGAAAGGCTCAGCGCCACCATTATCCCCTCGAATTCTCCATCCCGTTTTGCTTCCTTGATAGCTCTACTCAGACTCTCGGCCACCAACAAAAATAATAATGGAGAGAGGGGACATCCCTGTCGTAAACCACGACCAGAATGAAAGAACGGGGTCGCTGCTCCATTCATTAAGACAGAGTAATATACAGTAGTAATGCAGCTCATTATCTAGCGAATAAAGCCAATCTCAAAACCTAAATGGATAAGCATGAGACGGATATACAACCAGCTCACCTTATCAAATGCTTTGGACAAATCAATTTTGAGAATTTCTCCTTTCAGTTTTTTCGTCTTAATGCTGTGCAATCCTTCCTGAGCAATTCCAATCGCCTCATGAATCTGATGCCCTTCCAAGAAACCAAACTGCTCTTCTGAAATGTGAGTAGATAGAATAGGTTTAAGCCTTCTAGCAATCACTTTAGTGACAATCTTGTACACACAGTTACATAGTGAGATTGGCCGGAAGTCGTTTAAGGAAGAAGGAGTATCCACCTTAGGAATAAGTGCTATGAATGTGGAGTTGATGCTGGCTGGCACCCTGCCATTTCTCCTCGAGTCCTCAATAAGTTCAAGTAGATCATTTCCGATGATATCAAAAAGAGAAATTAAAAATTCAATAGTTCACCCATCGGGCCTAGGGATCTTATCCTTCTGAAAACTTCCCAAAACCTCCTTTAATTCCTCTCCAGTAATGGGGGCCATCAATTTCCTGTTATCCTTCACTTCCACAAACCTTGGGAATAGCTGGGCTACCTGAATCACCTCTTCAATATTCACTCTCTCACTGGCTTTGAAAAGATCCCTGAAATGAGTAACCCCAACAGAAGCCAGCCCATCGAAGGTAGTCATAGAATTGCCTTCTGCATCCTCAAGACTCCATATAGTATTAGCAGACCTTCTTCCTTTTGCATAAGCATGGAAGAATTTGGAATTTTCATCCCCACTTTCCAACCAGATGGCCCTGCTTTTCAATCTCCAAGTCTCCTCGTTCTGAAGAAGTATTCTGTTCCTCTAATTTTCCAAAAGAGCTAAGTGTTCCTTAGACGTCAGAGAGCTGTAACCACCACCCACCTCTTCAGAAATAGAGGCAATTTCTCCTTCAATTGCTTTTAGGACCCTATCGTCCCTCCTCCTCTTCTCAGCATCCCAAGCTTTTATGGGTTCCTTAAGTGTTCTAAGATTCTCCACAAAATGAAAATCTACTGAATGAATCGACTCAGAATGATAAGGTAACCAATGCTGCTGTATCAGCTCCAAGAAAGTTGAATCTTCCAACCAGACTTTATTAAATTTAATAGGAGCAGGAGGTTTATTTGGACCATCTTTCATCTCCAAATAAATTGGATCATGATCAGAGTTTCCCCCCGATCCAATCCATTGTCGTACAAAGAAAGTTGCCTCCACTAGATGCTCAGAAAGGAGAAAACGATCCAACCTCTTTGCCACACTGTCCAATCCAATTCTCTTATTCCTCCAAGTTGGCTTCAAAAGTACAGGCTCCACATCAATCCAGTTGCCTTCAACTAACTTCCGAACAAAAAATTTTGTAAGGGGATCCACATTTGAGTGCGGCCCCCAAACCTCCGCATGACCCAGAGAGAAATTTAGATCACCCCCCAATACCATAGAATCCTCGCTGAGCAGGTTCCTTCCCAGCAGAGAGGTCCAAAACTTTTCCCTCTCACAGTAAGGGCCATAGATATTAACAATAGTAAAAATACGTTCAAAATCCAAGAATTTACATGAAATTCCCAAAATCGACTACATCCCCCACTAGGAGGATACACACACCTTAGCCGTGTTCCAACCAATCACCAAACCTCCGGACCGACCCCTAGCATCCAAGGCTTCAAAGCACCACCCCGGAAACCAAACCTTAAGACGATCAATAGCTTCATCACCGCCACACATAGTTTCTTTTAAAAGCAGAACATCAGGATGCTCAAGGAGCAGCATCCGTCGCAAGGCTGGTCTTTTGGAGGGAGCAGCGAGACCTTGACATCTAAAAGACATAATCTTCATCACAACCCATCCTTATGGGCAGTCACTGCTCTAAGTGCCCTTTCAATTGAAAGTTGTGTTCCATTCCTAAGGTCTGAGCGCGCTCTGTTCTTAGAATGGGAGATGAAAGACTTCCTTCCTCTGGTTTTAGGTTGTTTAGGTTTTTCCTTCCCTAGACCTCCTCCAGTGGCTTTATTCATGGAGCGCAAAAAATAACCAGACTCCGAAGAGCTGGTGGGTGTAGAGGTCTCAGCCATCACTTGAACAAGTACAGGGGAATCATCATAAGGAACAGGGGAAGGACATTCAATCCGAACAGTTTCCAACACAAGGGCAAAGCCATCACCCTGTAGAGAAGGAAGAAGAGCCAACGACTTTGCAGAAATATGTAAATTCCTAAATCCATCCACCCAATCGAGTCCTGGAAGAGATAAGTTTTTAATAAAAAGACTGAAGGAAGGGTTTATAAAGGGAGCAGAAAGAGTACCAGCCACAGTGTCTGAATCCCGAGACAGAGAAAGCAAGGAGACCTCCGATGTCTTGTCCAAAGTCATAAAGCGTTCGTTCTCTGCTGTGCCCGAAAAATCATTCGACTCAGGTACAATGCCATCCTCCACCTGAATGTTCTCGACATCCACTACTTCATTGAGAATCTCCTCAGATGGACGATCCTTGTCCTGCTCTCCCAGTGCTTCTTCTCCCCATAATTCCCCTACCTCCTTCTCCACAGACCTCCTTTTCAAATTCTTGCCAATCTTCATACTAACCGGTAAAGAGCATTCAACGGTCGGGTGCCCATATTCATGACACCTTCTACATCGATACGGCACATTTTCATAGTCCAATGTTTGTGTGAAACAGTAAGGTCCCCATTTCAAATCCATGCTTTCAAATAACCCCTCCCTTACATTTATGCTTACCAGGATCCTGGCCACCTTCTGGATTGTCGTTGTTTGGAATGAGAAGTCGGCTTCCAAATAAATTCCCAAAAGATTACCAATGCTCCTAAAATGATCCTCAGCCCAATAATGTAGGGGTAGCCCAGGTAGCCTTACCCATAGAGTAATAGTATCCAATCTTTCACGGCTCGCGTCAAACAACGGATTCCACGGCTTGAGTAGTAGAGGAGCCTTGAAAATTGACCAGTTCATGCTAAGCGCCCATACTGCATGTGCTTCAGTGTTGAAATGGAATGCAAACCAACCTCTCGAGAGGTCCACAATCCGCGGTACATACCCACAATGTCCCAGCCCAACACCGGTAGCCCACTGAATCATTGATCTAAGGCTCACCGCCCTGCCATAAACCCTGCCCACCAGCACAGATTTAACCATTTCAACTATCTGCTGGAAGCCGATGTCCTCTCCCAGAGCGTAGTTCGGGGCTTTTCCCGTGTTCTTGATCCACCTCCTACGCGTCTTCGCCCGGGGACTCTTTGAACCCTCAAAACCTGCACCACAGCCTGCAGCCTTCCTTGCCGAGTCTCCATCCGGGCTAGAGAAGCCCCGTTGTTCCACCCAGTCCAGAGCCGTAGCACAGTTACCTCCCTGCGTGGCCCTGCTACCATACACCCCCATTATATCCTCCCATGTAATCGACACCCCGCTTAACTCCCTCATCGGAGTTTCAAGAGAGTCGTCCGAAGAAAGCAGGAAATCTGGAAGGTCTCCTATACCCACACTTACAGGTTCCGGAGAGAGTGAGCACGGGACCTTAACACCCCAAATTGTATCAACTCTGCCCGTCGATACAAACCCCTCACCATTCCTGTCCTAGAACGGAGATGCCAACAGGGAAGGTGCCAAAGAATACACTTGAGAAGCCCGCCCAGCAGGAGGAAACAAACCCTCGGTCAGTTGGTAATCCGCTACACTGCCTCCACCAAAACCACCATCTCTGCTCATAAACCGAGAATCGCCAGGTGGAGAGCTCCAAATATCCCGATGCCGCAGCGTGTCGCTGCCATAATCCACTTCATCCATCTGATCCATACCGTGTTATTCGAGAAGCTACCAAAAGGGGAAGTGGGGTAGAAAGAAAACAGTAAAAAAATACTTACCCCTGTAACACCTGCTAAACTGACCTTGAAACCATAGCAATGTTTCCTAGGAATCCGTGCCATCCCCTGACGCCATTGACGGCCTGCTGCCATCTGCAGTGGGCATGGCTGGCGCCACTATCACTGTTCAAACCCTCGCCGCCATCCATAAGTTTTCATCTGTCACTCTTCAGATATTCGTGTTACTCTATAATCAAATTGTGTTAATAATTAAATCTATCTATTTCTTTTAAAACAATTGATAAATATAAATTTATTTAATTTATATATTTCAACAATTAAAAATATATATATAATAAATAAAATAAAAAATATATTATGATTTTTTTTTTATTCTTTTAATTTTATAAAGTGAATCTATTTATTTCATTATCATAATTTTGTAAAAAAAATTATCTAATTTTAAATTTTTATTATTTCAAAATTACAACTCAATTAATTAAAGTATTGTTTTATTAATAAAAAAATATTGAAATCTAATCACTAATTTTTTTTATTTTTAAAGAATAGTCTAAGAAAATCTAATATAAAGTGTATATCACAACAACTCTATACTAATATCATTTGACAATTAAATTTTAATGATTTTCTTAATCTAAACATCATTATTTAAAAGTATTGAAAATTAAAATTTGCACAACAACTCTATACTAATATCATTTGACAATTAAATTTTAATGATTTTCTTAGTATTGAAAATTAGAATTTGTATATTTTAAAATAAGTTTATGTTAAATTAAATATAATAAGTGTTAAAAAAAAAATGTAAAATACAAAATAAACAAACACATTAAAATTGAAGTTAAAAAAAAAAAAATTAAATAAAACATTTTTTTATTAAAACAAATGAAATATAAAAATATATTTTTAAATATTTTAAATTTCATAATCTAATGAAATATAAAAATCTAATCTAAAGTCTAAATCACAACAATTTTATTAATATCATTTGAAAATTAAATTTGGATGATTTGTATATATTAAATGAAAAATAAATTTATATTTTAAATTAAATATAATAAAACAAAGACATGATTTTTTTTCATTTAAATAAAGATATAATTATTTTTTCATTTAATTTTTTAACAAGATTAATAATTTTATATTTTTTATAAATAAGAGTTTATTATATTTTGTAAAATTGATTATGTTATATGTTGTATAATTGAAGTATGATATTATATAAAAGTATGGTAAAATATAGTAATAAGTTTTTTAATCAAATTGTAAAAATATAATATATGATATTAAATAAAAGTATGGTAAAATATAGTAATAAATTTTTAATCAAATTGTAAAAATAAAATGCATAAAATTATAAAAATAAAATGTTTTTAGTGATAGTTTATGGATTATGTAACAATAAGAAAATTAAGTAATTAATAATATACTTGTATTATATTATTATATTAACAATAAAAAATTTATAAATCATTCTATATCATATACTATATAATATAATTGAAATAGCCACTTTAATATTAAGAAAATGTTGAATTATATATTATATAATAATAATATAATAAAATACATGTGAACTTTAAACTTTCCATTACAATTAAATTACAATGTATTATTTTCAATTATTTTATATTCTTAAAATGTAAAAATTTTACATTTTGTTTAATTAACTTTAATTAACTAAATTAATCAATATAACCAATTTTATACTCCTAAAATAATTTATTTTACATTTTGTTTAAAAAACTTCAACAAACTAATCTAGTCAACACAAGTATTAGGACATATTAACTAAATTACAATGTGCAATTTTCAATTATTTTACACCTAAAATTATTTATCTTTTGCTTAATTAACTTCAACCAACTAATATATAATCAACATAACTAATTTTACACTCATAAAATAATTTATTTTAAATTTTGTTTAACTAACTTTAACTAACTAATCTAGTCAACATAAGTCTTATGGCATATTAATTTTATGCTAAGTTGATGTATAATAGTGTGTTTAGCAACTATGTTGATGTTAAATTCCAAACCTAATTAAAAAAATGAAGCACTATGCAACAAACTCAAAGAAAGAAGGCATGTAATATTAAATTATTTCTTTTATATAAAAGACAAAATAAAAGTGCACAGGAATTATATGGAATGAGCATTCATAAAGCGGGTTTTTTTATTGAATGATCCATCATGGGCTGTCTTTGTAGAAACACTATACCAAATGTAGAACCGTTCGATTATGTCTTTATATTATTATTATTTTTTTAAACAAAAGCCACAACCAAGACATTAACCCTAACCATGATTATAAATATCTACAACACTCCTAGTAATTCCCTAGATATTCTATTGCTTATTCAAATGTAAACTTTGATACTATTTTTGTAACCCTTCATACAATCATTCAATTTCCCAAGGCTGTAAGTCTTGGGCATCAACATTAGTCTTAGTCAAACATGCATATATCTTACAAACCATAATAATTTTGTGCAACTAGTGAAGGGTTATAAATATAGATATCGATGTTAAACATCGAAAACCAAAATAAATTTAAAATCATTATCTAAACTAGTATCAAATCAATGACTCACCCATTAAAGTAACCTTAGATATAAGATCCAATTTAAATAAATATTATCTAACCTGTGACAAAGATTAATAAAGATGCATAAATCACTTATTTAATTAAACCCAATTTAAATAAAGAGTACTAAACTACCTTTTATAAGACCCAATTTAAATAAATATTGCTAAATCACATGTCTAGACTCTTAGTAGGAACAAATATTGCCATAAAGATAAGGGCCAATTTAAAAAATATTACCATGTTACGTTTGAGCAAGTAAAATAAATAATTGGCCATTGCCCAAACATTCTAATTAAATTACATATCGACAGTATCATTAAATTGCAATGTAGTGCATTTAACAAATGGCCAAAAAAATTTAATTTTAATTTTTTAAATAATTTTTAGCAAACCGATTACTATAATCCCTACCTTGAAATCACATTATTAAAATTTGTATATATTAAATTAAATATAATAAAACAAAAATATAATTATTTTTTTCTTTTAATTTTTTAATAGAACGAAATCACATTACTTACAAGTAAATATCACATTGAAAAGAAAAATAAACAAAACCAAAACTAAATATCTCAATTATACAATAAAAGAAAACCTTATTTATATAAAAACCATTAGTGTACATTTGACCACGATTTTATACAATAAAACAAAACCTTATTTATATAAAACCCATTAGTGTACATTTGACCACGGCTTCCCAAACTGAAATGTTTTCTTTAATTATGATGTTTTTTCTTCATATGAAAAAACAATACTTTATTAAAAGTATAAGAGATCTAAATAGCAAAAGAGAGATCAGCAAGTACTACATTTATCTAGTTATCCAAATCTGAGACCATTCTCAATCTCCCAAGTACTATATCGGGATATACCAATCCTTCACTGCGTTAATAACAGAAATTCGATTCAAAAAGTAAAATGGAGCCAAAAGAAAATGAGAAGTGAAAGATAATCTACCAATAACTAGAATCGCAAAAATAAAACACTACAAAAATTTAAGCCCCAAAAATGTGCCACGGGCCAAAAACCTCTAGAAGGAGGTCGGGTACCCTCAATGATTTCAGAATTATGATGTTCATTATGTGTCACCGCTTCCACCGATAACATAAACTAAAAGTTACATATGCCTCTACTATTTTCCCAACCTCAAATCTTTCCCTTAATTATGATGTTCATTATGTTTTGTTTATTTTATTGTCACAAGGCTAGGCTTGGTCCTTAATATTACGAGTACGACCGTGATGATGAGGCAGGCCGTCGGGAACTGTTTCGAATCTAATATTCATCGAAACATCATGGCTCATTATCAGCACAAGAAATCTCCATAATATATATTTTAAAAGTTAAAGTTTGATAACAAAAATGCCAATTAGATGCCTACAAAAATATTTCTCTTTGAAATGCCAATGTTGAAATAAGTTGTTTGACAAACTCGTTCATATGACCTATCGCCTTATCTGGCCCAACAGATTCCAATTTCTTCTACTATTAAAATATAATATTATGTGATAATTCAATCTCGTCCTGTGTAGAGAACAGAAAATAACATTTCAACGCCTCTAAAGAAAGGTGATCCAAGCTACACAAATTGATGTGAACTTCAGCTCGTCAATCGTGTCTATATTTTTCTTAAAAAGATTTAAAAGATAATCTTGATATACAAATTAATAAGATTTCTAAGAGATTATTTGAATATACACATGAATATCTTACAGAGGTTCCTCATCTCACCGACAAGTGAGGCTGGTTCAAGATGATGTAGTCAAGAAAAACGTGGAAATCATGAGAAACTGATTTGTTTAACTCTGTAGCAACGCTAACATAGAAACTGCAGAGGTTGGCAATTGTGATGTAACCGTCCTTTTAATGTTGCAGTTATCTTACACGATTCCCTCGTTTAGCCATGCAGGCAGCCTCCGCAATGGCGCCCAGTCTGCAACGGCCGCCGCGCCAGATCTTTGTCTCACGCTCTTATTGTTTCTCTGCTTTTCGACTTCGCCTAAGGTTGATCTTACTCTGACGCGCCTCTCGCCTCTCGCCTCCCTGCTTCAAATCTAGCATACAGAGACAGAAAGTATTATTAGACCATTAGGAGCTATAAATCTAGGTTTTAGTATACAGAAATGGTGAGAAGCTATAAACGACAACCGCAAAAAAAATTGGAAAAAAAAAACGCAATGCCAAAAAACATTCACCACAGAAAGCTTTGAAAAGTCGGTTTCACACCTCATCTACAAAAGAGAAATCGAAAATCCTACCTCGTGTCGCAAAGAAAACAAAGCGCAAAACCAAGTGAATATAGAAACGATTGTTGAAGAGCCAGGGATTTCAATGGACGGCCATTGAGATTTAAGTTTTCTTGTTGCTAAACAATTAGGAATTTCATTCTCCTATAGGAATAGAAGTGTGACTGTGCTGATTTCATTCTCCTCTGTCAATTCTATTCCTGCCGTCGATTACTTAATTGATATTTTGTCTAGTTAATTTTCTTCTTCCTTTCCTTAAGCCTCGGGTAATAAAATATTTCCAGCTTTAAGCAGAGAGACAAGTAGAATTTTGTTAGATAACCACAAAGATATTGTAAAGCTCCTCCAAGAATTTTTCATTAAGGAGATCTGATAAGCGTAGAGTTGGATTTTGCTAAAATATCAGCTTCAGAGACTATTGATCCCTTCATTTGGTTGTTACTGTGCACAAGTGCCAAGGGATGGCATTGGAGAAGTTGGAGACAGATCTTTCCAAGGCATTTGGCTATGGCATGGTATATGTAGCCCTTTCCTGCGTAAGGAATTTAGATGGGCCGAAGCTGACAGGATTTAAACAATCTAAGATCAAAGCACACCCAGCCGTGCTTGAGTTCTATAAGAAACTTACCAACTCCTTGGATGATAAAGAAAAGAAATCAATCATGTAGCCACGCAAATCTGTAAATATAAACATTTTAATTTAAAAGAAGTTGAATTTTGAAATTAAATTTAAATAATTTTTTTGTTATCAAACATGCTATGAAAGCTATTTGTATTTCGAGATGGAATCATGAGTTTATATACACATTCAAGAGAGGACAAACCTACATACACAACTCTATAATCACTGTTTACAGCTATGAAATGATGTCCAATATAAGCTATATAAGCCTACATACACAACTCTGTATTCACTGTTACAGCTATGAAATGGTGTCCAGTGAGTAGCTTCCACAATCCTCACAAAATTGGCAACTACTAGAATTGATCAACAGCACTCTCCAAATCTACCAAGACGACATGCTCGAAATAGCACCTGGAACTATTATCCCCGCCTTGCTCTTCATTTATAACCATACGCACGGGATTTTTATCTTGATCACTTTTAAGGTTCTTCAAATAGTCATGTTGTTTTATCCCCTGAAAAAAATCTCCTTTTCAAATTTCAAACAAGTGACCTCTGATCTGGGTGGCATTATTAGCTTTCATACATCTCTGGTAATGTGACTTCGGTTGGAATATAGATTTGTGATAGGTAGATGACAATATTATAGAACCTTTTTTGGGTCTGACTATTTATTTATTGCATCTAGATGGAAGTATTGTAGAATCTATCTACCTATCATGTTGAAATACTATATTCTATAATTTTACAGTGAAGTTGTTTTCTTAAATCCTGTACTATTCTATATCGACTTCAATTTTACAGTGAAGTTGTTTCCTTAAATCCTGAAAATTACAGGAATGAGATAATTTTTTGCAACGTAGTAGAGTAGATTCAAATTATTATATTTTTCTTAAGGATATAAGAAACATTAATGGTCAAGACAAGTTGACACATATTTGGCCCATCGTCTGTCCATAAAACAAACAAGACAAGTTGCAGAGACATATTAGGTTACCGTTGTTAGTCCATAAAACAAACAATTTTCTATGGTAGGTAACTAATAGAAAAATCCTCATGGTGAGTATCTTAAAAGAGAGGGGAGAGGTATTGTTAACAAGGCTAATGAGAATACAACAATCACCCAAATTTAAATTTTAATTAGTAAGTATCCAGACAAGAAGGGTAGGTCATGTCATGGTCAATGAAAATATAGAGACTAATATGCAATGATATGCAATATAGGCTGGTTGAAATGTGGAGCGCAAAAACCTTGGACACCCTCATGGATGCTGGGGACTAATACATAGCACTATCGTTACACAGGGACTTCATGGAATATGTTTATGGCTATGTTGCAATGAGAGAGACATTAACTTTACTAGCCAATGGGAGAATAGTATGTGCAAAGAAGCGAGTAAAAGTTTATGATGTTTTGTGTGGCCTTGCAATTCGATATAGACAAAAGCGACGAGAATTGGTTGCTTGGCATAGGCCACCATCCACAAATTTTTCCCCACTGAAGATGAGAGAAGGCGTTGCAAAGGAATATAAAGTGGCCATAATGATAGCCAAGATCTGATGGCAGATCTCATTTTCTTAAAACTTCTTGTTAGTGGGTGAAATCAAATTTCGGAAAAGAAAATATTAGACCGTTGAAAGCAAGCTCACCCTTCAATGCCAACTCAGTTTTTTCTGTCAGTTGGTAGATAGAATGTAGGCGATGAATTAAATGAAAGAGGCTTCTCGATGAATCCATCTTCTCACCGACAACAACGGAAGGCTCTAGACGCCTTTAATTCTGAAAAACCTCTATTGTATTTTTATTGATGTATTGTATTGGTAGGGCGAGCTAGTTGAGTGTGTTGTATAGTGAAGATAATGCTGAAGTAAATGAAAACAGAGTTCATGCCCAATTATGTGTTTGTCTGTGCGTGTGCGACTGCACTTTTCTGCGTATACTCTGTTCTGAATTTGACCGTGTTCCTGAATGCATATTCTTCAAAGTGTTGTGTATTTATCTTTAATATAGTTATCAATTCATTTTAAAGTTTCAAATATGTTGTTAGCTTCTGTAATCTACATGTTGGTGCAAGGTTTTCAACGTGAGTGAAGGATTCTGCATTGCCGGTACGGAAGCAGTAAAGGGAGAACAGAGCAGGCCGCTATAGGTGAAGGCATAGAGATAAAGGTTTTTCTTTTATCAGAGACAGTGTTTAATACTCAACAACTGGTATCAGAGTGGAAGCTGCAACATGGAGGTCACTGCCATGAGTGACATGGAGAAGTTCAATGGGGCAAATTTTGCCTTATGGAAATCCAAAATGGAGGATATATTAATTTTGAAGGACCCGTTTTTACCAATTGAGGGATTGGCAAATAAACCCTCATCGATGATGGATGAGGATTGGAATAAGCTTGACAGGAAAGCTATTGCCACAATCCATCAATACTTGACCAACAACATCTACTTCAATGTGGTTGGGGAGAAGACAGCAGAGGCTCTATGGAAGAAGCTGCGTGATTTGTATGAGAAAAACACAGCTTCCAACAAAGTGTTCTTGATGAAGAAGTTGTATAACCTCAAGATGAAGGAGGGTGCTTCAGTTGCAGAGCACTTAATTGAATTCAACATAATTACCAGCCAGCTTGCCTCTGTCAAAATAATCTTGGATGATGAAATCAGAGCCATCCTACTTATGTGCTCCATGCGAGACAGTTGGGAGAATTTGATAGTAGCCATAAGCACTTCAGCACCTGCAAGGACCTTGAATTTGATGATGTTAACAGCAGTCTAATGAACGAGGAGCTGCGACGGAAATCAGTGACAGAAAACTATGGAGGAGAAGCTCTAAGCCTAACTGATCGTGGCAGGAAAATGGATCGAGGTAGACAGGGGCGTTCAAAATCAAGAAAAGGAAGACTCACTTGCTTTCATTGTGGAAAACCAGGACACATGAAGAAGGAGTGTTGGTTTTGGAAGAGAGAGCAGAAGGAGCAAAAATCGACCAACACAAACCAAAGGTCAGCCAACACAAATGAAGGTGAGACCACTGCAGTTGTTTCAGATGGAGATGTCTTATTTACTGTTTCAGTAGAAGATGCATGCTTATATACCTCTAGTAGTAGCATAGATTGGATCCTTGACTCTGGGGCATCTCACCATGTAACTCCATGCACGAACAATTTTGTTGCATATGAAAGTGGTGATTATGGTAGAGTGCACTTGGGAAACAATCACTACTACAACATTGTTGGAGTGGGAGATGTTCGAATCCAGTCAAAGGATGGACATGATATCTTACTGAAACAAGTCAGGCATGTCCCAGATATGCGCATGAGCTTGATCTCAGTGGGACAATTGGATGATGAAGGTTGCTCCACAACCTTTGGAAAAAGTGGTTGGAAAATTTGTAAAAGGGCATTGGTCATGGCTAAAGGACCCAAGACAGGAACGTTGTACACATTAAGAGCAACAACAAGGAAATCAGATGTGGTCGATGTTGCAAAAGAAGGAAGCTCGCCAAATCTATGGCATAAGCGCTTGGGTCACATGAGCGAGAAGGGCCTAAAAATTCTTGTTGACAAAAATTTGCTTCCAGGTTTGAAATCCTATGAACTTGACCTTTGTGAGCATTGCATATATCGTAGGCAATGCAGAGTGTCATTTATGAGAAAAATCCATGAAAGGAAACCAAATCTCTTAGAATTGGTACATTGTGATGTATTTGATCCAGTGAATGGGAAGTCCTTAGGAGCCTCATATTTTGTCACATTCATAGATGATGCATCTAGGAGGGTTTCAGACTACCCCATGAAAAGAAAAGATGAGATATTTGAAACACTTCAGAAATTTCATGTTAGTGTTGAAAGAGAAACTAACAAGTTGCTCAAGTGTTTAAGGACAGACAATGGTGGAGAGTATTGCTCCAATGCATTCAAAGAATACTGTAACAGGATTGGCATAAAGCATGAGAAGACTGTCCTTGGAACTCCTCAACAGAATGGCACTGTAGAAAGCATGAACCGCACCATCATGGAGAAGGTAAGGAGCATGTTGTCAAATTCTGGGTTGGAGAAGCATTTTTGGGCAGAAGCAGTAAGAACAGCTTGTTACCTCATCAACCGATCACCAACAACAGCCTTGGACGGTGGCATTCCTGGACAATTTTGGACCGGGAAGAAGGTAAACTATCCTCACCTTAAAAAATTTGGATGTGAATCATTTGTACACATTCCCAAAGAGAAAAGAACTAAGTTAGACAATAAATCAATGAAATGTATTTTCTTGGGATATGCGGATGGTGAGTTTGGCTACCGTTTATGGGATCCGGTTAAATGTAAAGTTATTAGAAGCAAGGATGTCATATTTAATGAATTAGAGATGTTTAAGAAGCGTATAGGTGATATGGAGGTCAAGAAATCTATTGACAGGTATGTTGAGCATCAAGAAAACATACCACCGTTGCAAGAAGATTATGGACAGTAGGCAAAAAATGGTGGACAGCCAGCTGAAAATGATGGACAACGAGAAGAAGAAGCCTTGCAACAGTCGTTACAAGAGGTACAACCGGAAATATACCACCACAACTGGTTCACAGGTCCACTAGGCCTCATAAGCCATCACAAAGGTATCCTCCCTCAAATTATATTTTATTAACTGATGAAGGTGAACCTCACTGTTTTCAGGAGGCTTGTGATGATGAGCATAGCAAGGATTGGAAGAAAGCCATGCAGGAATAAATGGATTCATTATTGGAGAACAAAAAATGGGAGCTAGTGAAGCTTCCGAAAGGAAGAAAATCTCTTCAAAACAAGTGGGTGTTGAATTTTCAGAATTTACTTCAATCTGATCTAGGATCTTAACTGAGAGAACAACATGTACAGCATATCTACAGCATATCAATCATGGAGACAATAATGCAAGCACACAAGAGACACAAAGATTTACTTGGGGAAAACCATAAAGGTGAAAAACCCCAATAACTTCCTCAGAGATAGATAGAGCAATGATACAACCAACCAAGAGAGATAGCCATAACCTAGCAGCAGATCCTCCTCCTCCATAAGTGCGCCACTCCTCCTTGAGTGCATGTGTGAGAAGTGAGTGAGTAAATAGAGTGCCTCCCGCACTCTATTTATACTTGACTTGACTTGCCTTTTTACCTAACTCATGTAGGCTCGAACTTAACCACATAACATAATGCTGACTAGGCCGACCCCCAATAGGGTGGTCTAATAACCCTTTGACCCACATGACTTATACAGGGCCGACCCCAAACAAGGTGGTCTAATAACCCATCAAGTATAAGTTACGACACTTACAATATAAATGACGACACTTCCGTATAGAGGAATAATAACATCTCTATAGGAATACAATATACATATATGTGAAATACATTCCGAAGTTACATATACATCAACAGTGGGTATACAAGATCAAGCATGAGGGTGAAGGGAAGAAGGAAAGGTACAAGGCAAGGTTGGTGGTGAAAAGATTTTCCCAAAAAGAAGGTATTGACTTCAATGAAATTTTTTCACCTGTTGTTAAAATGTCATCCATTAGAGTTATTATTGGTCTTGTTGTTGCTTTAGACTTGGAGTGTGAACAGTTAGACGTGAAGACCGCCTTCCTTCATGGAGAATTGGAGGAAGAGATCTATATGGAGCAACAGGAAGGATTCAAAACAAAAGGTAAAAAAAATTTGGTTTGTAGGTTGAAGAAGAGCCTCTATGGGCTGAAACAAGCACCTCGCCAATGGTATAAGAAGATTGATTCTTTTATGTTGGAGCATGGTTTTAGGAGATTAGAGGCTGATCATTGTGTTTACATTAAAAATTATGACCAAGAAAGGTTTATTATTTATTGTTATATGTGGATGACATGCTAATTGTTGGGCAAGATAAGAGCATGATTAACAAGGTGAAGAAGGATTTGGGAAATCAATTTGCAATGAAGGATTTGGGTTTAGCACAACAAATATTGGGCATGAGGATCCTACATGACAGGAAGAAGAAAAATCTTTGGCTGTCACAAGAAAAATATATTGAGAAGGTGTTAAACAGGTTCAACATGAAGGATTCCAAGCCAATGGGAACACCTCTTACTACCCACTTCAAATTGAGTGTTGATTTGTGCCCTTGTAATGACAAGGAGAAGGAGGAAATGAGTATAATTCCCTATGCTTCAGCAGTTGGCAACTTAATGTATGCCATGGTATGTACACGACCAAACATTGCACATTCAGTGGGAGTAGTGAGCAGATTTCTTGCCAATCCGGGCAAACAACATTGGCAAGCAGTGAAGTGGATCTTAAGGTATATCAAGGGTACTAGTAATTATTGTTTATGTTTTGGTGAAAATGACATTGTGCTTGAAGGCTTCACAGATGCAGATATGGCTGGATATGTGGACACTAGAAAGTCCACTACTGGTTATTTGTATTCATTTGTAGGTGCAGCTGTGTCTTGGGTATCTAGGCTACAAAACGTAGTAGCTGTCTCCACAATTGAGGTAGAATACATAGTTGCAACAGAGGCTTTCAAAGAGATGTTGTGGATGCAAGGATTCCTACGAGAGCTCGGAATTAAGCACATTGATATGAAGGACCAAGCACATTGATCTGAAGTACCATTGGATCCGCCAAGTATTGGAAGAAGGGCATCTATATCTAGAAAAGATTCATACTATGACATGTTGACTAAAACTTTGCCAAGAGACAAGCAAGAGCTTTGTAGAAAATTGGTAGGACTGGGGTTAACTTGGTGCACAGGTTTGGATGATTAACAAACTCTCCTCTGCCTCCATTTGATTTCAAGTGGGAGAATATTAACGGGTGAAATCAAATTCCGAAAAAGAAAATATTAGACCATTGAAAGCCAGCTCACCCTTCAATGCCAACTTAGTTTTCTCTGTCAGTTGGTAGCTAGAATGTAGGTGATGAATTAAATGAAAGAGGCTTCTCGATGAATCCATCTTCTCACCGACAACAACGGAAGGCTCTAGACGCCTTCAATTCTGAAAAACCTCTCTTGTATTTTTATTGATGTAATGTATTGGTAGGGCGAGCTGGTTGAGTGTGTTGTATAGTGAAGATAATGCTGAAGTAAACGAAAATAGAGTTCATGCCCAATTCTGAGTTTGTTTGTGCATGTGTGACTGCACTTTTCTGCATATACTCTGTTCTGAATTTGACCGTGTTCCTGAATGCATATTCTTCAAAGTGTTGTGTATTTATCTTTAATATAGTTATCAATTCATTTTAAAGTTTCATATCTATTGTTAGATTCTGTAATCTACATGTTGGTGCAAGGTTTTCAACGTGAGTGAAGGATTCTGCATTGCCGGTACAGGAGAAGTAAAGGGAGAACAGAGCAGGCCGCTACATGTGAAGGCACAGAGATAAAGGTTTTTTTATCAAAAACAGTGTTTAATACTCAACACTTTTGTGCTTGTTGTTGGCCAGCAATGGAAAAACTAGGCAGGTTCCTCAACCATGTCTCTAAAGGTTCTTGCTCTCTCTCAATGCACTTCAAAACCATTATCGTCAATTTTGATACTCTAAAACTGCTAAAATGAAAATCTCACAAATGAAGATGCTTGTTGGTCTATGTCTAAGCCATGCTTACAAACACTTAACAAAATTTCATAAAACTAAATTAACATCAAATCAGGATGCTTAGGCCTATTTCTTTCATCTTCATCTTCAAAGATAAGATGTTCACCTGGATCCCAAACCTGATGTTGTTGTTGTCCTACTGCCTTGCTTTCAATAGTATCCTCAGTCAAGTGATATTTGTGGTTGATTGTCTTCTTCATCTCATTGTATCTCCACTCAAGAATCTTCGTCAAACACTTTCATAATTCTTCTATCTCAATGTTCAACTCTATTCTTTGAATGTTGTTGAACTTCATTTGCATCTTGTCATACTCTTCATCTGCTACAATATTATTGTTCATGTCTTCACAAATCCTTGGATTTTCTAGACATTCTTCTAGTATTCTCAATTCTTCATCATAATCTATTAGTATTGCATCCAATTGTTGTTCTTTTTCCTCGGTACCTACATAATCTACATACACACAAATTTTCAGTTCCAAAATAATGAGATTCCTTGGTCTCAGTTGATGCTTCATGCATTTTTTCGATGTGCTGGAATGAACTCTCCAAACACTCTACAAAATCTTCATCTTGTTTCTCATCATACATTGGGACATGGGCAATTTTATCTTCAATTGAATTTTCATCAACAAACTCTTTTGTTGAGTTCACTAAGTTAATGTCATCAGCAATATCTGTTGCTGGATTCTCCAAAGTATCTGAATGCATCGAATGGAACCTTTCCTGACGCACCTTTTTCCTATTTAATAAAAGATGTTTTTTTTCACCTTTAAAAAAAAAAAAAAACTCGTCCCTTTTCTTATTTGGGTCAATGGTTTAAAAAAATATTTATTTACTCCACATATCCATTACCATAAAATTAAACCTTCTTTAAAACGAAATCTCTTTTAAAAAGGCGTTCAAAATAGCATAAATGACTTTCACCAACCCTTTAAAAAACAACATTTCCTTTAATTTGACTTCTCACGCAAATAATTAAATATTTCAAAAATAAGATTTCCAGTCATTTGACTTACAAGATTTTTACTCTTGTGCATCGATTCTTTAAAATAGAACGATTCAACTGCTACTCACGTTTCAATAGAATGGTATGTTCTCTTTAACCTGGTGATTTTCACCCTCACATCAGCGATTTGACAAATCTTCTGTGTACTTTCACGATCTGTATTTATCTTCTTTACGGCAACGATTATTCCTCGTTTGGTTTATTTCATCAACTACGGCAAACTCTCAACACTGGATGACCTCACACCAACTTTCTCAAGTGAATACTTGAATGGTAATCTTCATACACAGGGATTGCAAATTTCTTCAACGAGAATTCTTCGCAGCTTTCTCCTTATGCTGGACCTCATATGAATGGGCGATTTATGTTTCTAACAGAAAAACAACGATCTCATCCAACTCCCTTTTCACGGTAGTCGACTTCTTTTCTTCACACCAAACTTACAAATGGCACAGCCCAGATTCTGTCTTCAACGGTATTTTCTACCACGAACTAATCCAACCAATGATTGGTGGCTTCTCAAACGATGTCAATTGGTTGGGTCAACGTCAACTATCCAAACAAATTTTTGGCTTGTTACTCAGAACTTCTCCTGCTTCGACAGTAACACCAACTTCAACAGACTTCCCTCTGCGTGTGCAGCAACAACTTTAACAAAACCTCCAACGGCTCAACAAAACCTCCAATCAAGAAGAGGCTCCTAAATCCATCTTGCATTGATCAACAACTCTGATACCATGTTCAAAATATAGGCAGAGACAAAACAAACAAGTTTAAAGCACAAAGGGATGAATTGCAGATCTGATATTACACATTAGTATATATATGTTACATAGTTTGACGGTTCAAGCCAATATCGACTAACCGATTATGAAACTGAATAACAGAAACTAACTAGCACACTTCACAAAGAGATTACTACTTCTAATAGAGAAGAGTATGGCCCAAGTCCACTAGAACATCCATGTTAATTTTCAAGAAATGTGTAGATTTAAACACCCCCAAAACCTCTATAAATGAAGATACTATGTCAAACACCTTAGAAAGGGATGACTGTCACCTACCCAAATTTCAGAAATTATTATTTTATTTGCAAAATACTTTATGTTAAATTTAATTACAAAGTTTTGTAATTATGATCAGTTTTGATCAAGAATGAATGTAATTACTGATTATTATTATTTAAATAAATTAATTAGGAGACAAACACCCAAGGGGACTGTTAAATGAGTGGTCATTGACCCACTAGGAGGAATGGAAGCTGTTGGAAGGTATGGGACAGATGGCAGCAATTGCATCACACCACTAGCTGTTGGTTATGGGACAACTACCCCTAAAAATGTGGCATTATCCCCCAAGTGGTGGGAGTGGGCAGGCAGATCATTTAATGACCTAGTAACAACTGAAAAGGCCTAGGCATCCTACATAAGGCAATTCGAATTGAGCAGGCAGCTCTTACCCAATTTTTCTGCAGAAATATTTCCTCATGTGCATCAAGTGATCACTAAGAGATTCAAATAGGGAGGCTAGTGGTGAGTGCAAATCATAAGTCTACAAATTATTTGCTAAGGAGAACCAGTGGTGCTGGAGCAGGTCCCTTGGACTGCTAACTCTTAGAGATTCGACAAGTTACTTGCTACTGCAAGAAGATATCCTAAATTCCTAAATTTCTTCCTCCTGGTGGTTCAGTAAACAGGCTCAGGGATCTTAAGGCAAGTACTTGACTGTCTTCAGGAATTGGTTGGGTGGAACAATCTTCTTGGGCTGTTTGTTTCCCTAGATAACTATTCCAGGTTTCACTATCTCCTATTTTAATTCATTTATTAATCTATGTTTTGAAGAAGAAATGTATTATGATTTTGTTTTGAAAGTCTGCATGTTTAACTTTCAATGATGGTTTGAATTGATAAACCAGTATCTACATTTTTCCACATGTTGTTTTATGCATCGTACTATAGTATAGATACGCAAATTAAGAATAGATGACAAGATAGGCAATTGGCCAATGATTCGATATATAAATAGTAATTTGTATGTTAGCACAGAACGAAACAGGAAATTTATTATCATTGCCGAGAAGGAAATATTGTAATCACAGATGAACGAGCCTCGGCCCTATTTATTTTTCTTCTTTTCCCTTAACATAAATCAACAGCTCAAGCCCAAGAGTTAAGCCATTGCAAGATTCCAATGTCAAGAAAAGGGAAATCAATGTTCCCAAAAACAAAATATTACATTATGTTTCCAAACGAAATCACACAGGGTTTATTCCCAAACTTTAAACATTGCAAAACAAGTCCAAAAACCCTTAGTACTGATGAAGTAACATAACTCCCAGTTCGATGAGATAAACATTAAAACTTAATACCGAGTATCATACAAACAAACGAAGGGCACAACCCTGAACAAACATCGTTTGAATAAACAGAAGGGTCTTCAATGTGTTTCATCTGACAAACATTGCCAAAGCTTGGTGAAAGACTGGTTATTCATTCTCATGAAACCACATCAACCAAAGTCGAAAGGCACCTACGAGGGTTTGAGACCTGGAGCTTACTAGGAATGGAAGCTCGCTTTCCCTTTCCAAACCATTGCTCAAAATCGGTCCTCGAACCCTGCAATTGACCAAAAACAACAGCTTAGAATTTGATAACGGTATTGTTTATATTTCAACTGAAAATCAAAAATTCAAACAAAAGAATTACTATACGTTCAAGAAAGCTTACCTTCACAAACAGAGGCCAAGTTCTTTGCATTCACCAGAAATACGACGAGGTCTCTGCTGTAAACGAGATGAGGGAACTTCTATCATTTTACAACTCGGTGTGTTTCATACAAACTCAAAAACGAAGAGCTTGAAACCATCAACTCAATAACAACTCAAACTAGAGACCCAGTCTTTTAATACAACGCCATTGCAGTAGAATAGAACCTGCAACTTAAATCCTACCTATAGATCTCGAGGTCAAACCCCTTACAAGATTGCTAACCCTAAATTTCGGAAACCTGTCAGCCACACAGACCAGAACAATAGAACAATAAACGTCATTCAAATCTCATAAACCAAAACAACGATAAAGGTTAGGGTTGTATCAAATGATCCACGTTCACCACATCCAACATTCCTGAGAGTGCCAGCGATGTTGCATTGGGTCGAACAACCCTTGCATTTATTGCTATATCATTTCACATGCACGGCCATGCCACTTAGGCACACAGAGGATCGATCAACATCCAGTTCGGAGGTGTCTCAAAACACATAACCATTACAAAGTGACATTGCAGAAACTATTACATCGAATTCTTATTACGTGGATCGCTGGCAATCCTTGTCAGCTGGAGTTTCGACTCAAGCTTTTAATGTAGGATCAAGACATGATCTTCACGATAGCTCAACGTTCATGTCATTTTAATGACTATCAACTCGCCACCCTATCGAGTTAAATGCGTGTCAGTGCCATCGAAACAAACGTTATAACTTACTTTGGGTATTAGAAATTCAAACAAAAACTCTATTGTGATAATCGTATAGTGAACAATAGTTCTTACACTATATTTAAGATTTCGACTTAATGTTACAATAATTCGATATTAAGGCTTAAGTTTAGCCACATACATATTAAGTCTCGATTTCATAACATTTGATTATTGCAAACTTTCATATATATATATATATATATATATATATATATATATATATTATGAATAGTTTGCAAATATAATTTATTATATAGGATAACAACCTATAAAGATTATATGGTTAGTATAACAATCCTAATTTCTATTATTCCATTTACAAAAATCAAATAATGTAGGAGTTTACACTTTTTATATGTTAACAAGACCAATGACTAGTAACTAGCATAAAAAAACACGTTATGGTCATAAACTCCATACCCTAATTCTTATCACGATGCATATGACAGTTAGCATTACAATCACGACGCTAATACTTTACAAGTATTAGTTATCTTGAGACGACAACCAAAGCCAAGTTAGAATTACATCTTTGACATACGACAACATTACGTAAACAGCGAGTATACCTTTTAGACATCATTATGTTTGAACATTGTACAAAGGTAAGACATCATCGAGAAACTAGAAAGCAGTACTAAATCGTCATACTTGGAAGATACTTGTTTTCGTAAAAGAATTCACAATATTTCTATTTGATGTAAAATTTGAATTATACGCGTACTTTTAAATTATGCAATTATTGAATCTCTTACCTATCGTCTGCACATAGAATTTTTCAAATGCGTTAACGTGGCAGCTAAGTAAACTCCAGGGTACCTCGTAGGACACCCTTATTCATCAAAAAGCATACTGTCAGTATCATTGTAAGACAAAAAGTGTCGCATCACATTTCCAACCTGTTAGCTCTTTTTTCATCATAATCATGTTTACTAATTATGAGTTAAATCTGTCACTGTCACATTGCTGCTAAACAGAAATTAAATTATGTTTAGTACTAACAACTTTTCAATTGATGTTGTCGTAATCAACAATTATTATTTCTGCAATCATAATTATCGTATTTATTGTTATTTTCAAAAGTTTTAAATTTTTATAAAAATTCGGGATGTTGCATGTGGTATCAGAGCTCATGTTCGAACTCTAGGCCTGAAAGAGGTCCAAAAACACGTAGCAGAAAATTTTATGCAGCAGAAAATTGTATACAGCAGAAAACTTTACTAATTTAAATTTTAATTATGATGTTATCCAGAAATTATTTTTAAGCTACAGGTATGGAGAATTCAGCTGATAATATAAACAACAGATTTAAGCCAAACAGCCACAGTTCAAGATAGCCCTATGTAGAAGAAGGTCATGGTGAACTAAATAACAGTTTGTCAGAATTGTTACGTGCTTTTCATGAATTAAAGGCAGAAATCAGATCTGTGAAACAAGAAAATGAAAGAATTCTGCAGGCACAAGAACAATTAAATCAAGTGTTGTTTGAACAGTGCCCGACTGAGGAGCAAGAAAGAGATAATGAAAATATCTCCAAAGTTGAGGATCTGCCTCATGCTAATAAAAATCAGAACATGAAAACCAGTGAGGTAAAAGACAACTCAACCTCATCAAGAGATGCTATTGAAGTACGCAAAAGGAAACGTAATTACACCAGTGATAGCAGTGAAGGAGATTCCAAACCCAGAAGAAAAAAATCATAAGGAATATGAGCAGATTTCTAGAGAGTTCAAAAAGATTAGACCTCCAACTTTCAATGGAGAAACTGAGAAAGGCGAGACAGCTGAAGCTTGGCTGTCCGGTATGAAGAAATACTTCCAGATCTATAACTATTCAGAGTTCTTGAAGGCAAAAATGGCTATATATAACTTGACTGGAAAAGCGGATATTTGGTGGCAGGACATCAAAAGAGTAAAGGGCATCAAAGATAAAGATGTAATTTGGAGTGCTTTTAAACAATATTTTAAAAAGAAGTATTTATCTGAATAGTACTATGAAGAAAAATCTAAAGAATTCTACGATTTGAAGTTGGGAGGTATGAACATGAAAGAACTAAACAGTAAATTTCTGAACTTACTGAGATACGTGCCATACCTCATAGAAGAAAAACCAAAGATTCAAAGATACTTGAGCTGCCTACCTTTCAATATTAAGGACAGAATCGAGTACGACAGTCCTAAAACTTTGGAAGAGGCTAGGAGAAAGGTAGTTTTATGTTATGACACAAATCGGAAAAGAGAAGGAATGTCAAACTATAAAAATCATAAGCCCGGCAACTTTCAGCAGAAAAAGAAATATTTCAGATTCAGTGGAAATTCTGGGTTCCAAAGGAAGAATTTTCAGAATCGAAATTTCCAAGGGAATAATTCCATAAACAATCAACAACAGAATTCTACAGCACCCAGAAATGCACCTAATAATACCAGAACTAATGAGCCAAAGGCACCGATCAAATGCTTTGAATTTCAAGGCCCTCGTTATGCATCAGAATGTCCTTTGAGGAAGCGAAAGACTAACAACATCAACTCTATTCAGACTGAACCTACTGTTGGAGACGTGGCGAGGGAGATGCCCAGAATTAATGCAGCACTCGACAACAGGCAAGCAGATCATCAAATCTCTATGGTAGAGATTGAAGGTATGATACAAAATCATCATGTTACTATTTTAATTGACCCAGGTGCTAGCTTAAGTTATATATCACCAGATATTGTAGAAAGTCTTAAATTGAAAACAGAAAAGTTTAGTAAATCTTGGCTAGTTAGACTAGCAACTAGAACAAAGAGAAAAGTATCGGATTTTATAGAAAGTTGTACTTTGTCCATGAATCATTTACAAACACAAATCAAGTTGAATATCCTACCTTTAGGATCTTATGATATTATAGTTGGGATGGACTGGTTAGAAGCCCATCATGTCATTCTGGACTGTTACGAAAAAAAAATTATATGTTTGAATGAAGAAGGAAAAACTGTAGAAATAAAAGGCATTCCAAGGAAGGTAACCCTCAGACAGATTTCAGCCATGCAAGTTAAGAGGGCAGTTAGAAAAGGATGTCGGTTGTTTGCAGTAAACGTAGTAAATGATGAGTTTATTGGTAAAGAGGACAAACTGAAATTAGAGGACATACCTGTCCTAAAGGATTTTAAGGATGTATTTCCTGAGGAGATTCTAGGATTACCTCCCAAAAGAGATTTAGATTTTACCATCGAGTTAATACCAGGAGCAGTACCAAATTCAAAAGCTCCATACAAAATGAACATACTGGAATTAAACGAATTAAAATCACAGTTGAAGGAACTTATTGACAAGAACTATATCAAACCCAATGTGTCTCCTTGGGGAGCACCTGTCATCTTTGTTAAGAAGAAAGATGGAACCCTAAGACTATGTATAGATTATCGCCAGCTTAATAAGATGACCATCAAAAATCAGTATCCGTTGCCCCGCATAGACGATCTATTTGATCAGCTGCGTGGAGCAACGATATTTTCAAAGATTGATCTAAGATCAGGGTATCATCAAGTACGAGTTAAGGATGAAGATATTTTCAAGACAGCTTTCAGAACTCGGTATGGACATTACGAGTTCCTAGTCCTTCCATTCGGCTTGACTAATGCTCCAGCTGTATTTATATGTTTGATGAATAATATTCTGCACAAATACTTAGACAAGTTTGTTGTTGTGTTTATAGACGACATTTTAGTGTATTCAAAAAGTAAAGAAGAGCATGATGAACATTTACGGATTATCTTACAAGTTCTAAGAGATCATCAACTATACGCTAAGTTTAGCAAGTGTGACTTTCACAAAGACAAAATTTAGTATTTAGGACACATAATTTCGAAAGAAGGAATCTCGATTGACCCTGACAAGATAAGGGCCATTAATGACTGGCCGGTTCCTAAGGATGTGTCGGATGTAAGATCATTTATGGTCATTACTGGATATTACAGAAAATTTATAGAAATTTTTTCCAAGATTGCCAACCCCATAACTCCTTTGTAGAAGAAGGGGAAGAAATTTGTTTGGGATCAGAAATGTTCTGACAGTTTTAAGAAATTAAAGGAATTATTGACGACAACACCTATCTTGAGGATAGCAGACCCTAACAAGGATTTTGTAGTTTGTACAAACGCATGCAATGACAGACTCGATGGAGTCCTGACATAAGAAGGGCATGCGGTGGCATATGAGTCTAGAAAGATGAAAGTACATGAAAAGAACTATTCTACCTACGATTTAGAGTTATTTGCAGTTATTCATGCCTTAAAAATGTGGCGTCATCACCTTATTGGTAGAAAATTTACGTTATTGTTCATATTCTCTGTGTATTTGAAATTGGAATTTAATGAATGGCTGGAAAATGTCCTACTTTTTAGGAATTGGTAAAAATGGTTAAAATGGAGTTACGGTGAAAATCTGTGAAAGATAATGAGGAATAAATGTTCAACTGTAAATCATCACCTGAATTATTCATGGCTTATAAATACCATGAGCTGAGTTATAATTACCATTATTATTTTGAATTGGTTTATTGTTTTTGTTTAAATAGATGATTTAGTTAACTAAAGCAAAACCATGAATTGGTTGTACGGTTTACAAAAACCATGGACTGGTTTAGTTAAGTAAAAGTTTTGAAACTAATATTGAAAGGTTGAAGACATGTTATAGATATGTTTATGGGTCTTATAATAGACTTATGCTTCCGCAATTGTGTGCATAATGTATTATGCATGTGATTAATTTATAAATATGTTATTCTTAATAAAATAAAATAAAAAATTGTGTTTGTTTAGTCATTGTAATGCGAGAGGGCGTTACAAAAGGTGTACAAACTGATCATTGATATTGTACTCAATGGATGTTTTAGAAACCAAATCCAATAGTGAGCAAATTGTGTCCTCAACAGTGCACCTTCTTCAACCTGTGCCTAACTCCGACTTCTTAGGTTCAGGCATTCAATCTAACCGGGAGAAGCTGCAAAAATGGCTAGGCGAAACTCGACGCGAAGCTATCGTAATTGGCGTATAATGTACAAGGGGTGTGGGCAAGACGTCCTTTCTCTACGACAGCTACAAAAAAGAGGCCAATCGTTTATTTGATGTCGTCATTTGGTTTACAATGTCTCAAAAGTATGAGATTGAGAAGCTCCAGAGTTTTCCATTATCAAGGCTCTGAATTTAAGTCTAGAGGAAACTGTTAATGTTGGGGCGAAAAATATGAAATTGAGTGCATCGCTAGAAAGAAAGAAAGTTCTTCTTATATTGGACAACGTGTGGCATGAAATAGATCCTAATGAAGTGGGCGTCTAAATTGGGGATGATAATGGTAGCAAACTCCTAATTTCTAGTCACAACATAGACGTGATTGGAAAAATGAGGGAAAATGAGTGCTCGAAGGCTGTGAGTTATTTATGAGAGTAACTTCTAAAAATGGAGCTATTCCTGAGAAGATTAGAGAGGATACAACCAAGGAAATTGATCCACTTAGGGCTAGGAAGTCGAGGGGGACAACAGTTCAACTGGATGAGTCGACCCTGTTATGACGGAATCATAAGAATGAGAAGCAAAGTAGGAAATACACTACACAGATAAACACAAATACGCACAGACAAATATGCAGGAATGCGAACTGATTTCGCTATTACTGGATGTAAAGATATGGACTGATAAGATGTATGTTACAATAGTTTACATGCTTACATAGAGAGTGCTGAGACGCTTGGGTGCCTTCCCATTACGTTCAGTTACAAAAAGTAGTTATAACGATTTGGCAATTCAACCATTACAGTCGACTGGAAGACATAGAGATAGTCTATCGACGTTTAACAGTCGCATGTCGCAAGATGGTGTTGCGTAAGTCACAGGTCGACGTTGAATGTCGACGTCACGAAACCGTGAGGTCGTTGAATGTGTCGAAGTCATGTCGCAGTTCGACAACTTACCAAAGTTTTGTCGAAGTCGCGGAGTGTATCGAAACCATGTCGAAGTCGAAACTCGTCAGAGTTGTGTCGATGATGGCTTGTCACAGTAGATGTCGGCATTCGAAAACAATTCCAACTGTGATATGGATCAAACCTCCTTCCTTAAGAAACAATGGTCTCCATTGTTTGCTCGTGAAGGTGAGGAAACTTATCGATTAGTTCAGTAGCAGAGTACCACTTTCCTTATGTTGGGATCTGGCCTACCTTAGCAACCTGAAACAATGGAATTGTGTTCGTCCTTGTATGGCGTACTCGTCATCCCACAATGGTGTCGCAATGAAGAGGATCTTGAACATCTGGATGGATGTCATCGGGTTCTGCTGTCTGCAAGTCATTCTGTTCCAACAATGGTGCATGGTATGGTCGAAGGAGATCCACATTGAAGACTGGATGTAGACCAAGGCACGTAGGAATGTCGAGCTGGAAAGTGTTTTCGCCAATCTACTGAAGAATATTGTATGGACCATAGCACAAAGGTTTCAACTTCTTGAATGGGCTAGTGAAGTGCTCCTTCTTAAGATGTTACCAGACCTTATCCCCAATTTGGAATGAATGAGGGATACGATGCTTATCATGTCAGACCTTAGCTTTCACGTTTTCTCTATGCAACATGTCCTGTGCTAGTCGTTGGATGTCACAAATCTGTTCTCAAAACTTCAATGCTTTGTCAACTTCTTGCTGGATGTGGTTGGTGTCGTTCGACTGTGTCGAGGAGCTGATCAAGTTGATAGGCGTTGAGGGTTGAAATCCATAACAGATCTCAAATGGACTCTTTCCCGTAGAGTTGTGTTGAGCACGATTGTAGCTGTGTTATATGTATGGAAGACTTTCATCCCATGTTCGTCGATGCTTGTGGTTGTACATGTGAATCAGTTGTGTGACCAAGCGATTAACAACTTCCGTATGTCCGTCAATCTGCGGATGGAAAGCCATCGACAATGAGAGTCGTGTGTCTAGTTGTTTCCAAAGGGTCTTCGAAAATATGCTGATGAATCTAGCATCTCTGTCAGAAATGATGGTTGTTGGTAAACCAAAGTGTTTCCAAACATGTGTGAAGAAGAGATGAGCAGTCTATTGTGCTATCGTGGTCTTTTTGCATGGTATGAGAATGGCCATCTTGGAAAATCTGTCGACTACTACTAAGATCGAGTCATGTTGATGTTTCGTAGTAGGATATCCTATCAAGTAGTCCATAGAAATAGATTCCCATGGTCGATTAGGAACTGGCATAGGTGTGTATAATCCCTGTTGTCGATTGGGCGGTTTAGCAATGGCATAAACCACGCATGATCGAATGTACTTGTTGACATCGGTTTTAAGTGTAAGCCAAAAGAAATAATTCTGTAGAATAGAAAGTGTCTTTGCTACTCCAAAGTGTCCTGCAGTCTTGTTGTAGTGCACGTCCCAAATGAGCTGTTGTCGATGCCCACCGGTCGGTACACAAAGTTTTACGAGCTTGTATAGCAAGGTATCTTTCAGGAAATAGTCGGCAGCCGATGAATTGCCAGTATGAAGCTGTCAATAGACTAGTGAAAAGTTGATGTCTTCCTGATACAACTGAGGCCAAGTAGTGGTGTCATATCCCTGCATACTCATCACTATGAAAAGGAGAGTAATGCGCGGTCTACTTAGACAATCGGAGGCGGTGTTAGCTTTACCTTTCTGATACTTAATTACCAACTAGAATTGTTGCATGTAATTAATCCACTTAAGTTGTCGACTTGTTTGAAGTTTTGATTGTGTCAGAGCGAACTGAAGAGTTTTATGGTCAGTGAGAATGATTGTTTCCTTTCCAAGGATGTAACACCTCCATTGCTTAAGAGCTTGCATAATGGTGTACAGTTCTTTTTCGTATGTCGAATACCTTCTAACAATGTCATTAAAAGTTTTGGAATGAAAAGCGACTAGGTGGCCAGACTGAGTGTTCACTGTGCCCAAGGCATAGTCCGATGCATCTGTCTCAATCTCAAAGGGTTGATGCAAATCAGGTAACACAAGTACTGGTGCAGTACAGAGCTTGTGTTTGAGTTGTTCAAAAGTTTCTAGGTGTGTCGGTGTCCATTTAAAGATAGTTTTCCCACTTCCTTTCGTCAACTGATTCAAGGGCCAGGCTATGTGACTGAGGCCAAGTATGAATTGTCGATAAAAATTCACCAAACCAAGAAAACTTCTTAGTTCTTGAATGTTGTGACGAATGGCACAATATTTGAGAATTTGTACTTTTTTCTGGGTCGACATGAATACCTGCAGAGTCAATTACAAACCCCAAATAGTTGATGATGGTCATCGCAAAGGAGCACTTGGCCATGTTCAAGTAGAGTCAATGTTGCTGGAGAGTGTCGAGGACTTGTTGAAGTTTTCCTACATGTTCTTCCCATGATCAACTGAAAATCAATATGTCATCAACGTAGACAATGACCCATTTCCCGATGAAAGGTCGAAGAATGTTATCCATATATCGCATGAAGGTCGCAGGTGCGTTGGTTAAGCCAAAAGGCATGACTAACAATTCAAACAATCCTTCCTTGGTCTTGAAAGCAGTTTTCCATACATCTGAGGACTCGATTGGAATTTGATGATATCCCGACTTGAGGTCGAGCTTAGTAAAGAACTTAGCACCTTTCAGACAGTCGATGAGCTCGTCTATCTGCGGCAGAGGGTACCGATTCTTCACCGATATTTTGTTAAGTGCCATGTAGTCGATGCACGTGCACCAACTCCTGTCTTTCTTCGGAACAAGGACGAATGGACTTCCACAAGGGGAGGAGATGGGTCGAACATGACCTTTGTCGATCAATTCTTGGATTTGTCTATGAATCTCTTCATTTTTTAGAATGGATCTTCTGTAGACAGATGCGTTAGGTAAAGAAGAACCAGGAGCAAGTTCAATAGAGTGTTTTACCTGACAATGTAGAGGTACTACGTCTGGAACTTGGATTAGGTCTTGGAACTCATCAAGAATATTGTCGATCTGTTGCTTTTGTTGGGAGCTGCATTGGTTAGTGACTCAACTGGTTGTTGTAGTCTTCCTAGAATGTTGCGGCTTTATCATAATCAATGCGAACTTCTGAGCATGATTGATGAGATTCTTTGTCTGTTTCGTAGATACCAAGGCAACTGTTGCTGTAGGTCATCGTTCTGGTATGTTGTATCGCTGATCTACAATTCTGACAATCACCTTCTGCGGTCATGACTGGTAACTTCCATGGTGATCCCATAGGTAAGGTTTCCCAAACATGGTGTCAGCTACAGAGAGAGGTGCCACATCGTAGAGTACTTCATCTTCAAAAGGCTTTATGAAGTATGTGAGGTTACATTGTCGGGTGATCCTTAGCTCTTGTCAATCCTTCATCCAATCGATGTTGTAAGGTTGAGGATGTGGAGAAGTCAGAAGACCTAGTTTCTTTACAAGTTCTTCAGAAACAAAATTCTTCTGGCTCCCATTGTCCAGAATCAGATGCAATGAATTGTTCTGAACCCATATTTGTGTATGGAACAGGCGCTCTCGTTCTTCCTCGTCGAGGATGGTCGAGGTTGTTGGGGTTGTCGATGTCAAAAGAGTCGTTTCTTCTAGGTCAGATTCTACCACAGTCTTGTCGAATGCGTCAGATATCAACACTTTTTCCAAAAAGGTCTTCCGAGCTTTGCATTCAGACGTATCATGCCAAGATGAGTGATGGTAGTCACACCATTTTCCGGTCAGTTGCTTGCTACGTTCATTTTTATGAAAAGGATTCTTGTCATGATCTTGCTTTGGCGGAGTCGGCTGAGAATATTTCGACTTGTCGAAGTCGGATGGTGCCTTCTTGTCGGGTGGTCGTCTCGATGTCGACTTTGTCATGAAGCACGCTTTTCCCTTCTGCTTGGTTTCAAGTTTACTGGCATAGTGGAATGCATCCGCAAGCGTATTGACAGTCAAAAACTCCATCTCCTGCTAAATGTACTGGGATAATCCACTAACGTACTTCAAAACAAGCAATTTTTCTTCTTCTTGGACGCCAAGTTTAGACATGAGTCAATAAAACTTGTTGGTGTAGCTTTGCATGGACTGGTCTTTCCATTTCCTTAGATGCTGCCACTTCTTGTACTACTACTCAAGGTACTTCGGCAGGTAAAACTCCTTTCGGATGTGTTCGACGAATTTGTCCCATGTTTCGATGGGGTCTCCACTTTTCTCCATCTTTGTCGAAAGATTCTCCCACCAACAGTGCATGGATGTTGACATCTTTAAGGATGCAATGGTGATCTTGTCGGCTTCTGAGAGTTGATTCATAGAGTAATAGGACTCCAATTGTTGAACCCAATTGTCGACGGATTCCGCGTCAATCTTGCCTTCTAGATTTGGTATGTCCAAATTCATTTGCAATTTGAAGGGGTTGATTTTGTTGGAGTTAGTTCTCGTCGAAAATTCTCCTGATGTCGAAGTAAATCACATGAGAATCCCATTGAACTGGGCAAACATCTCAGTTCATTGTCGAGCCAGCGCTTGCTCTATGAGGTGTTGTGTCTCGTTGATTGCATGTCTTTCGCTTATTTCTTTTTCCATCTCTGGAGGTAGTGTCTGCTTGGATTGTTGAGTTTGCGAACGAGTTTGAACCGACATAAGTCAGTTAACTTCGTTGGAAGTGTCTACGCAAAACTTAAGCACGAACAAAGTTGATGCGCTCTGATGATGCTCTGAATGAACTTTAATTCTGCTCTGATACCAATGATCCACTCGGGGACAGGAAGCCGAGGGGGACAACAATTCGACTGATTGAGTCAGCCATGTTATGATGGAAGCATAAGAATGAGAAGCAAAGCAGGAAATACACTACATAGATAAACACAAATACACATAGACAAATATGCAAGAATGCGAATTGATTTCTCTATTATTGGATGTAAAGATCTGGACTGATAAGATGTATGTTACAATAGTTTACATTCTTATATAGAGAGTGCTAAGATGCTTGGGTGCCTTCCCATTACGTTCAGTTACAAAAATAAGTTATAACGATTCGGCAATTCAACCGTTACAATTGACTGAAATACAGAGAGACAGTTTGTCGACGTTCGACAGTCGCATGTCGCAAGATGGTGTTGCGCAAGTCGCAGGTCGACGCTGAAACTCGATGTCGCGAAACTGTGAGTTCGTTGAACGTGTCGAAGTCATGTCGCAGTTCGACAACTTGCCAAATTTGTGTCGAAGTCGCGGAGTGTGTCGAAACCGTGTCGAAGTCGAAACTCGTCGGAGTTGTGTCGACGATGGCTTGTTGTAGTAGATGTCGGCATTGAACAACAATGCCAACTGCGATATGGATCAGAAATTGCCAAATATTGCAAAGGATTGTCGTTGGCCATAAATGCAGTTGTTGCAACAATGAGTTTCAAAAAGACCGAGGATGAGTGGAACAATGCTTTAAATTTGATAAGTAAAGATCCTCCTATCCCTACAGATCACATGACCATCAACACAGAGCTTTATAAACTGTTAAGATGGAGTTATGAGCAATTGTCTGGTAGCAATGTAAAGATTTGTTTTCTAACTTGTGCATCATTTCCCGAAGAGAAAGAAATTGCTATGAAGTGGTTGGTGGGTATGTGGAATGCGGAAGGGTTGCTCAACCTCGCAAAGACACCTGATTCCACTGAAGGGTTGCAGAATGGGGCAAAGACACCTGATTGGATGGATGTTGGGAGACAATTCATGATGGACCATTCATGATAAAGGTACTGGTAAGTAGGTGCTTGGTGGAGTATGCTAAGCCTGTTGTTGATGATGATTATCATACTGTAGAAACACTTAGTGTAGAGTGACGACTATCATAGTGCAGAGTGCATCCTGTTGTGCCTGTCTTCTGCAGGACCTGACGTGACGTCATCCGGACTGCCACTCCTTGGAAGCAAAAAACGAGGACGAAGTCATGTCATGTAGCCGATTAGAAATTAAAAAAAACACTTTTAATAATTTGATTTAATATAATATTTTCAAACTATAGATTAAACTATAGGCAAAGCAAAAATTTATAGACTCTATGCCCATATTAATAGAGGGTTGATGATTCATATATATCCCTTGTCGGGGACATAATATATCCCCTGTCTGGGACATAATAATCTCCCATCAATAACATCTATGATGAATTATCCAATCAATTAAATTAACACTCCTTGTTCACAACCTTTACAAAATTTTATATCTTCCTACAATCCATAGGCTACAACTATTTTCTTCATTACATCATATGCCCAACAATGAGAGAAAAAAATACTACATTAAAACGCCATATTGACAATAGAAATAACTTGATTCCCTTCTTTGAACTCTTGTTCATTGAGGGTTCCTTCCTACACCAACAAAACATCTTTTAAAAGTTGATCAACAAAGTATTGAATTATTTCTATATATGAGGAAATTTTGAAAGTTGATCAACAAAGTATTGATTTTTCTCTATATATGAGGAATTGCAACATGACACGACCAAGTGGTATATTATTGGTTCTACATTTCATATTAACCTGATTCTACATTTCATATTAACCCAATCCACTATCAATTTTGAGTCACCAAACACTTGCAATTTTTTAACTCTCTTATCTATTGCTATCTTTAAAAGAAGCCACATAACAAAGAGTTAAGCTCTATTGTTTGTAGTTGGGTCCATTGTAAGTTTTAGCTTGAAATAATGTTGTTGATTAAAGAATAAATTAATATGAAGACCACATAGAACTAAGGCTCCCTAACATGCACCATCAAAGAAGCCTCATGCCTATTAATAATCGACAATTTCAAGCTCTTTTATATTTATTGTTGGTTTCTATTTCCACAACTCTATAATTTCCCATAACTTATTTCTTTGATTTGAGAAGGTAGGTAGACTTAACCCCATTGATATCAAATTGTGTACTCTTACCCAACTCATCATTCAATATCTAATATCCCTCTTTTCCCGATAGAACTTTGTTTCTAGCTAAGTAGAGGGATCCTTCCCCCTTCAATGGAGCTTCTTTGTCTCGAGACAGTCCTACGTGAAGGATAGCTAAATGTTGGGGATTATCAATATTCCTTAATCCTGAAGAGACACCCAAATTACTTAGTGAAGGTTTGATATCTAAATTCCCCATACCATCCTCATAAATGCAAAATAGTCCCCCAACACCCTATTATGCACAAACACATACATACATACATACACACAATATTTATATTGTATTCATACTCTATCTAGAGACAATTCAAATATAACATATAAGATATGTGCACAATCTTTTAATTATTTGCTCATTAACATGGCAATATGAACATAATTACACAAATTGTAAAAGAACATAAAAATAATTTATTAGAGTATTTGCGCAACAACATCTTGGTATGGGGAGATTTTGGCTCTTTTGTGACTTAAAAATTAACAATCTTCTATGACTTTTTATTTATATATATATGACTTAGAATTAACAATCTTCCATGGCTTGTTATATTTATTTAATTTATTTTAGAGTATTAACAAAATATTTATAGAGTGATTACAAAGTTTGTTTAAAGTTTATATATAGTCGAAAAACTATTTTTTAAACTCCATTAATTCATTTTACAATGATTTTTATCAATATATATAAATTAAAGTAAAGATATATATAGTTTATGGAAGTTATCATTTGGTTAATATGTTATAATTGAGGGTGTTCTTTTTGTCCAATTCAATCAAGGTTTAGATTTGTTCCTAACTATACTAAATGACTTGTTTATACAAACAAATTCATGAAGGAAGGGTAAGATGTATTTAGGGTATTTGATGGAAATAACAACACCTTCATTTAACCAACTAGCAAAACTTTGTTAACAATACTTATCTCTAAATTGAAAAGTATTCTATCAGCTCTTCAAGTTATCTCATAACCTTTGCTTTTATCTTGAATTATGCTTGGTTTCTTCTCACTAGCTAAAATTAGGATTGATCATCATATGCCTTGTGATCAATGTATATGTAAGTTATGTGGGGAGGAGCCCAAATAAGAAGAACACTTCATTCTCTGTTGTTCAAGTTATTGTGAATTTCATGATAGACATTATTGCGTATTTAGAGATCACCATGCTTTGAGATCTTGGATTCATTATGAAGATTAAAAGTGTCTTGCCCTTTTCATTAGGGAACTTGTTCCATTTTAGAGGAAGTATTTTCATATCCCTAGATCTAGCTCCATTTGAGACCTACTAACTTAAAACCATATTGTTTAGGGAGATAGGAAGAGCCATATTGATCCTGTCGACTTTCATAAACACATTTAATGCCAAATATTTGTTTTAGAGGAAGTATTTACATACCCCTATAAGCTTATTATGTTTTAGATGAAGTATTTACATACCCCAAATCTAGCTCCATTTGAGACTTATTAGCTTACTACCTTATTGATTAGGGAGATAAAAAGAGTCACATTGATCCTATTTATTTTCATAAACATACTCAATGTCAAAATCTCTTATATAATATTCAAAACTTAAGTTATGCTTAAAGTACATGTTTACCACAATGTATTACTTATTTTTTCTATACCTTGAACGTTAAAAGAGATCATTCTTCCCATCTTTCCTCATAGATCTAAGCATGATCAATTTTATATATTTGTATCTCTTTTCTCCTCATTTTTTAAAGGTGTAAAAGTACTTACATGCCATGAAATTTATGTTAATGAAAATGAGTCTATAATCCAAAATGGATCTACATAAGTATTGTTTTTCTTTATTGATGCTTTTAATGGTACAAAGACAATTTGGGATTGTTAAGGGGCACTTGGTCTTAGATCTTGAAAATGGATTTGACGATATGAAATTGGAAATCCTTTGGTTTGGGTCCTTGAAAATGGAATTTTGGAGTCTTGTAACTCAAGGAAATGTATCATAGAGGTATTCAAGGCATTCCATAGGTTGAGAGCTTTGTTTTTAAAGAGCACCCCAAATGGGTTTATGTGAGAAAGTTATTGTTTGATTTTGTGCAACTTCGAAAGATATTATTTATTGTACTTGATTGTACCTCCTAAGGGAGATGAACTTGATGTAATTATTTATGTAAACCCTTGAAAGAATCAATGTAAACCTTGGGATGAAAAGCAAGCAAAAGAAAAATTAAATTTAAATTATTTATTGCTCCCCAAGTGAAGTCGGCCCAACTAGGGTAAAAGCCAGTTTGGCACTTGTATAAATAAGAGGTAAAGTCACCTCATTATTCACTCACTCACTTCACACAAGTTCGCAGCACTTAGAGAAGAGAAGTTCACATTGCAAAAGGAGAAGACTATTTTGGGGTTTCTATCTTTGGAAAGCATTTCCATCTTTTCTCTTTTATGATTGTACTCTGATCTCAGAATTATCACCTCTATACGAAGGTTGTTGGGTTTTCTCTCGTTTGGGTTTCCCAGGATAAACTCTTGTGTTATTGTTTTGTGCTTTGTATTTCTTCTAGTGACCTTGTTTATGCATTTGAATTATTATGCTATGAATGTATGAAAAACTAACATGGTATCAGAGAGGTACTAGAAGAAGCCATTGCCAGAACATTGTCAGAACCCTACCGGAACTAGGGTTTCATCTTTCGAAGTCTTCACTCAACTTTTTGGAAGAAAAAGAGCATTGGGAATTTCGCTGTAAGGAGGGCACATCTTTTAGTGAAGACAAAATTCAATTCTTAGAATTTTCAATTTTTGACCTAATGTCATGTCCCAAAATTTTGCATTGGGTCACAATGGCCTAAGCCACTTGGCCATACTCATGATAGTTTGTCAAATTGGTGCTAAGTGTCAAATAATTGCCAAGAATGATGTCCAAGTTAGTAATAATGTAAAATTAGATCCAAATGGACAAGGTGGGTCACATTAGGAGAAATTTCCCAATTCAAACTTGTTATATTCCCATCCAAATGAACTATTATGGAGGAAAATTACTAGTTCCCTAGGTTGGGGGTGGAAGCATTAAAAGTTGGAGTAAAGGAGCTACAAGACCCAAAATGACCTTAGACTTACAAATTCACATTAAATGGGTCAATTAAATAATAATACAAAGAAAATAAGGTGGCATTGGATCATGAGGGAAAATAAGAGGTTGTGGGACCCAGATGTGGCAAGATTCCCCACTACACTTGGCATGATTCTGTCACCAATTCGAGTTCAAGATGAAGGGTAACATACTTCGGGGAGTTTAAGAGGTATTATTCATGGCATGAGTCATGTAAGGTCAAATTGGAGTGGAATAATAACTCCCATGGAAGAGGAAGAGGCATATTAGAATAATTGTGACACTTGGAGCTAGATTCCCTAACTCCTGTGACAACAATGATGAAGATTCTATGGCACCTATGACAAATTTAAGACCTGATGGTTGAAATATGACATATATGACATGTCAGGGCTAAAAATAGCCTCCAAGAGGGCGCACAAGGGAGTTATGGAAGCCAAGAAGATTCCCCATTCGAATTGAGGGAAGATGGAGACTAGGAATTGTTGGACAAGTGGCACACATTGGAATCTCTTCCCAACTTGAGTTGGAATGAGTCTCTTGGATGGAATTCGAGCTAAGGAGTCCTTTAGAAGTTTATAAAAGACAAGAACAAAGAATGAAAGCATCTTTTGATCATTTTTTATTTGCATCTTTGCAATTTGGAGAGCTTCTAGCTTGTCCATGCTAGTGGAGTGTTTACTCTACTTGCCTTAGTACCAATTTCGAGGGTGAAAAATTTCCATCCTAATTGGAAATTGGAGAGTCCATTCAGACCTTTCATTTGGAGCTAAAATGGAGTCATTTGTTTCAGGTTTAAGCTACAGGGTAGCTCGTGATTCTTTCTTCTTCAACTTGTTCCCATCTATATCTCACATTTGTCTGCATATTTTGGCTCTTGGAGGAAGGGCGCACATGGTGAGATGATGACCTATTTGTGAGAGTCCAAGATACACCATTTATTTGTAATCTGATATATTTTCTCTGTATTTGATGCTCAAAAGATCCTCAGGTCGAAATACCAAGTGAAACTATGTAAAAATACCAAACAATGCATAAATGGTGTCATTTTCCCTATATCTTATTATGAGAGCTTGAAGTTGTTATATTTCGATTTGTATCAGTTCATATCCATGAATTTTATGATGTATGGAGAGTCACTAATGTCCTGAATAAGTTTCATATACATTACATAAGCCTTTGGAACACAAATCTTGAATTTCATAGCAACTGGTGAAGTTTCCTATCATTTCCACCTATGTGAAGACATGTCCACAAACCTCTGATTTATGGGAGTTGCAACAGCTTTTAGAAACTGATTAATGATGCATTTGGGTGATCATTGAAGTCCTTTAACTAATACATGTCTCTGCTCTAAAATTTGGTAGGTTCATACTGCATTTGGGAGGCCATTAGTGACCTCTACCCTTGGGGGTTTGAACCTCGAATTTACTAGTAAATTTCCCTATTTTCTTTTGAAGTTAAATGAATGTTGCATAAGTATTTTGAGAGTTTCCAAGAATCCATCAGCTTCATTTTTATGTCTCAATACCTTTCAAACACTCTCAGTCCCAGTTCTAAATCCTTAGGAGTATTTTGGAGCCATCTACCCTTGGGGGTTTCAACATCGATTTTCCTAGTAATTTTACCTTTCATTCTCTAATTGTAAATGCAAGTTGCTAAAGTATTTAGAAAGTGTCCAAGCATATAATAGCTGCCTTAATGTGTCCAAAAACATCTCAATCCACTCTATACACCATTCAAAAATATTTGGGATAATTTGGGACAGTTTGGGGCTTTACTAGTCTAAGTTTCGAAAATTGACTAAATTGGGAAAATTTCCAAATTAGGGACATTACACCTAATTCTGCAGCTGCAACAGAAATTAGGGTTTCAGGTTTTACCTACTTTTCTCCATATATTTGGATCAGCCCTACCTCATCTCAACTCTCCTTGCTAGGGCGCATCTACCTGTGGAATCAGTTTTCCAAAATTCCAACTTTCATTTTTGACCTAGTTCCTGCCAGGGTTTCTGAACCAGATCTGTAGTTAAGATGATTGGAATGAAGGTTGAAGATCGTCTGGAAGGAGCTTCCAATTTTATCTCTTGGAAGTCTAGGGTTCTTCTACTACTAGAAGAAAATGATCTCTTACAGTTTGTAAATGAGAAGGTTCCAGAACCAGAAGTCAAAGAAGACAAATCTCGTTGGAGGAAGAATGATGCTAGAGCAAGAAGGATTTTGGTGGACTTAGTTAGAGACCATTTGGTTCCTCAAATATCAAGTAAGAAGACTGCTAGAAAGATGTTCAAAACAATAAATAAGTTGTTTGAACATAGTAGTATCAATGTATCCATTACATTGAGGAATCAACTATCAAATATGAAGATGTCTAAGTCAGAATCCATTTCCTCATATTTCATGAGGATCACAAAACTAAGGGAAATGCTTAGTACTAGTGGATATCCCATTGATGATAAGGAGCTTGTCATCACTACGCTAAATGGTCTCCCACCATCTTGGGAGTCTTTCATCCAAAGAATAAAAGGTAGATCCAAGCTACCCAAATTTGACAAGCTATGGGAAGATTGCACTCAGGAAGAGACAAGAATAACATTAAGACAAATACTTCATGGCACTCAACCTGAGGAGAATCAAGCATTTGTATCCCATGCCACGAAAGGCAAGGGAAGGGGAAGAAAGTTTTACAAACACAAGCACCAATATAGGATATCTAGTCCTCCTCCAGATCAGAAGAAGGAGAAGAAGGATTTGTCTCAGGTACAATGATACAGGTGCAAAGCATATGGTCATTATGCCAGTAGTTGTCGAAGTTCAATCAAAAGAAAGCATGAAGCCTCAAATGCTGATGTTGAAGAAGATACTCCTCACAATAAGTCAAGGAATGATGATCGTTCAGAGTTATTCTTCTAGGAGATATGAAGATCCGAACTGCAAGAACAAAGATCTCTCATGGTTCCCACAAGAAGGTAGTGGTAGCCCACACACAAAAACAATAAGGGATAAGAATTTGTGTTTCTTGCTTACATAGACCTGTTTTGTCTTATCTATCTTCATTATATGCAGATCTATCTGGTAGTGTGTTGAGCAGTTGATATAGTTTACCTTGTTGTATTTATTATGCATATGAGATACACAACACTTCATTAACACATAATGGAGCTAGTCTAGATGATATCTCCTTCCTGCATGCTTAGAGTAGTGCACACTCTTTACGACATGTTCTAGTGGAGATAGCAGACATCTAGATAGTTCCCAGATGTATTTAGAAGACATGTTTATGATTGTTGTGTTAAAGTATTAGCCAAGATGCCCGTGTAAACTATTATCATTGCATAGAAATAGAAATTGGTTAAATTTGATTATGTAATGTCACTAATCATCAGACGAAATTTGACTTGTAGGGAAAAGACCATGTGTTTTGGCCTACAAGAAAAGGATGATGAGACTTGTTCCGATGGACACATGAATCCTGTTGATGTTCAGCAGGAAGCTTCCAGGAATACGACTATCAACCTAGAAGGATGACCTCGGAGGAAGCTTTCGCATAAGTAAAACCAGAAGTGGACCACCTTCAGATATTTGGTTGTCTACTCTACATACATGTGCCCAAGAAGAAAAGGACGAAGTTAGAACCTTCAGGCAAGAAGGGAACTTTCGTGGGATACAGTGAGTCTTCAAAGACATACAAAATCTACATCCCAGGATCCAGACAGATTGAAGTTAGTGGGATGTGACCTTTGAAGAAGAGATGGCTGTCAGGAAAGGTAGAGGATCATACATGGAGATCGATGATGAAGAAATGCTAGAACCAAAGGAGATGAGATCATCTCCCCCTCTAGTTCAGAGGGAGTTAGCATAAAAGGATGAACCCATCGATCCTACTGATTCAGTTGATGTCCCCAGAGATATTGCAGTAGGTCGGAAAAGACCTAGATGGGAACAACAAACCTTGCAAGATGTAGAGGGGCATGAAGCTCCAAATGGTACTTTCCGAGAAAGTAAAAGACCTCAGAGGTTCTCCAGTTATGTAGCATTGATGAGTCACATCATTGACTCAGAACCGACCACTTATGAAGAAGCATCCATACACCAAGTTTGGGAGGATGCCATGGTGGAAGAAAACCAATCCATCATGAAGAATGATGTGTGGGAGGTTGTGTTGAGACTTGAGGGGAAGTCAGTAGTGACTTCCAAGTGGTTATACAAAATCAAGCATGGAGCAGATGGGAGTGTTGGAAAAACACAAGACTAGATTTGTTGCCAGAGGTTTCTCTCAGAAAGAGGGAGTCAATTATGATGAGACATTTGTTCCTGTGGCTTGATATACTTCCATTAGATCAATCATTGCTATTGCTTCAGCCATGGGATGGAAGGTGCATCAAAGTGATGCAGACCCCAACCTTTACTACAATGTTGCAGATGATGAGCCACTGATTTTGGTGCTATATGTTGATGACTTGTTTCTCACTGGAAATGGAAAACTTATTGTATGGTGTAAGAAGAAGCTTGCCTCTGAGTTTGAAATGAAGGATCTTGGATTGATGCATTACTTCTTAGGATTAGAAGTATGGTAGAGGCAGAAGGAGATTTTCCTAGGTCAAGGAAAATACACCATAGATATTCTGAAGAGATTCAAAATGTTGGGCTGTAAGTCCATGGCTACTCCGATGGATGCAAATTTGACGAAGCTGAGAGATTCTACTTCAGATTCAGATTTGATTGATCCCACTATGTATCGCCAGCTGATTGGGTCCTTGATGTGTCTGACAAACACCAGACCAGATATATGTTTTGTTGTGAATGTTCTCAGTCAGTTCATGTGCGAACTAAGGCAGATTCACTAGATTGCTGCAAAACATGTGCTCAGATACTTGTGTGGCACTGTGGGATATGGCCTGAAATATGCTTCAGAATGTGACCTGAGAATGCAGGGGTTTACAGACTCGGATTGGGCCGGATGTGTTGCAAATAGGAAGAGTACTTCCGGATGTTGCTTCAGTTTGGGTTCTGCAGTGATTTCCTAGTGCAGCAGGAATCAGAACTTGGTAGCACTCAGTACTGCAGAGGCTGAGTATATGGCTACTAGTACGACAACTTAAGAAGTAGTATGGCTTTGTAAACTCTTGGTAGGATCATTTGGCCAAATTCCAAAGCCAACCGTGATTCACTGTGATAACCAGAGCTATGTGCATATGTTAGTGAATCCTGTATTTCATGACAGGTCGAAGCATATAGAGATTCAATATCACTTCATACGTGATATGGTGCAGAAAGGTGCGGTCGAGTCACAGTACATGCCGACATATGATGAGACTGTAGATGTTCTCACCAAGCCTCTTCCCAGGGTGAAGTTTGAATACTTTCGCGGAAGACTTGGAGTAGAAGAGAATGTGTCCCTCCTTGAGAGGGAGAGATGACATAGAGATGCTTTCCCTGCTTTCACCCAGGTGCCTCTACTCGTCCAGGTACTCAGCCAGGTATGGGAGAAATCCCATCAACAGATGAGTCATATAGGAAGTAGATGGTCGGGTTCACATAGGTGCCTCTGCTCGTCCAGGTTCTCAGCCAGGTATGGGAGAAATCCTGTTGGAAGATGAGACAGACAAGTAGTGGATGGCTGTGTGATTGCACCGGTACCTCTACTTGCTCAGGTTCTCAGCCAGGTATGGGAGTACCCCATCGGCAGATGAGATGAACATGTAGTAGATGGTCGTGCCCCTCTGCTCGTCCGGGATCTCAGCCAGGTATGGGAGAAATCCCATCAACAGATGAGACATACATGTAGCATATGGTATAACAGAGATGGTATAGCTTATATCTTAGACATCTAGGTAGGATGGAGAGACTCTCTTGGACTCATCGAAGGACTGGTGAAGTTGATGCATGATGACACTTCTCGAAGGAATGAGACTATGTGGACAACCTTCAGTATGTATAGAGATGATGGAGACAGTATAAATGTACAGATGAAACCCAAATGACCATGATGCTGATGAAGACCGAAGAATACCTTCCTCGTCGAGAGGGAGTGTTGGATTTTGTGCAACTTCGGAAGATATTATTTATTGTCTTTTTATTGTACTTGATTGTACCTCCTAAGGGAGATGAATTTGATGTAATTATTTATGTAAACCCTTGAAAGAATCAATGTAAACTGTGGGATGAAAAGCAAGCAAAAGAAAAATTAAATTTAAATTATTTATTGCTCCCCAAGTGAAGTCGGCCCTTTATTGCTCCCCAAGTGAAGTCAGCCTAGTCAAATAGAGAAGTCGACCCAGCTAGGGTAAAAGCCAGTTTGGCACTTGTATAAATAAGAGGTAAAGTCACCTCATTATTCACTCCATACAAGTTCGCATCACTCGGAGAAGAGAAGTTCGCACTACAGAAGGAGAAGACTATTTTGGGGTTTCTATCTTTGGAAAGCATTTCCATCTTTTCTATTTTATGATTGTACTCTGATCTCAGAATTATCATCTCTATACGAAGGTTGCTAGGTTTTCTCCCGTTTGGGTTTCCTAGGATAAACTCTTGTGTTATTGTTTTGTGCTTTGTCTTTCTTCTAGTGATCCTGTTTATGCATTTGAATTATTAGGCTATGAATGTATGAAAAACTAGCAGTTATGCCCTCATAGGTAATCATTGATTTTTCCTTGTAGGTTCATGTGGAGGCTACAACAACTTGCCATGATTTACCCATGCAGAGTTAGTAACAAGTGGAATTCAATATAGACTTATAGAAACATCAAGAGGTTCCAAAATCCTAAACCTAATGACCTAGAAAGTGACTTAAAATCTAGTTGAAGGAAGGGGAAAAAGGTTGAACTATTATTGTAGTGATTTCATGTTCCATCATAGAGAAACCATCAAGATGAGTAAAGAAACAATAAAGTAGAGAAAACAAAATAATTTGTAGTAGTAGATCATCATGTCTCATAACGCCACAATGAGTTTGGTGAACTCTACATTTTTCATTGTACTCCTTGATTTTTAAGAAGAAAGACATAATCCCCCATTTACTAGACTTTTTGCCCACACGATTTTTTCCATCATAAATATTATGCTCATGGTGTTCCATTGTGTGTCTTTGCTATTTCATTTCTCTTCTTATTTCATAATGGTTTAAGTGTGTGTATGGTGTGTTTATTTTTTTTGTCTAATCACTAAATACAAAAGAAGTAGTAACACAATCAAGCATAGATACATTGTATTAGCAGTTAATTAAAGCTATATTTTGATGAGTTGACTATTAAAAAATTCAAGGTAGTGAATAAATAGTGTATAATAATAGTAGCATCTCCTATTAACATATTGTTAAATTGATTTTTGATGGATATGTCTTGGTCAGTTTCTTCCCATCTTATCTATAAACTTCATAACGTATTTGCATAAAGTTAAATACATCTATATCTATTTTGTGCATAAAAACCTATAACTTATCCTCTTTGATCCCACTTCCCTTATATCTATTTTGTAGATAAAAACCTATAACTTATCCTCTTTGATCCCACTTCCCTTTTTTTGAGTAGCTTTAAACATTTTCTTTATCTTTACTCATTCTCATTTTTGTTTTAGCTTCTTATAACAATATAGTGACTAATAGATATGTTCTCTATAAAATTTAGCCGTAATATAATTTAAACAATGTTAACTAATTGTAAACTCCATGTTATGGAAATTCTCGAAATATTTTCAGACATAATCTCATCTTATTAGAATTTATTTTCTTAATCAAACGCATCAATATTGAATTAGATTAAACACGTTTGTGTTAATACAATACATACACCACTTTAAACAGAGCAACTTAAAACTTCGATATATAGTGGGCAAATTTTTGTGGCGCTGAAGAAGTAAAGAGTCAGCCATGGCAATGGCTAAGATGGTATTTCTAAAACCCCCGGCGTCTTCTGCACTCAGAGCCTCATCGCCATTCTTCTTCAATGGCTTCCTTCCCTTTGCGTCTTCAATTTCCCGTTCTCCTCCACAAAGGATGAAAATAATCAGCATGAAGGCATCCTTTCAGGCCAAGCGGACTCCGATTTCTTACCACGGTATTCGCAGTGTAAATGGCGTGAATTTGAAGCCAAGGATGGGCGTAATGTTCCAGGCGAGAAGAGGATTCCTTTCAGAGCTCCGAAAAATGAAGGAAGAGGAGGATTTTGGTCAGTATTTTCGGTCCTCCTTTTAGTAATTATATTTTAAATTGCAAATTATTACTGCTTCGAAATGCAGGGTTTTCAAACGAATCAGGTTTTCAAGCCTGTTAATAGAAAACAATAATTTTCTAAGAAAACTTTCACTTGATTTCGCCGTTAGCTATTTAACTTTCGAGAATTGGTGGCTATGTTGATGCTTCTCAAATTGACACAAAAAAATGGTAATATGACTGGCTATGGATCGCTTCATTCTTGTTTAGAAGTAGAAAGTGTTATTTTCCTCTTGTAATCCACGTGACTTGGACTCATGAACGAATAGGCAAAGCCGAGGAGTAAGAGCATGAATTGGACCAGGAGAAATTCGGGAAGAACTTGGCATAAAATTCAGTAAATTAAAAAACTCAACAAATGCTTAAAATAGGCCATATTTGTCTAATTCTGTCAAAATCTATCAAAATGATCAAACTCACTAAGTAACTCAATCAAAATTGTTCAAGCTTTTCAACTGTTGGTCAAACTCACTAAGTGAATCATATTTGCGCACGCTATCCGAGCATTGGTCAAACTCACCGAACCTTGGTGTGTTTGATGATTTAGTCACCTCAGCAAGTCTGGTTACTTTAATAAGTTTGGGTGACATCTTGTTTCAGAGATCTTTCTCTCAGGCAAGGCCTCATTCAAAGCCTTAACTTCAAGATCTCTAAGGAACAAATTTGACTTGTCTCTTGTGCAGTTTCATTTGTGGATATATTTCATCTAATGGCAATGGATTCACTTAATTAAGCATTTTGTTTTTAAAGTCTTTTGGTTTATTGCTGCTATCTTCTTTTCACATTTGTTATTTTTAAATGTTCATGGGTCATGCTATCTTACATTTTTGAGCAAATATCTTCTGTGTTTGATCTATGGGCTATTGCATATCTTGAATGATTAAATGCTTATTTGGAAAAAATAACTTGATAACACACTTCACTCATCATAATCAAGTTAGTTTCCTTTCCCTTAGCTCTCTCAAATCCTAATCTAATCAACCCTAAGGAAGCCCCCCTTGGCCTTGAGAGATGGTCAAAAGATTGAGAAATTAGCACTGAGGTGACAGTGGTGCTTCTTTCCAAAGTTGCTCTTGATAGCACTAGTGGATTGAGGCTTATCCACTTAGGTGCTAAATCAAGCTGTAACACAACCTAAAGAGAGAGAATTAGTTGCTTAGGTGATGGTGGAAACTCTTCTGAGTTAAACTTAAGCGTAGAACTTAGTGAAGAATTTGCACTAAAGGGTGCAAGTTTGAGTAATAACACTCCCATAAGCTTTCCAATTAGTAGACGGTCCAAGAATATAAGAGCTTTGTGCTTCAAACGGATGAACTAGACATTGAGATTGGGGATTTATGCTCACTTGATAAATTTGGACCTATTAGTTGCTGATCTGCGACATTGTACTAAGGATTTTAGTGCATTTTTGAAGGTGGACTCCTCAACCAGTGGGATTGTGTTTGAGGTGGCCACCATGATTAAGGGCATCCTTAAAAAATTGCATGTTGTAGGTTCCATGTTCACAGAGGGATCCTTACTTTGATCCTTGCAGAAACAGATTAACGTCACTTCAAAGCATGGCCTGTATACTCTATCATGTGGATATTTGGGCATTCAACATTTTGCAAGGGCACTAGGCCCCCGACCTTGTCAAAATGAATAGGTTTAGGTAGCCATGGCAGTGGCTAGGGTTGGAAACATTAGCCGTGTTCGGTGTCGAGCTGCTTGGTTCATTCTCTCATAGAACTAAATAAACCTAAATAAAAGTCTCTTTTTAATAAAGGGAAATTCACTAAGAAAGGCAACAACACTAAAACGGAAAAAAAGATTCTAATGTGGGAAATTAGGCTATGGTGCCCGGAATTGCAAACTACGAGTAAGATGTACTAAACAAATGAAATTTTAAAGGAGAGTTGCAATATAATTTGAGATTCAGGAGATAAAGGCTCAAATGATGATGAGGAGGATGATAAATTTGACAAACATTGCTTGTTTCAATTAACAACTTAGCAACTTTGTCTCTGGATAAAGGATATTGAAGAAGGGATACCCATTTAATTGATTGGCTTGGGGACTCCAACTTAACTCCATCTTTAAAGAAACAGAGTGATGGCAATCTGACAGTTAGAGATTGTCTAGGGGATTTCGATGGAGATCTACCTTCAGAAGTAGGGTTATGCCAGTTAGATAGACCATCAAGAAAAGTTCTAGAATTGGAGTTACATTGTGTCGTTGAAGAAAGAACACAAACATTATACAAAATTTGTTGTTGAATTTAATTGTTTCAAAAGTGTTGTTATGAAATTTGTATGTAGGAGTGGTAAACTTTTGTGTTAAGGGTGAGGGGTGTTAGAGTGGTAAGTGTCAATAAAATGTTGTTAAGAGTTCCAAGTTACCGGGTCACTATAATTCATCGAATCAACCTTAAATATAGGTTAGTTGAGGAGATGGTTAGATAACTTATCATTTGATATATCAAACAAACTTATAGTTATGTATTTGATGACTGCTCCAATTAAGAAAATATATTTTCTTGGTATCTCTCTCTCTCTCTCGTATTATGATCGCATGTCTTTGAAATACCAACAACAATAGGTATTTCAGATTCCTTTATTTTGATAATATCACCTTTTGCTTTCAAGTTTTGTTTGATTAAACCTTGAAATTGACTCTACAACTATTATCAAAGCTTGCAGACAATTGTTGTCGCTTTTACATTAAATATGGAGGCTAGTTGGGTCCAATGTAAACAATTATGTGGCGAGAGATACTTTGGGGTAACATACCAATATAAAGACCGCATTGTGGCACTTGCTAGCAACAATATGTCTTTATTTAAAAATACTATACATAAAATCATGATGATTCATAGGGAGAACCTCCAAAAAATTGAAAGAGAAAATAGAGAGGCCTTGGAAGTAGAGGTAAGGGTGTTCCTTAGGGCCTGTTGGGGGAGATGCAAACACCTTGAATGATACCTAGATTGGTCGATAATTTGGCCCTTCCATGTGCTAATCCCAGGTGGGCCCCTTCAATTTTTTTTACCCCTAGGACATCCAGTGGTGCATAAAGCACTGTAGATTCATGTTGGCAGGGCAAGATGTAGCAAGATGTAGAGAGAGAGTCGTAGGTAGGTGGTGTATTGCTCTGATATTTCCTTTAATGGCTTTAGGTGAAACCTATTCGATTAGTCTAGGTGGTCAAGGAATGTGTTGAATTGAGTAAATTTCAACAAAATTTTAAACAATCATGTCATTGTGCTTATAATGAAGACACAATTCATTAAAGGGCAGGGAATTGGTAAGTCCTTTGACCATTAAATTTGCGATAAGCTTCATTTTTATTGTTGTGCGTGTTAGGAGAGCTATAAAATGATTGAGTACTAGCAAATTTGCTGATTGGAAGGGGTTTCAAGTTAAATTCCTTAAGCATGGTGTTGCTTCTCTTGCCTTTCCTATTTTAGATCTCTTTAATGATGTGGTTTGTTTTGGTTTTCCACCTTCTTAGAGACAACATATTATCTATCCTATTCATAGTCAGGACTCAGGAGGGGACTAGTTCGATTCTTATAATTATAGAACTATTTTGATTGGACACACTTTTTCCAAATTATATGCTATTTTCCTTGACATGTTTTTATCAGAGCAACCCTAAAGAGGTAACTTTGGAGCTAGATGTTTAGCAGGTTTTAGGAAGGCTTACTAAACTATTGATCACCTCTTTACTCTTTGAGCTATTTAGGAAGCTAGATAATAGTCACTTTTTTAGTTTTAGGGGCTTTAGAAAAGCCTTTGATTTTGTTGTGCCTAGTCATTTTTTGTTTGGGAGGCTCCATGGCAGTATTACTATCACGAGACTTTGTGAGACTGTAGTGAGCCATATTTGAATGGCACATGGCTCTTTTGATTATTAGGAGCACTATGAGTCAAATAGGGGTGTCTTTTCTATATAACATTATTTGGAGGATTTATATTGATGAGATTTAAGAGTTCCTCAGGGAGAGTACAAATGTTGGTGATGGGTTGCACCATGTCTTGATATCGTTCTTTTTTTTTGGCTAATGAAGCGATCCTTTTAGCCTCTCTCCCGATTGGTAATTGAGACAATTGGATGCTTTAGCCCACTTTTTTATTGTTGTGAACTCGTGGTTAATCTTTAGCAAGACCAAGGTTGTAAGCAATTGTTTTGGAGAAACCACACATTGATTTTTTATTGATATGTACATAAAAAATTGATACACAATTTCTCCAAAACCATTGCTTAGATTATGTTATTTAGTGAAAATCGACATGCTTAAAGACCAATGTTGTGGTCTTTAACACATGCAAGGATTCTTTTTCCAAACTCATTTTTACTTTAGGAGAGAACCAATTATGATTTTACACTTATTTGGCCTTGTATTTTATTGATCCAAACTCAACTTGAGACTTGTGTTCCAATGACCTCTTTTTAAGGGATATGCATTTTTCTCCTTCTTGTAGAGCAAGAGCTTCCAAATCCATTTTCAAGGCATTCCTTCAAAGATGCAACTTTCTCATACTATTATGAAGCCCATTGTTCTTTATGGCTTGGTGGTTTGGGGCTTAACCCAAAGCTTGTTGATTGGGCATGCAATATGATCTATTGCAAACAAAATGTTCCTGAAAATCTTGTCGAAGTTGAGTTTGGAGCTTGCCTCCTTTGTCTTGAGATCATCTTCAAGCTTATTTTTTAACTTCATAGACTATGTTCTCTTGTTGACTTAGTCTTGAGGTGGTGGAGATGTCTATACTTGGGTCTTGTTCTTCCAATGAGATTGTGTCACGTGGTCTTTTGGGTTGGACACGGTGTTGATCTCTTCTCCTTTAGTCTATTAGTGTCTCCATTGACTATCTTTCTCCTTTAGGTAATCTTTAGATGACCCTCTTCACTTTCTCCCCCTAAAACAAAAGATTAATAAGGTGATTATTGAATACATCTATTGATAGTTTAATTTAGGTTATTTAGCTTTCTCTGTCTAAGCCTCTTAGACCCAAGTTAGCCTCCAAAGTAAAACATTTATTATAGCTCATCGATGATCTTATTGTACATTTAGACTACCTACAACATCATTGATCATAGGGTCCTAGGATCACTTCTAGCTAGTTGAGGTTGTTAGCACCCATATTGGATTTCTTCAAAACCAAATCATAGTGCCTATCATATTTTGTTCATGTGTACATTACAAGACGGTGGGTTGATCAATTCATCGACGATCTGTGGGTGTCGTTTTAGACTTAGCACATGCTCGTATGTTTTTGTTATTCTAGGGTTGTTGGTAGGATAGGTTCTTGAGCAAGTTAGCCATATATACAAATACATTCCGTGGACAAAGCTTTAGAGGAGTAAGTGCCCCATACTTGTGTAAATTTTTCTTGAGTTTTCTGCTTGCTGGTTTATGTCAACATTTAAGTGGTTCTCATTTACAGCCGGTTTTGCATAGGCTGCAAACTACTTATGAAATTTTCTGAGACAATTAAACACGCTGAAAATTCATACTAATAGACAGAAAATTAAAATCACATGCACACCATTAAAATTTCAGACTCAGGATTTTCGGCAACTGTGCCCTGGAAAAACCCCCACGGGGAAAACCAGTAAGAGAGAGGAGAGAGATTATTATTTCTTCAGAAAATCTTCAGTACAAAAAATTTACAGTCAAAGCCAACTTATCTCAACCAACAAATTTTTCCACCCAGAAGTGCCTCGATTTCTGTGTCAAAACAGCCTTGATTTCAGTGCTGTACCTGCCTCGAAATCTGTGCCAAATTAGTCTAGAAATCCGTATTGTACCCTGCCTCAAAAACTGTGCCAAATGTATGCACAAATTTCAATGCTGTACGGTCTGCTACCTCAGGATTAGTGCCACAATACAGTCTCGGTTTCTGTGCTGCAATAAATACTCCTCGGGAAATGTGCCCAGTTTTGTAGCCTCGAAAATTGTGCACTGTCTTGGGAAATGTGCCCAAAAAACTCCCTTGAAATACGTGCTGCAGTTCTCGAGATTTGTGCCCAGAATTATCCTCGGTTTCTGTGTTGCTGTTCTCGGGATTTGTGCCCAGGACAGTCCTCGATTTATGTGCCTAGAAAGTGCTGTACGGTGCCTCGGGATATGTGCCCAGCTGAAAACCTTTACCTCGAAATGTGTGTTGCTCAGAAAAATACTCAGGAAGCTCCTCGATTTCTGTGCCCACTCTCAGCTCTCTCTTCTTCTCTCTTCTCTTCACTTCATTTAGCAAAAGTGAGTAAATGAATGCCTCCCTCTCCTTTTTGATCAAACCCTAGGGTTCTTTTAATCTAATGGATGAGATTGACTTAGATCAATGGTTGAAATTAAATGTTCCATTTATTTTTCATAAATTATTAATTTCACTCACCCACTTAAATTTATCAAAAAGTGACTTTCATGTTATAAAGTCTCATTAAGTGCAATTAATGTGAGGGTCACCTTTTTCCTCCTTTCTAAGTGACTTAGGCAAATGTCACTTGGGCAACACTTCCCTAGGCACAAAAACTAACACTCCCTCTTATCGAGGAAGGTGTTCTGCACCACTGCCAACTTATCTTTGAAGAAGACAAACTTCCCCCTCCCCAAAGACTTCGTCAGGATATTTGCTACCTGCTCATCAGTGGATATATACTGCAACTCAACTGCTCCTCTCTGGACGTAGTCTCGGATGAAATGGTACCTGATCTCAATGTGCTTTGACTTGTCATGGAACACCGAATTCTCAGAGAGCTGAATGCAACTCTGATTGTCATAATAGATCATCGTAGGTCTAAGCTCCTGATCAAATAAATCTACCATTAACTTGCGAAGCCACAGTGCCTCGCAAATAGCCTGACTAGCAGCCATGTACTTAGCCTCGGCAGAACTCAATGCAACGGACTTCTGTTTCCGACAGAACCACGACACTGCTGCCGAGCCCAAACTGAAACAACAACCGAAAGTGCTCTTCCGATCCCTCACACAACCTGCCCAGTCTGAATCTGTGAAACCAACCAATCTGATTCCACCCGAACCCTTGTAGTCCAAACCATAGTCCACTGTCCCTACTAGGTATTGTTATCACACCATAGTAGTAGGGCTACTATTCTTGATTGGCAGATATCTGCACATTCCAGAGCTTCCATTATTCAGAGCTTGGCTATGATGATTGTACATCTTGAGATCACTCATGATCAGAGCAGTGTATTATTTAGACTTATGTTAGACCTTGTGTCAAGGCTGAGCTTTGAGAGCTCAGATTTGATGACCGATGTGACCCTTTATCCCATACAGTTTCAGTTCAGTGCTTAGAGATGTATTGCAGCAGTGTTTCAGATGATATATGATGATTATTCTTGTGATGATGTTATATGACCTATGGGTGTTTTATCATTGATTGTGGATTATTATCTTGTTGCTTTTGTCATGTTCACAGCATTGGCTTGGTATATAATTCATGATGTGGCAAACTGTATAAAATGAACTATCTTGATAATAATTTAAAATGGACTTTTTACTTGCACATTTAGGTTGTTTGACAAAACTCACTGGTTCACTACCCTGCATAGATATGGTCTTTCTTGACACCATTTGTCAGCTATCTTAGGCTCCACCTTCACTTGACTCCACCCATACATGACTTTCCTTATTTGACTTTAAACCTTGACTTGTCTTACTTGACTTTTTGGCACTGAGGACTTCCCCTTTTTCTACCTCTGTGTTTGGACTGCATCCCTGTATGATTAGTGTCTCGGCTCTGAGTTGGTGACAAAACTTGCTTTTGGTAAGTTGGATTGTAGGCCTAAATCATTCTGGTCGGTTGTCTCGATGTTTGGCACTGGCTCGAACTCCCCCTAGTCACTTGACATGTTGTTGGCTAAAACTGAAAGCTCATGTACTACTTATGGAAACTTATATAAATTCGCCCATGGAAACTAAAAAGGGCAAGAGCGATGAACTGCTAAAAATACTCCTCGAAGAGTATAAGAAAGGTTCAAAAAGCAATGGTTCTTAAAAGTTATATCTAAACAATTGCTGACCTTATATGTATATGTAAACATGCCCTGGATGCAAGTTGCAATTAGTTGAGCTTATCAGCACACCTGAGATCCGAAGGGTTATGTAGGCCAAAAAGGCCATGAAATGAAATTGAATGATCCTAATGAATTTGGATCAACTTGATGTAGACATGATGCCTAAGTTGAATAAGCACTCTCTAAACAACTTACCCATTTGTGAGGCACAACCATCCCCCGTGTTATTTTGTCCAGCACAGAGTTTGTAGTTTCCCCTCTCTCCCAGTCCAAAGTGTCTTTTAGTTGAGTTTAGACAAGTCACCCCTTTGCCCAACCTTGTTCCTAGCCGTCATCCTTAGCTAGCAGTTAGACCATGTCTGATGGGTGAGTTTGTCATTTAAGCTATTGTGCAAGTGAATACAAATAACAATGGAATGAACAAATATGTTTAATGCCATTGAATGATGTTATACTTTAAGATAAGCCGTGAGTATGATTAGAGGAACATGTCTTAGTCTATTGATATGATTTATCCTTGGTTGTATGTTGACCTAGTCAAACCTAGTTTGACCATGGTCATTTCTTGGGATCCGTGATGATGTGGGCCATATATGCTTATGGATGATGATTGATGGCCCCACATACTCTTGATGATGATGCTATATGATGGACATATGATTCAGATGATGATTGATGCAGTTCAGCAGGTTTTTTTATTACTTCAGATCATCAGATTATACACTATCCATATATGGTGGACCCTACAGCTAGCCCATCAGGGCAACCCATGGTGTATGAGTACACATTCCTAGTAGATTTGGGTCTTCTAGATCCAATGAGACACCTATCTTTCAGTTCCGAGCACTTCTGACAGTGATAGATGCAGTTTTACACTTGTTGACCAGATTTGGGGCTGATTTCCTAGCCTGAGCAGCAGGGGCCATGAGAGGCCAGTTCACCTAGGGCGCTGTATGAGGAGGGGGTGGTCCAGTCACTTGTTATTACCATTTATCCTCCCTTCTGGAGAGCCTAGTGGGCTCAGTTTGACAGCGCAAGTGCCCTAGGAGGCACTTTCAGCACTTTCATAGTTACCGAGGCAGTCCAGAAATGGGATAAAGGGGTCACTTAGGAATTCGATTTGGGCAATTGAGGCAAGGTTTTGGCACTTGGTTTTCACAGAGGTCTTCCAGGGTGAACCCACTATATTCTAGCCAGTTTTCACCACTTGGGTGGGTTCATAGAGATCACAGGAGGTCTTTTACTGCTTGTCTGTCATAGATTTTGAGGACAGATTTAATCATTTATACTTATCTTGGACATATTATATTATTTTATTGTGCCACGGGGATGAGTTAGCAAGGATTGATGCCTCCTAGCCCCACCATGTGCTCCATGTGTCATGTCCTAGTCATATGAGGTTGGCTTTTGTACTTTTACCCCCTCTAGTGGATGACGTCACCCTTCATGAGTACCTTTTAGTTATGACGTCATCATTACTTTTAGTGATCCATGTGTTATGTTGTTATGATTCATCTTAGCCATTGATTATGTATTGAGATCTTTTAATCTCAACCACTCATTTTGTTGTAAAGTGGTTTTGAGATTTAGGGTTTTGGTCTTTATTATCCTATATAAGGAGACCCCCTATCATATAGCTCACCTTTGGGCTCTGGAAAACTTGGAATGAAAAGAATATTTTGGAGATCTACTTCTTGGCTTTGATTGGGTTGCTCTTGCATATGTTCTTGGATATCTTGCTTCTAGACATTGTTTGCTTTTCAGGTGAAATCGACTTCAAGAGAGGGAGGCCAAATTGCTCAGGCTAGCTCATCGACTTGCTTTGTGGGAAGATTGTAGGGGTTGCTCACATCCCCCATGGGCAAATCGACTTCATAGAGAGGGAGTTTTTCAATTGTGCTTTGTCCATTGATTGCTTTCTTGATATGATATGCTTAGATCTTATGGATTTGTAGATCAAATCTAACTTGATGTAGTTTGATTTGCAGGTTTTCATGAGACATATTTGCTCCTAGAGTTTGGATGCTATTGGTTGAAGACACTTGGATCAAGCTTGGAATTGTAACTAGGGCAAAGAATTCTCCATATGCTAAGAGGCCGCAAGCTTTTGAGGTAAGATCTACAAGGTACGTATTGATTTCGCTTGCTATCTATCCCATTGGTCAAAATTACATTAAAATCAAAACCCTCATTTTTGTTTTTCTTAGATCTACTTGGATCTAGCCTTGCTTTTGAAAAGATATTGAAGTATCCACGACAATTCGGATCTATAGTTTGGTGGTGATTGGGTTCAATTTGACACACTTTTCAAGGCAAAATAGCCCTCTTGAGGCAAATCGCACCCCTTGGGAGAAGCTAGTTTGGTTAGATCTAACACACGGGTAGGTGAGATCCCACTTGATTCACACTCTCCTCACTTGATAACCTACCCCTAGTGCTTCACCTTGTTGATTTTTGCCTTGTGGGCCTCATTCCTCATTTTGAGGGTTGTGCCCCACTTGGGTCAATTTGGTGATGCATTTTCAATCTCAGATCTATGGAGATCTAGCCATTGGATCCCCTTGATTTTTAAGATCCACATTGATACTTGCCTAAATTACTTGGATCTACAATTTGGTGGCCATTGGACTTGATTTGACACACTTCACCATGCTTTTAGCCCTCTGTGGGCAAAGTTGCACTCCTTGGGTGATTTAGTTTGCCCACTTCTAGAACTTGGGTAGTTGAGATTCCATTGGATTTGGAAAGAGCATACCTTGAAACCTATATCTAATGTCTCATTTTGTGAAGGTCTGCCTTGGGGGTAGCATTCCTTGTTTTAGGGGATTGTTGTCCACTTGGGTCATATCATGAAACATTAGATCTAGTAAGATCCAACCATCACACCTTAATTAACCCACTTGATTTGCATCCTAGGCGTCCCGATCTACAAGTTGACATCTCTTTTGACTCCATTAACCCATCCATCAAGGCACTAGTCCACCTAGGGCAATTCGCACTCCTTGGGAGTTGTGTCAAGTCTTAGATCCCATATGTGGGTATCTCTAATTTTACCTTAGATCCTTAAATCTACTCTTTGCATACCCCTTGGTACCATTTGCACCCCTTAATTCCACCTTGTGGGTCCCATTTGAGCCATTTCCATATCCCAAGGAAGTGGGTCCCACATGTGTATTTTATGGTACTAGATCTTGTCATCTTATCTTATCATGTGGCCTAAATCATTTATTGGTTGAAACACTAGTCATTCCCTAAGCCTCCTTCAACCATACTAAAACTTCTAGGTCCACCTAACCTTGCATTGGTTTCCGTAACTTGCCTTTTACATATCCCTAGGAACCTTTGTTTGGGTCCAATCATCTTTGATTGGTCATAGGGTCTCCCCCTAGGTTTTGACTCATCTCGATCTAAAGTGAAGAGTGCCTCGGTTGACGTGAATCCCAGCTTGCATTGGGAACCGTGGCATCTCTTGGGTCACCTCTTTAGTTGTCCATCTCCTCTACCATCCCGGATGGGATACCATTAGGGACAACTACAAGTTGTGTGATAACAGGTATCTCAGCACATGTTTTGCAGTCTGTTGTCCGCCAAACTGCACACCAGCAGCGGGAATCTTTCGAAAGCTGTCTCTTCACTACAAGTGAGAGAGGTGTGGCCTTGGGGGCAAGCAATGAGCCAGGTACTGTCACCTGAATCCCAGCGCCTCCGTTTAGGCTAACTCCTAATGAAGCCAAGGGGGTTAGTCCCTAAAAAAGAGTTTCATTAAGGCTCTTGTGTTTTAAGTGTTTTTTGTGTGGGGTGATGTGGATGAGTGTTGTTTAGGAGTTTTTGTAAAATGATGAGAACACAATTAAACACGCAATCCACGTTGCAAATTCTACAAGATACAATTTAGAAGATGAACAATATACTTTGACTTAGAATTAAAACAAAGCATCCACGGACATATGGTCCAGATTCAGAAGATACATAAGAGTTTTTAAAGACCAGTGCCAAAATGGAGTCAAAAGAAATGCTTGTGATGCTGGAAAATGTAAGTCAAAAGTAGTTGTTTGTGAGATCGTTTTGAAATTGTTCTTGGTAAATTTTAAGTGTTTTAGATGTTTTTGATTATTATGGCTAAAACCAAGGATATCAAAAGAGTGTCCGGAAAGACATTCTAAGCAGCTCCTTTAAGAGACATGTCGGAGTTGTCTGGAATCACAATGAGGCACGCAATTGTAACCAGCCACTGTGTCGCAGATTGGGCAACTCGGAGCCTCCCCCGAGAACTGCTTTGAATACTTTTTGAACAACGCCGGTTCGTTGGTTATGGGGATGAAAGTTTTAATTAATTATCACTTATGAGCTTATCAAGTCCTTCACCTTTCTGAGTACTAGTCCAACTGTTTCCGATTAGCAGAGCATATGGGTGTTGGACAAACTACCAAGATAAATTAATTAAAGGGGGAAATGTGGATTGAAAAGTTTTATTATTAAGAGCACTTGTTCAACTCTTCGACAGAGAGCGCTCTTGACTTAGTCTTAAGACCACAGTTCAAGAGACTTCCTACTTTAAAAAATGCCTAATGCAGGGGGAAAGTGCAAATCTATATGCTCTCCGATAGAGAGTGCTCTTGACTTGGATTTGGCCAAGTTCAAGAGGCTTTGTTCGTTTTATTGCAAGAAATGAAGCGATTGTGAAACTTAAAGAAGTAAATGAAACTGAAAATGACTGAAAATGTAAGGATAACCACAAAGAAAGACTTTGAAGATAACAGAAAACAAAATCTAGTGTTCTACCAAGCAGATTTATTCGAAAGTGGGATCAACCTCTGAACAAGGCTAATCGCTAGAACCGTTAGTCCTGGAAACCTTCCAGCGAGCTGGATGTCCACAAGATGCTAACGGGGGAACGAGTAGCTACCACAAAACTATGTGGCCTTTGGGACAAAATCCCAAAGTTAGCTTACTCTGGTCAAAACTTGAAAGAGAGGCGACAAGATGAAAATAAAATACTGAACAGAAAATAAAGTCTAATCTACCCAAGAATCTCTTTCAGGTCAAAGACCGTACTCGGGAGAGCATGGGGGTAAGTAAATCGGAAAAAAAACAACTCTTCAATAGAGAGCACTCTTGATCCACTATCAGTGAGATTCAAAAGATTTCTACTTTAAACAGTTTATTGAAATGGAAACTAATCTAAGAGCATATCAGAGATCTAAGCTAGAAAATCAAACCCACTCAAAAACACTACAAGACTTCCCCAAATGGGGAAGTTGGGGGGGGGATTAAAGACCCCACTAAACAGAGATTTTATTAAACAAGTACAATGTTTTGGATTTTCAACCTTAGAGAAGAATGAAAAAGGTAAAGGTAAAACTTGAGAGCTCTTAAGAGCTTTTACAATCGAAAAAGGAGAGTGTTTATGTCATGGTTTCAAGGTTTGTTTTCAAACTCCTTCTTGGTTTTGCAATTTTCCTTCTCTTTACTTGATTTTTGCTCTTCTTTTACTTCAAACTCTCTTTTGGATTTAGCTTTTTCTCACACCTACACACAACAAAGATTCAAGCTACAAGTACCCTTTAGCATTAGTTGAAAAAATTAAGACTTGAAGCTACTTGAACCTAAAATTGAAAAATGAGGCCCTAAATGCAATGTGCATGAGATTTTGAATTAAAATTGCAATTTAAATAAAACAGACCAGCAAGCTAAAGTGCTCGAAAAAATGATGGGAATGAGTTTGGAACCACAAGTTTTTTGAACTAGCTTGTATGCAAACTTTCCTATCTTTAAATGAGGCTACAAAATTTAAGACAAAAGATTAGAATGCAAGCCCTAAATGATATTTTAAGATGCCTAAACTTAACTTTTCAAAAATAAAACCACTAACTATTTCAAACCTCTTTTTGTTTGCTTTGCTTCTAGTGTAGGATGGATGGAAGGAAGATGGAAGGGAAAGGGCAAAAGACAAAGGAAAAAAGAGGTCAAAAGGGCAAAAACGAAATGATGAGAGGAGTTTTGGATGGGGAAAAACGAATGGCTAAGGATGGACTAGATGAAGGAGAAGATGGGAGCTAGGAGGAGAAATCTAGGGTAAGATTGGAATGAATAAAAAAAGAGGTAAAAACGAATGGGTGATGGAGAGGGAAAAATCAAGTGAAACACTATCCAAGAAATCCTTCCAGCTAGCTGGATGATACGAATGCGATAGTGTTGAAGAGAGCACAAGGGAACAAATCCCAAGTTATTCCCCAAGGTTGAAGGAACTTCAACCTTATGGCAAACTAATCTAGGCTTTTAAAAGTAAAGAACTTCAACCTTGGATTCAGATCTAGAAAGGGGTTTCCACAAGAAGAAGGTGGGTCCAAGTAACAAGTAACCAAGGAGAGGGAAATTGTGTTGATGGAAGAGGAAACCCTCTTTGCTTTGATGCCAATTTTAAGATCTTGCTTCTTGGAAGTACCCTGCAAAACACACTATTAGTAAAAGCTTTTTGTTGGTGGAGAAGAGGGAGATACAACCGAGTTCATCTCATCTCAACCATTTTGAAGATCTGCAAATGTGCGAAAAACTTACACAAACAAAGCTTGATCAAATATAGAGAGTTAGACAAAAACGCATGAAGAGACAAGGTAGTAAAACCGATTACAATTTGCACTTTTTATACTATTCAAGCCTATGCCTAGCAAACAAATTGGGACCATCAAATGTTTGCCCTACGCTCTTAAGAAAGAGATCTAAGCATGTATTTAAATCAAACTTTGAAATTGCATAAATCAAGAACACATTACAGATATTACCTCAAAATAAATTAATAGCTCATGAACCAATAGAAGTGTACACAAATTGCCTCCAAAGCCAACTTTATTTCCAATGATAGCCAATAGCTATTACAATCTCTGCAGAGTAAGTTTACAATAATTCTCCATGAGAAGAGAGCTAAAATGCATCTCTTATATAACAAAACACTAAGCTAAAACCCTAAATCGAACTTGGCTTGAGAAGAGAGCCAAAAGCAATAAACAAAATCGAATCTCCAGTCATAATGCCAATCAACACCGAGTTGAGAGCCAATCTTCACCAAACAGCTCTAATTCTATTGGTTGGGAGTGGGGAGGTGGCATCCACCTAGGCAAGGTGCCCCCCACTCTCCATAGGAATTTTCACCAAGCAAATCAACGAATGCCATGTGGGAACTCGAGCTCCAAGTTGAGGTTGACGTGAGCTATCTAAGAGGGCGTGAATACCACATGTCTCAAGCTTGGAGGGAGTTGGGTGGGTGTAACACGAGTCATGAAGGGAGCCAAGGTTTTGTGATTCCACAAATCATGGATGGCGCCTACCATAACTATTAGATGTAACCACCAACCCAATAAACAAGTGCCAACACATCAAATCGATTTTTATGGTGAAGGAGGGCGAATTGCTTGGTGAGGATGAGCTTGTGCTGATTGTACACTCAACTTAATGATGACTGAGATGATTGGGATCTTCATTAATGTCTATTGCCATGTCATTTAGCTTTTTACTTTATTCATTTCTGATTATTTTGGAGAGATTTGGATTTCTCCAAAATATTCAAATTTATTAATTTAATTAATAATTTCTCTATAAATGGCTTTTTAGAGAAAATATTAATTATGAGGCTGAATTGACATCCGAAAGTTGGGTTTAGCTGGTCCATAGGTCATGTGTGATTTTTGGCTTATGAAACGAGCCATCAATCACTGAATTCGGACCTCGGATGACTGACATATTACAAATTATTATTTCTCTATTTAAACTATAGAGAAATTTATTAAATTTAAAAAATAATTAAAAACCCAAATTCGACGGACCCGGTAAATTTTTTTCGAAATTTTTTCAGAGGGTCCTAGAGACTTGGGACATGACCAAAACCTATTCTAATAGTGTCTAGTAGGCTTATATACATTAGTTGGACTTTAATAACCCCCCATGGCCAAAATTTTCAAAATCGGGCATTCCAGCTTTGGAGGAAGCAGGAGAAAACCTCATCGATTATAGCTCGGCTGTAGGCAAAGTATAATTGACAAGGGAAAAAACTCCCTAGAATACCTTAGTTGCTTAATCAGGTCATGGGGAACCGAGACACTCAGATCCTACTAGCACACTTTATTACAAACCCCCATGGGACCATGGTCATGTTGACTCAAAAAAAAAACTGGCTAGCCAAAACTAGCTAGTCACAAATGCTGGATCATCTGATACACTGAAGTACAAACATTCATCATGCTTGTCAAATGACGGCTCCTCAGATAATCCAACTATGGTACAAAAAAGTTGGTAACACAGTCCAATGTACACTCCTAGGATCCACCATGAACTGGCTAAGAGTGTTCACCGCAAAACACAAGTCTGGCCTGGTGTTGACCAAATACATCAACGATCCAATGAGATGACGGTAAAGTGTAGGATCCACCAACTTACCCTCTGAAGCATGAAGTTGCTTCCAGTTGGTGATCATAGGTGTAGACATAGGCCTGCAGTTCTCCATCCGAAATCTCCTCAAAATATCAACTGCATACTTCCCCTGTCCCAGGAAAATATGTCCAGGCTCCTGCCAAACCTCCATCCCCAAATAGTAATGCATTAGCCCAATATCAGTCATCTCATACTTAGCTGCAAGGTCTCTCTTGCAATGTGCAATGAGACGCTCCTCTTCAGTGATAAACAAGTCATCAACATATAACAGAAGAACGAGAGGATCTCCACCAACCACAACGTAGTAAAGGTTGGGATCAGCCTCACTCTTCTGAAAGCCCATCGAAGTCAAGTATGTATCGATCCAGGAGTACCAAGCTCTAGGAGCTTGCTTCAGTTCGTACAAGGCTTTCCTCAGCCTGCACACATGAGAATCTCTCCCATGAATCTCGAATACCTGTGGCTGCTCTAACTACACCTCCTCTTGCAGAAGACCATTGAGAAATGCGGTCTTCACATCCATCTGGTGAGTCTTCCAACCCATCTCTGCTGCTATAGATATCACTGCTCTGATGGAAGAATACCAAGCAACTAGCGCAAAAGTCTCATCATAGTCAACTCCCTCAACCTGTGAAAACCCCCGAGCCAAAAACCGAGCCTTGTACTTCTCCACACTGCCATCTGTAGCATGCTTTATCTTGTAAAGCCACTTGGAAGTCCCCACTGACTTCCCCTCAGGTCTCGACATTATCTCTTAATCATCATTCTTCATGATGGAATGGTATTCTTCCATCATGGAATCTCTCCATACCTGATGCTGAGAAGCCTCCTCAAATGTGGAAGGCTTAGAGTCACGAAGACTCGCAACAAGAGCCAACCCCAATCTATCTGGCATCACTACTGTCCTGATCTCCTCCTGGGGTCTACCAAATGCCTCTGCTTCCTTCAAGGTGTCTTGAAGCCATTTAGGCTTCCTCTTCCTTGAAGGCTCCTCCCATACTGGTCTATCCTCATTTGAGGAACTCCCAGAAGCAGAAGGTCCAACACCCCGAGGACCAGTGACTGATGAACCAGTCCCTGAAGAACATGTGAACCTGAACCTGTACCTGTCCTTGAACCCGTCCCTGAAGCACCTGTCACCTGAAACACTGATCCTGTAGAAGCTGTTCCTGTACTCTGTGATCCAGTCACTCCGGAAACCTGTGGACCTGATACCTGTATCGAAGAAGCCTGTGTAAACTGAGGTGTGGGAGCTGGTGGCTCCCTCTGCTCTAACTCTCTAATTCTTGAAGCCATTTAGGCTTCCTCTTCCTTGAAGGCTCCTCCCATACTAGTCTATCCTCATCTGAGGAACTCCCAGAAGCAGAAGGTCCAACACCCCGAGGACCAGTGACTGATGAACCAGTCCCTAAAGAACCTGTGAACATGAACCTGTACTTGTCCTTGAACCTGTCCCTGAAGCACCTGTCACCTGAACCACTGATCCTGTAGAAGCTGTGCCTGTACTCTGCGATCCAGTCACTCCGGAAACCTGTGGACTTGATACCTGTATCGAAGAAGCCTGTGTAAACTGAGGTGTGGGAGCTGGTGGCTCCCTCTGCTCTAACTCTCTCGACTTCCTGAAGGCTCTCTCCTCATCAAACTTCACCTCCCGCCTAACAACAACTCTCTTCTGGCCATGTAGGTAAAGCCGATAGGCCTTCGAAGTCTCGTCATATCCCACAAATATGCCTCTCTCTGCAGTGGGCTCAAACTTCGTCCTCTTCTCAGAAGGGACGTGAGAGTAAGTCAAAGAACCAAACATACGAAAGTGGCTCACCTCAGGCTTCTTGCCTGTGTACATCTCCTCTGGAGTCTTCCTCCCCAAAGCAAGGTGAGGACTCCTGTTCTGCAGATACACTGCAGTGCTGCATGCCTCTGCCCATAGAAAGAACGATAACCCCTGATCATGAAGCATCGCTCTCGCTGCTCCCACAATCGACCTGTTCTTCCTCTTTGCTACTCCATTCTGCTCAGGAGTGTAGGGAACTGTCAGCTGTCTCTGTATACCCTCCTGTCTGCAAAAGGCATCGAACTCCTTGGAGGTATACTCACCCCCATTGTCTGATCTCAACATCCGAATCTTTCTCCCTGCCTGCTTCTCCACAAGGGCTTTGAACCCTTGGAAGACACTCAAAACTAAGGGTGACTTCTTGCTCCTCAAGAAGTAGATCCAGGTCTTCTTGGAGTAGTCATCAATGAAGATGATGTAGTACTCAAAACCAGTCAAAGAGACCGATGACATAGGACCGCAAATATTAGAATGGATCAAGTCAAGCACTCCTGCTGCTCTCCTGTCACTACTTGGAAAAGCAGTCTTGGTGTACTTTCCCAAAGCACACCCCCTGCACACATCACTCTGTTCAGTGTTGAACTCGGGTAAACCTGTAACCATGCTCCTCAACAATCTCAGAGCTGGGTGATGTAAGTGGGCCATCCTCCGATGCCATAGCTCACATAACTCACTGCTACTGCTGTGTGCTAGAGCGTGCTGCGGCTGAAACAATAGCTTGTACAACTTTCCACATCTAACCCCAATATCCATGGGGGTAGATACACCTGTAGTCCTGGGGAAAACCTGCACTCTCCCATCTGAGAAACACACCCCAAGACCCCTGTCCTCAATGGTGGAAACTGAAACAAGGTTCTTCTTCAGCCTAGGGACATACAACACATCCCTCAGAATCGTGGGACTCATAGACTCCCTCTAAAATGTAATGGTCCCTCGACCAACTGCTTTAACAATGGTATTGTCACCAAGTACAACCTCCACATCTCTACCTGTCTGTGATAGCTCGGAGAACATCTCTCGAGCTCCAGTCATGTGGCTCGAGGCTCCGCTGTCAATGTACCAAGTACTAGTGGTGGATGGACTCCCCTGATGACCTGCCAACAATGAATGCTCAATCTCCATATCCATATCTATGCTGGTGGCTAAAGAGACTCTCTCTCTCTCAATCTGTCCAGCATATAGGGAAAACTCCCTCTGAAACCTGTCTCCAAAGTCATCAACCTCCGCTGAGGCTGCTGTCTGCTGTCCCTTCTTCTTCTTCTTCTTGTTTGGACACTGTGAAGCATAGTGCCCAAACGTCTGACAACCATAGCACTTGATTTTACTCAAGTCCTTCGGTCCACCCAGCTGCTGCTGTGTGGCCCCACCCTTCTTGGGACCCTTCTTCTTCTTCCCCTTTGCTGTCAATGCCACGTTCTCCTCATCTACCCCACTCTGTGATGAACTGCCTTGTACGAGACCTCTCCTGGTCTCCTCCTGCACAAAGTCATCCCACAGTTTCTCCCAAGACGGTAGGTTCTCTCTACCTACTATGTCTTGCACAAATGCACCCTAGGGCTTTGAAGCCCCATTCACTGTTGTACGTACAAGCTCAGTAGCAGATACCCCCTCCCCAACCGCTGCCAGTTCATCTCGAACTGCAGATATCCTGGTAAGGTATGTTGTCACTCCCTCTCCATTCATCTTTATACTCTTGAGTTTCTCCTTGAGCACCATCTTCCGGTTCTCATTGGTACTCTCATACAAACTGGTCAAAGCTGTCCACATCAAGTGTGCCCTAGTCTTGCCTGAAATGTGAGGGATTATGTGGTCTTTAACTGCATCAAGGATTATCCTCCTAGCCTTAACAGTCCTTCTTGTTGAAGGTTGATAGTGCTGCTGCATCTGTAGCAGCGGGAATCTGAACCGGGTTTGCTGTAGTATTCCTAACCACCTCCTCCCATAGTTCATTCTCCTCTAATATCAGTAAAATTCTGGCCTTCCATGGCACAAAGTTCATTGTCCCATTCAGCCTATCCTCCAACCTAAGTCCTGTAGCCATCTTTCAGCCAACCCAACAAAGTGCTGTTCACTAACAGAAGAAAATACTAAAATTTTTGGGTTCTGGAAATTTCTGTGTGTCTGCAAAATATCACTGTTTTCTGCCCCCTCGCTCTGATACCATGTAAATTTTTCTTGAGTTTTCTGCTTGCAGGTTTATGTCAACATTTCAGTGGTTTTCATTTATAGCCGGTTTTGTATAGGCTGCAAACTACTTTTGAAATTTTCTGAGACAATTAAACACGCTGAAAATTCATACTAACAGACAGAAAATTAAAATCACATGCACACCATTAAAATTTCAGACTCAGGATTTTCGGCAACTGTGCCCCGGAAAAACCCCCACGGGGAAAACCAGTAAGAGAGAGAGAGAGAGAGAGAGAGAGAGAGAGAGAGAGAGAGAGATTATTATTTCTTTAGAAAATCTTCAGTACAAAAAATTTACAATCAAAGCCAACTTATCTCAACCAACAAATTTTTCCACCCAGAAGTGCCTCGATTTCTGTGTCAAAATAGCCTCGATTTCAGTGCTGTACCTGCCTCGAAATCTGTGCCAAATTAGTCTAGAAATCCATACTGTACCCTGCCTCGAAAACTGTGCCAAATGTTTGTGCAGATTTCAATGCTGTACAGTCTGCTACCTCGGGATTAGTGCCACAATACAGTCTCGGTTTCTGTGCTGCAATAAATACTCCTCGAGAAATGTGCCCAGTTTTGTAGCCTCGAAAACTATGCACTGTCTTGGGAAATGTGCCCAGAAAACTCCCTCGAAATGCGTGCTGCAGTTCTCGGGATTTGTGCCCAGAACTAACCTCGTTTTTTGTGCTGCTGTTCTCGGGATTTGTGCCCAAGACAGTCCTCGATTTATGTGCCCAGAAAGTGTTATACGGTGCCTCGGGATATGTGCCCAGCTGAAAACCTTCACCTCGAAATGTGTGCTGCTCAGAAAAATACTCAGGAAGCTCCTCGATTTCTGTGCCCACTCTCATCTCTCTCTTCTTCTCTCTCTTCTTCTCTCTTCTCTTCACTTCATTCAACAAAAGTGAGTAAGTGAATGCCTCCCTCTCCTTTTTGATCAAACCCTAGGGTTCTTTTAATCTAATGGATGAGATTGACTTAGATCAATGGTTGAAATTAAATGCTCCATTTATTTCTCATAAATTATTAATTTCACTCACCCACTTAAATTTATCAAAAAGTGACTTTCATGTTATAAAGTCTCATTAAGTGCAATTAATGTGAGGGTCACCTTTTCCCCCCTTTCTAAGTGACTTAGGCAAATGTCACTTGTGGAACACTTCCCTAGGTACAAAAACTAACAACTTGCAGGTTCAATGCAGTATTCAAAGCAATTATGGGTGGTCAAAGGCCCCCAAAGGGTATGGTTAGGTTGGTTTTTGTAGACTTATATTTTTTGGAATTTGATCATGGATTTGGGTACCTTTTTGGGAGATGTGCATGGAGTTCGCATTTTAGGCAAATACGAGAAGCTACTATTTTTAGCAGTTTATGGGTGTGGTTCAATGAATAGGGATGATAACATATTTGAGAGCCCAGTTGGGAGACTTGCTTATGGTTTGAGCTTCAAATGATTAAGAGGTTAGGCTATTTTTAACAATGCTATTTTAGCAGGGAGATTGGACTTTTGGATACCTAGTATGGTGTGCATTGCTAGTGTTAGAATTGAAGCCATTCTGAGCACTTTGAAATTTCAAGAACCGGTTGCATTTTCGCATGGTTGAGAAGGTCTTTAAAATTTAAATGGAACCTTACCTAAGGAGCACTTGGCCTAGAACAGCTTACATTGCTATTTTTATAGTTTCTCTTTCCTAAAATGAGCCTAGCTCATCATACTATTTTTGCTACTCACCTATTTCATAATTTAATGCTTAATTTTAAGGGATTCCCTCCTTAGGAAATTTGTATGGTCTATTTTAGGCATGAAAAAAGTGCATTAAAAGAATAACTTAGCCATATACAAGTGTACTTTCTCTTATATGTGGTTATTATGGGAGGAGGGTGAACTTTTGGAAGAGTAGCCTCTTCACACACATGCTATTTTCACTAAAAAAAAGAGCATTATATTTGGAGACTACTATTGTTACTTACCTTATATTTTCTATTTTATCTGTTTCCTATTCACTCATTCTTTTGTATGTTGTACAAGAATTGAAGGTGCAGAGGATCTAGTTTTTGTGAGTGATTCGATCACTAGAGCTTGTTGATTATTGCTTTACACCCTTCTTTGCTTATTCTTTTCTTGAGAGAGTGATATTGAGAGCTAGCATATAGTACCTGTGATAGTTGGAGACTTTTTTGTTGTATCGTGATTGTATCTAACCCATCCAACTGAGAACAATTGTACTAGGAGAGTTGTATTGTGATTGTATAGTACATTGGTCTATTTGTTCTAGTTTAATTATTCATATAAAAACAAAACCACTTCTTTATCTGAAAGTTTGTGCATCTTAGGCATTATGGGCATATAGCTTAGGCATTTAGGTCATATTTATTCAATTTTCTGTTAAATTATAGCAAGCTTAACTTGCTGTCACTTTGTTTTTCATACAGAAATAGAGAGAAACCTTGCGTCTTTCTCAATTTCCATGCATTGGAAAAGTCTAGAAACATTAAAAACATAAAAATACTCAAAAACAACATTGAGTTTAGCAGAGACAGCCATAAAACAGTTATAACTGATAACAACTTGCTGTAAATTCTGTTATGTTGTCTTATTAGCACGTTTTCAGTGTACTTGCATTGGGATTTGTCACTTTGTGTCATTTAGTGCTAATTTTCTGCATTGGTTGGTGTGCACTTAGGACAATTTTTAGAGAGTTTCCAGCTTGCTGATTTCCATATTTTATCACAGATTTTATACAAGGTCAGTGAGGTTTTTATATATATTTTTAGGTGTTACTGATAATGCTTGAATTTGCAGTTAATAGCTAGATCATATAGAGATATCCCATTGAAGTTATGAAGTACTAACTTTGAAGAGGGGAAGTAAGTGAGGTGACTGTTCTTACTTCCTGGTGTTTCTGGACTCCCTTCAACGTTTGCAAGGTAGGAATTTCTGTGTGATGATGGAGGTCGTATTCTACTTCTCAACAGTTATGTGGTGAGGCAGGTCGCCATAGTACAGTAGGGGATATTACAGCTCTAGTGATGGTATGCCCTGTGCTAGTGATGGTAAGCATACGAGAGGGGCTAGCCCCAATGTCACTACAACCTAACTCCTCAACTTCTTTGGGTAACTCCTAAACCTGGGGAAAGTCCCTAATGGAGGAAGAACACCTGCAGATAACAACACACCTGCAAATACCCTTTTACAAGCGTTATGGCTAAGACTTAGTGCCTTACATGGAGTTAACAATAGATAATACAGACACATAAATAGGAGTTAATTCAATCTACCAGTCAGTATCAATAAATAACACCACTTCAATACATTTCACAAATCTCAAGGCAGGGTTTCACACTTCCCAAGGCACCACCTCAGAACTGAGAAAAGTGCGCTCTGAAGGGGAGTTGATCAAGTGTCCTAGGGCACACTTTAGGGTCCAATCAGAATTGCAAGAACCCTGCAATAACCATAATTTGAGCAATTTCACGTTTCCCATTGCACTAGGTCAAAGTGGGATGCCCTCAGAAATCTGTGGATAGATCCACTAGGGCGAATTTGATGGGTGGACCAGAATAATTAAATTGCAAATATTTCTGTTTTTTTGAATTATTTAGACTTTTAGGGTTTTTCCAACATATTTAGATTTTTAGGGTTTTTCAGTATATAAAGATGCATGTGAAATAAAAGGCATGTGAATTGATAAAAGAGAGGTAGATTTGTTGAAAAGATAGGGCATATGATTCTTGTCTCAATCTCTAGGGCATTGAGAGATCGATACCAATGTCCCTCTCTTAGAATGGCTTTCAATACTTGCAATTAGGGCATCAACTAGCAACCACAAGAGTCAGGTAGAAGAGCCTAATTAAGCCAAGTGAAGAAGTCCAAGGTCCAATTAACAATGGAGAGCTCCTTTGATAGGAAGGTCTCCTCATACAAAGTTGACAAAATGCTAGCAAGAAACCCTAACTTGGCCCAAAGCACTTTAAGAATGACGTTAAACTAGGGTTAAAAGATAAACTTACCAACATTAACCAAGGAATGAGCACGAGTTATAACCTTAGGCCACCGTTGAGCACAACTTAACACAACTATTCTTAGCATCAACAATAGCATGTGTAAAAGAAACCCTAGAACTTCATCACATCAATCTTCAAGAAAGAAAGATCATCCAAAGAGAGGTGCGTATAGCATCAAGAGCTCCAATAAACCAAGAGAAATAGAAAAGATCTCATAATGAACCCATATCTTGTGTTTTTACAATGAGAGGGAGGTGCTATTTATATAAGACTAGCCTCACCTAATTTTAAGTTATGAGCCTACAAGATAATGTGAAAATATAACAATTTGGGTCAGTGCACTGACAAATTTGGGCATTAAACCACACAATGACATAAAATAACAATAAAAATGTGAAATTAGGCTACACCAAGTGTTAGGTGTGTCAAAATGAGGATGTCATGCCCCAACTAACCCCAACTGATGTGTGCCTTCAACGTCCTCCTTCATTATCCTTGTAGGCTTCTTCAATAAGTAAGTACAATTTGCAGGTAACACAGCCTGGAGGAGGGGCTTTATATCACAAAATAGGTCCAAGTAAGCAAATAAGGTGTGCTAGATAGGGTACAGAGCTCTTTACAAAGTGCTATCACCTTTTACATGGCAAATAGATGAGTTTGGTCATGTGTCCAAGTGATTAGCCCCCCAAGGGTACCAACCCCTATAGGGCGAGCGCCTTCTGGAAGTGGAAATCAAGAGGACCATCCATGACATGATTAGGGGTATTTAGCCCCAAATCAACACTCTACCTTCAAACTTTGCCTTTACATCAAAATTTTTTAACCCCCCGCTCTGGTAGATCTGATTGGGAATGCTGCAGATACTCTGGGGCATAAGACTTAGTATTGACAACATTGCAGAGAATTCACTTTGTTTTGAAGGAGATGAAAAATTCCCCGACTTATGATTAGATTTGTCACAATAATTGGAAGCAATCACATTAAAATCATCATTTATGTCCTTCATAACCTAGTGATCTGGCGAAAACTTCACCTTTTTATTGGTGTGAGTGATGTCATATATAGAAAGATGATTTGATCTTATTTCGGGATCATGAAGAGTCGCTTTGAGTTCGGACCATTTGCCATCCATGGATCACACTTTACCAGCCCTGCTCTAGAAAATCTATTGTGGGTTTGGATGAAAGTAAGGGGAAGGAGTCCGCTGCCCTAAAAAGGGACACAAAACTGCAGAATCATCCCTTAAATTGCCAAATAAAAAAAGAAAAAATTGCCGAGGTGCTCTCTGGTGAAGATAAGGGTAAGAAAAAATTGTAAAAATAGTTTCTGTCCCAGAAAAGGGTGGTTGCTGAAAAAGCCCTAATTTCAGAAATGTAGCAGCTTTGAAACAGCGCTGAATAAGGAAGAAAGAATCACACTAGATTTGATACCATGTTGAGATCATAAGAGATAGTAGATCTATGGCGATCTCTTTAAGAAACTCTAATTCAAGCACTTAACATAGATCTCACAAGAAGACTTCACAAAGACACTTGACTATAACCAAGAGAAAGTTACCGCACTTAAAGTGAAAAAGTATAGGTACCCTTAAGCAAAAAGATAAATGAATTCACTTGAATGAGATGATATTACAAAGATGTAATATATATATAGCCCAAAGGAGGAGACTAGGTCAACCTTACTCTAAAATACAATAAAATATGATAAAGTTAATGGGTGTAACAACCCACAACTACCCATAGGTCAGCTTGGCACATGGCCACAAGTGAAGATTAAACACATATTCTCAACAATAAACTATAGGATTAATCACCATCTTTTATATATGCTTGTTAAGGGAGCAATCTTTCTCGGGAGCGACTTTAATCTCTTCCTTTGTCATTCTTATTTTATCTTCATCTTTTCAGAGTCCACGTTGTGGTTTTTTAGCTCAACAGTTTCGATCTTGCTCGAGGATCATCTTGAGTGAAAAGACAAAGATTAGACTCCTGAAGATGATCTTAGAGCAGAATCGAAACTGTTGAGCTAAAAACCACAAAGCAGACTCCGAAAAGAAAAAGATTACACTGTATAATCATGTTCATTCTTATTTTATGTTGCCATGTTTCTAGCCTTTCCTTTGATAAGTGCTTGTGATATTATAATCATGCATTAGAAATTTAGAATACTACATCTAATATATTACCTGGCTAGCTTTGTATATAACTTTTTTACAATTAACAAGTATGGATGTTTTAATTTATGAAGATCATGCTTTTGTTTAAATAGTGTGTGTTTGTATGCACAGCTTCTGATTTGCAGTATGAGTTGCCGTTGAAAATTGTCGAATACCCTGATCCAAGACTGAGAGCCAAGAACAAGCCTATAAATATATTTGATGAGAAGCTCCAACGATTAGCAGATGAGATGTTTGATGTAATGTATAAGTAAGTATTTTGTGTCAGGATTATCTATTTTTGAGGAGGTGATTGGTTCTTTATTTTCATTTTTTGCATGTCTTGTATTCTTTAAAGTCGTGATTTGTGAACTTGAGAGATTTTATTAACAGTTGTTTGGATTGAGTTGGGGACTATATCTTCCTAGCCTTATCATTAAAGGTTCCACAGCATAAGAGTTTAAATGGACTATGAGAAGATAGTTTCTTAGTATACGACTGGCTAATTCTACACAAACATCCGAGTTTATGAAGAAGAAACAAAGAGAGAATTACCAAGTATAATAGCATTTCCTACTATTGTCGATTGTGCAAATCAATGATGATATGTGAGTAGGACTAGATAGTTCCGTTAAATTTTCTACTCAACTTTCTCTTTGCTGTTCCAAATTTATTTGAGAGTAATAGGGTAGGTGGTTAGTTCGTTTTATGGTTATACCTTGTATATATGAACATGAATCTTTAGAAACAACTGACCTTGCACACAACTACAGATTTCATGAGCATTTATTTGTTATAAGGATTTTAAGTTGGAAGCAATTTACAAGTTGGCTTAGCTCATCTTGAATCAATTTTTGGCTAGTTCTAGGTTTTGCTTCGGTATTTTTGTGTGCTTGTGAGTCATAGAAGATAATTACAAACAAGCTTTTGATCTACTTGAAGAGCCCATCACTGCCAAGTCTTCCTGTTGGACTATTCTAGTAGAATAGGCCCAATTTATGATGAGTTAAGAGAGAATATAAGAGAGAAATTTGATGCATTCTTGAAGGGCTACATATATGCTTGGATGATAGTAGAAAATTGGTGGAACATGTGATATGGATAGCTTTGTTGTCCTTATGCATGGTTTAAGTATTATGAAATGCATCATATTGGCCCTTGAGGCTGTATTGGATAGGTCTTGCCTAAGAGAATACCAAAACAGTGTAAACTGTAAAGTAGTGACATCACATGTAACTTTAACAATAAATTTGGCAAAGGAAAAGGTACAAGTTTGGGTAATGGATGCTAAAGTCACTTTCTTTCCAACCAAGAGGGTAAGGGTAAGGATATGGTTGTGCAGGAAATTCTAGTTTGTCCACAATCATTTGGAGATGAGATATTTTGAGACGCATTATCTATGATATGCAGTCAACCCAATAATCATGGGTCAAATGTGCCCTTGTGACAAAAAGACTGTCTATCCCTTGCCGTGTTTGAGTGTTAAGCAATAGAACATTATTGAATTCTCTCTTGAGTTATTGATATGGACTGGTTGTGCCATGAGGTGGCATTGGATCTTAAGATGCCTGTGCTTGATGCTCTATTACAGCAAGTGGTTTTTTCTATTTCAGTGCAAGACACTGGCTTTTATCATGATTCTGTGTCTTGCTGTAATTACAAAATAGTTTTTTCTTTGTTTCAGAACAAGCAGCAAAATATGTCACATCGATTTAGGTGAAGAAGATTAAGAAATAACACAAGAGGAAGAAGAGATAAGATGAGATAATTTATTAATGTTCAACAAATGATGACAAATAGGTCAATGGGACTGCTAAATACAATAGTGTAGATACACTGTGGGAGGGGAAAGAGCCGCTCCTATATAAAAAGATGCAAAGAAAGAAGATCTAATCTAAGATCTGTTATCACCTAAACTGTAGTTACCCCTATGGATGTATCCAGTCATGGATGGCAATAGGGAAGGGCAACTCAAAAGGTGCAACCACGATCACCTCGACCTCCAATATATGGTTGTCACGCCAGTCGAGGCAACCTTCACTTTATGTTATCTAGCCCAGATAACAAAGGGGGAGACCCGATCTACTCCCGACAGGAGAGATCAAAACCAAGACACCAAATCAGGGTATTTCTAAGTGATGTTAGGTGTATGGTTTATCCTAGACCTTAGGATGAAGTCACAAGCCAAGTGAGGGGTTCAATGGGTATAGCTTTGTTCCATAGTTGATGTGAGAGTGACTTATAATAATTAAAGATAAGGTCCAGGATGAGAGTACTAGTTCAATGTTTGGAAAATCCACTGCCTTGGGAACCGTGTCCAATGCAGGGTAGTTTAAGGGTTGAATTGGGGCTAACTAGTACAAGTGACAAGCTTGACCATGATACATGATGGCTTCAAGGGTTTGGTTCACCATGCAAGGGTCAAACCACAAGTTAATCCAACAATCTAGGAAAGTCGAATTGACTTGGAGAGAGACCAGTGCCTTGGGAATTGGGTTATGGAGTCAAAGTAGGGTTGACTTGTGGTTAAGGACTCTTGTTGCATGAGACAAGTGGACAATTAAGGTCTTGATGGGTGAATAGGTCTAGATCTAGGTTTGACCAAAGTGGACCACAATCCCTTAAAATAAGGAATGCTGTCCCCAAGGCAAGATTTGACAAGAAAACACACTAGACCTAGGTTTTGAATTATTCCCGTTCCAAATCTCCATAAATCTCAAGTACCCACGTCCTAGAAGTGAGTCAACTCACTTCTCCAAGGTGGTGCGACTTTACCCAAGGAGGCCTAAAAGTGGGGTTAAGTGGGTCAAGACAAGTCCGATGACATCCAAACTTTAGATCCGGGTAGGTTAGTCAAGTAGGAGTATGGATCTATAATTTTACGGCAATCCGACGGCTATATCTTACTAGATCTGAGTTTAAGTACACCTAGTGGTCCAAAATGGGGATTAAATCCCTTAAAATGTGGAATAGGGCCCACAAGGTGAAAATCAGAGAAGTGACAATCTGGGGGTAGGTTATCTGATGTGTAGATTATGAATCAAGCGGGATCTCAACTACCCACTACCTAGATCTAGGTCAACTCACTACCACCAAGAAGTGCGCCCTTGCTTGGGAGAGCTAAGTTGGCTTGGGAAGGGGTTTAAACGGAAGCCAATCCTCACCAAACTATAGATCCGGGATGCCGTGGATGCTATAGACGTGGGTTTTCAATATTATGCCCAACAACCCACTAGATCTAAGTAGATCTGAGAAACTGTAAAATGGGGGTTTTGAAATAATTAGGGTTTTATCAATTTAAGAGCTATGTCAATGGATTGGATCAAGGTAAGAGAAACAAACCTGTGGATCTTACCTGGGTAACCTTGTAGATGCCTTGATGATGATGATCTATGCAAACCCGATCAATTTGAGAAGCTTTGAGGTAGTTTTCTATGCAATCGATTTAGTCCAAGAAGCCAATGCGCCCTCTCTCCTGCACAACAAACGTCAACAATATCAGATTTGATGCAATCAAGAGATAAGACTAATGCCACAAGAGAAGTAACAGAAAGAAAGCATAGATCACAATGATGCTAATGATAACTCCCTGATACAAGCGAATGCCAAGAAAGTCGATTTGAAGAAGCCTTGCAAAATTGCTCTTGTTGAAGTCACCCTCCTGTAGACAAACAATGATTTCCAAAATAGATAGATCTTACCACAATTTCCAAATGCTAGGTTGCAATAGACTTTTCAATCACCATCTAAGAACACCAGAAGCAAAGGAGACCACAAGAATTTCCACAAGAAAGTTTTTCTATACCAATAATCCAAGAGCCAAAGACCCCTTACAATGAGAAGCTCTCTCCTTTAAATAGGAAGGAGAGGCATCAAAACCCTAACCACTTTTTTGAATGAGTGGCTAAGATTAAAAGATACAAATGTCTAATCAATGGTTGAGATGAGCTCAACAATAAAATACATGGATCACTAATAAAATATTATGTGAGTGGACAAAATCGCCCTAGAAGAGGGGAATCCCACCAAATAATGATGACAAAATATAATAAGAGGCTTATGGTGGGTCCAAGGGGTAATTTTATCCCTCCTTGGTCAATCCCCATAGCACAATAATCAATAAATAATCATCAATGTACCCAAATCGTGCCTCCATAGTCAAATCGTAGGCCTCAAAAAGACCTCAGAAATCCTCAGAAAGTGCCATAAGTGATGGATGCGGGCCCCGATGAAGCTGAAACTACTGGAGAAGGTGTGGAGGACCCCGATCTATCATCACTGATCATCCCATGCCATAACATTGCCTCAGTAGCCCAAATCGATTTCCTCACTAGCCATTTCTACCTATCCTGAAATGCCTCGGGAAGCGTGAAACTGCCCCAAACAGCCTCCTGGAGTGCCTGCGCTGTCAAGGTGAGGGCACTAGTGTGTCCGGGAGGGGGGTAATATGGTAAAAACAAGTGGCTGGACCACCCCCTCCATCATCAGCGCCCTAGGTCAACCGGATAAAAATCACATCTGCTCTAACAGGGCCTCCGACAGACCAAAACTGCACTGGGACAGCCTACTGAGGCTCAATCATCACTGTAAGTGCCCGGAACTGAAAACAAACTGTCTCATTGGACTCAGAAGGTCCAAGTCCATCCAAGATGTGTACTCATACACCATATGAGTCTCTGCATGATCAAAATAAATATCCAATATACCGGAACAGGGCCAATAATAATAATCTGTAAATAATCAAATAATGCTGTAAACCATGAATCATCATCATAACCCTGTAGCTGCTGCATAGAATCATCATGTACATGTACATAGACCATATATCATCTATCCATATCATCACAAGGTCCAACCATCTCATGTCCTATGGTTGACCATGGTCAGACTAGGCCTAACCAAGTCAACATGACCCAATATAACTCAAACCATCATCATAAGCTGCTGCAAAGTGTCCAAGGTTAATGCATGCTCTACAACTTATTCAAATAACAATTATAGCACAAAGTAATCATTACTGGCGATCTAAATCCAAATATATAATGTCATTAATTATTATTATTACTCAGACTAGACTTTCAAGATCATACTCACTTCATAGCTGTGATCAATTTGCTAGTGAAGGGTGAAGGCTAAAATACTGGCTAGGCTAAGGGATGACTTGACTGACTTAACTTTGTGACATTTTGGCAAGGGAAAGGGAATACACACCATAGTATATACTGAATGAGCAATAACACAGGGAATGGCGGTGTCTCACAAATGGATGAGTTGTTTAAAGAGGGTTTATTCACCTTCACAGATGCGCACAATCCATAATACAAATAAGGCCAGCAATTGTTTAGATATAGCATTTAAGTTCCATTGCTTTTTGGGCCTGAAGTTTCCATAGCCTTGATATTTGTGTGTTTATAAACACATTGCATAGATTTACATTTATTTTAGGCTTCCTGCTGCAAGTGTGTTTTTAAGGCACTTGTTTACCTGAGCACTTCTAGGTGTGTCATGGACAGCTTGTTTATCTAGGTATTTATTTTCCAAAAGATATAACATTTTATTTTCATAGCCATTTTCATTTGGCATGCCTTTCATTCATGTGTGTTTAGAAACACATTGCATGAATGGGCTTTTCATACAAGATATAGCATTTCATTTTTCCAGATTTTGTATTCATGGCAGCACTAAAAGTTTCAGGTTTAGCCAACACAACTTTAGTGACTAGGGGGAATTCGCAAGGAACTCCAACTCACCATAGTTAAGTTTTGTCACCAACTCAGAGCCGAGACACAATAAACAGGGAAGCTCATCCAATACAGAGGCTACAGTGGGGAAAAGATCCTCCTGTTGATGAATATGTAACTTCGGAATGTATTTCACATATATGTATATTGTATTCCTATAGAGATGTTATTATTCCTCTATACGGAAGTGTCGTCATTTATATTGTAAGTGTCGTAACTTATATTTGATGGGTTATTAGACCACCTTGTTTGGGGTCGGCCCTGTATAAGTCATGTGGGTCGAAGGGTTATTAGACCACCCTATTGGGGGTCGGCCATGTGGGTCAAAGGGTTATTAGACCACCCTATTGGGGGTCGGCCCAGTCAGCATTATATTATGTGGTTAAGTTCGAGCCTACATGAGTTAGGTAAAAAGGCAAGTCAAGTCAAGTATAAATAGAGTGCGGGAGGCACTCTATTTGTTCACTCACTTCTCACACATGCTCTCAAGGAGGAGAGGCGCAGTTATGGAGGAGGAGAATTGCTGCTAGGTTATGGCTATCTCTTTTGGTTGGTTGTATCATTGCTCTATCTATCTCTGAGGAAGTTATTGGGGTTTTTCACCTTTATGGTTTTCCCCAAGTAAATCTTTGTGCCTCTTGTGTGCTTGCATTATTGTCTCCATGATTGATATGCTGTAGATATGCTGTACATGTTGTTCTCTCAGTTAAGATCCTAGATCATATTGAAGTAAATTCTGAAAATTTAACACCTCCATGTCACTAGTCAAGTAGTAAGTCAGGGTGATAAACTAAAAGGTAGGCCATGGATGGATGAAGACAATGAATGATGGAGCCGACACTAGCAAGCCAAGGTATGGTTGAATGATCACTTCTATTCTCCCTAAGGAGGGTAAAACCAATGAGTATGAATAGTGAACTTCTAAGTCTGAGTAGGGACAATAATATATATATATATAATATCAACCAGGTCCACATATCTATATGATCGCCAGATCATGATACTAAGTGCTAAGACATGCTATAAGAATAAATATAAAAGCAATATAACCATGACACAATGATATACCTGCTGAGTCATATACCTGACTGCTTATCAACCTGTACCATCATATGTCCTCTGAAACTGCTGCTGTAACTCTGGGCACTATTGACTGCTCTGTACCAATGGTATAATGGCTACATCGGTCATCTCTCTGAGTGTCCTGAGACTCAGTCATGGCATGGTCAATACATACTGCTGTCCACAATCTGATAGTGATCCAATATAGATGCTCATCTCAGCATCTCAAATGTAGGGGAACGGGCTGAATAGTGTACTGGCATCAGAAAAATAATGTATGGTAGCCCGGCTACTATAAATGTGATAACAAGATCTAAAATCTAACAGCTGAAAAGTGGAAAAAGTGATAAAGCACCTTCTATAAGAGGAAAGCACTGAAGTGCTTATGGTATGACCACAATTCTTATGTAAAAGTGGTATGCATAAATAATTTCTACATAGCTGGGCTTCCTTGCTCGTGTTCCCCAAGGATCATGCAGCCAGGCCCCCTCAACCACTGTCACTCCCCTGAGGACATCATCTCTAGTGCATCGGTTCTTTCACAGTGATTGATGAATCCAATGAGGAGTCTGCCTCTCAGTCCCCTCACTCAGCCTTGGCAGCTATCTCCAGCATGCCTTGACATCCTCTCTTTTGTACTACACCTAGTTTCAGCTTTTAGCATTTCTCTTGTACTTGGACCTTCTCTTATAGACACTATTATGTTTCTGGCTAGTTAGCCATATACTTGGATCCTTTTCATCGAGATTACATCTTGATGGATGTACCTTCCTCAGTGGTTTGGTTCAGTATGTAGAGTACTAAAATGCTTTGGTTGCAGATTGCTTAGACAGTCTGTTGTTAGGCTCAGAGGGAGCCTGGAGATCCATTCAGTGACAGAAGAAGAGCACTGATGATTGAGGATCACTTGAGTTGTGATCTATGCAATAGAGACATTTGGTTCCTCCAGTTCTGAGATAGATTTATGTGTACTTTGCAGACTTCCAAAGTATGGTACTTGAAGATACCTAGTGAATTCACTAAGAAGTAATGTGGATGAGATAGTTCGTTAATCTTAGTGATGACTTGTTTTTCCTTTGGAAGAAAACAAGAGAGAGTCAGTCTCTAGTTATGATAGGAGGATTATTGCCCTTTGGATCATTTATTGAGATTAACGATGAGCACCACACACAAAAGCCATTCCCTAGAAGAATGGAGGCACCTGGTTAGGGACCAGGAAGTTGATCAACATTCAGTCTGGGACTAAAGCTCAGCCTGGGGCTGAGAACCATTCTCCCGGAGAATGGAGGCACCTGGTTAGGGACCAGGAAGTTGATCAACATCCAGTCTGGGACTGAAGCTCAGCCTGGGGCTGAGAGCCATTGTCTAGGGGAATGGAGGCACTTGGTCAGTTACCAAGATGTTGACTTCAATCAACCTTAAGCCCGGGGCTAAAGAACCTAGTCAGGGACCAGGACGTTGATGCAAATCAACGTGAGAAGTCCTAGACTGGGTCTAGGCAAATGATGTGTGACGTACTTCTCTCCTTGGTCATTCGAGATGGTATCAGAGCATGGTACTGATGTTTTGCCTTGACCAACGTAGGAAAGATCCTGAATATGGAGCAGTATACAAGTTGATTGGATCGGGCATTAGAAATTCCTCAGAAAATGTCCACTAGGAATTTGTAGTAGTAAAGAAGATCAGGTGTTCTTAGAAGACATTACAGATGGTGGACTACAAAAAGTCTACAAACAAGCTGTTGCATGGAAATTGAATCTTCAAGAACTAAGGCCTGTAAGACTAAAAGAAGGAGCTTGGATCCAACTACAGAAGCCAAGAAAAAGTTATGAGGAGATAATCAGGAGTGTTCTTGTTGCAGCACATTTTTCTTCTCTTTGCAAAGAGGAGTTCTGAAGAAGGCACATTGGGATCATTTACGTAAAGTCTTTAATATGGCTGATTTCACACCTGCAGATAGTGATCTATTGGAATATTTTGTCTGTTTTGAGGGTATGCACCTGAAAGACCAGAAAATAAACATATCAGATCACAATAGACATGAAAGTAAACAGATTACATCACATCAATCATGCACAATAGACACCATGATTTACCCTGGGAAAACCCTCTCTCCTTCAAAGGGAAAAACCCAGCAACCTTTCTTATGATAGATATACAACAAATGGCCATGAACATCAAGACCCTTTCATACATGAGGGTATACATAAACAGAGATATCAAGTACTTATCTTTATCAATAGGGCATGCAGCTGTAGCATCAAATCTAGCACTTTTAATAGCACTAGTCACAAGAGAATTGTCACCATTACGAGTCATCCTAGCATTGCCATACTAGATCTGGATATCTCATCAAACCCCGGGCTAGCTGTAGGTGTTAATACTTCAAAATTTCCATCACATGGCGCCATTCTCTATATACATACAAGTGTACTTTCATGCTAGCGAAAACCTTTGAACTTCAATGAGGATAATCCATGGCAGCCTGAAGATGATGAAGGTGACAGCCCTAACCAGGATGACTGCTGCCAACAAACTGTCGTAAACTTTCTGCCTTCAATACGAATGGGGCTCTCATTAACCAAACAAAGACTGCCTTTCACTGTGATGCTGCTGCTGTCTTGTTTACTCTTAAACACGATGACTGCTGCCACTGATCCAAACCCCAACTTGACCAATACTGTAGCTGCCTTTGACTAAAATGAAAAACCTTGAGACTGCTTTGACCAAGAAGAATGCTGCTGTTGACTGTATGACAATTTCTGAGGCTGCTTGTACTATTGTTGACCAGATCTGATCCTGTAGTGCACTGTCTAAAGTCTAAACCCTCGGTGCTACCTGGAAGAAACACTATCTGCTTGATTTAACCTCGGGTGCTCTGATTCCATGTTGAATTTTAGACTACTTTCATAAACTGGTAATTATGAGAGTAATTTTTAAAATTTTCTTTAGCATAATTACACTTGAAAGTATCAACTGTATCTATGAGCAGTATAACATTAACCAGATGTAATAGTAAACAAACACAGAGCAGAAAATTAACATATCAGATCACAATAGACATGAAAGTAAACATATCACATCACATCAATCATGCACAGTAGATACCATAATTTACCCTGGGAAAACCCTCTCTCCTTCAGAGGGAAAAACCCAGCAACTTTTTTTATGAAGATTCTAGAAGACAAGTCTAGCCATTGAAAGTGTGAAGAAGACCAATGTATAGTACTTATGAGAAGTTATAAAGTTGAGTCTAGGAGACTCAAGTCAGAAGCAATTGAAAGAGAGCTTATCTCTTGACACGCGTGGATCAGTGAATCAGGGGGGGGTGAATCAGTGTGCTGCCAATTTAACACTTTTTCAATTCTTTTTATCAACAGCTAAGCAGAGTTCATCATTAATTGAGTAGATCATTATTAGTTATTAACCATAACAGATCATTAACATGTCATCAACTGATCATCAACACATAAAAGCCATAGTAAGAAGCACATTACAAGCGGAACACCAGATTTGTATGAAAACTTTATATGTATTGTATTTTGGATTACATGGAAGACAGCAATCTTCGCGATCGATCAGCTTCAACTGACAAAGAGAGCTCCAAGTCCCAGGCAAGACCCAAGTTGCTTTTCTCAGCTCCAACTGAGAAAAGGTGAGGAATTCAATCCTCAAGTGCAAGACCTAGCTTCCATGTTGATATCAATTCGTCACTCTAATGCTCACATGTCCTGCTTAGTCTGCTTATTGGAAAGAACTGTCCAAGTACTGCTCATGCTCAATCATGTCCAAATCATTGTTTTACCATTGTTTATTACAAATACCACTGTCCAATACCACTGTCCACATTGTTTACTAGAAGCAGCATAGGACTGATTAACTTTTATTGTTCAATCTTACTCTAACATGCAACAAAGTACTGATTGGTTTGCATTTGACCAATACAACAGTCCCACCGACTCCCAAAGGTATAATGCAAACTGATCCATGAAATAATCTGCTTACCAATCATGTGATTGCAAACCCAGAAAACACAAGTTTTTGCTGCTGCCCTGTTACTGCTTTTCTGCTACAAAAGTTCCCCCAGTACCACGTGTCATTTTAGTTCTGCAGGCCGAATTTCTCTGAGATTTAGGGCATAATTTTTACATAAAAAAATCTGCTCCAAGAGGTGTCACTGTCCCACAAAATTCTTCCTTAGCCCAGCGAATTGATTTGCCAAGAAGACAGTCCCAAATTTTCCTCAGTCTTCTCATGAAAATTTTCATTATTCTTTCAGCCTCAGATCACTGTATATGTCTGCCCATCAAAACGCCTCATTTAGCTCCGAATTTGTCTCAGACTGTCCCGAATTTTCTTCAGTGAAAAGCTCAGAAAATCACTTTACAAATCACCAAGTTTCTTCAGTTCTGCATACTGTCCATTAGTTTGTCTTTATGTAAACTTCAGATCTGTTGTAAAAAAACTGCCTTGTTAGTGTGCCAGGACAGCCCTAGAAATTGTCCTTAAGCAAGGCTAAATTTATGTGCTAAGATGGTCTTCAACAAGCCCTTGAGAACAGTCATCACAGTCCCTCATATCTGCAATTTTCATGCCTCCTGTAATTCCGTTGTTATTTTTCCTTAGAGCTCCTCCAAAAATAGATGATAAAAATTAAAAAATGAGGACGTTAGCCTCATATTTATACTATTCTTTTTTATTATATGGAGCCGACATAATTAATATATTATTAAATTTTTCTTTGAATATTAATATGGCCGACCTTCTCTTATTTGACCTACACTTTTCAGGAGGCTCCTTTACCATTAGCTTGGAGCATCTTGACCATAACTTCGGGGCTTTATCTTCAAGAGGGCATATCTCTTCAACCGTCAGGAACCACGAGGCGTGCCACCTACTGTTGGAAATGGCTTGACGAGGGCTATCAATCCATGGAGGTTTTGCATGCATTTGCAATGTCCTTCATACTCTTTTCCTTCAATCAACTTTGGGGCTTCTTGACCATACCTCTGGGGCTTCTGTATTTTTGTAACCTGAGAGTAATGTTGGCTTCATTATCATCAATGATCCTGCAACCTCGTCACACATGAACACATCATCAACCATGTCTTTATGCATGCCACGTGTCACGTCCTTTGTCATTCATTTGTCATCTACTTGTTATATGCTTGGTCATCATACAAGCCATGTCATTGTGTCCTTTGTCACTCTTTTGTCATTAATGAACTCTTTTGACATAACTGACAATCATGCATCGATAATGTATCCACTGTAATCTGCTTTTCGTAGCATTCGTACGCTTATAGTTCCATTGACCTACTTTTGTGGTCATTTGTTGGACATTAATAATTATCACATGCTATCTATTTTATATTATTATGCAAGCAACAGTAAAGAACCAACAATAGAGGATTTGCAGAAGAGGAAATAAAACAGAATTTAAGTTTTCAGAAAATAAATAGCAATCAAGCAGGTTGTAGACTTGTGAAATTCAATCGAACGGATCTCTCTTGCTCTCAACTGTTTGACCTGAAATTTTGAGATCATGTCCGGTCTGTACTCAAGATCATGTAGACAAATTTCATCAACAGTGGATTCTCCTACAAGGAGAACCAATAATTCTATGGCTGGCGTGCAACAGAGTCTGCCAACGTTTTTATGCAATATCTTTTCAACCATGTGACAAAAAGCCACAGAATTTTAGTCAAAAAATTGCCTTGGGGTTAATAATATGCTGGTAAAATTTCATTGCAGATGGATTTGAGCATAAAAAGTTAAATCCATATGAACATGAAGCTTTTGAAAACCTTATAGACTGAAAAAGTTGGCTGATTCCACTGAGATTTCAATATAAGCATATGCCAAAAAATCCCTATCTTGATGAAATTGACTGATGTTGCACAAAATCCAAGTTATGACAAAAGTATATGGTACTGTACGTGTTTTGGAAATGATAGCATTGAAACTTCAGGAAATGGGGATGTCAGATAAACCACACAAAGATGTGAACATTGATGCAAATCAAAATAGGTGAGAGATAGAGAGATAGAGAGAGACTCTACGCATTTTAGAAACCACATAAATATGTGGTCATTGATGCAAATCAAAATGTGTGTGTGTGTGTGTGTGAGAGAGAGAGAGAGAGAGAGAGTATGCATTTTGGAAACAATAGCTTTGAAACTTCAAGAAACGGGGATGTCAGATAAACCACATATATGTGGGCATTGATGCAAATCAAAATGTGTGTGTGTGTGTGAGAGAGAGAGAGAGAGACTGTACTCAGATATCATTCGATGAGATAAACCACACTTATGTGGACACTGGAGAGAGAGAGAGAGAGAGAGAGAGAGAGAGAGAGACTGTACTCAGATATCATTCGATGAGATAAACCACACTTACGTGGGCACTGGTGCAAATCAAAATGTGTGTGTGAGAGAGAGATAGAGAGAGAGGGAGAGAGAGAATGTACTCAGATATCATTCAATGAAGAGAAGTCTTAAAAACATAATAGAGAATATGTATGTTTTGCACGTTACTGAACATGTTTTCTTTACCTTATTAATTAATTATTACATCATTAAGTCCTTTGTGGTACAAGTTTCGTCTTGCCACTGTAACTTGCTTCACTGGTCTTGGACCCTACTCAGCCTGTAATTCATGGACTAAGTTTATTCCCCTGCCTTATTGTTGTGACCTAAGTCACACGATTTGGGTTCAACAACAATTGTGTTTGGTTCAAATTCGAATTTTCTGATGAGGTTAGGACTTAGGATGAGGTCTGTCATTAAGTTCGTCTATATAAACTTTTCAATATATATATATATATATATATATATATATATTAAAATGAAATATACCATAAAATAGAAAAAATTCAACAGCAATAAACATAAAAAATGTTATGATGGACATGGAAATTGCAAGGATAGATTATGAGCTTGAGCTGTGACAGGAGGTTTATAAGGGATAGCGAAATAAAATGCAGACTCAGTCAATGGCCATGAGTTTTGACGAATTTCATTTTTTTCTAGGTTCACTGACTTTCAAACCTGAAGGTTGAATTTCGGTGAACCTTGTGACATTGTGCACTCTTGTTATGTGCTTTGGGACTCGTCCTCGTTGATTTGTGCCTGATCTGCTTTCCTCTTCAAGCTAACAATCCTATTATATTAAAAATTTTCATCATTTTTGAATTTTGTTGAGGGCCAACCTTCGCTATTTTGAGGCAAACCTTTTTTATTGAAGCTGACCCCCCTTGTGCACCTCTTGCTGATTGAAGCAGATCTCTGTGTAACTTGTGTGGGTTTCCTTTGTGGCCCTTTCTCTGGGATGACTTGTAGCACTTGGTGGGACAATGGCATTTTTTCCAGCAGTATATAGAGATCTGGCACTGCATCACAAGCCAACTAGTGCAACAAGCTTTCTTCTATTGACCTTCAATGTTAAATTTATATCTTAGCAGTATAATTTTCATCTCTTTCACATTTAATTTCATAATTCATTCCATCCCACAATTATAGCATTATTCATTTGCAGCGGAAATAAAACAAAGGATCACTGAAAGATAACCATGCACAAGAGACACAAGGAGTTTTATCCTAGGAAACCCAATAGGGAGAAAACCAACAAACTTTTCTCAGTAGAAATCAATCCAATACAAGAACAATACCAAACATGAAGATAAACCTGAGTACAAGAGAGGTTCGCCCTCTTTCACAAGAAACCCTAGCAAGGGTAGCGAGTCTTCCAAGAGAATAAGAGAACCCCCAAACTTTGCTTCTTGCCTTTGCTAGGCCTTCCAAGGAAATGCACACAAGTGGAGAGAAGATGTTGTGTGAATGATAAACCTGAGTACAAGAGAGGTTCGCCCTCTTTCACAAGAAACCCTAGCAAGGGTAGCGAGTCTTCCAAGAGAATAAGAGAACCCCCAAACTTTGCTTCTTGCCTTTGCTAGGCCTTCCAAGGAAATGCACACAAGTGGAGAGAAGATGTTGTGTGAATGAGTGTGTACAAATGAGGTGAGAAGCTCCCTATTTATATTTTTTCATTCACTAGAAGCTTCCTCAAATGGGGCCGACTTGTCTTCCTTTACTGGGCCGACTTGCTAGTTTTGATCTTCCACTTTTATTTGCCTTCAAGCCGACTTGCCATCTTATCTTTATTTTCTTTTGGAGCTTCTTCAATGCTCTTTGGAACTTCTTCAATGCTCTTTGGAACTTCTTCAATGGTTTGTCTTGTCTTCATGGATTATTTCTTCATCATAGAAAAGTTCTCCCTTGTTGATATCTCCTCACATGCGGTCACATTCCTCGATAGAGCTCTAATGTTGATTTGACCATACTCTAAGGAGTCCTGGACACTTCTTAGAGCCGATTGTCAAATCCAACATTAGATTAGACTTTGTCTAAGATACAAAGAGATAAGATCTCCTTGTAACATAGACAAGTCATCTCACTCTATAAGAATAGATCACTCCCGCTACGGAGCTCTCCCACTTGGAGTACGCAATGTGACCTCTAGCCTACTACCACTCTAGTCAACACATGACTAGATGAGGCTAAGCATCCGAGCCATAAGATACATAGTCAAGGGCTACGATGGGGCTAATTCTCTCTAGGTCATGAACCCATCCAAGAGAATGATTTGCATAATGTTTGCCCGATGCTGGAACCATGGAGAACATCAACACTCCCTCTCAGCGACGGAGACATTTTGTGCCAAGCCGCTAACTTGGTGAGGATGTCCTTCAGAACTGCATCTGTATGGTACTTGTATTGCATCGACATTTGTACTGCAACTGCATCTCTACTATAGTGTCTGTACTGCAACTGCATCTGTACTGGACCATTCACTTTCGTGAATGTCTGCCTCTCATCCATGATGTTTGGGTCATTCATATCTCATATGAATGTCTGTTGCTCACCTGGAAGATCATCATGGTGTCTGGGCCATTCATCTCTCACATGAATGTCTGCTTGCTCATCATCACGATGTTACATATCCATCAACGCTCCCTCTCACTCATAAAGGCATGCTCCATCACACTAAGCTTGTCCCTAAAGTGTACGAACTTTGCCTTGGACAAAGGCTTGGTGAGAATGTCTGCTATCTGTTCATCTGGTACTAGAGCTTCACTGCTCCCTTCTGCACCATGTCTCTGGTGAAATGGTATTTGATCTCAATGTGCTTCGACTTGTCACGGAACACTAGATTCTCCGAAAGCTTGATACAACTTTGATTGTCACAGTGTATCACGATTGTCTCTAGCTTTTGACCAAATAATCTTGCAAGAAGCTTCCGAAGCCACACTGCTTCACGACTTGCAACACTGACTGCATAATATTCTGCTTCCCGTGTGCTGAATGCAACATAAGTCTGCTTCTTACTAAGCCATGATACTATGGCAGATCCCAAGTTGAAGCAACACCCTAAGGTGCCCTTTCTGTCCACAACACTCCCTGCCCAGTTGGAATCTACATAACCCTCCAACTTCACTTCTCCTCCTGAGGCATATCTTAAGCCATATCCAACTGTATCATGTAGATACCTCAACACATGCTTAGCTGCCACCCAATGTGTATTGCCTCGGCTCAACCATAAATTGGCTCAGGGTGATCATTGCAAAACAAATATCTGGTCTAGTATTAACCAGATACATCAATGATCAAATCAATTCTCTTTACATTGTGGGATCCACCAAATCTGAATCTAAAGCATAATCACTGAGTTTCTTTAGATTTGCCTCCATTGGTGTGATCATGGATTTGCAATCCATCATAACAAATCTCCTCAAGAATTCAACCCTGTTCTTTCCTTGGATAAGGAACAAAAAATTTGTCCACGGCAACGGCGCCAAGAATGTTGCTCGCCGATGTGCACACCAGCAGCATAAATCTTTCGAAAGCTGTTTCCCAAGTGGGAAAGGTGTGGCCTTGGGGGCAAGCAAAGAGTCAGGTGCTGTCACCTGATCCCGACTCCTCCATTTAGGAAAACTCCTAACGAAGCCAAGGGGGGTAGACCCTACAAAGAGTTTCTAAGGCTCTTGATTTTAAAATGTTTTTTGGTGTAAGATGAGGATGGGTGCTTTTTAGGAGTTTTTATGATTTACAATAACAGTTTATATAACCCAAGCATGTACTTGCAAAAGAATTAAGATACACATCCAATGATAATGAAAAATTAACAAGGCATCCACAACATAATATGATTCAAATAAAGCAAATGCTCCAGATAGATAATAAGCAAATAAAGATGCGGAATAATAAGATCAGTGCCAAATGGAGTCAAATGAGTGCTTGGGATGCTAGATACAAGTCTTGGGTGTGTTTGAGAACTGTTTTGCGAGTGCTCTTGGTAAATTTTAAGATGAGGTTGATTATTAAAAGGGAAGGGGATCTCCAAGAGATACCTTTCGGTACAGGAGATATGTCCGGAAATGGTTTATGTGGTTCCGTACAAGGACATGTTGGTTGGCCGGAGTCTCTAGAGCGTGTTCAACACTACACCAACCGGGGATGTAGTCTAATGGTGCCCTTAAGGTCCCGGTCCAGGAGTTCCAGCGCCCCCAGGCATAATTTGCCCACTTTCGACTATTTTGATGATCAACGCCGGATTTTCGTTGGTTTATGGGAGAGTGTTTTATTAAGGTTGAAATGGAATTAGATGTGGAGAATTAATAAGTCTACAACTGCTTTTGGGTATCCCAGGAGTGGGCAGAGCATAGACAGTGTAGTAAATGTAAATTCCAATTTTATTAGGTGTTGTGAACAAGAACCATTGTAGCTTTCCAATAAAGAGCACTCTTGATCTTTGTTATGGCGAGATTCAAGAGATTTATGAAAGATACAAAATACTTGAAAATGAAATCTACACTACCCAAGAATCTCTTTCAAGTCTGAGACCGTACTCGGGAAAGCAAGGGGGTTAGCAAAACAAATAATGCAAGTAAACTCTCCGACAAAGAGCACTCTTGATCCACCTTTCGGTGAGATTCAAGAGATTTTATGTTCTTTTTACTTGGCAATTTATATGAAATGAAATACGAGACTAAGTAAAAGTTTGATGAAAATCAACTAAGCAAGAAGAACTACTCCAGCAGTATATCCAAATGAAAGCTAATCTAATGATCAAATCTAATCTACTTGTAACAAGTAAAAGAAAACTAAACTAATGCAAAATGGACAAGAGACGATACAAGCTTCCCCCAAATGGGGGAAGTGGGGTGTGGGAGCCTTTATCCCACTTGCTCTTTATTAAATTTTACAATGCTTGGTTTTTTGTCTTCACTTGAAAACAAAATATCGGATGGGGGAATGCAAGAAGAGGGAAGTGCTTTCAAGGAGTTTTTTGGTTTGCTCGATTTCTTGCTTGCTCTTCCTTTTTGGTTTTAGCCTTTGGGCTTTTTGTTTCGATTGGAAGCTTCTTGTATCCCTGAAAAGTGAGAACTTTGAACACTAACTTATTAAGAGTTAGTTAAATAAAAAATTTGAAACTAAAGCTAAGATCTAAGAAAGAAACTAATCAAACAAGTATTGCTAACTCTTTAACAAATTGAAATTAAACTAAGTGCAAGAATTAATGAACTAAATAACAAATGAACAAGAAACAAGCCAAGTAAAATGCAAGCTAAGAAATAGAGAGCAAGAAGAAGCAAGGAAGATAAGACACGACTAGAGGCAAGAGAAGGAGAAGGCTAGTAAGGCAAGGATGAGAGCTAGAAGAAAAGGAGCTGAAAATGGAGAGAAGAAAGGACTTGTAAGGGGCTGCAAACAAAGGTAAAAAGAGGCTGAAAACAGTGAGAAGAGAGGGCAGAAAATAAAGAAAAGAGAGGGCAGAAAAAGGGAGAAGAAGGGGCTGCAAAATAGTAAGAAGAAAGGGCTGCAAACAGGGAAGAAGGGCTGCAAACAAAAGGGAGTAAAGGCAGCTGTTATCCCTAAAGTTGAGCCCTGACTGCTAAGGTCAAGCTTAAGGAAATCATAGATAGTAGACATAGGACATCTACACAGTGATTCTTATGAAGTTCTGGTGGCAAATGAATGTATGGCTTAGGTTGGATATTTAAAATCAAATGACAGGAATAATATAAAGTTTCAGTACTTAAACAAGAACAGAAAATGACTGTGATAATAACCTTAAAAATGTAAGAGCTCAAGTTCCATTTTAGAATAGGGGCATAGTTTTATACTGGTCAAGAGGATCACAACATGAAATGTTAAGACCATGCATAGACAGAATATTGACAGTATACACTTCATAAATTAAAATAAGACAGGCTCAAAGATCATAATTTACTTCAAAAACAGTCATTTCTGCAAAAGATAATATAAGAAACAGCATACATGCCTGTACATAGCTTTTAAAAACGAACTTCCATCATATTGTTCAAGTTCCAACCCCTTCTTTCTCAGAAGAAGAGCCCCTTGCCCCCCATCAAAATGTTACAATCATGCCTCATATAAGTATTGAGGTCGAAATCCTCCCTAGGAGGTCGAATTTCTAAAGATAGTAGATATTACATTAAATTTTGGAACTGTCTGCCATGAAAAATGGATTAGACTGCTGAAAACTAGGGCGACAATTATGATTTTGTATCTCTTGAATCATGACAGCTGTGTACAATCTGGGAGAGGTGTTTGTAGATGAACCCGTCATTGAGAAAAGCCTCTTTCAGTTTTCAAAAATTCCCCTCCAGCTGTCCATAATCAACTCTGCAAAAATATGACTCAGACTGGAATTTCCGCAGTCAGAAAAATAGGCTGAAATGATGAGAGCGAATCTTTCAATCCTTGATACCTGTGTAAAAAGTGAGATAGGTTTTTGTAGTTCTATATCTTAGGAATAAAAACCTCCTTCAGTTTTCCCAAATTCATCTCGCATTAGCTACAATCTGTTCTGAAAAAAGATGACGAAACAGGTCATTTCTAGAAAAATCTGCCTTCAAAAATTCTCCACTGTGTGCTGTTCAAGTGCTATCTGGCATGTGTAATGGGCTGCCACGCCTCATGGGGGTACGAGATGCATGAATATTCATAAATCATTTCGAATTATGATAAATCCAAATTATAATTACAAACTTAAACCCCTGTTTAAATCATTATTTCATATTTCTGCGATACTGACAACATTTTTACACTACTGATAGCATTTTCACATTTGAAATTTTGGCATATGCTGTCAGTTTATCATTTTAATCAAATGGATGAATTGTAATGTTTCCAAACATTTGAAATGCCTTTTGAACTAAGAAATTTAAACCTTATTTCGAAAATAAACATGAACAAGAGCCTTATCCTATTTTAATTATGAAAATATGACAAAATGTGACTAGGATAATATAAAACTTAAGAAAAATGAAGGGAATGTATAAACTAGGCAAATGGGAAAAAGCACTGAGGTCAAAAAATGAATAAAAACTAGGTAAAGGTTGTATTAGTCTAAGAAACAATCCTAGAGATAACAGCAGCCAACCAAAGGCAAAAAAGAGGCAGCAAAACAAAGGTAGAGAGGGCAGCGAAGACAAATACAAGGAGAAGGCAGTGAAGACAAAAAACAAGGAGAAGGCAGTGAAAGTAAGAGGATGGAGACAGAAAAGCAAGAAGAGAAAAACGAGGTAAGAGCGAGAAGGCAAGGGAGAGCAAAATCAAGGAGAAAGAAGGAGCAAACTTGAGAAAAATATATCCTTGGAGATCAAATAAGTTTGCTTAGTAACCAAAATTTAAAGAGTTTGAAAATATTTGAGATTTTAAAGGTGAACAAGAGAAAGAGAACCACTTAGCTCTTGAATCTTTGAAGCAATCTTGGATCTCTCTTAGCAAATGGTTGTTGGATTTTTACTTGGCTCCAAGAAAGGGAGGTGCAAACTAGCTCAACCCTTTACTCAGTAGAATGGAGCGATCTGCAAACAAAGAACTCATACACTTGCAAAAATGGGATTAGATCATGTACTATCTACTAATTGAAATAAAAAAACATGAGATACAACTGAATAAGACAATGCTCGTTTGGACCTCTAAGAGTAAATATGTAAATAGATAACTTGAGACTACAAATACCTATTCTTATGTGCTTATGTAAGTCCTCTAAAGCATTGATCTATAGCCACAGATTAGCAAAGCAAGAGAAAAATTTGAAATTGTATCACCTCATTCACCAAAGCATGTGCATCCAAGAACCACACCACATGAGCCTCCAAAGCCTATTTGATTCAAATAATTGCATGAAAGCAACAAGCATTACAATATTTCACCAGAGGTTCTCTACACAAATCATCCACCCTGAAGATGGAGGCAAAGCCTTGCTTAAATAGATAAACACAACAAGGAAGTCGAATGCATGAAGAGAGGAGAGATCTAGGGTTTAGGAAGGCGCAATCACCAACCAAAGAGAACCAATGCGCTGATTGAAGAGAGATTCATGTGAGGTTGGCGTGATTGGTAGTTGGTGGGGGATGAGCTGGAGCTCGTTTCCATTGGAACCCACGCCCACTACATGGAACATTCGCCCACCATGGAACCGGCGAGTTAATCCACGTGAGGGAGGCCCACGTGAAGAGGCCCACACTTCCCTTCTTTAATACAATCACTTATCCAAAGTTTTATGCTTAGCATGGGATTTAATTCTTGACATGGTTGCCCACCACACTTTGGAGTATTTGCCATCCACGCGCATGGATAGCCCACGTGAAGGAATCCATACTCCCTTTATTAAATCCAAAATTTGACTTTTATAACCATGCTTTATTCCTCCAAGGTAGTCATATACCTTATGAAACTCATCTTCCACCTTTACAAATCATTTTTTTAATCATTTTGACTTATTTTAATTTTTTGTCCATGGTGCAATTTGTCTTTTTTCTGGCAATTAAATGCCCAAATGATGCATCTTTAGCGAAAACTGCTCCCAGAGGCGACGTAATCGCCCGAAACCTGAAGAAAGAGGGTACTAGGGTAAAAAGGATGCTCGGAGCTTCAAAACGAGCCTCCCCATGCCAAATTCCGCCTCCAAATGGCACCTTTATCACATTTTGAATTTTTCCATTTAAACCATTTAAAAAATGGCCTAAATTACGGAAAAAATTATTTTTGCTGGAATGAAACGAAACTCCTAGGGGACCTAGTGCATGTCCATACGACTCAATATAGATGGCTAACACGAAAAAAATCCCAGACACAAGACTCTAATAACCACCTTAGGTTCGACCACCATGGTAAATACTCTAGCTTTGGAGGTATGAGTGAAAAACTCAGGAATTATACACGACTGAAGCGCAATGCATAATTCCTAAGGAAAAAACACTCTAGAGTACCCCCCTGATAGTTAAACCTAAGGATAGCCGAGTCTTTTATAAAAGGACCTCGTTTAGACCAACTTTAAACAATTTCCCCATGGGGGTATGAACATGCAGTTATTACAAATGGGGCAAAATTGCCCTGAAAATGACTTCTGAACTTCACAACACTGATGATGAACATTGAACATATTCATGAAACTGGTGGTTCACAAGAAATTCAACTATTGTACAAAATAGTTGGTAACATCTAGCTCCAACTGCGGGACGTGTGCTCAATTTGGCATTCATGCTAGGAGAGGATACGAGAACACCTGAATCTCTGGTTTTTATATAGCCTGTAAAAACATCTCAAGTTGACAAAAAACCTTTAGTAGCACAAGTGTTATAAAAAAGCCAAATGAAACATAAACTACATTTTATTTTGAAAGTAAATCCTAAGTGCATAAAAGTTTAAATGCAGAAAGTAAATGCTCACTTTGAGGAGCTTTATTTTTCCTATTCTAAGCATAACATAAAGGAAAATAATTAAGTATAATCAGAAATCCAATGTAACCATCTAAGCTTGTCATCAATATAATAATTTTTTACCTTGTCTTTGGTTACCAGCCAAAGCAAGGGCATGCTTATCAGAAAGTGCAAACCTGCCGGGATATTCTAGATGGGAGGGCTAGATGGGAGATCATAAAAAATATTCTTGAGTTGATTCCCCAATTGGTGAGTCCTCCTGCAGGCTTCTTCTATCCATGTCTCGATAGGTTTAATAATTTTTGAATGATAAAGCAAGTAAATTGCTTCACCCTGTTGATCCGATGGGCTTTTCTAATGATAACCCCTTGTATAGGAAAAAGCCTCCAACTGCCTCAAATTAAAATGAACATCAATGCATGAAGACAATGGTTGAGGCATATCTTCCATCACTTGTTCCTCGTATGGCTCCTTGTCATACTTCTCCTTCAAGCTTTTATTACTGATGCTAGCATACAACTCTGATCAATCACAAAACCAAATATCATGCTTTTCTTCCGTGTCCAAATGTTCCTAGGTCTCAAATTCCATGCCTCCTTCTCTGAACACCTCATAGATGGGTTTTTCAATGAAGTCATCAAGAGAGTCTTTAGTCATGGCATAGATGGGGCTCTCTATAAATGTCCATTTATCATAATCAATATCTATGTCAGTCATGAGGGATTCTTCGTTACTTGTATCATGCTCTAGGCTATGTCTGTCCTCTTCATGCTCCCAATCCTTCTCCTCAGAAAAAAGGTCATAAGGAAGTAGGCCTTCCGATCCTACATCATTATACACATTACAAACTTCCTTATGTATTTCAATATGGGCTTCTGTAATGGTTTCTTCTAGAGGCGGATCATGAGTACACATGTGCCCATCATCATTGAAATAGTCTTGAAAAAACTCCCAATCTTCAATGTCTTTTGTTATGGTGGCATGAGGAGGGTCTTCAATAAAATTCGGACTTTGATAAATTTCTTCAATGGGATCATCAGGGATCTGATGGGAAGAAGTCATACTTTCTATAATAGGTTGCCCAATCTGGTTCCAACTCTCTTTGGGAATGTCATGAATATCACCCACTGTGTTGACATATTCAGGATCGCTTGATATCTGCTCACTACTACTACCCTTCGGAAAACCATGTTCTTGAACATAACATGCAAAGTAACAGGTAGATTCTTCATGAAAATCTTTACATGCCCTACAAAATGGTGCATAACTCTCAATTATGTTAGCAGCATCCAGTGGATTGGGAGGCCTCTTTTCATGGTTGGGACCGTTCTTTTGCCAATTTGTTTTCTGAGGGTAGTTTCTTTGAATAGGCTGAGATTGTGCTCTTTCCATAGTTATGAACCTATTCTGCATTTCTTTCATTTGAGAGAGATCCTTCATTTCCATATTCTCCATCTTTTCGCTCATGTCCAACAATTTTTTCTCATAAGCATCCTTTTGGGAAAAAGGATCCTTTTCCTTAGGTTCTGTTGGTTTTAGAGGAGTTAAGGCTCTTGAGTAGCCAGGAATGTTAGATTTACCAGAAGATTGCATATTCCTTTCAATTTTAATAGCCATTTCCTGGGCCATCAAAAGAGTAGTGGGCTCTTTATCTCTGAGCTGATACTGCATTTCACCACTAAGTGCTTCAATGTAGTAGAGCAAGATGGTTTGAGCAGTAGGTTTGTAGTCTGTATGGATGCCATTTGTCAAATCTGTGAACTTCTTATTGAATTCATCCATTGTTTCATTCTCACTTATTTTTATGTTGGTCAAAGCAGCTAATTGATGGCGAGGCTCTTTCTTTTCTCCAAACTTGTTGGTGAAAGCAGTTTTGAATGCTGCAAAAATTGCAAAGGAGTTATCAGGTAGGTTGAGGAACCAGTCACTAGCATCTCCTTCCAAGGATAGAGCAAAAAGTTTCATGTACACATCTTCGTGTTGATATGCAGGATTATTGACAAAGGCGCCAATACATCTGGAGAAGCTTTTAAGATGATGAATTGTAGTGATGGCATCAATGCAAGTGAATATGGGCAGTTTGTCTATAGCCTTGTCTGGTAGATCATGTGGTTGACCTGCTATCTGAGAAGTGTCAAGGGGATCGAAATATTCACCCATTGTGTCAGATCAACATTTATTATTTTTTTGTTTTGCAAAAAAAATACTATGGATGTCCGAAATAGACTCAGATCCAAGATTCTCAAGGATCCTACGAGAAGCTAACCTATTTAATCTCCTCCTATAAACCTCTTTAGGTTCAGGGATGAAATAAAGTAGGCCTACAGAGTTTCTTCTTGTTGAATACCTTGGTAAGTTTATTGACAGTGGAGTCGCTAGATGGATTCAAGTCTGAAATCAGAGAGTTGTTTAAACTAAAAACCTATCAAAAAGGTAAAGGTAAAATGTTAGTTTTTCAGAATTTACTTCAATCTAATCTAGGATCTTAACTGAGAAAACAACATGTACAGCATATCTACAGCATATCAATCATGGACACAATAATGCAAGCACACAAGAGACACAGAGTTTACTTGGGGAAAACCATAAAGGTGAAAAACCCCAATAACTTCCTCAGAGATAGATAGAGCAATGATACAACCCAAGCATAAGAGATAGACATCTCCTAGCAGCAGCTTCTCCTCCACAAGTGCGCCACTCTCCCAAGAGTGTGAGAGAGAATAGAATGATCAAATAGAGTGCCTCCCGCACTCTATTTATACTTGACTTGACTTGACTTGCCAAATAACCTTTATTAGGTCGGCCTTAACTTCCACATAACAAAATGCTAATTGGACTGATACCCAATAGGGTGGTCTAATAACCTTTTGACCCACATGGCCGACCCCCAATAGGGTGGTCTAATAACCCTTCGACCCACATGACTTATACAGGGCCGACCCCAACAAGGTGGTCTAATAACCCATCAAGTATAAGTTATGACACTTACAATATAAATGACGACACTTCCGTATGGAGGAATAATACCATCTCTATAGGAGTACAATATACATATATGAAATACATTCCGAAGTTACATATACATCAACACTCCCTCTTAACTAGGAAGGTATTTCTCGACACAGGTCTTCTAACACAAGTCTTCTTCTCTGCATCATCGTCACTGGATAATCGTCATCGTCACTGCTGCTACTATCTCAATCAATCTTTGAATCTACTCGTCATAGGAAGTTCTATAGAGCCAATCCTTTTTCATACTGGATGTAGGCCCACCACCTGCAGGTCTTTATCATCACTGGCCATACTGTGGAATCCTCAGGACTTATTACGTGCGTCACAAAACCTCGAAAGAGCATCCCAGGCTGTTACGAGCACACAGCTCTGCCTGTCGGATCTCCCAGGGCTAGTATTATATGTGATTGTTACAAAACTTTAAAAGAGTCTCTTGACTAGCAAGAACCCTAAAGAGCATCTGAGGCCTTTTTCATCCTGTCCAGATCTCCAGGACTTATTACATGTGACCCCCACCACAAAACCTTAAAAGAGTGTCTTGCCAAGCAAGAACGCTAAAGAGCATCTGAGGCCTTTTTCATCCTATCCAGATCTCCAGGACTTATTACATGTGGTCATGGCAAAACCTCGAAAGAGCATCTGAGGATTGATTACGAGCACATAGCTCAACCTATTGGATCTCCCAGGGTTAGGATTACATGCCATAGGACAAAACCTCGAAAGAGCATTTGCCAGATCTCCCAGGGAGCTATTATATGCTAGCGGCAAAACCTAGCAAGAGAATCTGCAAACCTCCCAGGGCTAGGATTATATGTCCTCTAAAGCAAAACCTCGAAAGAGCGTTTGCCAGATATCCCAGGGCCAATATTACATGCCATAGGCAAAACCCGAAAGACTATTTGCAAACCTCCCAGGGCTAGGATTATATGCTTATCTGCACAACTTATTCCACGGCCACAGAGTATCAACTTGATACTCACCATACATCATCCTGATGTACACATGATCATTGTGATCATCATCACTGCATCGTCCTGATGCATGTCATTTGGAGCAACATCCTGAAGCTCGTCATCCATGATCATCCTGATCATACAATGTATCCACCTGATGCATATACAGTATTTGCCTGATAAATATCCTCATACATGATCTACCTGATCATACAATGTATCCACCTGATACATATACAAATACATGATCCACCTGCTCATACCTGATACATATCAACATACATGATCTACCCGATCACACAATGTATCCACCTGATACATCTACAGATACATACACATGATCCAATTGATCATATCAAGCATCAACATGATGCATACATACATATACGTATAAATGATCCAATTGATCATATCCAGCATCCAACATGATGCGTACACACACATATAGAGCAATAACTGGAGCATCGTCCTGATGCTCATCATCCAGCGCTTACATCCACAGCCGTGTGAAGGATCCTCCTTCCAATGCTTGGAATGGCTTCAGCAAATGTGTCCATCACTTCTTCCTCGAAGTGTCGTCAATCTGAAGAACACCAAGCCTCTCTCTGAAGTACTCGAACTTCACTTTGGCTAGTGGCTTCGTTAGTACATCTGCAATCTGCTCATCTGTCGCAACATACAGGAGCTTCACTGCTCCTCTCTGCACCATATCCCTGATATAGTGATATTTAATCTCAATGTGTTTTGACCTGTCGTGGAACATCGGGTTCTCAGACAGCTTCACACAACTCTGGTTGTCACAAAAGATACTAGTAGCCTCCAACGTGAGATCAAATAACTCAGACAGTAGCTTCCGAAGCCATACTACCTCACAACTAGCTGAACAAGCTGCAACATACTCTACTTCAGCTGTACTTAGTGCTACGCAGGACTGCTTCCTGCTAAACCAAGAGATCACACTTGATCCCATACTGAAGCAGCACCCAGAAGTGCTCTTCCTATCTACAGCACTACCTGCCCAATCTGAATCAACATAACCCTGCAGGTTAAACTTTTGATTTGCATTATACTTGATCCCATAATCAACTGTACCCTTCAGGTACCTCAGAATATGCTTTACAGCAACCAGGTGAACACTCCTCGGATCTGTCAGGAACTGGTTCAATGTGTTCACCGCAAAGTAAATATCTAGTCTCGTGTTCATCAGGTACATCAAGGACCCAATCATCTGACGATACACCGTGACATCAACCGGATCAGATGAAGCATCACACAGAAGCTTCAGGTTCGATGCCATAGGTGTGGCCATGGCCTTGCAATCCATCATCCCAAACCTCTTCAGGATCTCTACTGCATACTTCCCTTGTCCAAGGAAGATTCCATCTGTACTCTGCCACACCTCCATGTTTAGAAAATAGTGCATCATCCCCAAGTCCTTCATCTCGAACTTGGCAGCGAGCTTCCGCTGCGTGTCGGCAATCAATCTATCCTCACCTGTAACAAACAGGTTATCCGCATACAAAAGTAGTATCACTGGATTGCCTTCCTCAACCTTGCAGTAAAGGTTGGAATCCGCTTTACTCTTGGTAAAGCCCAAACTTGATAGAAAGCTGTCTATCCTACCATACCAAGTTCTGCACATATATGACTTCCCGTCATGTGTCTCAAAACCACATGGCTGCTCCACATACACTTCCTCTTCGACTACACCATTCAAGAAAGCTGTCTTGACATCCATTTGGTGTATCTTCCATTTCATCACTGCAGCCAGAGAAAGTACTGATCTGATGGAAGTGTGCCTGGCTATAGGTGTAGAAGTCTCTTCATACTCAATCCCTTTTTCTGGGAGAAGCCACGAGCTACAAACTTCGTTTTGTATTTCTCCATGTTACCATCTGCAGCATGCTTGATCTTATAGATCCATTTCGAAGTCACAGCAGACTTCCCTTCAGGTCTTGGGACTGCATCCCAAACATCATTCTTCATGATCGACTAGTACTCCTCGATCATGGCATTCTTCCTGAATCTTGGGAACTTCAATATATTCAATATCTTCAATAGATAACTTTGTTGCTGGAACAAATGTTGTAGTCCTTCTTTTGTAGGTGAAGGTATACGATCTTTCCTACGAAACAAGTTAAATTGCATGATTAGAAACATCTCATAGTTTTAAGAACAAATTCTTACAGATAAAGAAATATGTCATACAGTCATGCAATTATTTTAGCCAATGCTTCAATACAACATTCATCCATATCCTATAACTTTCTAGATGCCTTCCAATCTCTACCAGAACATTGTTAAGAGTTTGCACTACTCCCAACATGTCAGCAAAGAGGTTTCATTCTAGATAAGTAGCAATGGAATGTTGTACAGTGCCATAGGCCACTTACCCATCACATGCATATTAGTATTATACTGTTCATTAATGCAATTATTCTAATATGTATAATACACACCTTAAGTCTAGGAACATGAGCATATACATCATTGAACAATATTATTTAAACAAACAAATATGTAAGAAATGACAATTCAAATACTTATCTTTGTTTGGTTGTTGGGTGGACTCCCTCTGAATCTTTGCAACTCCACTCTGATGTGGATTGTGAGAAGTGGTCGACTCCCTCTGAATATCTGCATCCTTGCAGAAACTACTGGAGTGTGCTCCCTTTTGATCTTTGCTTCCTGGATTACCTGTCCTTGAACTTATATCCATCCTCGATCACTGTGCATGCTTACAAGTATCATTATTGTGATATCCTCGAGATCTCATACATAATCATACATTTATTAGTATATTCTCAATACTATCAAAACACAATAATCTTAAGTATGTATAGTCATGATCATTTCAAATAATAAGCATTAGTATTCAAGGACTCTTATGGTTAGTTATATCATAAATTAAAGTAAGAAACATAATATGCCTAAACCCGTGATTACTCAAACCTATACTTTCATGACTCTTCTGGTTAGTCATACCATCAATTAAGGTAAGAAACATAATATGCATAAACCCTTGATTACTTACATTTCTAACTTCATGAATAATCATTATCAAGCATACAACAATATAAGATCCTAACACAAGGTAGGATTCTAACTTGATATAGGAAAAACATACCTGGATTAGCATGCTAGCTAGTTATGTCTAACATACCTGCATAATGTCTTCTTGTTCTCTTCAATGACTTATGTTAGTAACCTGCATATCTCATAGGTTAACCATTATAGAACCAAGTTATACATACCTCGTAAGTAGATCTTCTATGTGATCCATGGCAATGGATGAACTTTTGTCTTCATGTCACCATGGTCATATGTTCTTGAACTGGAACATGATTTGTCTTTCTTGATGTACCTTTCATGTTAGTGGACAACATCAACCTCATACAACACCACAATGCATTAGTACAATCATAAGTGTCAACACCCTAATCAATGAATATCTTCTATCATGCATTCATAATTTTATTAAGGTGATACGACAAGTCTAAATTTAATCAAGATTGTACTAATCGTAATAATATGAAGACAAACATACGATAAACTTAATCATGAACAAATCTCGAAACATACCTGGATAAGTCATACGTGTCGAGATTGCTTGTAATCTTCTCATGTAAGGCCTTAGCCTCATCTCCCTCTGAAACAGGAACTTCTTCACTTATGCAGGTGACCAATCCATTCTCTTCTAGGATTAACCCAATCCACTTGATTTGCAGGAACTGGATCTGGATCTGGATTAGGGTTTGTTAGAGAAACCCTAAAAATTCAAACTTTGAATTTCAAACTTCTGAAAGGATAGAAAGATGCGCCTTGATCAGCTAATCAAGCCGGTATACTCATAATTTGAAAACTGCAAAGTTTCACCCCTCAAAATTGCCTTTGAAACTTCCGGATCTTCTAGACAGGATCCTGAACTAGGGTTTGATAAAGCCCACCCTTCTGCCCAACCAAAAGGTTCGATCCAAAGCTCTAAGCTTCTATTTTTCTGAGGAGCTTCCAGCCGTGGTCACAGATTTTAAAAATTCCCATTTTTGCAGAAGCCCTAATTTTCCACTTTTTCGATCAAAGTCCCGAACTAGGGTCTGATCAAGCCCGGCCTTCTGCCCAACCAAAAAATCTGATCTTGGTCTCTAAATTTCGATTTTGATGAGTAGCATTCAGCCGTGGTCTCCGATTACAAAAATTCCATCTTTCTCCGAAACCCTAAATTCCCGAAGCCATGAATGAAGGTGCTAAAAAATAATTCTGTTTTGACAAAAATATGTACTTGATTGTTTTTGGTGTAACTCCGAACTTTCCGATCCACAGGGTCTGAAACTTCTACCTGTGGTAGCCCGACCTGCCATCTTTCCAACCCCACAGGTCTGACCTCAATTGGAATCTCTGAGAGAGAGTTATGCCAAGTGTCGTAACATGACTTGTTTATGGGATAAAACAGGAGAGCGAAATTGTACGGCATTCCACGTGTCACTGGTTTAGTTTCGGCCTCTGGAAAAGTTACTTGAGAAAGTACAATCCGTGCACTACCTGTCACTTTTTACAAAATTTCATTTGGAGCTTCCTAGCCCAAGTTATGACCTTTTTGCCTAGGTCACCTGTTTATGACTCAGATCTGGAAGAGGCAGAAACCCTAGATTGTATAGATCATAAAACACAAAGTACAATGAATTAGAAGTTGTCCTTTGGACACAAGGTACATTGGGATCTAATCTTCGACCTGTAAAAGTTTCAGATCCGAAAACTTCGCCAAAATGGATTTATAGCGAAAGTGCTACGATGACTGGTTTTTGCTATATCAAGCCCTAGCATCGTAAGTGCAACAAGTGTCATACATGCCATACCATGCCTTCTTTCAGGCTAGCTCTGATACCATGTTAGTTTTTCAGAATTTACTTCAATCTGATCTAGGATCTTAACTGAGAGAACAACATGTACAACATATCTACAGCATATCAATCATGGACACAATAATGCAAGCACACAAGAGACACAGAGTTTACTTGGGGAAAACCATAAAGGTGAAAAACCCCAATAACTTCCTCAGAGATAGATAGAGCAATGATATAACCCAAGCATAAGAGATAGACATCTCCTAGCAGCAACTTCTCCTCCTCCACAAGTGCGCCACTCTCCCAAGAGTGTGAGAGAGAATAGAATGATCAAATAGAGTGCCTCCCTCACTCTATTTATACTTGACTTGACTTGCCAAATAACCTTTACTAGGTCGATCTTAACTTAACCACATAACATAATGCTGACTGGGTCAATACCCAATAGGGTGGTCTAATAACCCTTTGACCCACATGGCCGACCCCCAATAGAGTGGTCTAATAACCCTTCGACCCACATGACTTATATAGGGCCAACCCCAACAAGGTGGTCTAATAACCCATCAAGTATAAGTTATGACATTTACAATATAAATGACGACACTTCCGTATAGAGGAATAATACCATCTCTATAGGAGTACAATATACATATATGAAATACATTCCGAAGTTACATATACATCAACATAAAAAACTAAGAAAAAACTAAGTTAAAAGTCGTCCAGGAACAAAAAAAATTTGTCCCCGACAACGGCGCCAAGAATGTTGCCCGCCGATGTGCACACCAGCAGCATAAATCTTTCGAAAGCTGTTTCCCAAGTGGGAAAGGTGTGGCCTTGGGGGCAAGCAAAGAGTCAGGTGCTGTCACCTGATCCCGACTCCTCCAGTTAGGCAAACTCCTAATGAAGCTAAGGGGGGTAGACCCTACAAAGAGTTTCTAACGCTCTTGATTTTAAAATGTTTTTTGGTGTAATATGAGGATGGATGTTTTTTAGGAGTTTTTATGATTTACAATAACAATTTATATAACCCAAGCATGTACTTGCAAAAGAATTAAGATACATAACCAATGATAATGACAAATTAACAAGGCATCCACAGCATAATATGATTCAAATAAAGCAAATGCTCCAGATAGATAATAAGCAAATAAAGATGCTGAATAATAAGATTAGTGCCAAATGGAGTCAAATGAATGCTTGGGATGCTAGATACAAGTCTTGGGTGTGTTTGAGAACTGTTTTGCGAGTGCTCTTGGTAAATTTTATTGTAAATTTTAAGATGAGGTTGATTATTAAAAGGGAAGGGGATCTCCAAGAGATACCTTTCGGTACAGGAGATATGTCCGAAAAATGGTCTAAGTGGTTCCGTACAAGGGCATGTTGGCTGGCCGGAGTCTCTAGAGTGTGTTCAACACTACACCAACCAGGGATGTAGTCTAACGATGCCCTTAAGGTCTTGGTCCAGGAGTTCCAGTGTCCCCAGGTAGAATTTGCCCACTTTCGACTATTTTGATGATCAACGCCGGATTTTCGTTGGTTTATGGGAGAGTGTTTTATTAAGGTTGAAATGGAATAAGATGTGGAGAATTAATACGTCTACAACTGCTTCTAGGTGTTCCACAAGTGGGCAGAGCATAGACAATGTAGTAAATGTAAATTCCAATTTTATTAGGTGTTGTGAACAAGAACCATTGTAACTCTTCGATAGAGAGCAATCTTGATCTTTGTTAGGGCGAGATTCAAGAGATTTATGAAAGATACAAAATACTTGAAAATGAAATCTACACTACCCAAGAATCTCTTTCAGGTCTGAGACCGTACTCGGGAAAGCAAGGGGGTTAGCAAAACAAATAATGCAAGTAAACTCTCTGACAGAGAGCACTCTTGATCCACCTTTCGGTGAGATTCAAGAGATTTTATGTTCTTTTTACTTGGCAATTTTTATGAAATGAAATATAGAACTAAGTAAAAGTTTGATGAAAATCAACTAAGCAAGAAGAACTACTCTAGCAGTATATCCAAATGGAAGCTAATCTAATGATCAAATCTAATCTACTTGTAACAAGTAAAAGAAAACTAAACTAAGGAAAAAGGGACAAGAGACGATACAAGCTTCCTCCAAATGGGGGAAGTGGGGTGTGGGAACCTTGATCCCACTTGCTCTTTATTAAATTTTACAATGTTTGGTTTTTTGTCTTCACTTGAAAACACAATATCGGATGGGGGAATGAAAGAAGAGGGAAGTGCTTTCAAGGAGTTTTTTGGTTTGCTCGTTTTCTTGCTTGCTCTTCTTTTTTGGTTTTAGCCTTTGGGCTTTTTGTTTCGATTTGAAGCTTCTTGTATCCCTTAAAAGTGAGAACTTTGAACACTAACTTATTAAGAGCTAGTTAAATAAAAAATTGAAACTAAAGCTAAGATCTAAGAAAGAAACTAATCAAACAAGTATTGCTAACTCTTTAAAAAATTGAAGTTAAACTAAGTGCAAAAATTAATGAACTAAATAACAAATGAACAAGAAACAAGCTAAGTAAAATGCAAGCTAAGAAATAGAGAGCAAGAAGAACCAAGGAAGAGAAGACAAGACTAAAGGCAAGAGAAGGAGAAGGCTAGTAAGGCAAGGACGAGAGCTAGAAGAAAAGGAGCTGAAAATGGAGAGAAGAAAAGACTTTTAAGGGGCTGCAAACATAGGTAAAAAGAGGCTGAAAACAGTGAGAAGAGAGGGCAGAAAATAAAGAAAAGAGAGGGCAGAAAAAGGGAGAAGAAGGGGCTGCAAAATAGTAAGAAGAAAGGGCTGCAAACAGGGAAGAAGGGATGCAAACAGGGAAGAAGGGCTGCAAATAAATGGGAGTAAAGGCAGCCAACCAAAAGCAAAAAAGAAGGCAGCAAAACAGAGGTAGAGAGGGCAGCGAAGACAAAAAACAAGGAGAAGACAGCGAAAGTAAAAGGAGGGAGAAAGAAAAGCGAGAAGAGCAAAAAGAGGTAAGATCGAGAAGGCAAGGGAGAGCAAAATCAAGGAGGAAGGAGCAAACTTGAGAAAAATATAACTTTGGAGATCAAATAAGTTTGCTTAGTAACCAAAATTTAAAGAGTTTGAAAATATTTGAGATTTTAAAGGTGAACAAGAGAAAGAGAACCACTTAGCTCTTGAATCTTTGAAGCAATCTTGGATCTCTCTTAGCAAATGGTTGTTGGATTTTTACTTGGCTCCAAGAAAGGGAGATGCAAACTAGCTCAACCCTTTACTTAGTAGAATGGAGTAATCTGCAAACAAAGAACTCATACACTTGCAAAAATGGGATTAGATCATGTACTATCTACTAATTGAAATAAAAAAAGCGTGAGATACAACTGAATAAGACAATGCTCTTTTAGACCTCTAAGAGTAAATATGTAAATAGATAACTTGAGACTACAAATACCTATTCTTATGTGCTTATGTAAGTCCTCTAAAGCATTGATCTATAGCCATAGATTAGCAAAGCAAGAGAAAAATTTGAAGTTGTATCACCTTATTCACCAAAGCATGCGCATCCAAGGACCACACCACATGAGCCTCCAAATCCTTTTTTATTCAAATAATTGCATGAAAGCAACAAGCATTACAATATTTCACTAGAGGTTCTCTGCACAAATCATCCACCTTGAAGATGGAGTCAAAGCCTTGCTTAAATAGATAAACACAACAAGGAAGTCGAATGCATGAAGAGAGGAGAGATCTAGAATTAGGAAGGTACAATCACCAACCAAAAAGAACCAATGCGCTGATTGAAGAGAGATTCACGTGAGGTTGGCGTGATTAGTAGTTGGTGGGGGATGAGGTGGAGCCCCTCTCCATTGGAACCCACGCCCACTACATGGAACATTCGCCTACCATGGAACCGGTGAGTTAATCCAGGTGAAGGAGGCCCACGTGAAGAGGCCCACGCTTCCCTTCTTTAATACAATCGCTTATCCAAAGTTTGATGCTTGGCATGGGCTTTAATTCTTGACATGGTCACCCACCACACTTTGGAGCATTCGCCATCCACGCGCATGGATAGCCCACGTGAAGGAATCCGTACTCCCTTTATTAAATCCAAAATTTGACTTTTATAACCATGCTTTATTCCTCCAAGGTAGTCGTATACCTTATGAAACTCATCTTCCACCTTTACAAATCATTTTGACTTATTTTAATTTTTTGTCCATTGTGCAATTTGTCTTTTTCTGGCAATTAAATGCCAAAATGATGCATCTTTAGTGAAAACTGTTCCCAGAGGTGACGTAATCGCCCGGAACCTGAAGAAAGAGGGCATTAGAGTAAAAAGGATGCTTTGAGCATCAAAACGAGCCTCCCCACGCCAGATTCCGCCTCCAAACGACACCTTTATCACATTTTGAATTTTTCCATTTAAACTATTTAAAAAATGGCCTAAATTACGGAAAAAATTATTCTCTCCCGAATGAAACGAAACTCCTAGGGGACCTAGTGCATGTCCATACGACTCAATATAGATGGCTAACATGGAAAAAATCCTACACACAAGACTCTAATAAGCACCTTAGGTTCAACCACCATGGTAAATACTCCATCTTTTGGAGGTATGAGTGAAAAACTCGGGAATTATACATGACTGAAGCGCAATGCATAATTCCTAAGGAAAAAACACTCTAGAGTATCCCCCTGACCAGTTAAACCTAAGGATAGCCGAGTCTTTTATAAAAGGACCCCGTTTAGACCAACTTTTTACAATTTCCCCATGGTGATATGGACATGCAGTTATTACAAATGGGGCAAAATTGCCCTGAAAATGACTTCTGAACTTCTTAACACTGATGATGAACACTGAACATGTTCATGAAACTGGTGGCTCACAAGAAATTCAACTATTGTACAAAATAGTTGGTAACACTAGAAAGTAGCTCAGTTTTGATGTAAATTATAACTTTCTTAGAATGATAGATCTGAATGCAAGGGAACCAAGTAACCAAGAAAGTGTTGAAGTTGTAAAGAAGAGAAAGAGAAGTAGAGCCAATTTGTTGCTCGAAAGATCAACCAAGGAAAGCCTTTTCGTGGAGTGCCAAGGGACAATGTATTGTAATGCTATTGGAAATGGAGTGGTGTGAAACTAGATCCACACCTCCTCCAAGCTTGACAACCTGAAAGCTAAATCACAATCTTGCAAACAACCTTATGAGATCTGGATACACACATTCAAAGGGACAAAAATAACATGCAAATAATCTTATTTAACATGTAGATCTTAAATCTCTAAACATATATAACAAAAATAGAAACAAGTAAGTAATCTTACTTACAAATATCTGCTCCTATTGATTCGGAGGAATTCTTCAAGGCTAGATCTATGAACGGAAGAAGCAAATAATTGAGACAAAGCAAATAAATCACCTCATTAATAGCATGGCAATGGTACTCCAGACATGATAACACTACACAGTTTAGTCTCCAAAGCTTCTTTATTCTCAACAATATAACAATATTACAATAGCAAACCAGCTTTATGCCCAACTCTAACTCCTCTCAAATGAGAGTATGGAGCTTCATTATATAGCAAATGGGAGAGGAGAGGGCGCATTAGCTCACTAAGAGAGCAAGGGCACATCATAGGAGAGAAATGTGGGATTTGGGAGTGAGTTGTAATCCAAGGATCGGCGCCACCTCTAATGAGGTAGGCGCCATCCTACCTTGGGATCTCCACCAAGCTTTGGGATCGTCACAAGTGAAGGAGGTGAAGCCACCTCAACAAATGCGCCCCCCTTTGAGATATGCGCCCCCCTCTTGTGGGAGCCAACTCGCCCTTGAGAGATTTGATACCAATCTCTCTTGATTTGGCAATCAATCACATCTTGAACACTTCTAGTTAACTGAGATTGTGTCTCAATCAACTTTCCTTGATTTATGGGATTGAGATTTTGTCTTTATTATGTCTTTTTTGCCAATTAAATTGGTCTTTTTGGGTTTTTTCGAGTAAATATTATTTTTTTGAGATAAATACTCACTCGAAACTTAGGATAAGTGGGTTTATGGGTTTAGTGGGTGCTCTGGCTTAGAAAACGAGCATCCACTTGACAAATTGTGCCCACAAACCACACTTTTATTACATTTTCAATTTTTCCAATTAAACTATTAAAAAATAGTCTAATTTTACGGTAAAAATTGTTTTTCTCAGAATTAAAAAAAACTTAAGGGGACCTAGCACATGTCCATATTACTCAATTTTAATGCCTAGCATGGTCAAATACATTGACACTTGGGCTCTAATACTCTCCTAAGGCCGAGACACCAAGACGACCACCCCAACTTTGGAGGTACGAGTGAAAAACTCGAAAATTATAAGTCGTTTATTCAACAACATATAATTAATAAGGGAAAAAACACTTTGGGCTAGTCGAATTGATATCTAAGTCCTAGAAAAGCCCAGTCTGTTACATTAAGGCTCTCATGCTAGTACATTTTATTACAATTCCCCCAAGGGGATATGGACATGTGGTACAAAAAATAAAGGGCTTAGAAGCCCTGATGGACTTCTGAACTCTGATATGACCAAGTACACTTGATCTTTCTCTTCCAGATCACTTGAAATCCAATTAAGTATGACTTAGTAGGCAACAGGCTATAGCAACCTATAGCAGCCTATAGAAGATGATGTCACCTTCCCTAGGGTTGACGTCACCCTAATTTAGGGTTTGCTTGAGCTGCAAAACCTTTTATGGAGATTTTTCAAATTTTATGAATTTTTCATCAATATAATCAACTTAGAAACTTATTACAACAGTAAACATAAACAAGTAAAACAAGTACTACGACAAAATATAAATATTTTTTTGATTTTTTAAAAATATTTGATTTTTAGGGTTTTTTATATTTTTTCCAATAATATACAAGGAATTTTGTAAAAAAACGATTTGGTGAATATGAAGGAATTAGCCTTAGGTCATATTCCTTTCAAGCATCAAGAAATTGAGGTTAACGTTTCTCCTAAGAATTGATAATTCAATATTTGAATGAACTAGGGAAACACTAAGAAACCCTAGGTTGTGTTAGTCTTTGACCTAGTTAGGGCAAAGAGAGATGCCAAGGCCCAAACAAGGGAGACCCTTCAAGAAGGATGTCTCACTTACAAATCTAGACTATTATGCATAAAACCTTAAATTACTCCTACTTTGGATGCCTCCAGGAGTGCAAGATGGAAGACTTAGAGATTTTACCACAATTGAGAAGAAAAGGAGAAGAGATTAACTTCTCGAGAGTCCTTTAGCCTTGGAATAGCCTTGAAAGGTGGTAAAAAAACTCAAACAGCAACTTTGATCCTTGAAACCCTAGAACTTGCTAAGAAAGGAGGTGCGCACCACTCAAGAGCTCATGTACACGAGAAGAAAAAGAAATAAAGTCTTATTTGATCCCATGATCTTGATTACAAATGAGGAGATGCCTTATTTATAAGAAAAAAGGCTAACTTTATCCTCCTTTAAGCCGACTTACCTAATTTGTCTTTAAAATGACTTTTAGTGATTTTTTAGGGTTTGTCACCCACAATCCGGGGACTAAACCTTGTAAATCATAAAATAATGATAAAAATGTTGAAATGTTTCCGCATGATGAAAAGTTGAGCTTGGAAGAAGGAGGTCATGCCCCATCTTACCCCAACAAGTGTCTTTTGCTCTCAACTCCCTCCTTCTTAGGTTAGTACGGCCTTTTTAAGCTTGCTTGGATGGTGGACGATTTGCTCTTCAAGACCAAGATGACCAAGAGGGAGGAGTGCTACAACAAGAAAAGGTCCAAGGGGGTACAATGAGGTGTGCTAAGGTGGGTATGACAACCCTTACAAGTGCAATCACCTTCTACAATGCATAGACCATAAGTGTGGCTAGGAGCCCCAAGCCACGTGTCTTAATGGATTCATCCCAAGGTGCACCAGACACCCACCCAAGGCATAAATGCCCAACATGATGAAGGACTTCCACCCATCAAGGGGTAGTCAACAAAGCCACTAGGCCAACACTTCTTGAAATGAGGACCAAGAGAACCTGCCATGACCAGACCAAGGGTCTTGAGCCTCGCTAGACCAACACGTTTACATAAACAAGACCCAACTTGGTCTTTTACAATGGCAAAAAGACCACCCTCTTCGGCACATCTGGTAGGGTGCACTGCAGAGAATCTGGGGCATAACACTATTTAAGATGATGTAACTGAATGCATGTAAGAGTTCATGTAATAGCAGAAGTGAAATGCCACTCATGCAAAACTATGCTTTCTGCTTGAGGGAGCTCTCCTCCCATGTGTCATCATTTAAAGTTGAGAATAGAACACTATTCTCTGAACAAGTATTTGACATTTACATGTAACCTAGAAGTTATGTTATGAGTTTTCACCTTGCATTGTTTTTTATTGTATCAAAGCTCCACCAAGGTAATCCTAAGTGAAGGTTCTCATTTATAACCACTCAGTCTCCGACTCTGACTCCAGCTCAGGTCCCAAATCTCTAAGCCATAAAGAATTCTAGGTTTGAAGATATGATCAAAGAGATGAATATAAGAGTCAGTATCCTTGACATGGAGAGAAAAGAACTGTTGTTCTAAGCCGAAAAGGGTAGTATACAGTATACACCTTCTTGATCCCGTGCTGGGAAGTTGGTTGCATGGCAAAGCAAGGACCAAGAAGGAGAACTCCCAAACATGTATATTGCCCCTGTAAATTATGTAGGATTCCAAAGATCTTTCACTTTGGAATGTTAAAACTTAAAAGCCATATTCTTGGTTTTGTCAAAGTTGACTGCCAACTGCCAAGTTGTATAAAAGGTACCAAGAATGTCTAGCTGCTTCTGAAAACCTTCAAAGGTATGAGATAGTTGCCCTGTGTGTTGTCAATAAATAAGAGAATACAGATAAAATTTACCATAAGAAGTGACAAATATCAACTAGACTGTGATTCTCATGAAGGTACTCTAACTCATCAATATAGAAGCCAAAGAGAGAGGTGAGAGTGGACGTAGCTGTTTTCTTTCAATCAAAGGAGAAGCACGATAGAGGATCCCCTAAAGATGCTAGACCAGCTACAAAGAATCATGCACCAAATCAAGTTGATAAGTACCAGAACATGGTTATGATGGGAAGATGGACCAGTATAAAGCATCTAAAACATGGAACAGAGCATCTGAACATGGAAATGGCTTGTTCAATCATCAGAAATGGACAAGAGAACTGGAGCTTAGAATATTGGAAGCCACATTTGAATCATGGAGAGGACTTCCTCGGAAGCCACTAAACCTAGAAGGAAGGTAATACTGGAAATTGAGGTTGAACAGGTGTTATAAGTCTCTAGATCAAAGTAGCTGAGGCAACAATCAATATTTGGCCCATTGTGTTCCAAACAAATCTGCAGGTGGACAAATCCATCAATCCTGATTTTCCCATAATGTAGGACCCATAACAGGTGGTTACGATGAGGGAAGCGTAAGCGTCAGAAATGGAGTAGGAGTGGAAAAATGGTATCCATTATTGGGATTCAGTTGCTTTTCTTGGCCAAATATGTCACGGAAGAAGATGAGGATTATATGGAGTTCAAACCTGGTATGTGAGTAAGAAATTCCCTCAGTATCAAAAGATCTAATTTGCAGCCTAGGACCTATGACAAGCAGAACCAAAAGGATTGAGACAACCAAATTTCTACCACTCACTATCATTATAACATGAAAAAAAGTTCAAGCAGATTTAATTGAAAACATGTATGATTTTATGACAATTATGTTTAAGAGGAGAAACAAGCTGGCGAAGTTTCAATGCAAGACAGTGGTAGAAATTGGCAAGTTGAGGAAAATATTTTCAATGTTGTTAATTTGTGCAAAACAGGCCAGGCACGACTTCATCTTTGCAAGATCAATTGGAATTTTACTCCATAAGTGAGGAAACAGTTCAAAGATGAAAGCTGGTTCATTATGAAGGATTAGTCTCAAGGGAAGATTGCCCTTCACATAATTTAGGTTGTGTGGGACTCATTCTGCATATTTTGGTTGACCTGGGGTGTCCTATTGTATGTATTTAGGGGGGTACTTATTATACAGAATTATTATACAGGTTTGGTTACATAAATATTCTCTACTATCCATTATTTTGTTATTAAGGAATTTTGGTTGCTGATTTTCAAGAAAGATGGATGTCTTCTTGGGAATGATACATCATGTGCTTAAAAGTTGATGGAGCATGGCGAGCTATGTCTTGACTCTCGACTCTTTCATAGTGTTGCTAGAGGCATGACTGAAGCAGCTAGTTGTCCTCCCCAGAAAGATCTTGGGACCGAAGCAGTTCCAGGAGTGTTTCGTACATATATTCATATATATGTAAACAGTCCCAGGAGCAATCCTGGGAGTGTGCCTAGGAAGCACATGGAAGCACTCCAAGGACTGTGGGAGCATGATCAGGCAGGTCGGAAGCATGCTCTTGCAGCATATCTCTCTGGAGTGAGGCTCCAGAGTGGGAACAGGACCCTCTGGTGCCCTCCCTGCCAACACTGCTCATTCAGCACGAAAAGTATTCGAGAAACGAAAGTTTGCATAAGGAAAACTGGAATGGAAATGGATAGAGAGTTTTTCTAACATAGAATGGCATATATGTTGTCTCTAAGCTATAATGTATTGGGGAATTACCTCCAAAATTTCTGTTCACAGGTTTTGGCTACCTTGAAAACTCAATGCCACAGTCTAGCAACCGGAAGGAAAATTTGTTTGTAATTTATAGACAAGAATTCTATACTTATGTGTTTGGTTGATTTGTATCCTGGAATCACTTCAGTTAGATAGGTCCTTATCATTAAGTAATTTTATTGGTATTACAGGGCAGTGAGATTTTTTACTTTCTTGTGGTGCAGAACTGATGGAGTTGGTCTCTCAGCACCCCAAGTTGGAGTCAATGTTCAGCTTATGGTGTTCAATCCTGCTGGTGAGCGTGGTAAAGGAGAGGAGGTCATACTTGTAAATCCAGAGATTTACAAGTACTCCAAGAAAAAGGAGGTGTTTACAGAAGGCTGCTTGTCGTTTCCAGAAATTTATGCTGATGTGGAGGTAAACCTCAGATTTCGAAATCATTGATTTTTCATATTAAATATAATATCTAGGAAATGGATATGTGCTGTAAGCATCCTGAATGTAAACCGGCTACAAGGACTCGGCTTCAATTAGATAGATTAAATGGAGCTTTTCATCATTTTTGTAAGATTGTTAGCACTTTATCTGAATGCCTGGAGTTTTGAGCTGCTTTAGTATCCCAGGACCTTGGCATATCTACTTTGCTGCCATAGTGCTTGTCTGCTTAGTCTTCCTAAGAAGGTGGAATAAACATTAGGAGAGGTTACTTATTTTGTCTCTGCTCTTTGCCTTCCTCATTGCCAAGTATAGGATAAGTCAGAGTTGGACAGAGGCCCAATCAAAAGTGGAAGGTGGAAGCATTGGCAAACTTGGATCAAAGGTGTTACCTCCACTTCACTTAAATCCTTAAGGTTTGGGCTCAAGCGGGATGTGTAATGTGGGCACCCATTGTCTTGCAAAGGGGGAGTTTCCTCTACCTTCCATCCCAAAGGAAGGCAGCTAAGCTAAAGCAAGGAGGGGCAGGAGCCTGGAGTATAGCATAAAGGGGGAGTTACCTCTGCTATCCACACTACTAAAAGAAAGTGGGGCCCATGCTGAATGCAGGGTGGAGCAAGGTAAGGCAAGGAGAGGTATAACCTCTCTATTCTTTGCACCAAAGAAAAATGAGGCCACCACAGGGGGAAGAACCTCTATGCAAATAGGCTTGCACTGCATGGCAGACAAGTGAAGCAAGAGCTGGACCCTAGACATAGCAAATAGAGAAAATACAGCTCAAGTCAACAAGATATCCATGGTCTACTTGGGACAAGACAATTACAGTTGTCCGTAACGGATTCTGGGTGTTTCTTGGCTTTCTGAAGGCCATCAAACCGACAGTGGTGTTACCCCTCAAATTGTATGAGGGTAACCCAGCTGTTGACTGTGATGACTTCATTTAGATTTTGGATCTTGACACAGCATAATCAGTTGCACATGGCTTAGAGTTCCTTGGAGTAATTATCATGATGTATTATTGTAAAGTATTGTTTGATAGGATGTATATCCTATGTGGAATGCCCCCCTCTGTAACAAATGGTGGGTGCACTCCATTCATACCAATTTAACCCCTCAAACTATTCCAGGGACACCTCTTGGAGACACAATCCCCTATTTGTTGGATTCTGGAGACAGGATTCCCTGATTTATGACATTAATAAAATTATCTTATCTTATCTTATCTGGAGATCCCTGTTTTTTGGATTTTGTTAGGGGGAATCTTCATTCTAAGGGGGGTGCACTTCTTGGGGACATAATCCCTTGATTCAAGGGGGATTTGCCTCCCCATGTGGCCTACCTTCCCTTAGAGGTGGCACACTTCCCTATGCATGTGTTTCAACACATGGATTCTATCTTCTAGAGGTGGCGCCCTCTCTCATGCATGCTTCCAACACTTGGCATGCACCCTCTTACTTTATTTGGGCTATATAGGGAGGGGACCTCTTCATTGTAAAGGCATGGTTGGACTTTTGGAGTTCCTTTTCTCTTGAGCTTAATTGATATATCTTATCTTGGAGTAGATTTGTTTTGTTAGGATTTCCTTCTTCCTCATGTGTGGCACACTTATCTTGCCTGGAGATTCATGGTTGTAAGTTTATTGGTGCTTTTACATTGTCATTTCTATGCTTCTTGTTTGGGCGATTGGGAAAGGTGTTACCACCTCATTGGAGAAAGATGTCTTAAGTTAATCTCTATTTCATCATTTCTTGCATATTTATTTATACGGGATTTATGTGTTGTATCTTTACCTTCATTTGGATTGTGCAACCATAAACCCTTGTTTATAAGATGAACCCCAAGAGCTATAAAGGAAGTGAATGCTTTATCTGATTCCTTCCCTTGTAAACCCTGGTTCATCTTCAATTCCATCAAGTAGGGTTTGGGTTAGTAGCTGCAATTCTTCCCTCTTGGTGACCTACATAGCAAGGCGCTCTTAGTTGGTGATCCTTTGACTCCATTTTCCCTTGATTGGATTGGCAACTAGTCCTTGGAGTGATCCCCTTTATCTTCCCGTCACCTATTTTCGTATGCTACATCAGAGATACGTTTTGCTAGAGTTACTCGTAATTTCACCTTGCACTCATTGCCTGTTGCTCTAGTAATCCTAGTTTACGGAAGCCCCCTTGAGTTGGAGAAGAGCCAATCAAAGGTGCGAAAGTGGATTGGTGACATTGGCCTTTTCCTTTTCGTTCCCCTTGGCTAGCCTGCTTCTTCGGGACTTTAATCACACATACTAGTTTGGGAGGTAACTGTAAATATTTGATTCAGAGATCACTACTCCCTCTGAATCACCCTGAGATCTCAAGCGGTATGAGTCTCGATATCAATACAACATTAATATAAACTCAAACAACTAGATCTGCATTTACCAACTGAAAAATATGAATGCAATCACATATAAACAACAGATGTACCCTGGAACCCTTTTGGGGAAAAACCAACAAACTGTGGGGCTATCTTCTCTCTCGAGCCCAGAGCATATAAGAAAAAAGACAAGTACAATACAGGGTTACCTCATAAATTTCTACAGGAAAACTCTAGATTTGCATGCATCTAGTTGATGCATGTGTCATCACATCCATGTTAGCTGGAGCTACCATGCTGCAGATTGTGTGGTTGGGGACCATACTATACTTTTTTTTTCCAGATCAGAGATTGGATGCCTTCAGAGGAGGCACACAGTTTTGTTCAGATTGCCCCGAGCAGACATATCAGTGAGGACAGATGATTGATTGTATTGTCCAGACATGTATACATTTTTGCCTACAGAGGCACCCTTCTTTGCTAGGATTTGCATAAGCCATTGAGACAGTTCCCTAGCCATATTTTTGATTGAGAGTATAGAGTATTGTTGGTTGGCCACTTATTGCCCGGATTCAGTAGAGATCCAGCTTCAGAGTCAGCTTCAGCATCAGGTATATGGTGCGGCAGGTATAGCATTTGATGTTTTATTACTTATGTTGTTGATTAGACTTGTTTATACATGATAGTACACTAACTCTGCATGCGATGTTTGATATGGTGATCTAGTTGTCATTATGATGTATTGTTGGGCCCTTGGTGATGTTAGTCCACCCCCTTCTGTAGGCTCCTGTTTATGCACACAGGATCACATTCCCACTATTGGTATAGACTTGGTCACTTAGTCCCCCTAGGCAGCTGACTTTGGATCCACCTTCACTCTCTCCACCCATTTGACCCATTCATGATTGGCCTTTTCCCGACTTGGATTCTGATTTGTGACCTTGAGGATCCCCTTCCCCACTGATCTCTGAGTATGCCACGACCCCCTGTTTTTTGTGCCTCGGCTCTTTAGTGTGTGAGATGCACTCTCAAACCTGGGATTTGCTCCCTTCGGTTGCCCCCGATGTTGCAATGCAGTATAGGAGTGTGTAGCCTCACCGGGTGTTCCCCATTGGTCATCGAAGCATTTATGCTCACCCCCATTACTCTGCAGTATGAGCACCTTGATTATATCTATTGAGATATGTATGTAGCCCAAAAAGGGCCTTGATGTAAATAAAGAAATGAAGAAATGAAGAATTGTAAAGCAAGCCAAAAAGGCTATTGTAAATGTAAAATCTAGCCAAAAAGACTAAGTGTGAAAGTCATTGTAAAATCCATGCAATGTGTTGGTAAACACACATGGACACAGGTCAGCCGTACATATCAGCTTTGTAGTGGTTATTTCCTCACCTAGTCCTACGGGGCAAGGAGGTGAGAGGGAGCAAGGGACAAGCTCAAGATTGTCTCCTAGAGTCTCAAGTTACGGTTTGCCGGACACCCAGTTTGGCGGCTCTAGAAAAGATCCTCACAGAGTCTTTATTAAGGCACGGATGTGAGTTGTGAGGTACTTGTTAGATGACCAGTGGCGGTTTCCCTGCACTATACCCATTTGTGAGGCACCACCCTTCCTCGTGTTTTGTCATGGTATGCTTATGTCAGTGGACCCCGCTTTCCCGAGTTATCCAAAGGGTCACATGATCTTTGTCCTTGTCATCCCTTGTCCTTCACCTTGTTTTCCACCTCACCCAAAGTCAGCTAGGTGGTCAAGTCTATAGGTTGTGCATAGTAGTTTGAGTCTTTTGGATGTGGTGGGCCCACCTCACTAGGGGCCTCGTATTTTTGAGATATTATGTATTGTTGATCACTATATTGGCATCATTTTGTTTAGTAATGTACTAACATGTATAAGGAAGCCTATCGCTTCATATGGCATACAGGTATTCAGCCAGCACCATGTTGACTAGATTTGACTTGGTCAAACTAGGTTGACTAGGCCAAAAATGGGCCCGAAAAAATGTTGCGACCGAGATTTCAATTTTGGTCAGTTATTATCTTCAGGGGTCCCATATGAACCTCCAAGCATCAGAATTTGAAAATGTTGAGGCAGCGATGAGATTTTTAATTATCATTGGTCATTAATGACCTGTTTTAATTAAAAATCATGGATTTTGGGCAAACAGTGCCTAAGTGATGGATCGTGGTCGTTCAAGTGACCATGTCTACCATTTTTGGGGTCCATGATCACATTGCAACAGACGGTTCGACAATCCGGGCACTATAAGTGGGTCAAAAGCCCAATTTACACCTTCAGCAATAAAAACCAGTAGTTAATTACATGGAAAATAAAAAATTGGCAAAAGCAACTATGGCAAATGGAAAAATCAAAGGTTGGCTAATATAAGGGTGATCTCCAAGGTAATTTTGGTAATGTTGGACATTGTATTTTTGGTTGTGGGTCCCTCCATTGGACCAGCTCACTATAGGAGGTCGAATTTGCCCATTGGGGCATTTTTCCCTCACTTGGCAAAGTTCGATTGTGATGCTATATTATGGTGGGACCTTGATGTATTAGTTAGGGGGATAAAACATGTTATAGACACCCCCTAACTTGTGTCTTATGTATTGTATGGCCCCACAATGGGCCCCTCTCTCTCCACATGTGTGCTCTCTTGGGCAATTCGCACCCCCTTCATGAGCTCATCTCCACCCTAGATTTGGTGATTGGGAAAGTCAATCCCAACCATTGGTTTTGGGGGGAATGAAGATAGGTTTTGAGCCATCTCTATAAGAGAATGAGCTCACTCCATTTCTACTTCTCTTGGCACATTGTACATTTGACATTTGAGTGATATTGAGACATTCTTCTTCCGGTTTCTTGAGAGAACTTGTGTGGATGTTGATGGCCTTGATTGTTAGCTGATTTCCATTGCTTTGTAGAGTGATTTCAGTGAGTTTGCTGCCCTTGTATGACTAACACGAATTGAAGGGAGATTGGCCATTTGGAGGGAGGCACTACACTTGGAGTGGGAGCTCCATTCTAGTGTTTCTCTTCAAAATAATCACAAGGGAGTTGTCTTTGGTGCTTAGCTTGTCAATTTCCTCATTTTAAGCCATTCATTTTCTGTTCTTACTTGTTTATTTGCTTCATATGCTGATTTCTCTCGTTTGTGGCAGGTATCCAGGCAAAAGTTGGTCACATAGCTGCTCAAACGCCCACACAATCTCGCTGGTTGCTCTACTAATGAATTGGAGTTGGTCTTCAAGCCATTTCAGCCACACGCTTTCATCCCAGGTACGCTTCTCTTGCTGGTCTCATAGCTTTCAATTCCATTTCTGTGTGTTAAGCTGCAAAACCACTTAAACAAACCCTAAAAATAAAAAAAATAAAAATTTGACCGTTGAAACTCTTTTTCCTTTAAAACCCATTAATGAAATGTTCTTAAACCTCTATATCTTAAGTTTCATTTAATTTCGACCCCCTTTACCCATAGAACTAGGCACTAGTCTTTCACTGATTTCGCCCTCCTTGGGCATTTTAGCCAATCACGCTGTTGGGTAATTTTATGGGTTGTGGGTACTCTTGATTTGGGTTTAAAACGTCATTTCATCGTAAGAAATCAAGTTATCATTAGTTGGAAGTGTCTATAAACGTTAATTACTCTCTGCCCTAGGTCCATTGATCCATTGTTTAACCTATTTCCTTGGGCAGTTAGCTTCAGCATTTTACTTCCAATTTACTGTATCTCCCTAGACTATTTTCAGCCACATAATCACTAATCTAATCTAGTTATCTAATCACGTTTGATTGCTGGTCACTTGTTGCATCATTCTCATTCTATCATTTGTGTCCATTGGTTGGCTGAAACTAGACTTAGGAGTTCATCTGCACTCAACCTCTTCTTCTATCTCTTTATCTTTCCTGGGATTTGGGTGTATTTTGTCTCTCAACCATTACCGGTTGAGCGGGGACTCCCCCCTGACTTGGCTACGTGCCTCGTCTGAAGTGACAATAGCCTTGTCCGGTGTGACTTCCGTTCCCTGAACGGAGGACTTGGCCATTGCTGGTTACACCTTCCTAGCTGCTCACCCTCTACCATCCCTGTTGGGACATTCATCATCAGCAGCTAGAGTTTGTGTGATAACATCATGCACTGAAGAGATGAGCCCTGACTGCAAAACTGGATCTGAGTATCCCTGCATCTGCCTCTGCCTGATTTGTCTGTCTCTATCCTCTGCTCTGCTCTGCTCGCTTTGGAGACTGCCCTCTGACTGAAAACGTCCTCCTCTGCATGCACAAGTGCGCCCTCCCTCCAATGATGAATGACTCGTATTGAATCAAATCTCAGCAGATATGAGCTTTGATTGTCACTGATCTTCCTCAATCTCTGAGACAAAGATACTCGACAAGTTGCAGACACTCAAACACTCTACCGGATGCGGTATGAGCTTCTTCCTCCTTGAGGAATGCGCCCTCCTACTCAAGGAAAGACGTCCTCCTCTCTCATGACCTATCTCAAATCAATAGTCTCACTGATGAAGATAGTCACCTCTTGTCTTCCTTATAACATCTCACTGTGAAGTTAGGTTTACCAAAAACCTAAAATAGTTGCATGCAAAAACTCACTTTTGCATGCATGCATGCATTTCCCTCCGATCATTTTCCTGGTTAATATTTTAACACCCCCTCTTAACCAGGAAAGGATTCTGTACCACTCCCATCTTCTCCCTGAAGTACTCAAACTTAGTCTTCATCAAGGACTTCGTCAAAATGTCTACAACCTGCTCATCTGTAGAAATGTACTGGAGCTCAACTGCTCCCTTCTCAACATGATCACTAATGAAGTGATATCTGATCTCAATATGTTTGGATCGATCATGAAACATTGGATTCTCAGAGAGTTTGATGCAATTCTGATTGTCACAGTGAATCACCATAGGTTCCAACTACTGATCAAATAGACTTACAAACATCTTGCGTAGCCAAATGGCTTCACAACTGGCTAGGCTAGCCGCCATATATTTTGCCTTAGCAGAACTCAATGCAACGGACTTTTGCTTCCTGCTGAACCATGACACAACTACTGAACCTAAGATGAAGCAACACCCGGAGGTGCTTTTCCTATCACCTGCATTACCTGCCCAATCTGAATCTGTGAACCCCACAAGCTAGACTTCTCCCTGCCTCACGTAGTTCAGCCCATATTCTGCTGTCCCACTGATGTATCTCAAAACATGCTTTGCAGCCACCCAATGCACATCGCTGGGTTCTACCATGTACTGACTCAAGGTGTTGACTGCAAAACTCAAGTCAGGTCTGGTGTTGACCAAATACATCAAGGAATCGATGAGCTGTCGGTACCTTGTGGAGTCAACCAACTTACTCTCAGAAGCCACCTGCTTCTTCTAGTTGGTTGTCATAGGAGTAGTCATGGGCTTGCAATCCTGCATCTGAAATCTCTTCAAAATGTCCATTGCATACTTGCCCTGACTTAGGAAGATATGCCCATCCTCCTGCCAGACTTCCATACCTAGGAAGTAAGGCATCAACCACATATCCTTCATTTCAAACTCAGACGCAAGATCCTTCTTGCAATCACTGATGAGTTTCTCTGCCCCTGTAATAAACAGGTCATCTACATAAAGCACAAGAATAAGAGGATCCCCTCTCACCACAATGAAGTAGAGATTTGGGTTTGCTTCACTCTTTTGAAACCCTAGTTGCTGCAAATATGTATCTATCCTAGAGTACCAGGCTCTAGGTGCCTGTTTCAAACCGTACAGGGCTTTCTTCAATTTGCATACATGAGACTCTCGCTCACGTACCTCGAAGCCCTCTGGTTGCTCAATGTAGACTTCCTCCTCGATGAGTCCATTGAGAAATGCCGTCTTGACGTCCATCTCGTGAATCTTCCATCCCATTTTTGCTTCAACAGAAATCACAATCCTGATGGAAGAATACCTGGCCATAGGGGCAAAAGTCTCATCATAGTCGACTCCCTCTATCTGTGAGAACCCTCTAGCAACAAATTTGGCTTTGTACTTCTCAATGCTGCCATCTGCAGCATAGTTGATTTTGTAGAGCCATCTAGATGTGACCACGGATTTTCCCTCAGGTCTGGGTACCACTTCCCAGACATCATTCTTCATGATGGAAGCATACTCTTCCAACATGGCATCTCTCCAGGCTTGCTTACCTGCTGCTTGTTCGTAAGAGGATGGCTCTGACTCATTGATACTGCTTACTAAAGCTAAGTAACTGCAGAATCGCCTTGGATTCTTTCTTTCTCTTACATTTTTCTTGGGAGTTCCTACTGCCTGGGCGTCCTTCAAGGTATCTTGAAGCCACTTGGGCTTCCTCTTGCCTGAAGTGACATCTTGTGAGGAGAACTCCTCATCCTCATCCCAATGTCCTGTATGAGAATGAGTGCCTCTTGTAGAGGTACCTGTAGTTGTCGATCCTGTAGCTCGAGTACCTGTAATCTGAGAACCTGTGTTGGATCCTGCTCCGGTGCTTGTGGAACCTGCATCCTATGCATCAGTCACTCCTGACACTTGGGACCCTGTTGGCTGCTGAACAGTACTCTGACCTGTGTCATGAAGGGAAGTGGCATCCTGCTGTTTTCCCTTTTCTGACTCACATGATTTCCAAAAGGCTCGATCCTCCTCGAACTTCACATCTCGCCTCACAACTGTCTTTTTGAGTGTAGGGATGTAAATGCGACAGGCCTTCGAAATCTCATCATACCCAACAAGAATTCCTCTCTCTGCAGTAGGTTCCAGCTTTGTTCTTTTCTGCGAAGAAACATGAGAGTAGGCAAGGCATCCAAAAATTCTGAAATGCCCAACTTCAGGCTTCTTTCCAGAAAAAGCCTCCTCAGGGGTCTTGTCCCCCAGTGCCTTGTGAGGGCTCCTGTTCTGAATGTAGGCTGCAGTGTTGCATGCTTCATCCCAAAGAAAGAATGGCAATCCCTGATCATGCAACATGGATCTCGCAGCTCCAATGATGGCCTTGTTCTTCCTCTCAGCCACCCCATTCTGTTGAGGTGTATAAGGTATAATCAACTGCCTTTTGATGCCTTCCTAAGTGCAAAATTGATTGAACTTATTGGAGGTGTACTCTCCCCCATCATCTAATCTGAAGATCTTAATCTTCCTTTCTGTCTGTTTTTCCACAAGAGCTTTGAACTCTTGAAACTTTTGCAAAACTTCCTTAGACTCTTTGCCTTTCAAGAAGTAGATCCAGGCCTTCCTGGAGTAGTTATCAATGAAAGATACATAGTACTTGTATCCTTTCAGTGATGTGGTGGACATCGGACCACAAAGGTCAGAATGAATCAAATCAAGAGCTCCTGTAGCTCTGGTATCGCTCTTAGGAAAAGCTGTCTTGACGTACTTCCCGAGAGCACACCCTTTGCACACATCAGTGTGCTCAGTGCTGAACTCAGGTACTCCTGTCATAATCTCCCTCAGAATCTTAAGGGCAGGATGGTGTAGATGAGCCATCCTCCTATGCCAAAGCTCACAGGGGTCACATTCCTCATCACGACTGCTATGACTTAGGGCATGATGTAGTTGAAAACTCAGTTTGTACAGTTTCCCACTGCGGACTCCAATCCTCTCAGCTGAGGCAACATTGGATCCCTTGGGATGAACTAGTACATTTCCATCTCTGAACATTACCCATAGTCCTCGATCTTCAATAGTAGATACAGAGATCAAGTTTTTCTTGAGACCTGGAACGTATAGGACATCACGAACTCTCATCTGTTCTCCAGAGTCTTTCTGAAGAGACACAGTTCCTCGTCCTATAGCTTTGACCGTAGAGTCATCTCCCAGGACAATATCAAGATCTATCCCATCCTCTGCTAGGTCAGAAAAGTATCCTCGAACACCCATCATATGACTAGAAGCTCCACTATCTATGTACCATACACTAGAAGTGGAGGCCATCAATGATTGACAAGAGTTGAGAGCCATCTCCCTATCAATCCCATCCGTAGCACACTCATCATTATCCATAGCGGAGCAAGAAGTGCAAGTAATATGATCCTCCCCCATAATTGTAGATCTGATGCTTTAGTAGTGGATCTGTGTGTGATGCTCTCCTTGACCCTTACCAGGGCTCTGATACCATGTAAATATTTGATTCAGAGATCACTACTCCCTTTGAATCGCCCTGAGATCTCAAGCGGTATGAGTCTCGATATCAATACAACATTAATATAAACTCAAACATCTAGATCTGCATTTACCAACTGAAAAATATGAATGCAATCACACATAAACAACAGATGTACCCTGGAACCCTTTTGGGGAAAAACTAGCAAACTGTGGGGCTATCTTCTCTCTCGAGCCCAGAGCATATAGGAAAAGAGACAAGTACAATACAGGGTTACCTCAGAAATTTCTACAGGCAAACTCTAGATTTGCATGCATCCAGCTAAAGCATGCACTGAAGAGATGAGCCCTGACTACAAAAATGGATCTGAGTATCCCTGCATCCGCCTCTGCTTGATTTGTCTGTCTCTATCCTCTGCTCTGCTCTGCTCGCTCTGAAGACTGCCCTCTGACTGAAAACGTCCTCCTTTGCATGCACAAGTGCGCCCTCCCTCCAATGATGAATGACTCGTACTGAATCAGATCTCAGCAGATCTGAGCTCTGATCATCACTGATCTTCCTCAATCTCTGAGACGAAGATACTCGACAAGTTACAGACACTCAAACGCTCTACCGGATGCGGTACGAGCTTCTTCCTCGAGGAATGCGCCCTCCTACTCAAGGAAAGTCATCCTCCTCTCTCATGACCTATCTCAGATCAATAGTCTCACTGATGAAGACAATCACCTCCTGTCTTCCTTATAACATCTCACTGTGAAGTTAGGTTTACCAAAAACCTAAAATAGTTGCATGCAAAAACTCACTTTTGCATGCATGCATGCAAGCCCTTGCATGCATTTCCCTCCGATCATTTTCCTGGTTAATATTTAAACAGTAGCAAGAGGGGAGGAATAAAGAGGGGGACAAAGAATTAAAAGGGGGGTGGTTGTTAGTTGGTTCATTGGAGCTGGTGGCTGGAAGATTCGAGACAGGAAACGAGAGTGTTGTTTCAAAACTGAGAGGATGAAGAGGTGAATTACAAGCCTGTCCATGTGTAATGAACACTGTCCCAGATGCAATTCGCAACAGAGTAAAATACACAGTCTCAGTAAGAGAGTGTATTGCTCCAGATTGTAATAAATCCATGAGAATAATAAAGAGCCAAACAAGCCATCTCTTGCTGGTGTTTTCCCACATTAGGTTCTCCAGTGTGTTTCTGTCTTACCATGTGTGATTGGATTTGTATTTTCATTAAGCTATGTACATTTGAAATACATAGTCACTGTTAATGGCACAATATTAATTATTTCCACATTTAAAATAATAGAGGTCTGGGCTAGTGAATCAAATTGGCCATAGGTTGATTGGTTATGGATCATATTGGTATTAGAACCCAAGTTCAAGAACACTTGGTGAACAACCTGTATGGTAAACTGCTGTAGTGAATACCAGATGAGTGGAGAGTCATTGTTGCAATTTCTAGAAAGAAGTAGACAACCAAAAATGGCAAGAACTTCTAATGAAGAACATTAAAAAGAAGAGTCTAGACTTCGAAGACAAGATTACTTGGCTTGAGCAGAGCGTTGCTGTATTGACTGAAATGGTAACACAACTTTTGGAAGGGAAGGATGAAGAGTGAGATATCAGCAAACCCTGATCTTGGAGAAGAAAGTGTTGACCAACCCAAGGGTGATACGCTTGAAGACTGGGGTAGTATAGACTCTTTTCCTTCATCTTCTAGCAGTCCATTCAAGGTTGAAACAAAGCTTGAAATACCATCATATGATGGTCAAGTTGATGCTGAGAGATTCAAGCATTGGTTAAAACAACTAGAGGTATATTTCAGCTTGTATCATATAAATGAAACCCAAAAGATTTCTTTTACCCATTTGAAAATGTCTGGACATGCTTTATTATGGTGGGAGGGCTATGTAGATACCATATGGCTGAGCAAGGAGTCCACGGTGACAAAGTGGGAGCACTTCAAAGAGTTGTAGAAATCATGGTTCTATCCTATATACACTATGAGGAGGAACAATGCATGCGATGGCAATATCTCTGGCAAGAACAATGATGAAGTGTTCAAGAATACCGTTTTCTTGTACTACTCAAATGTAGAAAGAAGTAGACAACCAAAAATGGCAAGAACTTCTAATGAAGAACATTAAAAAGAAGAGTCTAGACTCCGAAGACAAGATTACTTGGCTTGAGCAGAGCGTTGCTGTATTGACTGAAATGGTAACACAACTTTTGGAAGGGAAGGATGAAGAGTGAGATATCAGCAAACCCTGATCTTGGAGAAGAAAGTGTTGACCAACCCAAGGGTGATACGCTTGAAGACTGGGGTAGTATAGACTCTTTTCCTTCATCTTCTAGCAGTCCATTCAAGGTTGAAACAAAGCTTGAAATACCATCATATGATGGTCAAGTTGATGCTGAGAGATTCAAGCATTGGTTAAAACAACTAGAGGTATATTTCAGCTTGTATCATATAAATGAAACCCAAAAGATTTCTTTTACCCATTTGAAAATGTCTGGACATGCTTTATTATGGTGGGAGGGCTATGTAGATACCATATCGTTGAGCAAGGAGTCCATGGTGATGTTGATTTTTCCTGAGCAGCATCGAGTGCCATTCTCTGGGAGAATGGAGGCACCTGGTCAGTTACCAGGATATTGACCCAGTCCGGGACTGGGAGCTCAGCCTGGGGCTGAGAGCCATTCTTTGGGAGAATGGAGGCACCTGGTCAGTTACCAGGATATTGACACAGTCTGGGACTGGGAGCTCAGCCTGGGGCTAAGAGCCATTCTCTGGGAGAATGGAGGCACCTGGTCAGTTACCAGGATATTGACCCAGTCCAGGACTGGGAGCTCAGCCTGGGGCTGAGAGCCATTCTCTGGGAGAATGGAGGTACCTGGTCAGTTACCAGGATTTCACTGTAAGCCCCAGACCGGGTCTGGGCAAGTGGTGTACTTCTCCACTTGGACTTGTTGACCACAGATGGGTGAAGTAAAGAAATTAAATATCTTCCTATGATGATGTACTTGGAGTGGACATGAAGACCCTGAAGGACACCTGGATGATTTATTATAGAACACAAGCACCACTTGACTTGGTCCATGAACCCACCAGCTAGAAGAAGAAAAATAAATATGTATTTATTTATTTATTTTTGGGTCAACTCAATAATGGAGGAAAAGACAAATTATAATGATGGATGATGTGGAAAAAAATTAAAATATATATGTTATAAATATATATATTGAAAGGTCGGCCTCATTCCTTTTTTTTAAGAGAAAAGAAAAAAAATAATAATAAAAATATATATATATATAAATAAGGACAGGTCGGCCCCAAATAAAATTGGAATTTATTCCACTATAAATACAAAAGAAAACTCATTATTACACACTCAATTTCGTGGGCTTTAAGAACAGTTCAGAATTCAGTTCGCTGGTATAGAAGGACAGTTCAGTGGCATCTAGAAGAACAGTTCAGTAGTCAAGAAAGACAGCTCATTGCTATTGCTGGTTTCTCTCCACGTTTGTTGGGTTCTCTCCATTGTTTACTGGGTTATATATTGCTGGTTATCTCCACAATCTGCTGGTGTATTTTCTCTGCTGCTAGGTTCTTTCATATTACTGTTACTGCTGACTGCTACCCGAGCTCTGTTAAGGGTGTACTTACTACTGTGCATACTCGGCCCCCTGTCAAGGGTGAATTCTTACTGCTGGGTCATCTCTGTACTGAGTTATCCACACACTACAGTTCAGCTGAGTTGCATTCAACCATCTACAAAAGGCCACTACAGACATCAGTGAACAGTACAGGATTGGTTATACAAGGATTGCTTCAGCTACAGCAGTTCAACAGGGTTCTTCTTGGTCATTGCAACAATTCTAAATTGTTGGAAAGGCTTATTTAGCCTGCTGTTAAACTCAGACATCTCATATTTAAGGAAGATATTTTGCTGGGGTTTTTATACCTTAAAAGGTTTTCCCCAGGGTAAACAGCTGTGTTTTTTGTGGTTGCATTTTGTCCTATTTTTTATTTAGCTATCTCTGCACTTTTGTTATTTACAGTCTGTTACTGCTATCAGTTTTTGAATTTTTAACAGGTGACAAAGTGGGAGCACTTCAAAGAGTTGTAGAAATCATGGTTCTATCCTATATACACTATGAGGAGGAACAATGCATGCGATGGCAATATCTCTGGCAAGAACAATGATGAAGTGTTCAAGAATACCGTTTTCTTGTACTACTCAAATGTTTTTTTTGTTTCACTCTGTTGTTGATTGGTGTGGTTTGTAGATTTATATTTTTATCCAATGATAGAATTTTGCATAAAATATCCTGCACTGAACTCATATTTTTAATTTTCCCTGCCACACAAAAATCAATGTTCCCTATCTAGCAATTTTGATTATTTCTTATGTCAGTATATTTTGAATTTCTGATTATGGAATTGTATATGCAGCGACCAATGTCTGTAAAAATTCAAGCTCGGGACATTAAGGGAAAGAAATTCCTTTTGAGTTTGAAAGAGTTCAATGCACGGATTTTCCAGCATGAATATGATCACCTCCAGGTTTGTTTTACTGCATGAGTACCTTAATTTATGCCTTTTCTTTTCTTTGGAGCAGGCTTTTAATTTCTTGTTTGGTCTTGTGGATTTCCAACCATCATGCGGAAGTGGAACAAAGAGGAAAATCACATAAAAAGATGAAATGTTTTGATTGTGTAGTTGTTTCTGAAGCATGTTTAAATTCTAATGGAAATCTATGAAATTATCATTGCATGTTTGAAAACCTCAATTTTAGAACACCATTTAATGCCAGCTAACCAACATTGTAACCTTTAAGTTCAATGATGGAGGATGGATTTCTTATCAATGGTTGCATGTGTATTTGACTATATTGCACTGGATGTTATTGCAATGATAACCAGGACTGTTTCTGTTAGATGCCTTGCAAGATCAGTCATGTGAATCCTTTCTTATGACACACAAGAATATGTAACATCCCCACTAGACACTACCCTTGCAAGTTGCAACCCTTTTTTTGGCTAGCTATGAACATCAACACTGCATTAATACAGTATGAATACCCACTTTAACATGCAGGATAAAGATTTGAATCTTGCACCTGTCCATGTGAGAGCAAATACCAATTGGTCATGGGGTAATCCCCTCTATTTTGAAACCTTTCTGCATAGAGTTTATGCTGACCCTGCTTACTGTAGAAGAGATTTGCCTTGTAGGAGAAAATCTGAAAGTTATACTGATGTTTCTGTTTCTGTACATACATAGATTAGGCATGCAATATATATCTGATTTACAATTTCAGGGACATCGTTCAATTATAACTGCACAAATCCAGTCTAATAGTTCTTACTGTCGGGTTCTATACTCCAAATCTCTACTTCACAGTATGCCTGCATCTAAATTGATCCTTGGAACATAGCTTCCCTTTAATGGAGTGACCAGCTCGTATCCCTCCATCTATTTTAGCTAGCTACAGGTGCAAATGCATATGATAAATTAGTACAGGTCACTGAGATACTTTGAGGCCACTAGACACTGATCAGTGTCCTGATACAGCAAAACTATGTTGATGATGTAGCTATGTGAGGTCTCCTCACTTGATTAGCCGACCTACAAACAAACAAATAAATAAATGTATTTTTATTATTTAAAATAACAAGTCGACCCCAGTGAAACTGTCAAGTCAGCCCAGTAAGGAAATTTACCAAAAGTAATGTATAAATAGAAGTGCTCCTCCTCCCATTTGCTCACTCATCTCAAGCAAGTTCGCTCAAGCAAGGGAGTTCAACTTTTTGGGTAGCAGAAGATATTTGTAGCTGATTTCTTTGGGCATCTATTCTTCTTGTACGTTTATCTTCATTGTATTGAATCTCTGAGTAAGAAAGGGTTGCTGGTTTTTTCCCGAGTTTGGGTTTTCCCAGGATAAAATCTCGTGTCTATTGTTTCTATGCATAGTTGTTCTTTCAGTGATCCTATATTTGCTTATAAGTTGAAAGAGATGAAAATTATATTGCTATAATCAAAATTCTAACATGGTTTCAGAGCAGTGCTGAAGGAGACTCTTGCCGGAACTAGGGTTTACAAATTCTCCAGTTTTCAACCATCAATTTGGTTCGCCCTTAGCTTAGCTTCACTGAGCTTGCCCTAGGAAGGCGAATTTTCCTGTCCAAGCAGAATTCCATTTTGACAATTTTCAATTTTTGACCTAATTACTACGTCTACAGTTATTGCAGCAAGTCGAGAATTAGGGTTTGTTGGTTCTTAGTGTTTTGATCACAGATCAGGAAGAAAAGAAGGTTGATTCAACTCGCCCTAGAAGGGCGAATTCATCTGTGGAAGTGGTTTTCCAAGAATCCAAAGTTCAATTTTGACCTAGCTCCTGCTAGGGTTTCTGATCCAGACTGCAGTTCTACTTCTTAGTCAAAATGTCAAGCATCAAGGTTGAAGATAGGCTTGATGGAGCCTCAAATTTCCATTCATGGAAGTCTAGAGTGCTTATTGCTCTAGAAGAAAATGATCTACTAAATTTTGCTGTAGATGGAGTGTCAGAACCTGAAGGAGAAACGAAGAAGACTTAGTGGAAGAAGAATGATGCCAAGACAAGGAGGATCCTAATTGATTAAGTCAAGGATCATTTGATTCCTCAAATTTCTCAGAAGAAGACGACAAATGCAATGTTTGACACCTTGAAGAAATTGTTTGAGAACACAAATATTAATAGGGCTCTTGCCCTAAGGAAACAACTCTCAAGCATCAAGATGTCTAGATCCGACACTATTGCTTCATATTTCATGAAGATTACAGAGATTAAAGATCAATTGGGGACAATTGGCGAGATTATTGCAGATAGGGAATTAGTAATGATGGCCTTGAATGGCCTCCCTCAATCTTGGGAACCCTTCTTTCAAAGTGTGTCGAGAAGATATGAGCTAGCAAATTTTGAAAGACTATGGGTAGACTGTGCACAAGAAGAAACTAGGCTTGTGGCCAGAGGCAAAGCACATGCCCCTCATTAAGAAGATCAAGCTCTCATCACGCATACCAAGAAGAGAGGAAAGAGGAACTTTGGAAGACAAAGACAGAAGATCAAGTCCTGCCCCCGATCAAGGGAAGAAGAAGGACCTTCCAAAGTTCCAATGCTTCAAGTGCAGAAAGTTAGGCCACTACAAGAATCAATGTACATCAAAGAAGAGGAAAGAACATGCCTCCGCAGCTGATGTAGATGAAGAGACTCAACCAAAGAAATCGAAGAATACAGAAGAATTCTTCATCTCAGCCATATCAGGTACTGTTCCTACAAGTAATGATGTTTGGTTATTAGATAATGGTGCTTCTAAACACATGGCAGGTTATAAGGAGTTTCTCTCAGACCTAGATGAGAGAGAAACACACCTAACAGTTGTTCTTGGAAACGGTGCCAGATATACTGTAAAAGGAACTGGGGCCACTTCCTTTCAGTTAGATTCTGGTGATTCTCTGCATTTGGGAGAAGCACTGTATGTGCTAGGAATGAAAAGAAATCTTGTCTATATCTCCACACTAGAAGACAAGGAATATAAAGTTCCTTTCTCAGATGGGAAGGTTCTTGCATGGCACAAGAATTCTACTATTGATTCAGCCAGAATAATTGGAGTTCGTGAAGAAAGCTTATACATATTAACAATATAGCCAGTACAGGCTCTAGTACATGATTCTATCAGTTTGAGTGCACTATGGCATAGAAGACTTGCTCACCTGCACTATAGAGCTCTTCCTCCTCTTGACTTCTTGAACTCAAGAGGACTTCCCGAACTCCAAGTTGAACACAATGGCATTTGCAGAGGATGTGCACTTGGAAAGAATGCCGAGGGATCTTTTCCTAATAGTGACACCAGGTCCAAAGGAATATTGGAGTTGGTACACTCAGAATTATGTGGACCTATGTCAGTTGCATCACTGGGAGGATTTTTGTACTACATAACCTTCATAGACGACTACTCTTGAAAGACTTGGATTTACTTCTTGAAGTCTAAGGAATCAGAAGAAGTTCTGAACAAGTTCAAGGAATTCAAGGACCAGGTTGAGAACCTATCCGGGAAAAGGATAAAGGTTCGATAATGGAGGAGAGTACACCTCCTCAGATTTTAGTGATTTCTGTAAGGAAGCAGGAATCAAGAGGGAGTATACCGCCCCTGACAACCCTCAACAAAATGGCGTTACAGAAAGAAAGAATATATCTATAGTTGAGGCAGTCAAAGCCATGATCCATGATCAAAATTTACCGATGTTTCTATGGGCAGAAGCCTCAAGCACTGTGGTATATGTTTAGAACAGAAGTTCGCATAAGATATTGAAGAATATGACTCTAGAAGAAGCCTTCACAGGTGTGAAGCTAGAAGTTGGTCATTTCTGAATATTTGGCTGTCCAGTATACATTCATGTACCCAAAGAATAGAGAACTAAACTAGAACCTTCAGGAAAGAAGGGAACATTTGTCGGGTACAGTGAATCATTGAAGGCATACTAGATCTATATCCCAGGACAAAGATAGATTGAAGTCAACAGGGATGTTTCCTTCGAAGAGGAAATTGCCTTCAGAAAGGCTAGGAGATCATCCATGGACAGTGAAGAGCAAGAAGCTCCAAATGAGATGGAGTCATTACCCCCTCCCTCTTCAGCAGTTCAGAGGGAGCCGACAAATCCAGTAGATTCTATAGATCCGATGGATCTTGTTGATCCAGTAGAGCCCACAGACGTTCTTAGAGATTTTGCTATTGGCCGGAAGAGGTCCGTCTGGGATCGACAGACTCTAGAGGATGTAGAAAAGCATGCTGCTCCCCCAGGTACATTAAGGGAGAGCAAGAAACCTCGAAGATATTCAAGATATGTAGCACTGATGTCCCACATCATTGATTCTGAGCCCTCCAGTTACGAGGAGGCTGCCAGCCAGTAGGTTTGGAAAGATGCCATGATGGAAGAATATCAATCCATCATGAAGAATGACGTGTGGGAAGTTGTGCCGAGACTTGAAGGGAAGTCAGTGGTGACTTCCAAGTGGATCTACAAGATTAAGCATGCAACAGATGGGAGCATTGAGAAGCACAAAGCGAGATTTGTGGCTAGAGGATTCTCTTAGAAAGAGGGAGTCGATTATGACAAGACATTTGCTCCAGTTGCACGATACATGACCATCAGATCGATCATAGCTCTAGCCTCAACTATGGGATGGAAGTTACGTCAGATGGAAGTTAAAACTGCTTTCCTCAACGGAGTGATTGAGGAAGAAGTCTACATCGAGCAGCCAGAGGGTCTTGAGATTCATGGGAAGGAATCCCATGTGTGCAGACTGAAGAAGGCCTGTATGGCCTCAAGCAAGCACCACGAACATGGTATGCCAGGATTGATGGATACTTGGTAAGTTTAGAATTCACCAAGAGTGAGGCATATGCCAACCTTTACTATAAGGTTGAGGATGGCAAACCATTGATACTAGTACTGTACATTGATGACTTGTTTCTCACAAGAGATGAGAAACTTACCGAGTGGTGCAAGAAGATGTCAGCCTCTGATTACGAGATGAAAGATCTCGGTCTGATGCATTACTTCTTGGGTTTGGAGGTGTGGCAGAGATAGGATGAGATTTTCCTGAGCCAAGGGAAGTATACCATTGATATCTTGAGGAGATTTGGTATGTTGGATTGCAAGTCCATGAACACACCCATGGAGACAAACCTAAAGAACTTGAGTGACTTGTTATCACCAATCTTGTAGTTGCCCCTAATGGTGGATCCTGTAAAGGATGGTAGAGGGGATAGGCAACCAAAGTGGTGAACCACGAGAGCTTCGATTCCCAAAAGGATTGGTTGTCACGCCAATCGAGGCACCCTTCACTTTATACTATCAAAGCCACAGATAGTAAAGGGGGAGACCCTGATCTACTCCCGACAGGAGAGATCTAACCAGATCACCAGATCAAGCTATGGAGATAGAGTACGTAAGGTGATAGGTGTAGAACCCTAGGTTTAAGGAAATAGGGTCACTGTGGAGGCTTAAGAAATATAGGACAATGTTTAAGCACAGTGACTCAATAATTAGAAATGATTCCATGATTCAAGTGCTAGTACAAATGATCAAAATCAACTACATTGAGAAACGTGATCCTTAAAACAGGGAAGGTGTCCCAAAGAGTAGATCTTAAGGTTTAGGCTTTCTAGCACAGCTTGATTGAAGGATATGACAGTGTCAAAGCATACAAGCTCACAAACAAGGATCAAACGACAGGAAAACCAATCAAAGAAGGGAATGCGCAAGGGTTAAGAGACTAGTGCCTTGGGATATGGGCCACATGGAGTCGTCCAACCATGACGTCTAGGAGAACCGACCTAGGGATATGCAAGAGCCTAAAAACCCAGAAATGGTTTGCCAATAAACCAAGTTGTTAGAGCAAAAGAATTTTCCGATTAATTTAAATGAGGGTTTTAACTGTAAATGAAGATGGCCAATGGATTGGAACCCAAAAATGACTGAAATAAAAGTAGATCTTACCCAGATAATCTTGCGGATACCTTGATATTGATGATCTATGCCTTCCCGATCAATTTGAAGTGGTTTGAGTGAGTGTCCAAGTGAAATCGATTTTCCCCAAGAAGCCAATGCGCCCTCCTGTCTGCACAACGAACTACCTAAGTTAGATTCGAAGCATCAAGGTAAAATGACTAATGCAACAAGAGACATATCAAGATGAAATCAAAGATCACAATGAAGCTATTGAAAACCCCCTGATATAAGCAAATCCAAGTGAGACGAGTTGAGGAACGCCTTGCAAAAACGCCCAAGTGAAGTCGCCCTCCTATAGACAAAACACTGTTTCCACAAATATTTTGGATTCACCACAAAACTCCAAATGCTAGGTGACAATAGACTTTACAATCAATATATAAGAGCATCACATCAAAGAAGATCCGAAAGTATCTGCAAATAATTCCTCTATTATCAAATTCCAAGAGCCAAAGGTCCCTTTACAATGAGAGGGTCCCTCCTTTAAATAGCTACGGGAGAGACCAAAATCCTAACCACCTTTCTAATGATTGGCTAAGATTAAAAGATACAATGCTTTAATCAATGGTTGAGATAAGCTCAACAATAAAGTACATGGATCAACTCAAAAACATAAGAAACCCACTAGTCAAATCGCCCTAGGGAGGACATCCTCATAAAGTGACTAGGACAATATAACATGAAGCTCATGGTGGGTCTAGGGGGTGATATAATTCCTCCCTAGTGTGTCCCCATGGCACAATAACATCAAATAACCATAGTTGCATGGGTACCGCTGCCAGGATTTTGGCAACCCGCACCCGACGTTTCCCTGCTCCTGGGAGCTTGGGAGCTGGTACGAAACGTCCCCTTTTTGTTGGGAGCTTCTCTGGGAGCTTGGGAGCTTTTTGGGAACTTGCTTTAGCTGCTCCCTTTTTTGGGGGAGCTTATAGAAGCTCCCTATTTGTTTAGGAGCTTCCAGAAGCTCCTAAACAAACAGGGAGCTTCTACAAGCTCCCAACGATGTAGAACCCAAAATCATAAGAAAAGTGTCGAAAATCAATTGAATGATTGTTGTTTATTGTTCCAAGAAATCACCAATAATAAAAATTCCAATTGAATCTATCAATAATGCGATTTTTAAAATTTTCAAGGTTATATAATTTGAGAGGGCTCACACCTCTTAAATGTTTATATCCATTCACACTCAAAATATAAGCTTCCAGTGCACTTAAGTGAATAAACATGGATCTTTCTACAATACTAAGATATTGAACAACTTTAATTCATGTCTCAAATGTTTATAGCTAGCTTACATTATTCATATTGATTGATATAGTAATTTAGGATCATAAACCACATCAAACTCAAAATACTAAAGACTTTGAAAGTTTGTTACTTGAACTTGAAACAATCAAGCCTTCATTCACATAAGAAGTAAGTAGTAGTTACCATCAAAAAGATGCAAAGGCACCCAAATACTAAGCACTCTTAGGAGCAATAACAGAGATGGAGTTGAAACAAGGAATTTGAAAAGATTGAATCTTATGATTTATGAAGTTATTTGTGCTTCGTACACACACACACACATATATGCAATTTTCCTTTACAAACTTGTACATTGGGATAAAGTTGCGGGTCAAATTTACAAAACATACCACGGCAATAGAGTCATGCATAGTTAGGGTTTACTTCAGGTCACACAAACCCAATTTGTGTATAATGTGGACCTAGAGGAGTGGGAAAATTTAAAATGATTGAATTTCATGACACTACTAGAGGCTGAAGAGGCTAAAATAGTTTAAGGCTTAAGCTATGAAATTAATCAATTATGTTTTTTTATCTCTTTAATTTTTTGTAATATATTTAAAAAATTAATATATATTATTGCCGCTCCCAACCCGACGTTTCCTACAAATTTGGGCAAAGCTTCTAGCCGTACCGGATACTCGTACCCACGTACCCAACGTACCCGCGTTCCAGAAACTTGTGCAACATAGCAAATAACTCATCAAAGTGCAATCATGTGCCCAACTTGCAAAGTTGTGTGCCTCCAAAGACACAATAAAACCATAAAAATGAGCCTGAGAAAGTGTTTGGGCTCCCACTGACTGATGTAACTGCTCTAGAAGGTGTGGTAGATGTCACACACATCATGAAAACCATCCTCATGCCATTTCCTTGCCGTAGTAGCCCAAATCGAATTCCTCTGTAGCCATTTTACCATTTTTTATGCCTCTGTAAATCACCTGTAGAAGATAGAAATGCCTGTAACTCACTGCTTGGTCACTCGGGGCCAAAACTGACTGCACCAATGTGTTTGAGAGTATGGCTAAATAGTAAAAACAAGTGGCTGGAACCCATACCCTCTCTGAAGCGCCCTAGGTGAAAGGAATAAAAGGTCAAACTGCTCTGCCAGGCCATTTTTAATGGCAAATTTGCACCAGAATGATAAACTGACATATAACTCAATTGAAACTGCCCAGAACTATAAACTGAGCATCCCAGTGGACTTAGAAGATCCAAATGTGCTAAGAATGTGTACTCATACACCATGTGGATGACTGTGTAATCATATAATACCATAACCATGCCCAGAGAGATAAAAAATAATAATTTGTAAATGATCAAAATCATAAAAATATACCAAATCATCATCTGAAACCTGTAGCTGCTGCATGGAACCACCTGGTGGGTATTGTAAGACCATATATCATCAATCTCTAACATCACTGGTCTAATGCATCACATGTCTTGTGGTTGACTTGGTCAAACTGACCAATAATATGACCAAGTTGAAACATCAAAATGATGCAAGTGTAACTGGTTATGACATGCTTCATTAATCATTCAAGTAGCAAGATTATAAACATAAGTAGTACTAGACTGACGGTTTTAAAACAAGATATTCAATGTAAACTTTTATTAATGATTTTTGCTCAGAACAAAACCTCAAGGATATACTCACTTCATGGCTGTGATCAATTTGCTAGTGATGGGTGAAGGTGGATAAATGCAAGGCTAGGCTAAGGGATGACTGTACAAGCTTTACACTGTGATACTTTGGAAGTAGGAAAGGGGATACACACTAAAGCATATGTTGGACAAGCAATAACACAGGGGATGATAGTGTCTCACAAATGGGTAAGCTGTTTGGGAAGTGCTTATTCAACCTTGACAGATGTCTACAACTCACATCCAAGCTGACTCAGCTCCGTGAGGATCTTTTCTAGAGTCACCATGACTAGTTGTCCGACAAACCGTAACTTGAGACTCTAGGGGACACTTAGAATTAACTGTCCCTTGCTCCATTCATATCATAGCCCGCAGGCTAATGAGGAATAAATCATTACATTCAAATAAGGTCAGCAATCATTGGATTTAGCATTTATTAAACCATTGCTTTATTTGGACCTTTTCATTTCATTTCCATGGCCAGCAGTGTTTAGATTTTGCATTTATTTATCCACTGCTTTTAATTGGCCTTTAGATATCCCTTCAAGGGGATTTACATTTCATTCATTTCCATAGCTCTCTATTCATCGTGTGTTTAGAAACACATTCTAGAATTTCATTTCAATGGGCTTTCACATAAGATATACAATAAGTTTCCAGATACATGTAATGATGGTAGTACTATCTGTTTCAGGTCTAGCCAACAAAACTTAGGAAACTCAGATCCGAGGCACAAAGTAAACAGGGAAGCTCATCCAACAGAGAGGCTAGAGTGGGGGAAGTCCTCCATATCACAGGTTAAGATGCCAAGTCAGGAAAAACTAAAACTGGAAGGTAACAGATGGATGGAGATAGTGAAAATGATGCCAAGACTAGCAAGCCATATAATGGTGGGAATGATCACCTCCATTCTCCTAAGGAGCGTAAAACCAATGAGTATACACAAGAACCTCATTATTCTGAGCAAACAAGACTATATAGATATAAATAATCAACCATGTCCATAGTATATAAATAGACCGCCAGGTCATGACCACAACATGTTAAATACAACTACAAGAATGACCAACAAAGCAAAAGTAAACCACTACACAAATCATATACCTGCCTGATCATATACCTGTACCAAACATCTGAATCATCAACTGTCAACTGGAAACTGCTGCTACACATCTAGGCACTGCATACTGCTCTTTATGGCAAAAATGGCTACACTGGTCAACAAATCTGAGTTTCCTGAGGCTCAGTCATGGCATAAGGATATACTGGCTACTCATAAAATAAGAGTGATCCTGATATAGATGCTCATCTCAAGCATCTCAATGTAAAGGACTGGCTGAAAAAAAGGACTGGAATCTGATCTGAAGAATATGGTAACCCAGCTACTATATATGTGATAACATGATTCAGCTTCTGAGTCAAACTTGATAGATCCCACCATGTACAGACAGTTGATTGGTTCATTGATGTATCTAGTTAATACTAGACCAAATATCCAATGTTCCCCCAAGGTTCCGAGACGGCGGGACGTGGGTGCGGGGAGACGCACATTCGGGACGTGTGGAGACCACCCCCAAATTTTAGAGAAATTCGGGGGGACGGCGGGACGCGAGAGTTATAAATTTTTTTAAAAATATTAAAAATATGCAAAATATAAATCCCAACAATAACAAACCATCCCATGCAAATTAGTGAATTACTAAACACTACATTTATCATTGTGCAATCATGCAATGTAAATGCAAAGTTCAAACAAATTACACGATTCATCATAATCATATTAATATATGAATCTATGATTAACATGAACATCATATTTCATGTTTGTCACTTTTGAGTCTTTGTCATTTGATATTTCAGTTTTGAGTCTCGCTGGAGTTTCGGAGTTTCGGGGGGGGACGCCCACAAGTCTCGGAGTTTCGGGGGGGACGCCCACAAGTCTCGGAGTTTCGGGGGGGACGCCCACAAGTCTCGCCGCCCACCGAAACGTTTCGCTGTGCGTTTCGCCAAGTTTCGCCCAAAGCGGGACGTCCCGAAACGTTTCGCATGGAGTTTCGGAGTCCCCGGGACGCAAGAAACGTCGAAACGCGTCCCCGACCCTTCGGGACGCGTCCCCGTGGAACACTGCAAATATCTACTTTGCAGTGAGTGCTCTTAGTCAGTTTATGTGTGAATCGAGACAGGTACATTGGGTAGCTGCGAAGCATGTGCTGAGATATTTACGTGGCACTGTGGGATATGGACTGAGATATGCTTCTAGGAGTGATATGAGATTGCATGGATACACAAATTCTGATTGGGTAGGAAGTGTCGTGGACAGGAAGAGCACCTCCGGGTGTTGCTTCAGTTTGGGTTCTGCAGTGATTTCTTGGTGTAGTAGGAAGCAACCCTCAGTAGCATCGAGCATTGCAGAAGTAGAGTATATTGCAGCAAGTGTTGCAGCACGAGATGCAGTATGGCTTGGGAAGCTCTTTGCAGGATTGTCCGGATAGACACTTGAGCCTACCGTGTGTTACCGGGAAAACTAGCAGGGCTAGTGCTCAGTAAGCAATTATAAGAAATGTGACCCAATGTCACCTCGATCACAATTCTAACTTCTTCAAAGAGTCGTAACCTCCAAGGGAAATGACCCTTTTGATATCTTGTAGGACACTGATGCAACCAAGACTATATTCTCTATGCAAATGTTAGTTTTGACTAGTGCCTTCATGGAGTCAATGTATTCAAAATGTTTTGCGGATGTGATGTATTAATAAAGTGATATGAGTTACCGGCCCATAGACAATCAATAACGTTTTGACATAAGAGATAAATCTTTCGTAAACAACACAATCATCCAAGTATTAACGCCAATCTACTAACACCATCAACGTACAAAAGATCATCACCCAACAATTGTTATGTAAGTATGTACTATTAGCAAAGGTGATCAACGATGGATTTTCAAATAAGTACGATATATCCTATCCAAAGATATTCAATGAAAGAATAAAACAAGCAACTCCCAATATGCAAATACTTTATGTTATGGCAGTTGGGTACCAATATCATTTATGTCAAACTTTAGAAGCAAACTCAAATCGTGAGAAGCAATTAGAGGATACAATACATCACTAACTTCACCTTCCATATGTTTATAAATATCAGAAATATTCCAGCAGAGGTATTAAAAACACGTAAATATGTTCCAATGATTACCAAGTAAATCCCATTAATAACTTTCAGCACAACATATGTCTTTCATTCAATTCTGTATGTAAAATGCAGCTGCAGCGTTGTCTTACTGAGTGAAGGTTGGTGAAAATCCTAAGCTGGTGTAAACTTCAAATTGCAAAGAAATGTTTCAGACTTATATACAGAATTGGATAGGCACTCAATGTCACCGAATCAGCTCAAAGCACACTTATAAGACCATCAACATATACCATTAGCAATCTTCCCAATATAGATCAAATTCAGAATTAGCAAACATAAGGAAAATGCTTGTGGTAAGTAAAACAGTTCAAAAAGACAAAACTGTATGTAAAAGTATTTTCCAGACCTGTTATGTAGTAGAAATCAGGTTTATGCTATCAATATAGCAAGTCACATTTGTCACACATTTAGACCTTACAAAAGCATTATTTAGCATCCAAACTCTGATCCCTTTTTATTGTATGAACACGAAATTAATGTACCATTTCTGTTTGTAACATTAGAGTCCAACAGTTGAGTGTGCTAGCAGAATTATTAAGCAAAGAGATATTAACCAAATGCTTATAATATGTAGTTCAATATGAAACCATTTAAAGTCAATTGAACAATAGTACTTTTAAACTGTAGCAGAGGATATTAACAGCTATATAAAGATGGTAGATTGATCAATGATGAGGGCAGAATTAATAATATCATTTAGAATTTTAAAGAAACTTTCTCCTTTCACTTTTTATGCATCAATTACAAGTCTGACAGACTGTATGCGAACTTGGTTTCGGACCTGCTGTGTAAGTGCAAAATCAGACCTTTTAAACAGAACAAATCCACACCTTTTACATGCTAGGAATCAACCTTGAAATATACCTGATGAACTTTACATCATCAGCTTGTTTGTATGTGCAGATTGGTAAGAGTTTGGAGGGAGCAGAAGTGTGGAGGAAAGTATGTGGGAAGATTTTCTGTAGTTAGGGTTTGACAGAAAACTAAGGCATTTTTTAGGTTTAAAAAAAAAGATTTTTATGTAAAATAAAAAAGTAGAAATAACCTAAAATACAGAAATGAAAAGAATTTAGACCAAAATAATATATACAAAAGTACAAAACTCAGAAAATAAGGTTTTTTAGGATTTTTGAGATTTTTAAATTTTTAGGGCTTCCTAAAATTTCGCCCTAGGGTTTTTAGGGCTAAAGAAGGCAGAGCGGAATTGTAGGAGAGGGCCGAAATTTTAGGAAGGCCAAAAAATCGAGTTTTTATCATAAAAATGCAGATTCACACGTGAAAATGCAAAATTAACGTAACAATAATATTTACAAAAAAACAAACTAGGGTTTGATGTAGAGGAAATGGACAAACTTAGGGTTCTAAGGTTTTACCTTAACCCTAGGGCATCAAGGAGGATGGCTCTCCTCTTGAGATGGTACTTGCCAAGTTTGACAAACTAGGGTTTTCTTCAAGAACCACAAAAGTTGGTTGAAGAGCCCTAGTTAAAACAAACCTTGGAGACCTAAAGCTCAAGCTTTACAATGTTAAGGTAACTAAAGGCTGAAAATGACTTAGCTAGGACAAAATGCAGCATTAATGGCTACTATTCAACCTTAGACAAGTACACATCCAACATTTAACAAAGAAATATCAAGAGAAGAAACTTAGATACCTCCTTGTGCATGTGTTAATCAAACAACTTCTAGCATCACCTTAACAAAGAGCAAAAGCAAAGATACTTCAAAGATTTGTCCCCAAACTAGAAAGTACATCCATCCTCAAGAGGTGCACATCACTCCATGAGCCCAAGTAGAGTAAAAATCAGAAATAAAAGTTTTATCCCATAAGTTGTGTAAAAATGAAGTGAGGAAAAGTTATTTATACCTTTTCACAATCACTTAACAAAAATAAAATAAAATCCAGGCCGACATGCCTTTTTAAATGTCAATTTGAAATTATAAATGTCAACTTAAAATTAAAACAAAAATAATATAAAATAATCAAAGTAGTGGGTAAATTGGGGTGTTTTCCCCAGATTTGACCCACATATGATTAAAATGACTAAAAATGAGCAAATCGGTCCGTTTTGAAGGCCAGACTGCGAAGGGGGAGGGTCATCATGCCCCAACTAACCCCAACAGAAGTGAATATCCCTCAACGCTCCACCTAATCAAAGCATCACAGCCTGGCTCAAGGATGACGTCATCATCAGAAGGAGGCCCCAGAGAGAGGGCGTTGGTGAACTGGAGGGCCATGAGGGTGCTGGAGGTGACCCGGAGGAGGAAGAGATGCCTTAGTGATGAAAGATTTGTCACCAGAATGCTAAATCAGGGTTGGGGTCATGTGACCCAGTGATCCACCCATGGAAGCCTCGGACACCAATCTTAGGGCTTCAAGCCTTTTCATGAGGCAGTCAACGATGCCACTAAGCCATAGTACTTCCAAGGGAGAAACCATAGGGTCTGTCCATGACCCCTACTCAAAAAACGCTGGCTAAACACCCTTTATGGCGAGAAAAAAATGACCCCTCTCCCTGGGGCACCTCTGCAGGTGCATTGGTACTGGTACACCATCGTAATAGACTGTAATACACTTGAATGATAAAAAGTGAATTCTAGATGATGCAATGTCTCATTACATAGTAAAAGGAGAGGATTATGTTATGTAACTTCCAAATACCTAACCAATAATGATTACATTAATTACTATTTTAAATGCCTCATTATTACATCACTTTCTTAGTGAGAATTCATTATTTTTCTTAGTCTTAATATGTTCACTAATCAGTGGCTTCACATTCTGTAACATGATCATTATCGCTCGTTAAATGTACTGAAAAGTAAAGGCTATTGTTCGCCAACGGTGGTAACTTAGTGAATGGTATGTCAACCCATTGCAACTAATAATATTGTTGATCCCTACAGGTCGTAAGGCATTGAAAGGCATGATACCCCATTGCAGCCAAATTGCCAATGTAATGAATGGTATTGTTGACCCCCTGTAGGTGGAAATGTATTGAAAGGTAAAAAGGTGTAGTATGAAGAAATGTATAAGAGCATGGAGGCAAAAGCAGTTCAAGCTTATGACCACATATTCTAAGGTCAAAAGTAAGGCCCATGACAATTCATTTGTGAAACTGGAAATAATCCTCTCTTTATAGAAGAGGAGAACAAATATAATCATATAGAATTATTCTATTTCAAAGGTAAAGGTATAGATACCAAGGGCTATACCTTGCAAATTTGCAATGTATTTTTCTAGTGCTAAATTAGATATTGGCCGCTATTCTCTTCAATAATTTACAAGCAGACAATGGGACGACAACTATTGTGGTAGTCCCACCCTTATCATTACTATCATGAGAAGTTTGGCCAGGGGTTTATAATGGACATGTCACACATTCCCACAAGGTTTGGGTGGCATTTTCACATTATTTGAAGTGTAAGGTCCCCTATTTAAGTGAGTATGCAACCCTCCTCTGAGAATGCATGCTTGTGCAGTATATACATGTTTGTAAAAATGTGCTTTGTGTCTACCAATTGTAATCAATCTTGTTCCATATTAGACTCTTGTTATTGCAGTTTCCAGGCTTCAATATGTTTGATACAACCTGAGTTTGCTTTGACATTGTCATAACAAACAAACTCTTGTATTATGTGCACCACAAGTTTCAAGAGACAGTGCTATTATTATCTCAACAAACAACATATTCATATATGGGAGCCTTAGGAGGTCAAGATCTAGGGTTAGGTCTATCACTCTAAATCAGGGCTTTCCATAGATGCATGCCAATCAGTTGAAATTTCATCAAGTTAGGGTTATGTACAGAAAAATAACAATTCATCATACTTTAATACACAAAGTAGATAAACAAATATTGAAATTAAATATGAAATAGTACAACAGTAATTTCTAACATAATTTTCATCTCTTTCAACTTCACACCTTTAGCACTCTCAGGTCGGTCACTGTGTTAAAGTACTTTTAACACTACCAGTTAGGTCACTGTGTTAAATTAATCTTCAGCAATAAATAATTTAACCACATAATAATAAAAGAGAAGATACTTACTTGTGTGTGGGACCCTTCCTATAAAAATACTCAGAAGAGTTACTTACTTTTAGTAAACACTGTGCCTCAGAGAGGCCAGTCAAATCTAGAAACTATCAGACCCTACAAGAGGGTAGTACAAACCAGAGAGAGAGAGAGATGACTGGGCTGTTTTATAACCAAATAGTCAATGACAGTCAGAAGCACAATGACCATCAAAGGAAGACTCGGCACATAAATTTATACCACAGATACAACTCAGTGCCCAGGTTTGATCCTCAATAATATAAGTCTAGTCAAGGATAAAGACTTAGAATAGATGTATCAAAACCAAAATATAAACTCAATACCATGGACTAGTCATTAGCATAAAAGTTCAAGTCTTTAGACAAACTGACCACAAACAAATTCTCAAAAATCAGATCTGTCAGATGATAGCAAAATAGATCTCAGCAAACAGTCAGTATGCCTATAACTCAGAAAATAAACTTGCAGCAGACAGAGAGAACCCTTAATAGTATCACAGCTTAATCAACAAGGTGTCAGCAGGGTCGGCTTTCTCAGGACAAACCCCAAACAGGTCACGGCTGTCAAATCTGGGCTGTACTAGTTTACAACTACTTAGGATAAACCCCAATCAGGCCCCACATAAGCAGATCGAACCTCTCCTCAGCCCAATCAGATTCCACATCAGCAGATCGGACTCTTCTCAGCCCTATCAGACCTCTCAGCAGTGAAATAGACCTCAGTAAACCAACAACAATCAAATCAGATCTCAAACAGGTGTAGATCGGGTTGAGTCTTAGTCAATAACATCAAATCGGGCCTCTCCAAAGTTACAGTAGACATTAGCGAACCCAAACAGAAAGTAGATCTGAGGTAGCAGCAACAGACTCATAACTCTTGACGTCAAACATGAAGGAGAGCTAAGATGTGTAAAATTATCTTCAAAGGATATCAATATATAGGAATTTAAAGAATTAAATTAATCCTTTAAGTTAGGGCTCCATAGATTTAGGGAAGAATAAAAAAAATAAAAATAAAAATATAAAATAAAATAAAAAAATAAAAATATAAAATATAAAATATAAAATAAAAAAATAAAAAATAACAAAAATAAAAAATGTAAAAATAAAAGAATAAATATAAACTAAGGTCATGTACCAAATAAGTGGGTACAAGACTAATAACCAAAGGTATGTTCCAAAAGTGGACAAGTACCCATAAGACCAAAACAACAAGGGTGGTATAAATAGAAGGTGCGTCAATGACCCTAATTACCACAAATCAAAGACAGGGTACCACAAGACTTAATAAACAATAAGGTGCAAGGACCAAAAGTAAATCACCCAAGGTGGAAAGTTACAACCAGTCATCTCTCTCTCAAATGTACAAATGTTCCATATAACCTGAAAGTTCATCATCATTGTATAAGGAAGGGTTCACACAGATGATGTGATCATGTGGTCCTCTCAACTGCTCCTTAGGTCAAATGTTAGTAGCTTCCACAAGGGGTGGCCAGTCCCTTGAGAAAACCAACCAACTCATCCATCTCGAAGACTTAGGAGAAGAGGACATCACACATCATAATCTTGGTAACTGACCAAGTGCCTCCATTCTCAAGGAATGGCTTCTCAGCCCAAGGCTGAGCCTCAGTCCTAGACTGGGACATGTTGATCAACCATCTGGTCCATGACCAGGCTCTCCATTCTCCCAGAGAATGGTCCTCAGCCTCAAGCTGAGCATTCAGTCCTAGACTGAATGTTGATCAACCATCTGCAGGACCTAGGATGTCTCTGTCTCAACCTGCAGGATCTGCTTGGTCCTCGTGACCAAGAAACTGTCTGGTCCCAGACCGGAATACCTTAGAGACAAATAGGGGCCCTAGCTACATGCTAGGGACTTTGCCATGGCATCCATCTGCTTGGTCCTCGACCAAGAACCCCAGGAGACAGCTGGGGGCCCTAGGGTACCTTCTAGGGTCTTACTCATTACTCTGCCTGGTTAACTTGACCAGGAACCCTAGTTAGTTGACTAGGGTACCATTCTCTCTGAGAATGGGTCTCACAGCTGCACTAAAAATTATCACTCCCTCTCAGCAGGAGAGGCATTCTTAGCAACACTAAGCTCGTCGAAGATAGGGGCTTAGTCAACACATCTGACAACTGTACCATATCCTAGTCATGGTAAAACAACCTGTCATAGAATACATGATTTTCTTAGAGCTTCAAGTAGCTTTGAATGTCAGTAAATACCTTGATCTTATAGATCCATTTGGAAGTTACAATTGGCTTCCCTTGTTGTCTGATAATCACTTTCCACACATCATTATCCAATGTCAACAGGATGTCCATTATCATAGCATCTTTCCAAACTTGATGTTTGGCTGCCTTCACATAAGTGAATGATCCTGAATCAGTGACATGGCTCTTACAAGAGCACCCTTGAAGCCTCTCAATAGGCTTCTTAATGAGATAAACTGAAGGCTTCTTGGCCTTCTCCCTCTGTTTCTCTGAACGAGATGTCTCATGGACTGGTGCTTCTTGCACTTTCATATCTATACCACTGAGAAGTCACATCTCTTACTTCTTTTCTGCAATCCCAATCTGATGGGGATTGAAGAGCACAGATGGCTCCCTCTTGATCTCTGATCTTCCCAGTTGTTTCACAAACAACTACATGTTAGATTCTCTTTTGCTGACACATAAATATTTGATCCTGCAAATTGTGGAGTCTCTTACTCCCTCTGTACCTGAGCACTTAGCTCCCTCTGTAGCTGTGCACTTAACTTGTGCATAAGCAGGATCTGTAAACTTTACTATTAGAGCAAGTCACCTCAATATTCAACTTCATAGTTAGCAATAATCAATATTGAATTAGCATCCATTCATATATTGGATAACTATCTAGAATCAATCAAGATCATATAACATGTCATATGTTTCATCATGACAATTCAAAGAATCAAAATTAGTTGGGATAGAAAATTCTACCTTCTGCCCGCATGCAGAACTCATAGTGTGCATCTTGATCTTGTTATCAATTGTGTAATGACATCATAATATCATTCATTAGCACAATCTAGGTTAGATCACAGTCCTAGACTTAAGAAATCAGATAAAGATAATTGCATGCATGGATGGATACTAAAATTCTTTACACTTACATATTCAGATCACAATGAATCATAAGATTCCTAGAAAGTACTATGTTCATGTAAGCCCTTGATTACTAAAGATCAGGTCATATAAAGATTTAGGCTGGCTCCTTACTCACCTCAGAGATACATACCTGAGATAAACCTTGTAGTAATGCTAGTAATACTTGACATACTTCTTTTTAGAGAAGGAAGTTCATAGCCTACTAAATTTATCATTTATTTTCTGCTGTCATATGGATTAGCAGCTTTACTGCCACATCTTCATTTCCAACCAATAGTACTTCTATTTGTTCATTCAATTCTGATTTTCTGATTTTTAATATTCAAACCCTTGCCAACTTGAAAAGTTGTTTAGAATTCAAAAACCCTATCTTAGGATCTATGTAGACTCTGTTAGCCTGCAAAACAGAGTCAGCTACAAGCCCTAAGCTCTGATACCATGTTGAAATTTCATCAAGTTAGGGTTATGTACAGAAAAATAACAATTCATCATACTTTAATGCACAAAGTAGATAAACAAATACTGAAATTAAATATGAAATAGTACAACAGTAATTTCTAACATAATTTTCATCTCTTTCAACTTCACACCTTTAGCACTCTCAGGTCGGTCATTGTGTTAAAGTACTTTTAACACTACCAGTTAGGTCACTGTGCTAAATTAATCTTCAGCAATAAATAATTTAACCACATAATAATAAAAGAGAAGATACTTACTTGTGTGTGGGACTCTTCCTATAAAAATACTCAGAAGAGTTACTTACTTTCAGTAAACATTGTGCCTCAGAGAGGCCAGTCAAATCTGGAAACTGTCAGACCCTACAAGAGGGTAGTACAAACCAGAGAGAGAGAGAGATGACTGGGCTGAGATATAACCAAATAGTCAATGACAGTCAGAAGCACAATGACCATCAAAGGAAGACTCAGCACATAAATTTATACCACAGATACAACTCAGTGCCCAGGTTTGATCCTCAATAATATAAGTCTGGTCAAGGATAAAGACTCAGAATAGATGTATCAAAACCAAAATATAAACTCAATACCATGGACTAGTCATTAGCATAAAAGTTCAAGTCTTTAGACAAACTGACCACAAACAAATTCTCAAAAATCAGATCTGTCAGATGATAGCAAAATAGATCTCAGCAAACAGTCAGTATGCCTATAACTCAAAAAATAAACTTGCAGCAGACAGAGAGAACCCTTAATAGTATCACAGCTTAATCAACAAGGTGTCAGCAGGGTCGGCCTTCTTAGGACAAACCCCAAACAGGTCACGGCTGTCAAATCTGGGCTGTACTAGTTTACAGCTACTTAGGATAAACCCCAATCAGGCTCCACATAAGCAGATCGAACCTCTCCTCAGCCCAATCGGATTCCACATCAGCAGATCGGACTCTTCTCAGCCCTATCAGACCTCTCAGCAGTGAAATAGACCTCAGTAAACCAACAGCAATCAGATCAGATCTCAAACAGGTGTAGATCGGGTTGAGTCTTAGTCAATAACATCAAATCGGGCCTCTCCAAAGTTACAACAGACATTAGCGAACCCAAACAGAAAGTAGATCTGAGGTAGCAGTAGCAGACTCATAACTCTTGACGTCAAACATGAAGGAGAGCTAAGATGTGTAAAATTATCTTCAAAGGATATCAATATATAGGAATTTAAAGAATTAAATTAATCCTTTAAGTTAGGGCTCCATAGATTTAGGGAAGAATAAAAAAAATAAATAAATAAAATAAATAAATAAAAATATAAAATATAAAATAAAAAATAAAAATAAATAAAAATAAAAAAAAGATAACAAAAATAAAAAAATGTAAAAATAAAAGAATAAATATAAACTAAGGTCATGTACCAAATAAGTGGGTACAAGACTAATAACCAAAGATATGTTCCAAAAGTGGACAAGTACCCATAAGACCAAAACAAGAAGGGTGGTATAAATAGAAGGTGGGTCAATGACCCTAATTACCACAAATCAAAGACAGGGTACCACAAGACTTAATAAACAATAAGGTGCAAGGACCAAAAGTAAATCACCCAAGGTGGAAAGGTACAGCCAGTCATCTCTCTCTCAAATGTACAAATGTTCCATATAACCTGAAAGTTCATCATCATTGTATAAGGAAGAGTTCACACAGATGATGTGATCATGTGGTCCTCTCAACTGCTCCTTAGGTCAAATGTTAGTAGCTTCCACAAGGGGTGGCCAGTCCCTTGAGAAAACCAACCAACTCATCCATCTTGAAGACCTAGGAGAAGAGGACATCACACATCATAATCTTGGTAACTGACCAAGTGCCTCCATTCTCAAGGAATGGCTTCTCAGCCCAAGGCTGAGCCTCAGTCCTAGACTGGGACATGTTGATCAACCATCTGGTCCATGACCAGGTTCTCCATTCTCCCAGAGAATGGTCCTCAGCCTCAAGCTGAGCATTCAGTCCTAGATTGAATGTTGATCAACCATCTGCAGGACCTAGGATGTCTCTGTCTCAACCTGCAGGATCTGCTTGGTCCTCGTGACCAAGAAACTGTCTGGTCCCAGACCGGAATACCCTAGAGACAAATAGGGGCCCTAGCTACATGCTAGGGACTTTGCCATGGCATCCATCTGCTTGGTCCTCGACCAAGAACTCCGGGAGACAGCTGGGGGCCCTAGGGTACCTTCTAGGGTCTTACTCGTTACTCTGCCTGGTTAACTTGACCAGGAACCCTAGTTAGCTGACTAGGGTACCATTCTTTCTGAGAATGGGTCTCGTAGCTGCACTAAAAATTAACACAATCCTCTTAACAGGCTTGCATAATGCATACATGGTTTCCAGGATAAGCATCTAAAGTCAACCACTTACCTTGGTTCCCATTTTATATTATATTCATGTTTATGTAATCATCTCTTGGTAATGGAAGGTAATACTATAGATTATAGTTGAGAACACCATGTAGAGCCATGATGCTTTTGATTTCGTGCAGATATTTAAGCTTTAAAAATTCAACTTTTGTCCACAATAGGAGAATTATCATAAAATATGGATGTTAAGCCAGATAGGGTGTCTCTGTATGAAAATCACTGGTGCCATTGAACTGGTGGCATGCTATACTGTATAATTGAGTGTTCTAGTAGTTTGAACTTATTCTCTCGTACCTTTTGTGCTGCAATGGTAACAAGGTCATCTTTTGTAGTATTTCCAACCTGGTAGACCTCACCCTGACTTTTTTCAACAAGAAGCATAAATTTAGGATCTGTTGTACACATATTAATTGAAAATGCAAAGTAGAAAGGCCCAGTGACAAGATTTGTAAAATTGGATACTGCATTTCAATCATGCTATCCATTCCCGATTTAGTCTTATGGTTTTCAAGTTCATTTCTTCTTGTTATGTTTCAACTTCTCTGTCCTAGAGTATAAATGCTACCGGCAACATAAAATCCTGTGTACAGTATGTAATCTCTCTGCAAAAACATGCATAAACAAAGCCCAATAGTCATGCATTTAATGATTTATAAGATAGCTTCTAGAATCAGGTCTGAACAAAGTGGTAATAATAAATGCACCAAAGTTTCATAATAAGAAATGCACTAAAGGAAACTGTAAAAATTATAAATTATTAATAACTTAATAAGTGAAGAAAGAAGCAGTGCTATTGCACTAAAACATGTGAAAGATGCCCAAAGCAAACTTAGTCGATTGATTCTGCCAGGAACTTGCAGAAAAGTTTGAGCAGGTTGCAGCACTAGTGCTGGATCCCAAGCTAACTGTCCACAATAGGTAAAACCCAGATTCCATAACAAAATGGCCAGCTGAGTAGATCAAGAGGAGTCAGTACTATAAAAGCATCCTTTATAGTTCTGAGAATCTGAAGTGGTCCGAGTATGCCCAAGAATAACCAAGTCTCTTTAATACTGAATCTGTGGCTGAGTTCTGCATGAACCAACCATAATTTAGCCCTAGCCATTTAACACCTACGTTCAAACTGTGCTGATCTACTGCCTAATACATGTCAGCTTTTAGAGGCGTTTGCCTTACCTCATTCAACATGACTATCAAATATGTTAAGCCATTTGGTTATGTCTCAGTACATGGCAGTTCCAATGTAACTTGGGCATGATATTTTAGTGTGCTTATTTCCTACTGATTTCATGGCTTATTTATGTCATAAGCCATCATTAAGTTGACATTTTGTGCAACTGAATTGAAGAATATGTAATTCTGCAGTCTATAAAATTAAATAGCCCTAACCAGGGCCGGTTTAATATTGATTGACTTATCAACTAGAAATTTGACACCTCTTGTATTACTTATGGATTTTTGGTTTGCAGAGGATTCTTTTTTTTGAGCGCATGCACCCAGATATCCTTGAAACTATACGGCCAGCATTACAGGTACATTTCAAAGAGGAATTCTATTATTTTACAGCTAATGCAGGGTTGGTTCCCTTGTAATGTTCTAAACTTTGCTAGGGTTGCTTTAAAGGTGAGGAACTTTATAAATTACCAGGTCTTCTTTCTTTTAGATCATCAAGATTCACTCATCATGTTTTCTGGGAAAAATCACAATATGCCTGAGGGTATTCCCTGTACAAATTTTTTGTTTTCATCTCAAGTGTTTGGCATTAACGGTAGGTAGGTATAGTGTTGTGTAACATGTTCACTAAACACTCAGTACAAACCAGGGGTGGTCTATGAAGGACGCTGCTTTCTGTGACAATGTGAAGAGTGATGAAATGAAACTAATTTCTTGCCTTGCCAATAATTTTTTTTGTGCACAGGACTTGGAACAGAAATATGAAATCAGAACAGGTATGCTTGCTCCTGAGCGGTTAAAGGCTTCATCTAAAAATGATTTGTAACCAAGTGTATTTCATTGTGAGCTTCAAGATTTTCCAGCATATGAGCATGATGAAGAACGTGGTGCTGGACAGAGCAGAAATGTCTTTAAAGTGAAATCTATTTGTCCTCGGTCCACTGTCTCATTGTGCCTGGCCATTTACACTTATAGACCTTTAGAGGATATGAGTAACTACTTGAGGGACCGATTCTCTGGGTGGAATTTGTGGTCTTGTTTGTATCAGTGCTACTTTGAGCTAGAATTCAGATCCATAGCTCTTATTCCTCTTTTGTGCTATAGTCTTTCAACCATGGTTACCACTGAACAGTATTGCATATTTTTGAACAAGCATCCACCAGAACTGCATTTGCATGGCTATAGGCCAAGGCAATCGAGTATGTACATCTCCAAACATTTGGACATGGGTTAGCATTCTTTGGGCATTATTTGCAAGCATAGATAATTATGCAAGATAAGAATGAAATTTGTTGGAAATTAGTCCGTTTCTATGACCATATCTAGTTATTATCACTTTGACTCATATATGTTGATAAAATTCATGTTATTTCTGGTTATTTCATTCTTAGTGACTACTGCATAGGAGTATGGATGACCCAATATATAGACCTACAAGTGTTCATAAGAAGTCAAGGATGGCCTTCAAAGTCCAATATATTTGTGCTCGTCTTGTAAGAGTAGCTCGCAGCTCATCAGGATTTGATCAAGTTGCAGGTTGGACTATTTCTTTCTTGTGGAATTGTAAAATATGCTTGTTTTGCTAATTTGTATGACTATGGGTATATGTTTACTATCTTGGTTTTAGTGTTGAAGAGTTAGACATATGGCAATGCTTGTTCTAAGACCTTGTTAAGATGAACTTCAAAATTTATTGTCAAATGCTTCAAAACTAATTTGCTTGGAATGTGTGCTGGCATCTGTACTCAAATATTCATAATACTTATGGTTGTTGAGATAATTGTTAAGATTGATCTACCCCTTGGAGAGATGTGAAGATAGTTCAACTGTTTGTATTTAGTAAAAGTTTAAAACTGAATTCAAAAATCCTCGTCATGAAGCAAATTCCTGGGGTACAAGACACATAGATCCTCAAGAAGGATGCAAGTCAAAGTCAAAGGCCTAGGGGAGCTTATAGTTAAATTTAATCCTAATGAGTGGCTCTGTTATGTTCAGATATGGAGATGGTTCAGTTCTTTGATTAATTAATAAATGGAATCAAAAGCATCTCTAATCATGGAAAAACTCATATGTTAATAGTACATGCATCGTCAAGAAGGGTGCAAATCATGGCATGACCTAGGGAAGCTTGTATTGTGATTTGATCATAATGAGTTGCTTTGTCATTTACCATATTTTCCATGGAATGCCATTTATCATATTTATAATAATATTATGTTTATTAGCTAAATATGGAAACTATACTAATATTAACTAAAATTCATGCCTCTTCTGATATACATGACCGTTCCATACATATTTATAGTACTCATGGTTGCACGTGGGCGTTACCATTGTTACAAGTATTCACAACATACAAATATTCAATATATGTTTCATTTTTTATAAATGAAAACATGAGTTATATTACCATAAACATGTAAGAAAAAGCAATGATTGGGTCAATGACATCTGTTGACATAGATTGGGCCTCTGATATACAAAGGGTGACCCTTCAACTACAACAAAGAAACTAGACACAGTGACAATTGGCTAGGCCATTAATCTGATGTCACTGCTGAACAAGTGTTATAGGCACATAGATTGTTGGTTCACCTGCACTTGATAGCAATCACATGGACATCTTGTTTTCCCTTCTTTTGGACCTCCTTCCACTCAATAGAAGGGAACGACCATAGAGAAGGTTCTTGTGAAACTACCTCAATCTATTTTTCACAAATTAAAGTTACCCTCAAACAATGCCCATTTATGGATAAGAGCTATCTAATTCATGCCATTGCTTTGACTCTCTTGAAACACTATCTATTAAAATAATAAGCATAGTTGAGCTAGGTTTAGTTTACATCACTGAACTTTGATCCCTTGTCATTGAAGGACTGATTGAGACCTTGATTGATGCATCGTCCTCAGGTCAAACATCAATGCTTTTTGGAGTTGTTGCAAAGTTCAAATTCCAACCTCTGAGTTTGGTAAGATTCCCCGTTCTCCCTCATAAAATGTTGGCCTTGGGACATGCTTCTTTTAAAATATCCATTTCTTAACAAATCCTACATCAAAATGTTTGATTCTCATAATCTAGTGCTTCGATACATCAATAATTATTTCATTTCAGGGCTAACTTGACTCAAGTTGAGTTCCACACAAATCAAGGGTCACGTAACGATACTTTTTTGGACCTTGTTGATTCTTGCCTCCAAAATTTTTCCCAAAACATTTCCAATTAGTTCAACCTTTGGGGGAGTCCACACAAAAAGAGAAAGATTCAATGTGCACACCCACATGGGGGTGGTAGTAGTAGACATGGTGGCAAGTTGAACCCCAAAAACTAAGGTTTAATCAAGAGTCTAACTCATTGCATAAACCACGATCCCTCTTCCAAAACCTTTATACAATCATCAAAGTTTTTAGAAAACACAAATGAGAAAAATCTCAAGAGCACAAAGACCTAAAATTTGTGGTCGGTATAGACTTAATCCACTCAAATAAAGCCTAAAAAGTGGACTAGATGCTATTGAATCTACAAATCAAACCTTGGTGGTGATTAAGAACCAACTTCATTGATCTTCGACACCTAACTTTAACACTAATGTATCATCTAACCTCTTCACAATAAATGCTCCCAAGGAAGAAGTTGATGGGAAAGAATAATTCTTTTGAACCACTTATTTAAAAGAACAAGGTGTTGAAGAAGGGAGTATGTTGTGACTTGGTGTTGAAAAGTTACCAAGGAAGTGTTGTTCACCTTGTGTTGCCTTGGGGTGGACAAGAACACTTTAAAAAGATGACCCCTAGTCATTTAATTAATGAAGTGAGAAATACTTTATTTTTATAAAGTCACTTTATTAAAAATTAAGTCATGGTTTTTATCCTAAGTTCATTTAAGTGATAAATTCAAGTGAGTGATAAATTAAAAGCTCTCACGTAATTAAATGATATGAGTGCACTAAATGTCATTTAATTTTTATTTATTGAGCATTTAATAAAATCCATTGATCTAATCTAATCTTGGCCATTGGATGAAGATGGGGAAGTTACCATGAACAAAAAGGGTTTGGGGAAGGCAAACTTATTTCATTATTAAAAGCACTCACGTAATTAAATGATATGAGTGCACTAAATGTCATTTAATTTTTACTTATTGAGCATTTAATGAGAGCCATTGATCTAATCTAATCTTGGCCATTGGATGAAGAGGGGGAAGTTACCATGAACAAAAAGGGTTTGGGGAAGGCAAGCCTATTTCATTATTCACATCCAAGAGAGAAGTTTTGGAGAGAAAGAGAGAGAGGAGAGAAAGGGTTTGATGAGATTTCAACCAAGAGACAAAGAAAACAAAGGCTGGCTCAAATTCCAAGGAGAGGAACCAGGGCACAAATCCTAAGAAATTTGTACAGAATTCGTACAGCTAGGAAGGTCGTACAACATGGATCCGTACAGTATCGTACAACACAGATTTCGAGGAGGTCGTATTGCAATTAATGCAGCTGTACAACACATAAATTGAGGAATGATTCGTACAACATTTATTACAATAGTACAACACAAATTTCAAGGCAGAAATTTGTTAGTCCGTACAATAGAGTTTTGGCACAATTTTCGAGGCAGTTTGGCACGAATTTCGAGGAGGTCTTACTGTGTTTAATGTTGTCCATAAATTGTTAATTTCTGGGCACAAATACTGCGGAGGTTGAGATAAGTACAGTTGTTGTATATTTGATAATTTATCTGAAGAAAATAAAATCTCTCTCAGTTAGGTTTTCCCTTAGGGGTTTTATCTTGGACCAATTTGGTCAAAATTCTATGTCAAAATTTAATGTGATTGGCTGATTTAAATTTTCTGAGTTTGAAAGTTTAGGCTGAAAGTGAAAATTTCTGAGTTATTAATTATGAAAAAGAATTTCATGTGTTTCAAGTCAAATCATTTTTATAAGGAAAATGTGCATGTTGGGGTTTGGGCATTAAACTATATGCAGAGAAGTTTGAAAGCTTGAAACTGGTTTGGGGTTCTAAAAATTTCATGGTATCAGAGCGGTGGTTAAGATCAGAAATTTAAACACTTAGAAATATTTCAGATTTGAGAAAGAAGAGGGTTTGTGAAAAACAAGTTCTTGAACAATTTATTTGAGAAGAACAGGTATAGGTTGTAGTCATGGTGATTGGACTTAGAGTAGAGGACATAATGGATGGGGTTGCAAATTTTAGCCCATGGAAGGCTAGGATTATGTTAGTACTTGAGGAGAATGAACTATGGGAAATAGTTAAAAGTACAACAACAAATCCTGTCATTGTTTCTACTAATGCTACAGATAGGATGGACTTTATGAAGAAAGATGTGAAGGAAAGAAGGATCATTCTTGATGCCGTGAAGGATCATGTGATCCCAACCATTTCAGTAAAGGCCCATGCCTTTCAGATGTGGACAACTTTGACTAGTCTTCACCAAAGTTCAAATGAAAACAAGAAGATGGTGTTGAGGGAAAAGTTGAAGGATGTGCACATGGGTAAAGGTGAAGGCATGGCTTCCTACCTTACCAGGATTACACAGGTGAGGGATGAACTTGCAGCTGTTGGGGAGGTTATACAGGGCAGTGAATTGGTGCAGACAACCTTAAATGGGGTGTGTTTGTCCAGACAGTGGTTGCTCATGAGAACATGCCTTCTTGGGATCGTCTTTGGGATGACTTCATACAGGAGGAGACTTGGAGAGGATATATACAGGGCAGTTCGTCACATAACAGGGAAGATGAGGACAATGTGGCGTTGGCAACTAAAGGTAAAAATAAGAATTTCAAGAAGGGTCCTAAGGGTGGGGCCAAACAACACACTAGTGAGCAAAGTTAAATGCTTTGCTTGCCTGAAGTTTGGACACAATGTTGGACAATGTTTGAACAACAAGAAGAAAGGACAACAGACAACAACAACAACAAATGTTGATGATTTTGCTTCACATTTTGAGGGAGAATTTTCTCTCTATGCTAGATGTACAGAGAGGACATCTATCATCAACAATGATATGGAGGATCAAGTTCAATGTTCTTTATTGGTTGGCCATTCTTTGAGTGCTTCTGCCACTACTTCTACTTGGTATATTGATAGTGGGGCTTCAAGCTGTGAAAATCCTCACAGCAGATCTAAGAGATGATGTATACCTCACAAGAAAATAATTGATTAAGCAAGAAAATAGAAGAAGCGTGGTCAATGCAATATAATTAGCAACAGAATAATAATACAGTAGAACTCAGATAGAAGCAAAAATACAACACACACACTAATTAATTAATCAAAATATGGACAAATAAATAGTACAATGCATGAGGATTGGAATGCATAAGGTGGCAATTCGAATTAGCCTTCATGGAGTGATCAAAGGATCACTGGAGTGTCATCGGAGCACAACTGGTAGTCTATCTAATCATCAGTGGAGTCATCAATGCACAAGTAACTGTCAACCGTCAGTCAAACTAAGTCTAACTGAGTGTGGTAGGTGTAACTGAATGTAACTGGAACATGGATACACTAACTGAATGAAGGAGGCTTAGTGGAGGGTGCATGAGGAGCTAACTGGAGTCAGAATGGGCAGTCAAGTCTCAGTGGAGGTCCATCGGAGTGATACAGTCAGTTGAGAGTCAGTCTAGCCTTAAATCAAGGAAAGAACTGAAGACAATTGAAGATAACTGAATTAACTGAAGTGCAACTGAGTGGTAGGTGAGAGAGGATGAGTGGCTTCCTTAAATCAAGGAGGAAGGGCGCACTAAGCTTTAGGAGGGCTAAAACTGATCTGAGAGAAGCTCCCGGGGGTTGGCTAACTGAGGGATAGGTGCTGGATTGATGACTGGGATGCATGCAAACCCTAAAAGTGCATGCATGACTGAAAATGTAAATGATCAAAATACTGGTGGGACTAGGATGGAGTATAGGAATATCCTAACACTCCCTCTTAATCCATCCTGGGCCCTGGTAATTAAGACCAAAGGTCACCCAATACAATGAATAATAACAGTCAATAACCCAAGGAAGTGGGGAAAATTTCATGGAAAAAATACCCCCCCCCTCAAAACAGACTGTAAGGCACACACAAAAAATAAATGCTCCAAACTCAAGCAGGTGTGATGTTTGGTCATATGTCTGGAGGTATCTTCTTCTTGGGAAGAAGTGGATCATGCTCAAAAAGCATGTGCTTGTACTTGCTCTTTAGATCGAATGTGATGAGAACAAATCCAAAAGTATGAGGATGATCCTTAAACCTGTGATTCGAATTAGTTGAGGTAGGATCAAAAACATGAATATGAAGATAGTCTTTTGTCTTCTCCTTCGAACCATCATGGGTGAGATTATGCCAAAAAGAACCATCAAATAATAATGACTGCTTGGAATCCAAATAAGCTCCAAGACTTGAAGAATAGTTTCTTGAGATCTCCTTTGAACCAACATGGGTGAGATCAAAACTATCATATGCATGAAAAATTATCTCAAGTAGTGTTTGCTTAGAATCCAAATTACATCCAAGACTTGAATCATGGTTTCTTGAGATCTCCTTTGAACCATAAGAGGTGAGATCAAAACCAATAAGTGCATGAGAAATTATCCCAAACGAAAGGCAATGGTTTCTTGAGATCTCCTTTGAACCAGCAGGGGTGAGATCAAAACCATTAGATGTATGAGAAATTATCCCAAGCGGGTGGCAATGGCCATATTCATCAATAACCTTCTGAAAGCATGAGATAATGATCATATAGTAGTAAATAAGAGGTGATTGCTTGAGGAGAGCGAATGCATTACCTCCAATAGCTGATTTTTCCTCCGAAATAATCATGTGATCATGATGCAAACCAAGAGACTCTGGTGCAAGAGAGGATTTAGGACCTGCTGCAATATCTAGAGTGTGAGCTGGCTCAGAAAGAGAAGAAAGTTGGAGCATGAGTGTAGAATCTGCAAGTTCTTTGTGGACAACTTCAATATGAGATGATACTGGTTCATGATCTGAGAGACCGTCAAGGAGAGCGAATGCATCACTTTGCTTGCTCTCGAAAGGGTTTGGACCAATTCCTTCATTCTGTATGCCAAATATTTCATCCAGGTAGGCCCATAGCTCTTTTGGAGATTCAACATCATCAATGAATTGATGTACCAAGCATCGAGACATAGCAAGCATCATGGTTCCCATGGCTCTGTCACCATTATTTAACCAGTCAATATTTTCTTCAGAGGATTCGAACTCTCTCTCAAAACAATAATCAAAGAGACCATTTCTCTTCAAATGTGCTATCATCTTTGGTTTCCATTCATCATAGTTGAATGGAGAAAGAGGATCATAGTTGAGTGGAGGAAGATAGATTTCTTCTGAATACATGGAAGCTATAGAAGACCTGCAAAAACAATAGATAATATCTGCAACTGCTACTGCTGCACTCGAAATCTTGATAATACTGCAAAAAACTCTCAGGAATGGAGATAAACAATACTCTCAATATGCTCTGATACCATGTGAAAATCCTCACAGCAGATTTAAGAGATGATGTATACCTCACAAGAAAGTAATTGATTAAGCAAGAAAATAGAAGAAGCGTGGTCAATGCAGTATAATGATCAACAGAATAATAATATAGTAGAACTCGGATAGAAGCAAAAATACTTCACACACACTAATTAATTAATTACAATATGGACAAATAAATAGTACAATTGATGAGGATTCGAATGCCTAAGGTGGAAATTCGAATTAGCCTTCATGGAGTGATCAAAGAATTACTGGAGTGTCATCGGAGCACAACTAGTAGTCTATCTCATCATCGGAGGAGTCATCAATCCATAAGTAACTGTCAACCGTCAGTCAAACTGAGTCTAACTGAGTGTGGTAGGTATAACTAAATGTAACTGGCACATGGAGACTGCAGCAACCGTATCCGGTTGGTGAGTTAACCATGTCCGGTTAAGGGTTAAGAAGCGAGACCGTCTTCCATATTTGAGATAAATGATAATAATATATTGATTGATGATGATAAAGTTACAATAAGCTCGTCTTTATAGGGCTTGAGCAAGAATAGCGAAGGGTTACACCCTTTTGCTTATTAACCTAATAATCTATTTAATATATAAATAATAATATTAATTAAATATTCACAGCATTGCCTTCCCCTTTTGGAAAGCTTTGTCCTCAAAGTTTGAGTATTTTCCTAATGTCGTCCTTCATTCAGATTCAGCGTCAGTATTAGAATCGGACGTGATTTCTTGTGTAGAGACTTGCACTTCCTTTCCATTGATGATTTTGCACTATATTGTCTGATTGTTCCTACATTTATGGCCTGGGATCCAATCATCACCGCATCGACGACATATGTTTTTCTTCTTTTTTCTATTATTAGAGTAACTATTAGATGACTTTGATCTATTTTCCATTTCATAGGGATATGATTCAGGTTTGTGGCATTGATGGTTTGGTGACCAAGTATCTGCACAGTACCTACATTGTGTCTCTTTTTCTTGTCGATAATGGTTATCACCTCTTGTTTTTATTCCTTCCAGTTTGTGTTCTACGGCTTTTGCTTTATGTCTTGCTACCTCTATGTTAGGTATGTCATGTAACTTTAACTCTTTTTGGAGGTACGGTTTAAGACCTCCTAAATAGGTTTCGAGTCTTTGTTTGTCCGACAACCCAAATACTCATTGCGATAAGGATTCCCACTAATGTGTGAATTCCTCAACGCTTCCAACCTGTTGTAATCTGGTAAGTTTACTGAAAAATTCATCTTCTTTGATACCTTGAAACCTATTAAAAAAATATTTTTTGAACAAGTTCCAGGTGTAGGCAAAATTGTCTCTCTTCCACCATAAGTACCAATTATAGGCGTACCCTTCCATATGCATTGATGCATATTTCACCTTCTCCTCGTTAGATTGAATACTGTAAATGTCGAAGTATTCTTCTGCTTTGTTTAGCCAAGCAACGCATTGGTCTTCACTTCCATTGTATTTCGACAACTCTATTTTTGCCTTAAGGTGGGTACATTATGTAAGGGTGATATTGATTCCCTTTTGCTTTATGGTTTGATGGTGGATTGAAACTACTGGACAATGTAAGTGACATATTTGAATTGCTTCGTTGTTGGCGGTGATTTTTATCTTTTTTATTCTCTACTATCTTACTGATAGCTTCTATTTGGTTGTTTAATCGTGCCTCCATATCTGGTAGTACTTTTGTTTCTATCTCTTGCTTAAGCGTCACATTGTTAATCTTTATTTCTTTTTGCAATTCTTCTTGATTCTTGGCAAGTGCTTCCTGTGTGAAAATATGAAATGAGGCATCTAGCATGTCTGGACTACTGACTTGGTTTGTCTTAGACGTTAGTTTTTGTAACACCTCCATTAGTATATTATGGTTCTGCGTCATGGTGCTCAAGTTTTGGGTTATGGTGTTTATGTTTTGAGTCATAGCACTCATTTTGTCATCCAAGTCTTTTTGTTTTTCATTCAGAGTGTCAAATTTTTCACTCAACCTTCTTTCTAGTACCAAAACAACTTCATCTTTGATTTATTTTTTAAGCACGACATTGTTATTTTTCATCTCTTCCTTTAAATCTTCTCGAAACACTTTCTCAAGTTCGTCTATTCTAGAGTTTAGACCTTCGACGATTTTTAAATCTCTAATTTGGTCTTTTTCTAATTTTTCTAGTCGGTTTCATAACTCAGCCATGGTTCTTGATCTGGTGTTGGGGGGGGGGTGAATAGGGGAATGATATTTTGGTTTATGAGGGGTGGAAAAATGACTTATACAAAATTTTCAAAATTTTCTTGAATAATAATAAATATTAATTAATTAATTAATATTATTATTGTTTTTATAAACTATATAAATAGTTTGTTATATAGTTTTTTTGAAAAATTTATATATAATAAAATAAATATGATAATAGTAATATTATTATTATATTGTATTTATTTTATTGAGAAATTGACAATAACAAGAGTGCAGCATATATATTTTAAGGTTGAATAGCAAGAGTGCAGTGTGCTACATGGGCGATGGAATAGTGTGGAGATATGGCGGAAGGGCAGAGATGGAGGTTGAGGGAGGGTTGGCGTGGTGGTCGAGCGTATGGAGACGAGAGATGGAGGAAGATGGAGGGATGGAGAGCAGGGGAAGGCGTAGAGGGAAACTGCGGGGCTGGTGTAGCAGGTGGAAGGAGGGAGGGAAGTGGTGGTGGACGTGGCGCAGCGCGGAGGAGAAGAGGAGGGTTGATGGGTGGACGCGCAGGCGTGGGAGGAATGCAGGTGGGGGGTGCGTGCGTAGGAGGAGGTGATGGGCGCTGGTTGTGGAGCGATGTGCACATGATAAGGGGTGGGAGGATGTGTGAAGGGTGATGGAGTCGAGGCGATAGAGGGAAGGCGTGGGGAAAGTCACGGTGAGAGAGAGGTGCAGGTGACGGGGGAGATGCCATGGAGGAGAGGCTGATGGGAGGCGTGAGGAGATACAACGAGGAGGAGGGTCATGAGGTGGGAGAGGAAGATGATAAGGGCGGCGTAGAGGAGTGGAGTGAGACAAAGGAGTGCAGGAGTGCGTGGAGATGAATTGGAGGGAAAAAAAACGTGAGCGTGGAGAAGTGCGTGGGGGTGAGATGGGGGAGGTGCAGTGGTGGAGAGAAGGGAGCTGGGAGGATGGCGGTGTCACATAGGCAAAGGTAGTAGCTGGAGGGGCGAGTTCGCAAGTGGAGTGGGGAGAGAGACGCATGAGATGGGAGCACGGTGAGTGATGAGCGGAATGCAACAATTGTATCCGGTTGGCGAGTTAACCATGTCCGATTAAGGGTTAAGAAGCGAGACCGTCTTCCATATTTGAGATAAATGATAATAATATATTGATTGATGATGATAAAGTTACAATAAGCTCGCCTTTATAGGGATTGAGCAAGAATAACGAAGGGTTACACCCTTTCGCTTATTAACCTAATAATCTATTTAATATATAAATAATAATATTAATTAAATATTCACAGCAGAGACACTAACTGAATGAAGGAGGCTCAGTGGAGGGTGCATGAGGAGCTAACTGGAGTCAAAATGGGCAGTCAAGTCTCAGTGGAGGTCCATCAGAGTGATACAGTCAGTTGAGAGTCAGTCTAGCCTTAAATCAAGGAAATAACTGAAGACAATTGAAGATAACTGAATTAACTGAAGTGCAACTGAGTGGTAGGTGAGAGAGGACGAGTGGCTTCCTTAAATCAAGGAGGAAGGCCGCACTAAGCTCTAGGAGGGATAAAACTGATATGAGAGAAGATCTCGGGGGCTAGCTAACTGAGGGCTAGGTGCTAGACTGATGACTGGGATGCATGCAAACCCTAAATGATGCATGCAAACCCTAAAAGTGCATGCATGACTGAAAATGTAAATGATCAAAATACTGGTGGGACTAGGATGGAGTATAGGAATATCCTAACACAAGCCATATGACAGGTGTTCAAGATGTGTTCATCGAGATGAATGAGACATGCTTGAGTCTTGAGGCAGTGTTGGGTGACAACACGATTGTGAGAGCAGTTGGGCGAGGGACTGTTACCTTTCAGAGGGAGTCTATGCAGTCCATGACATTAAGGGATGTCTTGTATGTCCTCGGGTTGAAGAAGAACCTTGTTTTAGTTTCCACTATTGAGGACAGGGGTTTTGGAGTATGTGTCCTAGATGGGAAAGTGCATACTTTTCCCAGAGCAACAAGACCATCTACTTCATGTGCCATTGAAGTTAGATGTGGGAAACTGTACAAGCTTCTCTTCCAGCCTCATCATGCATTGGTCCATACTAGCACTAGCATTGAGATGTGTGAGTTGTGGCACAAGAGGATGGGCCACCTTCATCATTTAGCTTTGAGATTGCCAAGGGAGATGTCTACAGGTTTACCGTAGTTCAACACAAAGCAGGGTGATGTGTGCAGAGGGTGTGCTCTGGGAAAGTACACCAAGACTGCTTTTTCGAGTAGTGACACGAGATCAGGTGGAGTAATGGAATTGATTCATTCTGACTTATGTGGACCTATGTCTTCTGCTTCGTTGACAGGATTTGAGTATTATATTAGTTTCATTGATGACCACTTCAAGAAGACCTGGATTTACTTTCTGAGAAGCAAACAATCTCAGGAAGCCTTGAAGAGGTTCCAAGAGTTCAAAGCTCTTGTGGAGAACCAAACAGGGAGGAAGATCCGGGCACTCAGGTCAAATAATGGGGGTAAGTATACCTCCAAGGAGTTTGATGAGTTTTGTAGACAGGAGGGAATCAAGAGGTAGTTGACAGTTCCATATACTCCACAGCAGAATGGAGTTGCCGAAAGGAAGAACAAAGCTATAGTGGGAGTAGCTAGAGCCATGCTGCATGATCAGAGTCTTCCTTTCTTTCTATGGGTAGAGGCCTGTAGTACTGTTGTTTATGTGTAGAATAGGAGTCCACACCGATCATTGGGGTGTAAAACTCTTGAGGAGATGTTAATCGGGAAGAGACCTGAGATAGGTCACTTCCACATATTTGGATGCCTTACATATTCTCATGTCCCTTATGAGAAGAGGACAAAGTTAGAGCCCACGAGAGAGAAAGGCATCTTTGTAGGTTATGATGAGACTTCAAAGGCTTTTCACTTATACCTTCTTGCACAGAGGAAAGTTGTGGTGATGAGGGAGGTGAGATTTGAGGAGGATAAATCCTTCAAGAAGTCTTATGATTTAGAGATGGTGGAGAAACATGTTGTGACTCCACAGGTGACACCTTCACAGAGTTCAGCGATTCAGGGTACAGGGTCACAAGTTTCTGGAGTAACTGGGTCACAGGTTATAGGTTCATCGGTTTCAGGTACTTAGTCTACATGGACTTTTGGTACAGGGATAGGTTCACGAGTCACAAGTTCATAGGTTTCACCTTCATGTGATTCAGGTGGTACAGGTTCAGGATCACCAAGTATAGTATTTCAGGCCACAGGTACTTCTTCAGGGAGATAGTTGTCAAATGAGGAGGTTCAGGACGAGGGTCTCCCACAGGAAGCTACTTCCAAGAAAAGTAAGCCAAGTTGGCTTAAGGATCTTGTGAAGGAAGCTGAGGATTCTGTGTGGCCACCCAGGAGGGAGGTCAAAGAGAGTAGGGCACTAGAGAAATTTTCTAGTTATATGGCGATGGTGACTAGCTTGAGTGAGTCCGAGCCTACTACCTTTGAGGAGGCTACCCCACATCAGGTTTGGAGAGATGCCATGATGGAAGAGTACAATTCCATCATGAAGAATGGAGTGTGGGAGATTGTTCCGATACTGGAGGCGAAGTCAGTGGTGACTTCCAAGTGGCTCTTTAAAATCAAGCATGCTGCAAATGGCATCATCGAGAAGTAGAAAGATCGTTTTGTGGCATGAGGGTTCTCACAGGTAGAGGGAGTTGATTACTATGAGACCTTTGCACCGGTTGCTAGATTTTCTTTGATCATAGCAGTGATCTCCATTGTTGAAGAGATGGGTTGGATGATTCATCAGATGGATGTGAAAATCTCTTTTCTGAACAATTTTCTATAGGAGGAGGTATATTTGGAGTAGCCTCAGGGATTTGAGATTCATGGGAGAGATTCTCATGTGTGTAGGATGAAAAAGGCCTTGTATGGTCTGAAGCAAGCCTCTCGGGCTTGGTACTGGAGGATTGATTCATATTTGATTTCGATTGGGTTTCATAAGAGTGAGGCTGATCCCAACCTATACTTCATTGTGGTTGGGGGTGATCCACTCATTCTTCTACTGTATGTTGATTATTTGTTCATTACAGGAGCAGAGCACCTGATTGAAGCATGTAAGAAATATCTTGCTTCAGATTTTGAGATGACAGACCTTGGGCTGATGCATTACTATTTGGGGATGGAGATTTGGCAGGAGGATGGACATGTTTTCCCGGGGCAAGGAAAATATGCTGTAAATGTTCTAAAGAGATTTCGGATGGAGGAGGGAAGACCCATGTCCACACTCATGACCACCAACTGGACGAAGCTTCATGCTTCTGAGGGAGAGTTGGTGGATCCTACTTTGTATCGTCAGCTTATAGGTTCATTGATGCATTTGGTCAACACCATACCAGATTTGAGTTTTGCGGTAAACACTCTCAATCAGTTCACGGTGGATCCTAGGAGAGTGCATTGGACTGCCACAAAATATATATTGATATATCTTGCAAGGACAATAGATTATGGTTTGGACTACAGGAGGTCTGATGGAGTGAGATTGGTTGGATTCACGGATTCAGATTGGGCAGGCAGTGTTTCGGATCGAAGGAGCACTTCCGGTTGTTGCTTCAATTTGGGCTCGATAGTTGTGTCATGGTTTAGTCGGAAGCAAAAGTCCGTTGCTTTGAGTTCTGCAAAGGCTAAGTACATGGAATCCAGTAAGGATAGTTGTGAAGCTTTGTGGCTTTGCAAGTTGATGGTAGAATTATTTGGTCAAGAGCTGAGATCTACAATTATACATTGTGATAATCAGAGTTGCATCAGGATCGCTGAGAATCCGATATTTCATGACAGGTCAAAGCATATTGAGATCAGATATCACTTCATCACGGATTATGTTCAGAGAGGAGTTGTTGAGTTGCAGTACATTTCTACTGATGAGCAGGTGGAAGACATTCTCATGAAGTCTTTTGGTAGAGGGAAGCATGTTTACTTCAGAGACAAGTTGGGAGTGGTGAAGAACACCTTCCTCGGTAAGAGGGAGTGTTGAAAAGTTACCAAGGAAGTGTTGTTCACCCTGTGTTTCCTTGGAGTGGAAAAGAACACTTTAAAAGGGTGACCCCTAGTCATTTAATTAATAAAGTGAGAAGTACTTTATTTTTATAAAGTCACTTTATTAAAAGTTAAGTCATGGTTTTTATCCTAAGTTCATTTAAGTGATAAATTCAAGTGAGTGATAAATTAAAATCTCTCACGTAATTAAATGATATGAGTGAACTAAATGTCTTTTAATTTTTATTTATTGAGCATTTAATAAGAGCCATTGATTTAATCTAATCTTGGCCATTGGATGAAGAGGGGGAAGTTAACATGAATAAAAAGGGCTTGGGGAAGGCAAAGCTATTTCATTATTCACATCCAAGAGAGACGTTTTGGAGAGAAAGAGAGAGAGGAGAGAAAGGGTTTGAAGAGATTTGAACCAAGAGAAGAAGAAAGCAAAGGTTGGCTCGAATTCCAAGGAGAGGAACCAAGCCACAAATCCAAAGAAGTTCGTACAACTGGGAAGGTCGTACAACAGGGATCCATACAATACCATATAGCACAGATTTCGAGGAGGCAGTACTGCAATTAATGCATCCGTGCAACAAAGAAATTGAGGACTGATCCGTACAACATTTATTGCAACAGTACAACATAGATTTCAAGGCAGAAATATGTATGTCCATACAACAGAGTTTTGGCATGATTTTTGAGGCAGTCTGGCACAAATTTCGAGGAGGATGTACTATGTTTAATGTTGTCCATACAGTGTTAATTTCTGGGCACAAATACCGAGAAGGTTGAAATAAGTACAACTATTGTATATTTGATAATTTATCTGAAGAAAATAAAATCTCTCTCAGTCATGTTTTCCCTTTGGGGTTTTATCCTGGACCAATTTGGTCAAAATTCTGTGTCAAAATTTTATGTGATTGGCTTATTTAAATTTTCCGAGTTTGAAAGTTTAGGATGAAAGTGAAAATTTCTGAGTTATTAATTTTGAAAAAGAATTTCATGTGTTTCAAGTCAAGTCATTTTTATGAGAAAAATGTGCATGTTGGGGTTTGGGCATTAAACTATATCTAGAGAAGCTTGAAAGCTTGAAACCGGGTTGGGGTTCTAAAACTTTCACTTGGAACCCCCCCATGAAAATGCAAAAGCAATTGCATAATAATGTCATTTGGAATACCATATTCTCTTATATGGTAGTGATCATCTAGCTCCCATGCATCAAACAACAATAGCTAGTGATTGATAGGGAACTCATTCTTGATATGTAGATGTCATTCTAAGACCACAATTGGGTTTCAAGAAATCACCAACAAAATGAGAGACCTCCCTTCCAGTGACCTAGCAAAGATTAGAAAACCCATGCTATGCCAAAATTGTGTAGATTTTAACTGCATTGTTGGCATGTGGGCTCATGGTTTAGGGTTAATTAGGGGGAAATGATAGATAAGGAAGTGATGCAAAGCACCTAGTTTTGCTATGCAAATCCCTAAACAAGCCTTGGGTTATGTCTACCACCATTGTAGCATGCACTATTGACATAAGCCCTACTACCATAATTGCCACCTCCATTACCGTGGACAAAGTTTCCCTTGTGGGCCTAAACAACAACCTTCCTTATTCCATGTTGGGCCTAAAATGGACACCTACTAGAAAACACAAACAATGAAACAAAGATTTTATTTCTCAAGTGAGTCGGTACCAACAAAAAAATATGCTTATCACCCTTTTTTATTGGAAATTACTCGCAAAACTTATATCCACAAATTTTCTATATTCATTCCATCTAAAGTCTACATTTACATGGAATCCGTTGTAAATCGATAACTAAATAGCGTGAAGTCGATAACAAATCATTAACAACAATAACTTAAACTATTAGCATGAACAAAGTGTCATCATTGACTAGATCAATCATCATAAATTAATAGGTAAACTACGATTTATGAGATTATTAAGCACACACATAACACACCATGAGAACATATTGAATGGGAAAACGTGAGTAATAGAGGAAGCCCACTGCAAAAAATACAAATGCACTTATCTCAAAGTCAAGAATACAAGGTCCAACCTAAGAACATAGAACACTACAACAAAGAGATTGAATTCACAATTCACCATAGCCATCTGCAAGAGATTGTAACATAATCTCCTAATGGCTACTTCTACTTATTGCGTTGAGAGGCTCTTTCTATGGTTCAATATGAGGGAGAAGTGTAATTACATGCTCAACATGGAGCTGACACATGACACTTTAATTTAAAAAAATATTAATTAAACAAAAAATTACAATGTCTGCCTAACCTAAACTTCAAAACCAAATATTTATGCATTCCAATTAATTAAAGCTAAAAGAATTGATTAGAATATATGCGTAGATTTAAGTTATTTGTTAAATAAGGGTTTGAGACAAGATATCAATTCAAAAGCCATTAGATTCCTTTACTTTGTTTGGTTACGATTTTAAAGGATAATGTGAAATGGTAAAATTTACTATAACAAAATACCTGTGTAGATCCATCTTAATGTAAGTTTTAAACCTCTGCAGAAAAGCAAATAATACATATTCTTTTAAGAAAAGTAGAGATTACACCACATCATTCACACATAATACACAGAGATTTACCCTAGAAACCCTTAACTATGAAAACCAACAAAACTTGAAGCCGCACCTCTCACTTTCTCATTATGGTTATTAACCACTCACAATACAATATGTAGGTATTCTGCAACATCCAAAACCCTAATACGTTAACCCAAATTAAAAATAGACCCCAATCCCTAACCGAGATTAAATTACACATTTTTAGGAAAAACCAAAAAATAGCCCAACAAATTTCAAACTCGCCTTCGTCTTGTATTAGCAACAGGGTAACACCCATTGCCCATATCTCCTTCGCGGAGCAGGAGGGCATAGATGCACCCCCCCCGCCCCCCCCCCCCCCCGAGCTAGTGCTACCCTCCACACACATGCAAAGAATATAACACATACCCAACACTTAACTCTGGATCTATCATATGCCGAAAGGGATCAAATCCCTCAAGGTGTAAATCTTTCCTCAAGTTTTTGCACTCTGAAAAATGGTTTGCACCTCAAGGGATGATCCCTCTTGGCACACAATAGATCTAGAGTTAATGTGAATCTATGCTGGTAAGATGGGAACATTTGAGATGGTCAACTTTGATCACTAGGTCAAGCCCCCCTCTAGTTGGTGTGCTTGATCAATGTCAAATTTACCTTGCTTGATACTTATGGACATTAATGACAAAAAAATGGGTGCATTGACACCCAACACTTTTCGACACTAGAATGTTTGATAGACTCTTGTATACATAGATTGTTTATTCAAAATGATTTTGGGTGTTTTGTTTCTCAATTGGCTTGACTTGTGTGTTGCACTATTGGATTTGTTTTTGACATTAATGTTTTACATTCGAGCTCTTTACTGGGCTTTGGTACTTTCATGATTATGGTTTTCTCACTTGGAGTTCTCACAACTTTGTTATGCATTCATTCACTTGCTTCTTAAAATTTTTCCTTCGAGGGGTTGTAGTTTGACCATGATATCATCTAGGTTGTCTTGCACCGAAGTCCACTTTTCTTTCCCTTTCTTAGTGAAAGCAAGCCTTTTCGCCCATTGATGTATGTACTCATCTCCCCAACTTTCATTTGATAATGCGTTCACCCAAAGGTCTTGTTTAAGAATTGGTGTGCCATCTCTTTGGCTCCTCCTTGGAATCCTTTGTTGGCCTATAGTGTGTCGCCCCCTTGGTCATCTACTAATAATGTAATTCCCAATTGGAATTGCAAATCACAAACCTTATGTTTCACATACGGTTCTACTTCTATTACATTAATTAATGCTCTAATGTATTCATTTCCTTTGCCTTGGCTTATAGATGTCGTTTATTGGCTTCAAAGGTATTTGTTATGTACTTATCAAGTTCTACTTTGTGAAACTTCCCATGGAGTTCTATTGATTGATATATGTAATCTTTGAGCTTCCTTCAAGAGATTGCAACTTGTTCCCCAATGTCATTTTGGTCATGTTCTGACAATCGTACTCCTTTGGCTACCTTATAGAGCTTGTCCCTATTTGTGCCATGTTTCATAGATTTTCCTTGCAACTTGATCATATATTTTGTGGGTTCAGATCCATCTATTCTACCCACAACAAAATTTAGTGGATCTTGATTTCTTTTTGCACAAAACTTCTACATTGGATTTGTGTTGTCAAGAATGTAGTGCTAGTTAATCCCAAGGTATTTCACAGTGTTCTTTGTTGCTCACTTATTTGACTATTATTCCACTTTACCTTGATATGTAGGTCTCGATAATTTTTGTCAAGAATTTAGTGTGATACCTTAAAGCACTTTAAGGGTTCTTATGATGAAGGTTTTTCTGTCATAATGCTATCCTCAGTCAACCATGCCCATGTGAGTGAATGTTTTATTTATTACTCAACATATTGGATTCTTGTGTGCAAATCAAACTTAGTCTCATTGGTTTCCCTTTTCTAGCAATTATTTCCTTAATAATGGTTTCTAACTTATGCATCTCATCATACTAAGAAAATAATTATTCTTCCCCATTCCCCAAAACGACAAATCTAGTGTTTCCTAGTTCAAATATCGAGATGGTCTTTGTTATCAACTATGTGTTAACTATTGGTAATGTTTATATTGTTTGTGGGATATGCAACGGGGTTCTTGGTATAACTATGTGTGCCTTTTCATCTATGTATCTCTCTAGGACCTATTTAGATCCTAGTTGAATAAATTTCCTGCATTGGTCTTTGTTTTCCCTTATGTGTGACTTCTTACAGTGCTTTTTGTCATCAATTTTCCTCATGTTTCTTCATGCATTCCTCTCTATTGACCCTTTTTTCTTCCCTTCTTCTTGCTTCACCTTCTTTAATTTTTTTCTCTTGCTTTTGTTGCATTTATGGCACTATTATATGGGTGTGAATGCGACTTTCATACTTTCCACCATTTCCTTGAGATTCGAGGTTCAACTGCTTGTCTTTTGTTGGCCTTTTTATTTTCTTCTTGTTAATCTTGTCTTAGGGTTCGATGAATTTCTTGTTAACTATATCCAATAACACCCAATGTATTTCAATATTCTCTATGTATGTCATGTAATTTTTTAGCTTGTCTTTCGAGGTCCTTGCAGTATTAACCTACATCTTGTGCCTTTTTTTTTTCCTAAGGGTTCACTTGATGTGTCATCGTTTCATCAAATCTTTTCTTTGTATTGGCATCAACCTTTTTCTCTAAGCATACTGTGGTTTTATTTTTGGAATTTCCTTTAGTTGTTCCTTTAAGCTCCATTGCGTACTCTTTTTCACTAATGATTTTGTTCCACTTTTGATGGCATGACCCTCTACAACCCCTTCTCACTGTTTTTCTTTTGCCGTCTTCTTCTTAGGTTGTGTTTCTTTTGTTGGATTCTTGGTCTTCTCTTTTCCCTGTGGATTGGGATTTGTCCCCTTGGTAGATTGTCCAATGACATCCTCAACTTGGTTCTTTGCATTTCTTTATGTCGTTTCCCGAAGTTTGATTCCGACTATTGTTTTTTGGACTTGATGGGACATTTCTTCATATAGGAGGGTGAGGTTAATGTTTCTAGTGGCCTTTCTCATCAATTATTTATTTTTATCCTTCTCCAACCTCCTCGATTCTATCTTTCCTTGTACTTTGAACTCTTCTATAAACCTCTTCACATCAACACCTACTTCATCATTATGATCTGGGGTGTCCTTTGCACCAACTTGCTCTCACATTTCAAGGTTAATGGCAACCTCGCTAGTTTAAGCATAATGCTCATCGACATTGTGTTCCTTCCATTCATCTTCTTTGATTTGATCCATTCTAATAGATGATCCATCTTTGGTTTGCAGTAATGATTCTCAATGCATTAGTCTCTTGATGTTTTTTTTGGTAGTCCTCCCCTTTGAAGGGATCTTGATACCCATTGAAACCCTTCAGCGTGTATATTTCAATTAGTTTGTTCAAGGGATCATAGTGCTCTATCATTCAGTGATGAAGTCTAGATCCGATGGGTAAGCATTGATTGAGGATGTAGATTTGTTACCACACTTCTTGTATTTCTACCTCACTTTGAATGAATTGTGGCAAGGATGTTGGGTGGTTAAGAAGTCCCAAACTTAGATATGGCAATAATAACTTATTTTTTTGTATAGGTGGGGTATAAACAATAACTTATTTTTTAGATCCTTCTTTGTCCTTTTCAAGGGTAGGAATGCAACCACCAACCAAAATATATACTTTACATAAATACGTGATTATGGATGTCTCATTTCACCTACTAGAGTTGTAGATGTAGTGGGTGCTTGATGATTGTTTCCCAATGTGTTCTAACATCAAATTGAAGTAACTTAGAGAATAGGGTCACCCGCTCCTCCATGACAACGCATTCCTTTTTGCAAAAATTCTACTAAGCACATGTACCATTGCTCAACATATCCTCACCTTCAAGTGTTCCACTCCATAGACATCCTTGATATCATTTGTAATTACCCACCTATTGAGGAAAAGTAATGAGAATGTTGAGTTTTCCTTGACCTATTCCCTATTTTTTGTATCTATACTTCTATTATACTAGGTATGATGAAAAGCCAACATGTTATTTCAACGCTAATAATGATCACACCTCCTACTTTGATTCCACCTCCTACTTTGATTCCATAAAGCATTTTATTTCTATCATATAATCATGTTGCATCATGCACCAAATCTAGGGTGATTGCAACATCTAGAATATAATCTTCTTGATATATTGCAGACAAGCTAAGTTTGTTTTGTTGCACTAATTTCTTATTCTTAATGATGGCCTCGTACCATTCCTCATTATTAATATTATTGTTAGTATCAAAGGTTCTCATGATTCTTGGTCCTATCATGCTATGTTCAATCTGGGCTTTACCTTAAAACAAATTCAACCTTTTGCCAAAGCTCTAGCATGTACGCTAAAGTAAAACCCTAGATTACCTTTCCCTAGTTGAACTCTATCGATATTGTTGTGTAAATATGTGCACTGAAGTAAAATCCTTTTACTTTAGCTTATGTGCTAAAGTAAAACCATAGATAACCTCTACGTAGTTGAACTTTATCGATATTGCTATGTGTAAATATGTGCACTTTTTCCCTTTCTAAAATATTTAAGTTAAATGTACTTCTTGGTCGTAGTTGAGATGGCCAGAAATGCATCATCGATGATTTTTTACACGTGTTCCTTACATTGTATTGCATGATTATTTTTCTCATTATGAGGATATTTTTTATATGTTAGGGATTATAGGATTATGTAAGTTATTTAGTGGGGTGTCATAGGGGTTTTGACTTGATCACTTCCCATTTTCATGCTTAAGTAACTTAGGACAACCTTTGTGTGGTTTCTCGTCAAGTTGTCCAATATTGGATTTATGTGAGTCTATGAGTGCCTAGAAAACATTGATGGTCTTGTTTTCTTGGTTTTGTAACCAGGAAATTTCAATATACTCATCAAGTATATCATAGTCATTCCTTTTACACCGTGCATGGACTTACCATCGACATCAAATGCTTTGTACATTTTCAATGGTTTTTTTCAAGCTCGCTAACTACTAACAATATGACACTATTGGTGATCATTCCACTAGGATCAATTTTTTTCCCTTGCAATGGCTCTTCCAGGATTATTTCTGACAATGGACACCAAGAGACACGTGATTGATTTATGTCTATGACGGAGGACCGTCCATTGGGCCAAGGGTTGTGCTTTAAATTGAAGAGTCTTTTGACGAGAATTCCATTGTCTAATTATTCCCGTGACCATGTATGTCCATTGAATCACCTTCCATAGGGTATCCAATCACGACTCCTATGTGTCTTCCCTCCAAGGGATTTTTATAGGCATATTTCCAATGGTAGTGCTATTAAAAAATAGACCCATGTGACCACTTTGTATCAGATTCATCTTGGTTGGAGTTCACCTCTTCCAAAGTTGTCATCTCAATGCTCTGAAGATTCCTCCCCATATACTTTTATGACTAAGGTTCCTTGATCCTTGGTCCTTACGAGCTATCAAATTAAATAGTTCCTTAGAAATAATAATACAATTTCCAACTTGCATTCACAGGTTCTATCCAACCCTTATTGTGATTTATCAAGTTGTACTATGTTCACTAGCACTTCATTGTTCCAACCTTACAACATTGTGACAACACTTTTTCATTTGTGAGGTTATTGAGGTGCCAACCTAACTACCTTGTAGTTAGTCAAAGAATCTCTTCAGTGGATAAGTGTTTACTCCATTGATGTAAGGTAGACCTTCCAAGGTTTCTAACTTTGCTAAACCATTATCATATAATTTCTTCATCTTGTAAGACCCCAACCATCCATAGGTTAATTTTTCAATCTTATCTTTATGCTAATTGCCATATAAGAGGGACACATTGGAGGAAATTTGGTCCAAAAACGAGCCTCCTAAATAAATTATAAAATAATAAGCAATGTGTGCTGTTAAATTTTGAGTATTAAATCAAAATACTATAGGATCTTTGCTGAGAGAATAACATCTACAGTATATCAATGCATGATAATCATAATATGACAAGCATCACAAGCATCACAAGAATCAAAAGCATAGAGACAAGAGACACAGAGTTTCCGTGGGGAAAACCCTAAGGTGAAAAACCCCACAACTTCCTCAGAGATAGAGAGAGCAATGGCTCAACCAAATAACACTGAGATAGTCTCCTAGCAGATGATCCTCCTCCTCCTCACAAGTGCGCCACTTTTCAGAGAGAGAGTGAGTTACTTTTCCGAGTGAGTAAAATAGAGATCTCCTATCTCTATTTATACTCACCTTTTTGCTCAGTGACCTACTGGGGCCGACTTGTCTACTTAGATACATCCACATTATATTATATATTAATTAGGGCCGACCCCATATGGTGGTCTAATAACCCATCAGCAAGTACACACACTTGCGACACTTGTCAATCCTCATGATGACACTTCCTTATAGAGGAATAACACATCTCTTATAAGGGTACAACAAATATATATATATAATACACAGATGAAATACATTGCGAAGTTACATATACATCAACACTCCCTCTTAACTAGGAAGGTATTTCTCGACACAGATATGCTAGACAAGTCTTCTTCTCTGGATCATCGTCATCGATGCATCATCATCATCATCATCACTGCTGCTACTATCTCAACCAATCTCTGACTCTACTCGTCATAGGAAGTTCTACAGAGCCAGTCCTTTTTCATACTGGATGTAGGCCCACCACCTGCAGGTCTTCATCATCACTGGCCATACTGTGGAATCCTCAGGACTTATTACGTGCGTCACAAAACCTCGAAAGAGCATCCCAGGCTGTTACGAGCACACAGCTCTACCTATAGGATCTCCCAGGGCACCGAATTACATGTGACCTCACCACAAAACCTCGCAAGAGCATCCTAGACTGTTACGAGCACACAACTCTACCTATAGGATCTCCCAGGGCATCGAATTACATGTGGTCATGGAAAAACCTCGCAAGAGCATCCCAGTACTGATTACGGGCACACAGCCCAACCTATCAGATCTCCCAGGGAACCGAATTACATGCCATAGGACAAAACCTCGAAAGAGCATCTGCCAGATATCCCAGGGAACCGAATTACATGCCATAGGAAAAACCTCGAAAGACTATCTGCAGATCTCCCAGGGCACCGAATTACATGTCCTCCCAGAGCAAAACCTCGAAAGAGCATTTGCCAGATGTCCCAGGGCACCGAATTACATGCCATAGGCAAAACCTTGAAAGACCATCTGCAAATCTCCCAGGGCACCAGATTACATGCTTATCTGCACAACCTGATCCACGGCCACAGAGTATCAACCTGATACTCACCATACATCATCCTGATGTATCCATGATAATCCTTATCATCATCACTGCAACGTCCTGCTGCATGTCATCTGGAGCAACATCCTGAAGCTCATCATCTATGATCATCCTGATCATCACTGCAACATCCTACTGCATGTCATATGGAGCAACATCCTGAAGCTCGTCATCTATGATCATCCTGATCATCACTGCAACATGCTGCTGCATGTCATCATACCTGATCCACCTGATCATCAATGCATCTACCTGATGCATACCAAGTATCTACCTGATACATATCATCATACATGATCCTCCTGATCATCAATGTATCCACCTGATACAAATACAAATACATGATACATATCACCATACATGATCCACTTGATCATACAATGTATCCACCTGATACATATACAGATACATGGTCCAAGCATCCAACATGATGCATACATACATAAATAAAATGATCCAACTGATCATATCCAGCATCCACATGATGCGTACATACATACATAAAAATGATCCAACTGATCATATCCAGCATCCAACATGATGCGTACATACATACATAAAAATGATCCAATTGATCATATCCAAGCAGAAACCAGAACATCATCCTGATGCTCATCATCCAGCGCTTACATCCACAGCCATGTGAAGGATCCTCCTTCCAACATGCTTGGAATGGCTTCAACAAATGTGTCCATCACTTCTTCCTCGAAGTGTCCTCGATCTGAAGAATGCCAAGCCTCTCTCTGAAGTACTCGAACTTCACCTTGGCTAGTGGCTTCGTCAGCACATCTGCAATCTGCTCGTCCGTCACAACATACAGGAGATTCACAGCTCCTCTCTGCACCATATCCCTGATATAGTGATATTTGATCTCTATGTGTTTCGACCTGTCATGAAACAGTGGGTTCTCGGACAGCTTCACAAAACTCTGGTTATCACAGAAGATACCAGTAGCTTCCGACGGGAGATCAAATAACTCAGACAATAGCTTCCGTAGCCATACTGCCTCACAACTAGCTGAATAGGCTGCAACATACTCTACCTCAACTGTACTCAGTGCTACGCAGGACTGCTTCCTGCTAAACCAAGAGATCACACCTGATCCCATACTGAAGCAACACCCAGATGTGCTCTTCCTATCTGCAGCACTACCAGCCCAATCTAAATCAACATAACCCTACAGGTTAAACTTTTGATTCGCCTCATACCTGAGCCCATAATCCACTGTACCCTTCAGGTACCTCAGAACATGCTTTACAGCAACCAGGTGAACACTCCTCGGATTCGTCAGGAACTGGCTCAATGTGTTCACAGCAAAGCAAATGTCTGGTCTCGTGTTCGTCAGGTACATCAAGGACCCAATCATCTGATGATACATAGAGACATCAACTGGCTCAGATGAAGCATCACATAGAAGCTTCAGATTCGATGCCATAGGTGTGGCCATGGCCTTGCAATCCATCATCCCAAATCTCTTCAGGATATCTACTGTATACTTCCCTTGACCAAGGAAGATTCCTCCTGCACTCTGCCACACCTCCATACCTAGGAAATAGTGCATCATTCCCAAGTCCTTCATATCGAATTCAGCAGCAAGCTTCCTCTTAGTATCTGCAATCAGTCTGTCGTCTCCTGTTACAAATAAGTCATCCACATACAGGAGTAGAATCACAGGATTCCCTTCCTCAACCTTGTAGTAAAGGTTGGAATCCGCTTTACTCTTGGTAAAGCCCAATCTAGATAGAAAACTGTCCATCCTACCATACCAAGTTCTGGGAGCTTGCTTCAAGCCATACAAGGCTTTCTTCAATCTGCACACATATGACTCCCTGTCATGTATTTCAAAACCGAGTGGCTGTTCCACATATACTTCCTCTTCAACTACACCATTCAAGAAGGCAGTTTTGACATCCATCTGGTGTATTTTCCATTTCATAGCTGCAGCCAGGGCAAGTACTGTTCTGATGGAAGTATACTTGGCTACAGGTGCAAAGGTTTCTTCATAATATATTCCTTCTTTCTGAGAGAAACCACGAGCTATGAATCTTGCTTTGTATTTTTCTACACTGCCATCTGCAGCATGCTTGATTTTGTAGATCCACTTGGAAGTCACAACAGACTTCTCTTTAGGTCTTGGGACAACATCCCAAACATCATTCTTCATTATTGATTGGTATTCCTCAACCATAGCATCCTTCCATTCTTTCTTTTCTGCTGCCTCTTCATAACTGGAAGGCTCTTTGTTCATAATGTCACAGAGTAAAGCAACATAACTGGTGTGAGATCTGGTTCTCTTCTTTGCTCTGTGTTCTTCTTATGGAATGCCAAATCTTTTTGCATCATGAATGAGCTCTCTAGCCCATACAGGTTTCCTCTTGTGAGAGTTATCCTCACGGGGTGGATCTACAGGTTCTTGTGGATCTTCAAACTCATGAATAGTTTCTGGAACTGCTTCAGTCATGGTAGTGTCCTGAAATCTTGTTTCCTTAGGTTCTTCATAAACTTCGATGGGTGCTTTCCTCGATTTGATGAATGCTGAGTTTTCATCAAATGTTACATCCCTGCTGACATCAATCTTCTTGAATCCTGGAAAGTATATTCTGTAAGCCTTCAAGCTTTCACTGTAACCCACAAAGATACCCTTCTTTCCTGAAGGATCTAGTTTAGTCCTCTTTTCCTTTGGGACATGAGTGTATACTGGACAACCAAATATTCTGAGATGACTGACTTCAGGTTTCTTACCAGAAAAGACCTCTTCTGGTGTCTTGTTGTCCAATATCTTGTGGGGTGTTCTGTTCTGCACATATACAGTTGTTCTAGCTGCTTCTGCCCATAGGTGCATAGGAAGATCCTGGTCATGCAACATTGCCCTTGCTGCTTCCATGATAGTTCTGTTCTTCCTTTCTGCAACTCCATTTTGTTGAGGATTATAAGGAGCAGTCAACTCCCTCTTAATCCTTGAATCACTGCAAAGCTTCTTGAAGTCACTTGAGGTGAATTCTCCACCATTGTCGGATCTGAATGTTTTGATCTTCTTGTCAGTTTGATTCTCCATCAAGGTTTTGAATTCCTTGAATTTATCAAGCACTTGATCCTTGCCCTTCAAGAAGTATACCCAAGTCTTCCTGGAGAAGTCATCAATAAATGATACATAGTAAACATACTCACTTAGGGAACTGGATGACATAGGGCCACATACATCTGAGTGGATGATTTCCAGAATGTCTTTTGCCTTGCTTTCACTGCTTGGGAAAGCCTTCTTAGTGTTCTTTCCTTTTGCACATCCTTTGCAAACACCTTCATGTTTGGTCTTGATTTCGGGAAGACCCTCTATTGCCTTGCTTGCAATTGGAAGTGCCCTATAGTGCATATGAGCAAGTCTTCTATGCCAAAGTTCACTTGGCTCCATGGATTCATGTACCATAGCATGTTCAGGTTGTCCTTTCAATTTATACAAGCCTCCCTCTTGCTCTCCAATCACGACTGCATCATCTATGTTCTTTCCCTTTGGCCACATTAGGACTTGGCCATCCACAAATGCAACTCTCATACCTTTTGCATCCAATGCCGAGATGGAGAGTAAGTTCTTCTTGAGTCCAGGCACATAAAGGACTTCTTTCATCTTCAAAGATTTTCCAGAATCTAGGTTGTAGGAGGCTTCACCACTTCCTTTGATTGGGTATTGATAATCATCCCCAAGTTTCACCTTATGGGGTGATTCATGTTCAGAAAGGTTCACAAAAGATTCCTTGAACCCAGTCATGTGTTTGGAAGCCCCACTATCAATCAACCAATCATTACAACCATGAGAAATAGTACCTGTGAGAGCAGAGATCAGAACATACTCTTCTTCACTTGATGAGTCATCATCACTATCACTTTCTGCCCTAGCCTTCTTCTTTGAAGGTTCATCATCTTCGGCAGCATGAGCATGAAACCTTGTTTTGCTGCCCTTCTTCTTCTTACTGGAGTTGTTGTTATTATCCCTTTTGTTCTTGGGACAATCTGAAGCAAAGTGACCCTTCTCATTGCATGTGAAGCATCTTAGGTCTTTCTTGTTCTTTTGATAGGATCTATTGTGGCGAGAGTGATCCTTCTTGGTTTTGATTCTTTTGGTGTGAGCTGCAAGAGCTTGATCTTCACCTCCCATCTTTTCTTCACGAGCTATAAGTCTAGCTTCTTCTTGAGAGCATTCTTCCCGAAGTCTACTGAAGGAGATCAACTTCTTCCTTGCACAAATTCTTTGAATAAAGGAATCCCATGACCTGGGTAGGCCATTTAGAGTGGTCATCACCACTTCACCATTCTCCACCATTTCATCTATTGCTTCTAATTGTTACTTGATCTGGGAGACCCTTGAAAAGTAAGATTGAATGGTTTCTCCATTCTGAAACTTCACTGCTTTCAATTGGTTCCGCAGGGTCATCTTTCGATTTATGTTCTTTCCTTCAAATAGCTTGGTCAAAGATTCAAACATCTATTTGGGTGTCTTAAGAGAAGACACATGAGGTATGAGATGGTCTTTGATAGAATCAACAATGATTCTCTTTGCCTTGACCAAGTTCTTCTTGTGCAATGCCTTGGCTTCTTCATCCTTTGGGATAGGGATGTCTTCTTTCACATATGAGTCCAACTCATTCTCTTCCAGGATTAACCCAATCCTATACTTCCAGGCTCGGAAGTTATCAGCCCCTTCAAGCTTATCCTCAAGCTTGGTGTGGAGAGACATCTTTAAGAGTACTTCAAATGGAAATAGAAAAGATTTAGGACTTACCACTTGAAGTGCTGAAAACTGGATCTGGTCCCGGATTAGGGTTTGTCAGAGAAACCCTAAAAATTCAAAATGTGAATTTCAAAATTCCGAAAGGATAGAAAGATGCGCCTTGGAGAGCTGATCAGCCTAGTACATTCAGAATTTGAGATCAACAAAGTCTTGTCCTTCAAAATTGCCTTTTTGTCCTCCCAGGTTCACTGGAGAGAGCCCTGAATTAGGGTTTGAGTTTCCTGGAGATCTACTCAGCCAAAAATCTTGATCCAAAGCTCTAACCTTCGATTTTTGCAAGGAGCTTCCAGCTGTGCCTTCAGTTTCCAGAAATTCCTATTTTTGTGGAAACCCTACTTTTTAGGGCCAAATTTGAAAATGCTCGAAACTGAATTCTGATTGGACAGATAGATGCGCCTTGATGATTAGATCCAATCTACTATACTGAATTTCAAATATCTGTGGAGAGAAACCCAATAAACAAGGAACACAAGCTTCCGTCACTGCAAAATGTCTTCTTCTCAGTTTAGCTCTGATACCATGTTAAATTTTGAGTATTAAATCACAATACTATAGGATCTTTGCTGAGAGAATAACATCTACAGTATATCAATGCATGACAATCATAATATGACAAGCATCACAAGCATCACAAGAATCAAAAGCATAGAGACAAGAGACACAGAGTTTCCGTGGGGAAAACCCTAAGGTGAAAAACCCCACAACTTCCTCAGAGATAGAGAGAGCAATGGCTCAACCAAATAACACTGAGATAGTCTCCTAGCAGATGATCCTCCTCCTCCTCACAAGTGCGCCACTTTTCAGAGAGAGAGTGAGTTACTTTTCCGAGTGAGTAAAATAGAGATCTCCTATCTCTATTTATACTCACCTTTTTTCCCAGTGACCTACTGGGGCCGACTTGTCTACTTAGATACATCCACATTATATTATATATTAATTAGGGCCGACCCCATATGGTGGTCTAATAACCCATCATCAAGTACACACACTTGCGACACTTGTCAATCCTCATGATGACACTTCCTTATAGAGGAATAACACATCTCTTATAAGGGTACAACAAATATATATATATAATACACAGATGAAATACATTCCGAAGTTACATATACATCAACATGTGCCACATCACATTGCCATGTAAGCTAGGTTATTATAAAAACACAAGGTGAGAGTTAAAGATAATAATGATAAGTTTAGATTCGTGTGCACGTAAAGTAAATGATAATAGGTATCATACTGATCTATAATGGATTAATATATATATTTTCCATCTATTTTGGTACTTTTTGGGTGCAAAAATTAGAGTTATTGGCTTCTACGACCCATTTTAAGGGCATGTCTCACTTTGGATATTTGGGGTCCAAAACCATATAGATACCATTTGAGGCCTTAAACAACCATTTTTTTTCTCAAAAATTTGCATGCTTATCTCTCCTCTCAATTTTTTTCTACACATCGAGAGATTTCCAATGGTGAAAAAAGCACCTCAACTGGAGTTCATATGTGGAAGTTATGCCTCCTACAAGTTGACCTATCATGTTGATCACCATGGTATTGAGATGATGCCATGTTGCTTCCATTACTCACATGTGGAGCTAATCACCTGTGTACTTTCAAGAGGATTCTAGAGGGTCCAAAACCCTAACATTAATTGGGGGTCGAGGCATTAAAATCCCTAATAGTAACCTTACATGACTATCAGGCTAAGTTAAACATTGGTTTGTTAGGAAAGGAAGGGGTTCCATTCTATTAGTATTGTTATTGTTCCATGGTTGAGTAGAGAATTTGAGAATTGGATTTTGGATTATAATAAAGGAAGTATACCTTGTAACAACCATACTAGCCACCACAATGTCCATGGAAAATCCATAGTGATTGCCCCTTTCTTTGTATTTTCATTTCATAACTAAAACTAAAAGAGCAAAGCATAGGCCTCACCTTCTAGTTGGATGTTTACCGTATTGAGTTTTCCTAGGGTACATCTCGTGTTCATTATGTGGATGATGTGTTATTTGCTTGTTTCTTTCATTTCAGTTTCAATGTATTTCAACATTAAGTTAATAGATTAAATCCACTATCTAAAGTAAAACACTCCATAGTAAGGGATTGTAGATTATTAGATCTATTGTGAAAACCTACTTTAAGTTGAAAATCCATGATTGTTTATAAATCACGTACAATAAATAATTTACTATTAATATATAATATAATAATAATTACAACCATATTTAATTTTAAAAATCTCATAAGTACAAATTACTATTAATTTATAATAATAATGGAAGTACTAATTATACAAAAGATTCTATATTTAATATTTCCAAGATATTTATCATATTGAGATGATCTCGCTAAGATATCAACTAAGGTGAGTTGTATATATGGTTAGACTGTCAAGTATAACATGGCACATAATCATCCTTGAATTTTCTATGTCAACCTCAATGATTATTTTTGACTCAATTATTTGAAATTCTATTGGTTATTGAATTTCCAATTCAACAAGCATGTTTTTTCTTATTTCACCCATTGTAGCCCAAATTTACTCTAATGGTTTCCTTTCAAATTCATGCTCCTTAAGTGTACGATCATGGTACCTCTTCATTCTACCCTTTTATATTATGTTTTGCGAAAAAATAACCCATAGTTATTTCTCATTTAGTTGCTCTAGTCCCTCCAATCACTTTTTAAATCACCACTATATGATTTCTATCCATAGAGATGATGCCAAATATTCTATTGGTATTATTGTTTACTTACACTAAAGGTTGTGGGTGATGTACCACCAAAAAATGTCCAAGCGATCTCTCTACCATGACACCCCATTGAAATGGTTGATTATGTGACTAATGCCCTTGGTGTTGGACGTGATAGACTAAAATGCATTATATAACTAATTTTATAATGCCATTTAACACATATAAAACAATGTATAACACATCTAAAAATGTGTATTTATGGAAAATAGCCCCCTCATTAATCAAGATGTTATAGATTCTTAGGGTGACACCAAATAAACATCCAAGCTAGTAATATACAAAAATAAATAAGATAATAAATAATAATAATTATATAATAAATAGCACTATACGCCATTTAGGGAAAGGATTTCATTCCATGTAGACAAGTCAATCGGTTCAAACATTCTATCCATACCCCATATGTTTTTGTGGAAGGGTTTATGGGTAGTATTTTCAAAACCATTGTGGTTGGCATTTGCCACTCCCAACATCACCAAAATTGTTCTTCTTGGAACCACTTATACCACTTGACAAGGTTGTTGCATGCAATGTCCTATTCCAGTAATTTTGTGACATTTTCTCCTAGTAGTGCATGGAAATACTCATCCAAGACCCTGTGAAATTCTATGTCACAACATATCTAAAGAGCTGAGGATACCTCACAAAGAAAGAATGAGCAGAAAATTTGAAGAAGAGTGAAAACTGCAGTAAAAAAGAGCAGAAGAATAATAATGCAGCAGAACTCAGATAGTTGCAGAATAATGTCACATGTTCCAATAATCAATATAATAAACAATGATGTTACAATGGAGAGAATTCGAATCATGCAAGAGAATTTGAACCTCAGTTGGTCTAGAATAGGGATTATCACCACTGCAGTGCTTCAAAATACTCAAAGTCAACTAAATTGGACCTAAACTCAGTTAACTAAAGTCATAATCAGTTAACTGACTACGGAGGGCGCAATAGTGAGTCTGATATGCATTCCATTCATAAAAGGGCGCATGAGGCCACAATCAGTGGTATTTGGAGCTCTAACCCACCACAAGAGTCAGATAACTCAGGTGGACTGCACTGGAACACTCAGTAGGTTCCTATAAAATAGGGAACCGACTGAAGTGGTCCTAAAATGATGTATGCAGGGCTCAGAAGGTGGTAGATGGATCCTAGGTGACATCTGCACACCACTAGGGGGGAAATGACATCATCAAAAACTAGGAAAAATAAATAATGCTAGGTAGGACAAGGATGGCGTATTGAAATATCCTAACACCCCCCTTAATCCATACTTTGCATCACAAGCCCTGGTTACTAAAACCAAAGGTCACCCATACAATCAAATAAATGATAAAAAATAAAGAATTGTCCATGAACCAAGGAAATGGAGAAAAACCTCATGGGAAAAATACCCCCCCTAAAAAAGAACAACAATAGGGAACTCAAAGAACCTTCATGCTAAGCAGAGAAGGAAAAAAAATTCCTCAGTGAAATCCTTTGCAAAAATATTGGCAAGCTGCTCCTCTGTAGGATAGCAATGCAGGTGCTAGATCTAGATCTGCTCCTCTGATGTGCCTCCCACTGTGTAGAAGTTGTATTTTCCAAAACAAGTCTTTCAAGAACCCTTCTTTCTATTGGAGTGAATGGATCAATGTGGTCCAAATCATGAACCTCTGAGTAGCTTTTGTCAGAAAACCGATATTATTTCCTGGTTGTAGATCCCCCATGGCAAGTCTCTCCAAGAGATTGTGGATCAAACCTCACCATCATGCAACACCTCTCTAAGAGAAGTAGATCTGCATGACATAGTGCAAGTTTTGCATGATACTGAGATGTGGTGGTTCTATGGTCATATGGATCCCCAACTGTGTTCCCAACAACTAGAAGGACTTTGTGAGCCCATATTGGCCTTGGCCATGGATTGGGAGCATGTATTGGATCTGGATCTGAATCTGAATCTCCTTGAACTTTATTCTCATCATCAAGATCTTGATACTTATCTTCATTAGAAGATGTATCACTCTGATCTTCCTCAGATTCCGATGGGGTAGGAAAAGAGTATGGCAAAAAATGTGAGAATTCATATTCCTTGGAGGCATGGTTTGCAAACCCTTTCGCTATAAACTTCCCAGTGGAGATCTCTGAATCTCAACTGTGTTAGGCCTAAAGACCACTTTCTTCAGTAAACTTGTGTGAGTCATCTGATATACATACAACAAATTTTCCGGCAAAGAAGGCACAAATAGAACATTCTTGAACTTGCCATGCTCCATATGTATTGTGCCCTTCCCTTCAATAGAGATCTGAGAGTTGTCACCCATGTGAATAATCATACCATCTTTGAGATCTAGAGAAGAAAATGATTCTCTAGAGGAAACCATGTGGTTGGAGGCTCCTGAATCTATGAGGAGGGCTTGTGATTTTGAAAATCCATCCTTCAGTGCATGGCAACTCTCATGACCATCAGACTCACTTCTAGAATCAGTTTCTCTTGCACCTTTTGGGAGGGAAATTTTGTCTTGTTCAAGAAGCTTTGTTATCTGATCTATATTCTTCTGCATGCAAGGTCTCTCTGTGTGGTTTCCTTTCTTGCAATAGGAACAATTGGATTTCTCAAATCCCTTATGTGTGTCCTTCTTAGATCTAGAGGCTCCTTCTGATGGACTTGAATTGGCATTATTCTTGGGTTAAAATTGCCTCTTATCCTTGCCTTTGTGCTTCCCCTTCCCATTCTCATTTTTTGGTTCTCCAACCAGAAGAGCTTGATATTTGGAGGCCTTCGTGGCACCCATCTGGATCAGCTTATCTTGTTCTTGGAAGAGAGATTTAGTGAAAACATCTAAGGAGGGAATCTTCCAACCAGGGATTGACATTCGCCCAGAATGAAGGTAGAGACAAAGATGGAGAAATCAGGACCTAGATTGCTCAGAATGGATAGCACTAGCTGCTCATCCTTTTTCTCAATGCCACACTACTTGCATTGCCTAAACATACATTTGAATTTTGAAAAGAATTGCCGAATGGTCTCGAAACGGCTTGGTTGTAGACCAGAATATGGCCTCTTAGCTCATCTTGTTTGCCGAAGAGGGTCTCTAAATTCAACCATAAATCTCTTGGAGTCTTCAATCCTTTGATGTGGAAGAGTATATCTTTGGAAATATGAATACACATGAAACCAAATGCTTCATCCAATCTATTCATATACTTGGTTTTCTCCATAGCTAAATGTGGTTTGGGATCCTTTCCCATTGTCACCCTGTACAGTGATTTGTTTCGCAATACCATCTACATATCCACCCTCCAATCAAGATAATTGAAGGGTGTCAGGATCCTGGGAGAGAGAGGAGAGTTCGAATTGTCCATTACAACTGCTGGAGTGAATTCAAGGTGAAACTGTTGCTACTACAGAAAAAATGCGGCTGCAACTACAGAAAACTGTTGTAATTGCAGAAAAATGTTGTAACTGCTGCTGCACTCAAAAAATTGAATAACCTGGTGCACTACCGAGATTTGCTGTGGAAATCCAGAGGCTTCTGGTGCACTACCGAAATCATTTGCTCAACCTATTTGCTCAATGGATCTGATACCATGTGAAATTATATGTCACAATAGATCTAAAGAGCTGAGGATACCTCACAAAGAAATAATGAGCAGAAAATTTGAAGAAGAGTGAAAACTGCAGTAAAAAAGAGGAGAAGAATAATAATGCAGCAGAACTCAGAGAGGAGCAGAATAATGCCACATGTTCCAATAATCAATATAATAAACAATGATTTTATAATGGAGATAATTCGAATCATGCAGGAGAATTCGAACCTCAGTTGGTCTAGCATAGGGATTATCACCACTGGAGTGCTCCGGAAGACTCAAAGTCAACTGAACTGAACTTAAACTCAGCTAACTAACTAAGGAGGGAGAAATAGTGAGTATTTCATGCATGCCAGTCAGAAAAGGGCACACAAGTCCACAATTAGTGGCATACTGAGCTTTAACCCCCCACAAGAGCCATATAACTCAGTTGGACTGCACTGGAACACTCAATAGGTTCCTATAAAATGGGGAACTGACTGAAGTGGTCCTAAAATGATGCATGCAGGGCTCATAAGGTGGTAGATGGATCCTGGATGACATATGCACACCATTAGGGGGAAAATGACATCATCAACAACTAGGAAAAATAAATAATGCTAGGTAGGACAAGGATGGAGTATTGCAATATCCTAACAGACCCTTGTATCATCAAACACCATATCAAGACATGACCAATTGAATTACTTGTTCATAAAAAGAAATGGCATATTCACCCCGCAAAAGTCTCAACCATAAAAGCAAATATTGACAAACTACATGGAGCCAATTCTTTCTACCCAATCACATATACATTCCGGGTGTCCAATCTTTTCCCCATAAATAAGTAGGGAACCATTAGAGTTGCTACTAATTTTTGCAATCTCAATCAAACTTCCCCTAAAGGAAATTTACCTACTCCTTTCATCGGCCAAGTGATTAATGAATGTGTTGGCCATGAAGTCTAACATTCATGGACGTGTTCTCCGATTATAGATAGAATCAAATCTACCACTAGTATAAAACTACATTTGCTACACCTAAAGGTCTTTCATTTATCATGTCGTGCCTTTAGGAATAAAAACCGCTAGAGACACTTTCAACATGCCATTTCCTATATGTTCCATGTTATGGCACATATCATTCTTGCTTACCTTGAAGATCTTACGACTAGATCCCAACAATGATCACAACACTTAGGGGAACTCTCAATACTACCTTTGGGATAACAAAACAATGTTTTTATGATGGGATTTTGACATTTACATGTCCAAATTAGGTCTTTTGAGAAAATGGCCCCTTTTAATTTACATTAGGATTGATGTCGTTATATCAACGTCCTTAGTTAGGAATGTCAATATATACTTACCGTTTAGCATGTCAATAGGTCGATATTGTGCAAACACTTAAGCTCTATGGAAATGTTGTTAAAACATCTTTAATGTCATTCAAATGACGTCTATTTGCAACTTAAGTGTTTAAAGTGAGCATGAGATTGACATTGCTTTAATAGATAAGTTGTTTCATCAACGTATATATATTGATGCCTCAAGTATTTAAATTATTCCTAGATGTCGATATATCGACATCTAGGGGGGAATTTTCAATGATCCCCGTTCCAAATTTGCAAATATCTTCCCTTTGAAAAACACTACCAACAATAAAGAGGAGTCTTGCCACAATATCTACTTGACATAGACAATTATGACAATTCTAAGCTGTAGTAGCTCAATAGTGTCGTCGATTTGTCAACGTTGTTGAGCAACTGCAACCATGAATCATCATCATTGTTTGGGTTGAAGCCAAGATTGCAAGTAACATTGTTTTGGTCTATTGTTATAAATCGTTTATGAAAGGGAAAACACATAACTATGAGACAACAATCACATAGAAAAACATAGAGGGAAGGAAATATAATTACCTTTAACTTTGGTACTTCTGAGAGAACTCTTTGTCACATTTGTTTGTTGTTTTTATTTCCTTCAAGAATCAAATGTTAAGTGCACATTAGAGGAAAGTTGGATGAAAATTGGACCGCCCAACCCGAATTCAAATTCCATGTCATCATGTGTAGCCAATAAAAATGCTTAAAAATTCAAGAGGTGCATATGAAAAAATTGGAGGGAAACAACAAAAACTATTTTTTTGGATTGTATTTTCAACTTATCTCTTTGTAGATTTACTCAAATTTCAAATGGGAGCACTTTTTGGATGTGGAATTAAATTATGCATCCAATGAGTACCCAAATTGCATACTTTTAACATCATCTACCTCACGAAAAATTGAAAATACCTGAAAAACACGTTTTTTCAGTCACTAGAAACACATTTTATTTTTATTTTTATGTATTTTCATTTTTTCATGATGTGGATGTTGTCAAAAGTATGCAAGTTGGGTACCCATTGGATATAGAATTTAATTCCACATCCAACGAGTGCTCCCACTTAAAATTTGAGCAAACCTACAAGAAGATAAGTTGAAAATACAATCCAAAAAAGTAGTTTTTTTACCCTCTCTCTACTATTATTTTATTATTTTCCTTAGGATTTTCTTAGGAGGACCATTTTTCATCCAAATTTCCTCTAATAGATTTCATTCACTTATGTCACCATTTTTAGTGATTTGACTATCTATTGCATCAATGAATACATATAACATAAGGCAATGAATCTTAGTAGAGCATTAGTCCATTCATCCCATCTCAATAAATATTGGTAGCAATAAAAAGACAATAATAAATAAAAGATGGGAAATTACTATCAAAATCATTCTAATTACTTACTTGGAAGCAAACCAAAATTTATCATATTTTTTGGTACAACGATGTAAAAGATATTGATAGGTGAAAATATCAGGGCGTATAATACCATGAACTAATGATAATGTGCATAATCATTGTTACCACTTGAAAATGCATAGTTATTTTTTAATTTTCACATGATTTCTTTTCATAACAAGCATAGTGGATGGGGTGTTAACCATTTTGAGATTAGTGAAAATTTCAAGTTATGAGAAAAATGTTGTAGCACACATTTGGGTTTAATCTTAACTTGAGAATCAATCAAGGTTGATCAAAGTAGTAGATTGCAATCATGTATGGGTGTGATAATTCACCCAAGACCCTTCTCATATAAGAAATTATGGTATTTCAACATATTTTGAGGAATTTCTATGCAATTGGAGGCAATTCTATGTCTTTTAAGGCATATCTCATCATTGAGTTTATTTAGGTGACATTACACATTGTTCAAGGCACTTCACATATTTGGAGGTAGGTTTCACCACTGCAAGGCTAACGTGGACCCTTCAATATTTCACAAGCATGTCGACACTCACATAAAGGAGCATTGACCTCTTTGGAGGAGGTTATGATGAGGTTCCATGTGGCCTTAAATTAGATTTTACAAAGTTAAAACACCATTTTTAAAGGAGCACCCAACATTGGAGTTAGATTGTGGACCAAATTGTACCCTTCTTGACCTATTTTGGGGGTTGTAATTGGCTAAGAGAGGAGGTGTGGTTTTGATATATTGACCATATTATGTGTAGAATGTACACATTGCAATCTATTTTTCCACCCAAACTTAGACATACAAATGTTTAATGGATATAACATTATTATCAAATAAAATCAAAGATTAATCCAATACATTTAATAGAATAACCATGATTTATATCATCATTTTATCAATCAAACATTATCCAATATATATTCATATCTATTTGAGAATTCAATCATAGGAACACAGATTGTTCACTACAGCAATTAAACACATACACTATAGATATATTTAATTAAATCTATACATTGATATACACAATAGTGGTAAAGTGTGTTACATAGGGCTAACATATCAATCTCAATTAAAAATTATATTGTAATAATTCAAACAAGTTCAAATTATACTCTATTCAAAGTATAGTCTGTTGCCACCGAAAAACACACCTGTGGGGAAACACATCATAAATATTTCGAAGCTGTTAGGTGTGTCCTTGGGGGAAAGTCTCGAGTCATGTGCTGTCAGCTGATCCTAACTCCTCCGTTTAGGAAAACTCCTATCCGAAGCCAAGGGGGTAGACCCTACTGAAGAGTTTCTAAGGCTCTTAGTTTGTTAATTTATTACGGATGGTGTGAGTGTTTTTTAGGTAAAATTGTGAACAATGACCAAGTTTATTGCAAATTGTTAAATAATCAAACAACATAACATCAACATAAATTAAACAACCATTGCGAATGATAATAAGCAAATGAAGAGATTGTTGTAAAAACAAATACTAGTAACGATGGAGTCACAAATTGAAATAGTGCTGCTTATAAATCGAGATGTTTTGCAAGTGTTCTTGGTTTATTTTAATTTAGATGACAACATGAATTGATTAAAAGGGGAAAATGGGAATTCCCGATATACCTTGCGGTACGGGGAATATGTCCGGATTTTGGTCTCAGTGGCTCCGCACAAGAACATGTGGGATAGATGGAGTCGCGGGGGGATGTTCAACACTAGACCAACAAGGATGTAGCCTAACGGAGCCTCGCGGTAACCTTCTAGTGGTTCTTGCTTCCTTTGCCAAATATCTCCACTTAATTTCAAAGCGAAGTAACGCTAAATTTTCATTACGGAAGTTAATTGAAATGTTCATAAGCTAATTACTAGTCACTTCCGATTCCTTTTGATGCACCCTACTGATCGGACGAACCGCAGAGGTGTAGAGCATAGGGAACAGAGTCCAAATTTTACAAGTTTTACTGATGCTTTTTTTATAATGAATAGATAAGTACAAAAAAAAATTGTAATTGTTTTCTAATTACATAATGACTATGTGTCAACTTTCTGATCATTCACCACTAATCAACAAAGCCTTTAGGTAGTGACAAGAGCATACTTCGTGGCAACGAGTCGGTTTATTTGATTGTAAAACAAAAAAAAATGTAAAACTAACCAAATAATAATGATGCAAAGGAAATAATTTTTTTTTAATTATCTACCTATGAATCTCTTTCCGGTTGGTACTCGGGAAAGCCCTTGTCCACAACCGTAACTCAAGAATGCGTAGGGGTTAATAATCAATTTTTCCCAAAAATAGAGTAAAGCAAAAATGAAAGTAAATCTAGATCTAATTGCAAATATTGAAAAGTAATCTAGCATAAAAGACTAATCTAAAGCAGAAAAGAAAAAGGGACAGATACAGGCTTTCCCCAAATGGGGGAAGGGGGCGTGGGAGCCTTAAATCCTACTTTCTCTTTATTAATTTATTACAATCTTTAACTCTCTGATAGAGAGCGCTCTTGATCCGTAAAAATGAGATTCAAGAGACTTTAATTAAGCTAAAAAAATAATTATGAAAAAAGGTTCGAATCAAGCCCTCTTCAAGGCTTCAAATATTCCAAACTTGCTTGACTTATTCCACTTTCCTACAAAGAAATACAAAAAAAGAAAACAAATGTTATAGGAAGATGCCAAAAATCACTTTGAAAGTGTTTGGGAAGAGTTAGAAAAATATGCAAAAATTTACTCTAAGTTCGGATAAATCAAAAGAGAGCAATAACTAAAGTAAGTTGGAATTTTAGACCAACTTCCTTAGGGTCTTGGACCGCCTTTAGAGGAAAGCCAATAATGAGCACTAAAATGATTTGATTTAAGTTTTAAAACTTATAAACTAATCTACCTTTCAAGCCTTTAAAATATATCAAATTTTTACTTGTAAAGTAGTAGACTAGCAATTCTAGATCTAATTTTAAAATGGAATCTTTTCAATGACTTAGATTTAAAATAAAAAATCAGATCTATCCAGATATTAAATAAAGCTCTTAGATATGAAATTAAGAAAAAGTAACCAATAGAAAAGTTTAGACTTTTCGGAAGACGGATGGAGAAAGAGATGCCCAAGCTCGAATAACATGAAGAGGAGGAGGTGCCTGTAGGACAAAAGAGCATTAGATCCAAAAATTTGTAGTGAAAAGGAAGAAAATGCAACTGAGCTTAAAATCCTTCTTCTGTTTTGGTGACCTGCAAAGCTTCACAACCACAAACAAACCATGATCAAATCTAGTATATTTTGATGAAATAAATTTGGGAGAGCCTAAGTATAACTGACTACCTTTGGCTACTCTTAGACTTCAAATAACAAAAAATAAGTAAACAAATTGGAACTACAAATGTTTACCCTATGGATTAGTAATAACCTTCTAAGCTAGAAAAATATCTATGAGATTGAAAATGCAAACACAAAGCTCAGATAAATATCACCTCAATGAAGATCAAGCATTCCCAACCATGAAATTTGCACCATATGGACCTCCAAAGCCTCAAATTTTATTCAAAATAAATGTACAAAGGAAAAAAATTACAAAGTAGCAGAGGTTCCTTGCATCCATCCAAACAATGTATCAAGAGCCTTCATTATATATAGAAACCAGAGAGGGGGGCGAATTCACGGAGCAATCTAGGTCAAGGTGGGTGCATCCCTTTGAATGAGGATTAACCAACACTTAAAAAAAACCTTGGGATGTGTGATTGGAAGAGGTGGAAACCACTTCACAAGAGGGGTTCCCCTCTTTGCATTGGAACCATCACCAACCAATAAGAGAGTGCCAACAATGAAAGTCACCCATGCTAATGAAGGAGGGCACATTCTCTTATGGAGATACACTTGCAGTGACTTAGATGTCAACTGAAAGCTCCGAGACTTGATTGGAATCATCTCCAGTACTGATTTCCATTAAGACCAACACTTTATTTGGACCAATTTCCTCTTTTTTAAAGAAAATGATTTTCTCCATATCTCATTATTTATAATTAAATAATTCTCTTTTATTATTTTGGAGAGAACTTTTATCAAGTGATTTAATAATCAGTCAAAACTTAGGAACAATGGGTTTTGGGGTTTTGTGGGTGCTACGGGTTAGAAAATGAGAACCCCCATGGAGAAAAAAACAACCCCTAGACCAAACTTTTATCACTTTTTTGGATTTTTTAATTAAATCATTAAAAAAGCCCGTAAAATGGAAAAAAAAATTCTCAGAACCGACTCAAAATCCTAGGGGACCTAGTGCATGTTCATAGTGACTCAATTATACGTCTAGCAAGCTCATAAACATTTACACATGAATTTTAATAACCTCCTAAGGCCTAATCACCAAGACGACCATTCTAGCTTTGGAGGAGCGGTGATAAAATCATCGATTATACAACGCTTCTTAGCATTACATAATTGACAAGGAAAAAACACCGTGGAATGATCGCATTTGATGTCTAAGTCCTAGGAATCCAAGTTCTTTATATAAGACTATCATGCTAGTACCTTTTTACAATATCCCCCAAGGGGGTATGAACATGCAATTATTACAAAGGGGCAAAAAATGGCCCTGAAAATGACTTCTAGACTTCTGAACACTAATGATGAACATTGGAAATGTTCACAACCCTAGCGGCTCACATGAAATCCAAATAATGTACAAATTAAGAGGTAACATTCAGCTCCAACTGCGGGACGTGCACTTGTTTGATTTTCAATAAAAAACAGTGGGCGAGAATCCCAAAATCTTTGGTTCTTGCACAAAACTTAAGTGCATCAGTCCCACATATACATGAAAATATGCCAAATGAAATCTAATTTAAAAAAATAAAATAAAAGGTTAGTATACAAAATAATATACAAAAGGAAAAAAAAAAAGACAAGAGGAAAGGGTTTATAGTAGCCCTGAAATGTCCCAATGGGAATTTATGTGTCACTGCTGTAGAACAGATTCAAATGCTTCCCATTCATTGGTAGTTTCATCCTTTCTCCTTCCATGTTGTTGAGCAAAAATGAATTGATGCCGACAAAATTGTGAATGATGAATGTCACCTTCCAGAGGCTATCAAATTTACCGTGCTTTCCTGGATTATCCCTTCTTTTGTCCCACAAGAGGACTGTGTCCCCAATATGGAAAGGTCTCTGCTTGGATGACTTATCAAAGGTACTCTTCATGTTTTCCTGATGTCTAAAAATCCAATCCAATGCTTCCCTTCTACTCTTGTCCAACTCAATAATTTGATCCACTCTCTGCTCCATACCATCTTCTTCTGAACCATACTTGATGAGCATCTAAGACACTGGCACTTGGAGGTACATGAGCAAATCAACTATGAAACCATACACAGCTCGAAGGGAGACTTCCCAGTTGCACTTTTCTTAGTTATCCGATCAACCCAAAGTGCATACTTTATCTTACTGTCCCATGCCTTCTTTTTATTCCCCACCATTTTCTTGAGAATATTCATTAAGTTCTTGTTTGTGGATTCAACAAGTCCATTTCCTTGTGGGTAATAATTGGATGAGTGGGATAGGGTAATGCCATACTTCCAACAAATAGAAGTGATATCAATAGAACTGAAGGCCTTGGCATTATCGGTTGCTATCTTGTGAGGGATACCAAATCTTGTGATGATCTTATCTTCAAGGAAATCGTTAACAACTTTGTTAGTGGCTTCTTTGGTGGGTATGGCCTCTACCCACTTGGTGAAGTAATCAGTAGCTGTTAGAATCCAAGTAAACCTGTTACTTGAATTATTCTCGAACTGACTGATGAATTCAAGCCCCCACTGCTGAAAAGGGGCAATGACCACTACTGGCTTGAGGTGAAGAGCCGCCAATTTCTGCTTCCTGGTAAAGAGTTGACACTCTCGACAACACTTAACAAATTTATGAACATCTGCGAAAATGGCTGGCCAGTAGTAACTTGCTCAAAGGATTTTGTGTGAAGTTGTATTTGCTACGTAGTGGCCTCCACAAAATCCTGAATGAAACTCTATCAAGATTATTTTGGAAACTTTCGCATTCACACACCTAAGTATTACCCCGTCTAGATTCATCCAACCCAAACCTTCTTGAGTGAGGAAATACCTAGTGATTTTTAACCTTAAAGCCCTTCTTTTATGTCCTTTGAGGTGATCTAGGCAAGTAAGGTGAAGAAGGAAATATATGATGTTTGAATACCAGTGGTTATCAAGGTTCTACAATGCTAGTGTCGTGACTGGCTCAGATCTATTGTTTTCACAAACCATTCCTAAGGAATCCTCATTCTTGTGAGTCAACATCTTGGCCAGGCCTTGTCCTTTAATGAGCTTGGTGGGTTTTATCTCTAAGTCATATTCCTAAATTTTTGAAACCCATGTACCCCTTATACCCAAACAATCTTGTTGAGACAAGATATCCTTAACTGTAGAATGGGGAACATAACCTATGGCTTTAGAATACCCAATGTATGTCCTGAAATGTTTCAAGGATTTCACCAAGGAATAAGCCTGCTTTTCCATGATGGTGTATTTTAATTATGAATTCTGTACAACACGGCTCATGAAAGCGATGGGTTGCTCAAATCCTTTATTGTTCTTCTAGAGAAAAACCACCGCTATGGTATCTTCAGATGCAAAGGAGAAAATCATGAAATCCTTAGAATAGTATGGGTTGACTAAGACAGGCAATCTAGTGATAGCATCTTTTATACAAGTGAAAGCTTCTCTTCCCTCGCTTGTCCACTCGAACTTGACATCCTTCTTTAACAATTTTTGCATGGGTTTCGTTAACTCCTCCAAGTTAGGGATGGATATTATTATAAAGTTGATGTGACCATTAAACGACTTGAGGGATTTGGCATTTTTAGGCAAAGGTATATTTTTAATAGATTCGATTCTTTCAGGTTCAACCTTGACACCGTCTTTGGATATGATATGTCCTATAATATTTCCTTCATCGATACCTAGGACTGACTTTGCTGGATTCAACGAAATGCCATATTTCCTACACGTTTCGAATACTTTCTTTAAGTGACTTATGTGGATAGATCTTTCTTTAGAAAATAAAGTCAAGTCATCTTGATAGATTTCTATGATTTTACCAATTAGCTCTTTGAACACATAGTCCATATCTCTTTGGAAAGTGGCACCATCGTTCAATAAGCCAAAAGGAATTCTCAAGTATTCGAAAGTGCCACAAGGAGTTGTGAAGATAGTTTTGTGTCTGTCCTCTTTCTGAATGACTACCTGGTTGTATCCTGAAAAACAATCTAGCATGGACATCATGCCAACACATGTGACCCTTTGGAGAAGGGTTTCCATATTCAGAAGCGGATAGTTGTCCTTTTGACAAGCTACATTTATATTTATAGTATGGGAGCTAACTTAGGGTTGATTTGTCTCAATTTTTGCCTGAAAGGTTTAACTTCTTTGATTTCTTGATTTACTGGTATAGTGTGTTGGAACACATCTTCACGATATGCTTTTAATTCATCATAGGTAAAAGCAAACACATCTCTATACTCTTCAACCAAACTGATTAGGTCATTCCTTTATTTTTCTGAAGTACCTTTTCCAATTTTTATCATTTTAGGTTATTTGTCTATTCCAATGTTTATTTCTACATAGTCCCCTGGTTTCATTGAATCAATATTGCTCTCTTTTGGTCCTTCCTATCAAAGATGATTTCAAGTGCTACCAAGCCACGAGGAACATGATTGTTGAATTGATTTCCCTCTCCCTTATACTCTTTACCCTCTTCTTGAAAATTGACATTAAAGTTTGAGAACTCCTCAACATTATGAATGAATTTCAAGATTTGTTCATCATCTTGAAAAAACTACCAATGTTCCATGTTGTCTGGTACTGATGGTTTGAAATTTATTTCTAAAGTACAAATACCATTTAAAATTTCTTCTGAAGGTTGAAGTGTCGATGCAGAAACTGCTAACATGTCCGTTGCGTTGTTCTGATCTCTAGGAATGGCTTTTATGTTTAAGGCATAAAAGAATTCTGTGGTATCCCAAATTGCATTTATATACTTTTTAAATCTCTGACACTTACATGCAAATTGTTTTTCTACTTGGAGAACCATCAAATCAGAGTCGCCTTTTATACTTAACATCTTAATTCCCATATGTTTTGCTAGTTCTATCCCAAGTAAAAGTGCCTCATACTCCACTACATTATTTATCGCTTTGAACTCTAGTCTGAAAGTAAAGTTGAAAACTTGACCTCTTGGAGACGTGATGACAACCCCGAACCCCTTTCCTTCTCTTGAATGAGCACCATCAAAATTCATTTTCCAAATTTAATCTACCTTTTCATCTTTGATTTGTTCTTGAATAGGGGCCAAAAAGGTAGAATTGATTGCTTAGTTTCCCAAATCATCAGGTTATAGACATATTCATTAGAACGTCTCTTGGGATTCTCTACATGGTTTTTCTTTTATTTTTCACTATGCAATTTTACTAATGAATATTTCGATGCAGGTATAGTGGCGTAAGTCCATTCCATTTGGATCCAACCTCCTAAAGTAGAAGCCCACTTTCTGGAAAGTAACATCCCCCATTTATCTGGCACATCTATTACAAGGATATACATGGTCACATGAATGTCAGGATACTTAGCCAATCTAATCGGTTGATTAACAATAGTTCCCACTGCATCAACTTGTCTAGAATCCATGGCACAAACATTTTGATATGGTCTAGTTGTTCTCAGATTCAATTGATGCATAACCTTCTTTGTCATGATGTTGTATGAAGATCCAGAATCTAACATACAGTTGTGTAGAAGAAGATCACCTATCATCAATGATATGTAAACATGTAGATGATCTTCTTTCCTTGGGTCCATGGTATGTAGTATTACTGGGGGTATTCCATGCCATATTTATTGTTGCTTGAAGAATGTTTGTCTAAGTTTTTTGCATAGGTAAATTTCTTTGGAATAGGAGGATTTAATTTTTCTCTTTGCTAAGTAATCTTAAGTATTTCAGTAGCAAGCATAGGTATTTTTACTTTCTCAAACTAACTACCTAAATCAACATTCATATCGTTAGATTCATAAATATTTGTTACCTTAGGGGGATATTGAATGTTCTTTCCAACATTTTCTCTCCTTTGGTAAGTGAATCCTTTGAACTTGGGCATCTCCCAGATTTGATCTGGTGAAGGAATCTCTCCTTAGGTTTTAGTGAGGTTGTCTTTCTCCTGGATGTACTGTCTAGGCTATCTCCAAATTTCTTTAGGGATAGTATGAACATCACCTACTTCATTTACAAAATCAGGATTGCTTGAAAATTGCTCACTACTGCTCGCTTTAGGGAAACCATTTTCTAAGACATAGCGTGCAAAGTAACAAGTTGATTCTTCGTGAAAGTATTTGCATGCTCTGCAAAATGGTGTGAACTATTATACCATGTTAGCAACCTCTAGTTGATTAGGAGGCCTCTTTTCATGGGTTGGTACCTTATTTTTCCAATTTCCACTGGGAGGAAAATTTCTTTGGATTGGTTGGGATTGAGATCTTTCCATTTCTATTACTCTATTATGCATTTCCTTAAGTTGGGTAACATACTTCATTTCCATGGCCTCCATATTCTCATTCATTTCTTTAATTTTTTTATCATGATTGTCTAGGTGAGAAGTGGATGCTTTCTCTTCAAGCTCAGTTTGTTTCATGGGTACTAGTTCTCTTATATATCCAGGAATATTAGACTTGCAATAAGATTGCATGTTTCTGTAAATTTTAACCACCATATATTGGGCAAGTAAAAGTGTGGTGGGATCCTTATCCCTTAACTGATACTGCATCTCACCACTTAAAGCTCAAATGTAATACAACAAGATATATTCTGCCGTTGGTTTAAATTCTACATGCATACTGTTTACTAAGTCCTGGAATTTCTTATTGAATTCCTCCACAGTCTCGTTCTCACGTCTCTTTATAGTATGGATGGAAGCTAGTTGATGACATGGTTCTTTCTTCTCTCCCCACTTGGTTAAGAAAACAATTTTGAAAGCTTCTAAAGTTGCGTAGGATTTTTCAGGAAAGTTCATAAACCAGTCACTAGCATCACCTTATAAAGACAATGCAAACAATTTCTTGTATACATCCTCATGCTTGTGATTAGTCGTTCTACACCAACTACTGATACACTTTGGAAAACGTTTCAGGTGAACAGTTGCGGTAATTGCATAAGTTCCGATGAATGTAGGCAGCTTATCAATAGATTTGTCAGGTAAGTCATGTGGTTAACCTACTATCTGAGTGATGTTAAGGGGACTAAAGAATTCACCCATTATGTTAGACAAAATATTATTATTGACCTCTACAAACATACAATGAATGTATGAACTCAGATCCAATATTCTCAAGGATCCTATGAGAAGATAGCTTATTTAATCCCCTTCTATAAACCTTTTCAGGTTTAGGAATGAAATCAAGTAAGGCTATGAGAGTTTCTTCTAGTTGAATACCTTGGTAGATTATGTGACAGTGGAGTTTTCAGATGAATCAAGCCTAATTTCAGTTTATTGGACTAAAATCAATCAAAATTTTAAAGGTAAAAGACAAGAAAAAACTAAGGTGAGTCGAACCAGGAACAAAAAAATTGTCCCTAGCAACGACGCCAAAATGTTTCCACCGAAAAGCACACCTGGGGGGAAACGCAACATAAATATTTTGAACCTGCTAGGTGTTTCCTTGGGGGAAAGTCTCGAGTCAGGTGTTTTCACATGATCTTGACTCCTCCCTTTAGGAAAACTCCTAACCAAAGCCAGCGGGATAGACCCTACTGAAGAGTTTCTAAGGCTCTTCGTTTGTTAATTTGTTACAGATGGGTGTGAGTGTTTTTTAGGAGATTTTAGGTGAAATTATGAACAATGACCAAGTTTATTGCAAATTGTTAAATAATCAATCATCATAACATCAACATAAATTAAACAACCATTGCAAATGATAATAAGCAAATGAAGAGATTGTTGTAAAAATAAATACTAGTGCCGATGGAGTCACAAATTGATATAGCGCTGCTTGTAAATCGAGATGTTTTGCAAGTGTTCTTGGTTTGTTTTAATTTAGATGAAAAGATGAATTGATTAAAAGGGAAAAAAGGGAATTCTCGATATACCTTGCGCTACGGGGAATATGTCCGGATTTTGGTCTAAGTGGCTCCGCACAAGAAAATATGGGCTAGATGGAGTCGCGGGGGGATGTTCAACACTAAACCAACAAGGATGTATCCTAACGGGGCCCTGCAGTCACCTTCTAGTGGTTCCAGCTTCCTTTGAAAAATTTCCCCACTTAATATCAAAGTGAAGTAATGCTGGATTTTCGTTACGGAAGTTGGTTGAAATGTTGTTAAGCTAATTACTAGTCACTTCTGATTCATTTTGATGCACCCTACTGATCGGACGAACCACAAAGGTGTAGAGCATATGGAATAGAGTCCAAATTTTACAAGTTTTATGGATGCTTTTTTTTTATAATGAACAGATAAATACAAAACAAAATTGTAAATGTTTTCTAATTACCTAATGACTATGTGTCAACATTCTAATCATTCACCACTAATCGGAAAATACTTTAGGTGGTGACAAGAGCATACTTTGTGGCAACGAGTCGGTTTATTTGATTGTAAAACATAAACAAAAATGTAAAACTAACCAAATAATAATGATGCAAAGGAAATACAAGTTTTCTAATTGTCTACCTATGAATCTCTTTCTCGTTGGTACTTGGGCAAGCCCTTGTCCACAACTGTAACTCAAGAATGCGTAGGGTTTAGTATTCAGTTTTTCCCAAAAATAAAGTAAATAAAAAATGAAAGTAAATCTAGATCTAGTTGCAAATATTGAAAACTAATATAGCATAAAAGACCAATCAAAAGCAGAAAAACAGAAGGGACAGATACAGGCTTCCCACAAATGGGGGAAGGGGGTGTGGGAGCCTTAAATCCCACTTGCTCTTTATTAATTTATTACAATATTTAACTCTCCGAGAGAGAGCGCCCTTGCTCTGTAAAAATGATATTCAAGAGACTTTAATTAAGCTAAAAAAACTAAGTATGAAAAAAGGATTGCATCAAGTCCTCTTCGAGGCTTCAAATCTCCCAAACTTGCTTGACTTATTCCACTTTCCTACAAAGAAAGACAAAAACACAGCAAACAAATGTTATAGGAAGATGCCTAAAATCACTTTGAAAGTCTTTGGGAAGAGTTAGAATAATATGCAAAAATTTACTCTAAGTTAGGCTATATCAAAAGAGAGCAATAACTAAGGTCAGTTGACTTTTTAGACCAACTTCATTAGGGTCTTGTATAGACTTTAGAGCATAGCCAATAATGAGCACTAAAATGTTTTGATTTAACATTTAAAACTTATAAACTAATCTACCTTTCAATCCTTTAAAATATATCAAAATTTCACTTGTAAAGTAGTAGACTAGCAATTCTAGATTTAATTTTAAAATGGAATATTTTCAATGACTTCTATCTAAAATAAAAAAAATCAGATATATCTAGATATTAATTAAAGCTCTTAGATATGAAATTAAGAACGAGTAACCAAGAGAAAAGTTTAGATTTTTCAGAAGACGGACGAAGAAAGAGCTACTCCAACTCGAATAACATGAAGAGGAGGAGGTGCTTGTAGGACAAAAGAGCATTAGATCTGAAAATTTGCAGCGAAGAGGAAGAAAATGCAATTGAGCTTAAAATCCTTCTTCGATTTTGGCGACCTACAAAGCTTCACAACTACAAACAAACCATGATCAAATCTACTATCTTTTGATGAAAGAAATTTGGGAGAGCCTAAGTATAACTGACTACCTTTGGCTACTCTTAGACTTCAAATAATAAAACATAAGTAGGCAAATTGGAACTACAAATGATATTCCTATGGATTAGTAATAACATTCTATGCTATAAAAATATCTATGAGATTTAAAATGCAGACACAAAGCTCAGAAAAATATCACCTCAATGAAGATCAAGCACTCCCAACCATGACATTTGCACCATATGGACCTCCAACGCCTCAACTTTTATTCAAAATAAATCCACAAAGGAATAATATTACAAAGTAGCAGAGGTTCTTTGCATCCATCCTAACAATGGAGCAAGAGCTTTCATTATATAGAGAAACTAGAGAGGGGGGTGAATTCATGGAGCAATCTAGGTCAAGGAGGGCACATTCCTTTGAATGAGGATTAACCAACACTTAAACAAAACCTTGGAAGGTGCATGATTGCAAGAGGTGGCAGTCACCTCACAAGAGGGGTGCCCCTCTTTGCATTGGAATCATCACCAACCAATAAGAGAGTGCCAACAAGGAAAGTCACCCATGATAATGGAGGAGGGCGCATTCTCTTATTGAGATACACTTGTAGTGACTTGGATATCAACTGAAAGCTCCAGGACTTGATTGGAATCATCTCTGATACTAATTTCCATTAGGACTTGGCACTTTATTTGGACCAATTTTCTATGTTTTAGAGAAATTGATTTTCTCCATATCTCATTATTTTTAATTGAATAATTCTCTTTCATTATTTTGGAGAGAATTTTTATTAAGTGATTTAATAATCAATCAAAACTTAGGAAAAGTGGTTTTTGTGGGTGCTCCAGGTTAGAAAACGAGCACCCCCATGGCAAAAACAACCCCTAGACCACACTTTTATCACTTTTTTGGATTTTTTAATTAAATCATTAAAAAAGCACGTAAAACGAGAAACAATAATTTTCTCAAAACCGACTCAAAATCCTAGGGGACCTAGTGCGTGCTCATAATGAATCAATTATATGTCTAGAAAGCTCATAAACATTGACACATGAACTTTAATAACCTCCTAAGGCCTAATCACCAAAACGATCATTCCAGCTTTGGAGGAGCGATGAAAAACGCGTCGATTATACAAGGCTTATTCAACATTGCATAATTGACAAGGAAAAAACACCATGGAATGATCACGTTTGATGTCTAAGTCCTAGGAAGCCAAGTCCATTACATAATACTGTCATGCTAGTACATTTTTACAATATCCCCCAGGGCGGTATGAACATGCAATTATTACAAAGGGACCAAAAATGGCCCTGAAAATGACTTCTAGACTTCTAAACACTGATGATAAACAATTGAAATGTTCACAACGCTGGTGGCTCACAGGAAATCCAATTAATGTACAAATTAGGAGGTAACATAGTCTATCAATAATTCTATCATTGCACTTATTGTTCTCATTGCATAAACCACAATTTGATTTCCTTTGCACTCCTCAAACACAATTGTAATTTTTGTTTGTGGTATTTGGGGGTGAACTATTAATAAACTCTACAAGATTTCCTAAAGTTATTAGCCTTCTATCAATATAGATATATACTCCTTTGTTTTTATGACTTTCTTTTATTTTGTTATAATTTGTCATAAGTCTATATATCCATATAGACTTCACATCTATTGTCAACTATTGTCAAGATCATCCAATCTCCATACTTGCAAAATGGGCCAACATAATCCATCAACTCAACTTCGTGTTTGTATGAAATTGTTTCACCATTCATACAAAACAGTCCCCACCCATGTATTGAGGACGGAGCAATGTGATATGTGTGGTCATTAAGTACTCATATATATATATATTATATTAAATAATAATAATAAATTTCAGGTTTTCCTTAAACATGTCTTTTATCATATTTAGGCCCTTGGCCATTAAACATGTATGTTGAGTAAGGAGTCTGAGTGGACATAGAAGACAAAGTCGCCATTAGTGCTGTAAGTCACTGTCATTTTTTTCCAAACAAAATCTGCCAACTGAGAGCCGCTTGACAATGGTGACTGTCCAAAATAAAAATCCAAGATTCAAGACCCCAATAAATTAATCTGACCATTGCTTGAGAAACCCGCTATTAATTAAATATGCCGACACTAACAATAAACAATCTATAACTATTGGTTGCCATTTAAGGCCGTTGTTTTAGAAGCACGACTCAATAACTACTGTAGTAATTACATAATTAATCTCTAAAAATTGGCGCACAAGTGGAATCATCGATTAAAATTTAAAAGTTAATACAATTTAAAGTCTGAATGAAAAAAATATAAGGGAAAGTAAGTGGAATGATATAAAATTTTTTATGAAGTGGAATGAACATAAAAAGAAGATATAAATTAACTTTTTAAGTTAAAACATAAAATGCAATGTATTAATGTTGTTTCAAAGATATAAATAGATACATTTATTGAAATATTTAGTAATATTAAGAAATTGATTGAATACAAGTTATTGAATTAAAATTGTGAAGAAGTTGGTGGTGAATTATGAATATTATATATAAATCAAAATTTTAACTTTTGCCTAATGAATCTTAATCAGATATATCTTGATCAAATTAAAAGATTAAGTGACAACAAAATCGAGAATCTAGAATAATAATAATAAAAAATACGACAAGTCAGATAATAAGGAAGAACTCTTATGTTTAAGGCAACATAATGAGGACTTACACAAATTAAAATGCTAAAGCATGATAAGAAATCTTTACAAGAAGATTTATATTGCAAACTATCATTAGTCGACAAAGGAACGATGTCTGACTCGATAGAGAAGTTATCAGACTCTTAAATTCAGACATCATAAAAAGGATCCAATACAAAGTCAGTCGTTGCTCAAATTCGGAGGAATGCTTATATTGACAAATCACTACAAACATCAAGAGAAGATGGTTACAAGGAACAACCACAAAAGATTAGGATGCCTTATCATCATCCAAATCAAAAGAATCAATATGGACAACAAGAAGATCAAAATATATATAAACAATATTTTTCTTTCAGACAAATGAACTGCAAATGTGAAAAGGAAGAGAGACAAAATCGACAACTTGTGTTAAAGCGGAAAATCAGAAGTTCCATCCATTGAACAGCCGATCAACAAAAGTTCTAGTAAATATCAACTTGGGGTGAATAGATTCACAATTGACGCAATGATTTCACATGGGAATTCATAAGTTATATCATCTTGTTTTGTCAAGTGTCGCATTTACAAGCAGAAAAGATATTGACAAGACATTGCAAGACAAAACGAGAGTTAAAGAGAAGTCTTTCAATAATTACGCATTGATGACAAAACATTTTTAAGGGGAAGGCAATATATATATATAATAATCATACAATGGACAAACCCTTGTCAGTCATCAAAGGTGACCGTTAAGATTGTATATAAGGGCTCTCTCATTGTATTTATGATATCGTCTCTTATTAATTATTCAAATATACTCCTATATGGATTTGTGTAATTTATCATATCTATTTTGGGTATTTCTTTATTAACGAACTGTGTTCGTCACAAATACAAAATTGTTGGCCAACTCAAGGAGTGAATTTTGGTTCCACTTCTTGATGAGATGCTTGAATTATCTGGGTACCTCCATATCGTCCTTTCTTTCATTATCATAATAACATTTCCCTTCTTGAGCATGAAAATGGTCCATATGTCTTTGAAATTTTTCCCTGATAAGATCATCTATAATTGATCTCCAACTTGGTCATCCTCCCCTCTCTCATTATATTTATCATCACTATAGAAAGAAATATCTTTTGCATATCTGTTTGGATCTACTTACATCATATTAATGTATGTAAAGACATAATACTATATTGATTATGAAATGGTAAGAGCACATAAACAAAATGGCAGGATTGAAATAATGAAAGCACGCGAACCCCACCTATTGTTTCATTGAAAATCATCCATCATTATTAGTATGCATGGATATTTCCTTTTTGACGATCTCATTGGTACACTTGAGGACTCAAATTTATGGGAGGAGGGAATTTTGGCCTAATTTCAGATAATGGACAACTATTTTAGTTAAATTTCTATCCTTGGGAGGAAGAAATAATAAACAATTAACTCGAAGACTAGTGATAAATAGAGAATGAGAAGCATTCCCCTTGTATTGCATGTCATTTTAGGATAAATATTGTACATGGATAATGATTTTATAATAATATAATGGGAAAAATTTCATATATCTTTGGAAGACTTATATCTAGGAGAGGAGGGAATCTTGACCTACTTCCAGAAAATGACATGGTATTAGTTGAATTTGCAAAATAATATTCCATCCATGGGAGGAAGAAATAAGAAACAATTAACCTAGAGGCTTGTAATAATAAATAATGAGAACCCCACCTTTTCTTTTACTGTATTGCATGTGAAATCAATATAATTATTGTACATGGATCTTGTTTTTCCAACGATCTCATCAAAATGATTTCGTATATCTTTGGAAGACTTGGAAGAGTTGGATCTATGAGAGGAGGGAATATTGGCCTACTTGCAGAGAATGGCATGGTATTATTTAAATTTGAAACACAATATTATGTCCATGGGAGGAAGAAACAAGAAAAAATGATTGAAATATTTATACTAAACATTGAACGAGAACCCCAACTTTTGTTTTCTTAAAAATTCATGTCACATCATGGTCAATTTTTCACATGGATCTTCTTTTGCAAGAATCTCATCAGAACACTTTTGCGTATTTACATAAAAGACTCAAGTCTAGGGGAGGACAGTTTATTGGCCCACTTTCAAACAATGGTGTGTTGTTAGTTAATTTCTTTGTGCTTGTTCTTAATATATATTGACATTTTCTTTCCAATATATATATATATATGGAATTTATAGTCTAGGCTTTGACACCAATTGACAATAGGTGAGAGATAGTACTAATACACTAAGGTATGTATATTGGATTCTAACATGATTGAGAGCACTGGAGTCTAGGGTGTACATTTTTTAGTGTTGTTCACAACCCCGGAGATGAGTTGATACGTCCATGGAAATAATTCATAGGGGGGCAGTCGAAGGGGCCTCACCATGCCAACTCTGATTATGGAGTCTAACCCGGTGGGGACATCAAGTGAGGTCCTTATATATCAATGCATATCCACCCAGTGATTTGACCTTGAGACCTTATGCTTACAACTCACAACTCTCGACCACTTGAGCTAACCCATCGGACTTCGAGTCTAGGGTATATATATATATATATATATATATAGTTTTAAAAAACAACACAAAAAATAAAGAAATTCAACTTACCATTGATTGCAACCTACTTGAGCCCACTTTCATTTGCACATGAGTCAACCTGCATTTGCACCCACCTGGAGAAGGTGACCTTAAATATCTATAGAAACTCCATTTGTAACCTCAAAGGAATAAGACAACAATAGTATAAGGGTGTAGTAGGGGAACACATGGTTTGACCAATATGCCTCCAAAATCAGTAAGATATTTGTTATTCCAAGCTAATTGGTGAAAACTTTGTATAGGGGATCTTGGTTATAAGTTCCACCATTATTTTTTTACCCTAACCAACTTCTAGAACTAGGTTTTTGAAAACCCCTAAAACCTCGATTTTGAGATTTTCTCCAAGGAAAACCCGTGTTTGGTATCAAATTAAATTAAAATCCAGAAGAATTAGATGCCATAGAAGTTCATAATTTGATGGAATCCTTAATGTAACATGTTTTTTCATGGCGTTTTTCATGTGTTTCCAAGCTTTGAGTCCAATGTTTTGTCCAACTTGTCACCACGATCATAATATGTAATGTTATGTCCATGGCTTGGAAGTTCCACATCGATCCCTTATTCAAATGGTGTGATATGGGATAGAGATGGAGAAAATTTGAGGATAACTAGAACATAAATACTAGGAGAAAATCCAAGACACAAACTTGCTCCCAAAAAAATTGTATTTATTGTAGAGTTTAAAAATTGTCTATGGTTATATTTAATTTTTCCAAGCAAATAAGTAATATTCCTTATATTGCATGTAATAGACCAAAAATATATTCTTTATACCATGTTATTAACTTCTCTGTGTTAGAATTACTATACAAATAAGTAGATTGTTTTCATTTTCAACATTAATGAATACACAATTTAGGGGTAAAATTTTAGGTTTAAAAAACAAAATACAGGACAGGGGACATGGGACATGGGTTAAACATACGAAACATGAACCCCCACATCCTCTCCTCCCAACTTATATTATGCACACAAAATTTAAAAATTTGAACCTCATTCATCTCATTCATTGAGCTTAATAGATACTAACCATTGTGCCTATCCTACGAGTGCCCAATGTGAACACGGACATTACAATTTACATGTATGCCTCGAAGAAAGGGTTGTGCATTGTGTTAATGCAAGAGGGTGGAGTAATAGCTTATGCATCGAGGAAATTGAAGACTCGTGGAGAGTTTTATGCCATGCATGACTTAGATTTGGAAATCATATTGTTAGCACTAAATCTTTGGAGGAATTATCTTTAGGGTGCAACTCCATGCTCAAGTCCAATGATGAAAGCTTGAATTATCTCTTTGCATAGAGAGATCTAAATGATAGGTAGAGGCGATGGAGTGAATTTATGGGTGAGTACAATTTTGGAATATCTTATATCAAGGGAAATAGAATATAGTGGTTGATTCCCTAAGCATAATACCAAGTATCTTCTCCTTAGTACCCTTAAAAGTCAATTTAAGGGAGAGAGTGTTAGGACACATGTTTGGATATAGTTGGTACATAAAGTTTATATCAATACTTCAAAGTGGGAGGTAATCATAATCTAATTTCAAAGGGTGTGGCCCTGAGGTAGATGTATTGTTGTGACTTCAAGGGAGGATGCATATCCTATGGAAGGATATTTATAAGCATTATCCTAAAGGAATCCCAAAGAGCACTTTAATGTGTGCATCCAGGTGTGAAGAAGATGAATGCAAACATGAAGAAGGTTTTCTTATGGGAAGACATCTAGAGTGATGCAATTTTTTTTTTTATAAGTGCCTTGAATTTCAACAAGCAAAGGTTGATCATTGCCAGCCAACAAGTCTCTTACAACCTCATGGCATTCCTATGTCCAAGAGAGAAGTCATTTCCATGGATTTCGTTTTATGATTTCCCCTTACACTTCTGCAACATAATGTCATGTTGGTAGTAGTTGAAAATGAACCGAAAGCACCCATGTTATTCTAGTCGAAGAAAATTTTGATGTCATATATGTGGCAAGGGTATTTACAAGTGATATTATTCTCTTTAATGAGTTCCCCCCCAAAAAATATCTCATATAGAAATTCTCGGTTTACATCCAAGTTTTGGACAAGCTTACAATTAGCATTGGGAAATCAACTAAACTTAAGCACAACTTATCATCCTGAAACATATGGGAAGACAAAGAGAGTTAATAAAGTAATGGAGGACATGCTCAGGTTGTATGCTATAGATAAACAGACCCGTTGGGAAAACTACTTACCATTGGTGGAGTTTGCTTACAATAACGATGACCATAACTCAATTTGAATGCCACCATATCAAGCTTGGTATTGAAGGCCAAGCAAGATTCCATTGAGTTGGGAGAGGGTAGAATACTGAGTTATCATAGGACCATAAATGATTCAGGTAATAGTAGAAAAAGAAAAATATACTACTAAAAGAACTACTAAGATTTGTATATAAATGACTAATTGTAGCCACAAAACTAATAGTAGTTTATTGCTAGTCACTTATCATGTGACTAAATTTATGACTAAAAAAATTTAGTCATTTATTGGTTGTTCTAATTCGACAACTTTGTAGTATATTTAGCATTTTTCTTAGTCAATGATTGTTGTTAACTGGTCATTTATTTAGTAGGTGTAGTCATTTATTGTCATGAACAAGTAGTATATTTAGTCATTTTAATCATTAATTGTCGTCAACTGCTAGTATATTTAATCATTTTAATCATTAATTGTCGTCAATTGGTATTATATTTAGTAATTTTTATTCACTAATTTCTATCGATTGATAGTATATTTAGTCATTTTAATCATTAATTTCTGTCAAGTGGTAGTATATTAAGAAAATACATTGCAATATCATTTATCAGTTTATGGTAGGGTATGGAGGAATCGAACCACCAACCTCATGCTTGTAAGGCAGGCTCTCTTCCATTGAGATAGCACCCTTTAAGAATTGGGGAGAGGATCAATATTAACACCTAGATTTTATCATTTTGTAATTATAGCTACCAATTCCAACATTAAAACTTGTATATAAAATGTAATGTAATCCATCTATAATGTGCAGTACTTAAAAGAGGATTGTAAGACAACACTGCTTGTCTACCTAAATCCTATTTTTTGAAGTAAATGAGGTTTGTTTTATGAATTCTTCCTACAATAAATAACCAACATTTATTCTATTTTTCGATAACTTTTGATGTTAATGCACAACATGTTTCCAACATTTAGTGGTATTCGAATGTATTTAGGTTTCAACGGCCTCTGGATACATCTAGACCTACTTTATGATCATTTTCAAACAATACTATGTCCCTAAATCAATCCCTTCAACATAGAGTTGGAAAACATGGGAGTATTTGGAAATATTAGTTTCAAGTTGCTTAAAATTTCTCTTCTATTAACTAATCCCAAGGATATGGAGTTTACATGTACACACTGCATACCTTGCAAGTAACAGACATATATGCATACACACTAAGTATAGGACTTATGACCTTGCAAGTAACAGACATATATGCATACACACTAAGTATAGGACTTATGCAAAAGAAACATGATAAAAAATTTATATGGCATCCAATATGGGTGAAAATGCAAAGTTAGGTAATTGTTTTTTGAGAAGGGGTGTGTTTGGAATGCAAAATCTACTTTCTCGCCGAAGAAAAAAAGTCAACAAAAATCCTTGAGGCGAGAGTTTAAATTATTCTTGAGTAAAAGTTTGAGCAGAGTTAAATATTTTCTCAGACGAGAGTTGAAGTGGGGTTAATATTTTCTCCAATGAAAGTTGAAGTGGGGTTAATATTTTCTCAAGTGAGAGTTTTACATTTTATCAAGCTATAAATTTAGATATTTGTCATCCACAAACTTTCGAACAAAACTCTCGAGCAAGAGATTTAGATTCCTTTTTACTTCTCGTTTGAGAGTGTGATTTCTATATAAAGCGTGTCAATCAGCCCCAACCCCCACAAATCCACTGTGCCACGAAATATTGATGCTTACCTACCGCGAACTCTTATGTTGCTTACCTGCCATGAACTCTTATGATTCTTTCTTTCCCTACCCCGATGAATTGACACCTCCTTGTCTCGGTTTATGACTCTGCCGTGAACCATTTTATATCTTTCATGTTTTCTTGTCTTCCTGCCCAGCCCCAACGAATTGACATCTGATTGTTGTCTCAGTGCATGTCATAATCGAAGATGGGGACAAACCGCCAGGGAACCTGTTGGAACCAGAACGAGCTAAGAGGGATCGGGGACAGACCGCCAACGAACCTGTTGGAACTGGAATGGGCTGAGAGAAACTGGGGACAGACCACCAGGAAAGCACTGAATTCGTTTTTTCTTCTGTCACCAAGTATGTCGTAGTCCCAGGCCTTGAATTTGACGGTTTATGGAATGTTTTTCTTTTCAGGACGTATTTGACACGGAAATGTGAAATGAAACCGGTGACACCTCACCCTTATTTTCCCGCACTATAAATATGGATGTGATTAAGCAATAGAATGGGAGACACTTCTGTTAGGCTATCATATTATTTTGTAATCGCAAATTCTCTCCTTCCCTTATAATTGGCTGAACCCTGGTTACCTGCCTTGGAGATATTGATAGAATGCTAGGGCTTGGATGCATGCCTAGATATTGATAGAATTCTTGGGCTTGGATGCATGGCTATTCTAAAGCATCGAATTTTCTTATTAGAGTAAAAATGAATAATTATCTATGTATCAATTAAATATTATCAGGAACAATTAACCTATAACCAAGTAAGTTTATCTTACTCAATTAGATATGTGTAATCAACAGGCCATATGGGTAATGGTTTGACCTTTATAATGAACTCAATATTAGTAGGGTTACAATTCTAGCCTAATTAACTTATAGTATAACTCATTGCTTATAACTCATGCCGAGCTTTACCTCTTGATGCATCATATTCATAGAGGTAAAGATATTGTATCATATGGAAACAACTTACACTCCTTGGAACCTCTTGTAAGTTGATCTAATGTCTAAGCTTATATGCCTAATTACTGTCTAAGCTTATGAAGGCAGTCTAATAATAAGCACGCATTCTACTGGTGCTCTTCCTAGGTTTGACTAAAGGTTAGAATATCATCCAAATAAATCACCAAAAAATAACCTAGGTAAGAAATCCAAATAACATCAATCAACCTCATAAAAGTAGCAGGGGCATTAGTGAACCCAAAAGGAATAACAAGCCATTCAAACAATATAAAAAAATATTTTGAGTGTTGTTTTCCCATTTTTGTTGGAATTCATGTGCACTCAGTGATAACCTACAATCAAGTCAATCTTTGTAAAGAAATTGGCACCCTTTAAATGGTTGATATGGCCATCAATTCATGGTAAATGATAACGATTCTTAATGGTGCATTTGTTGAGACAATAATAATCCATGACTAAGTGTCATCATGAATATCCTTTTGGGGAATAATAAAGGTTGGATAACCACAAGGGTAGGAGTTGGGTTGAATGTGACTAGAGTCCAAGATGGTTTTAAGTTGATGTTCCATTTTAGCAGCTTCATGGGGATTAAAGCTATAGGTAGGGGAATTGGGAAGAGAATACTCGAGCATGAGGTAAATTGAATGTTGGATACAGAAAACAAGAGGAAGGCGCTTGGGATGAATAAACACGTCTGCAAATTCATCCATCCAAGGTTGCTTATCAGATGGGGTGGGGTGGGAATGGCTATTGGGCTTGGAAAGATGAACCAAACTTGAACTAGACTAATAGATATTTATCGATATTAAACTAATGAACAACAACATTTATAAATGGGAGAGAGAAAGAGAGAGAGTGGGGGAACCACAAAAGATGCAAAATTGATAATTTTTTCATCTTTAAAGAGTTTGTAATAATTATGATTGCAGTGTATAAATCATTGTATTAAGGTGTTGCTATGGAATCCCTAGGAGAACATCAACATAATGGAGGGGTGAAACATCACACTCAATGGTGTCATGAAAAATCCAAATAGAAAAATTAATAATAAAACATATACTAACTAACAATCTAGAGCCATCTTATTTTACCTAGCCCAAATGATAAGGATTTGGATGGTTAGTAGTAGGAAATTGGAGGCATGCAACAAAGTCATAGGAGATAATATTTTTTTACTCTCATTATCCAAAATCATGGTAGCAATTTGGTCTTTTATCTAACAATTGTGGGTGAAAATATGATCAGTATGGCACTGGGACATAGTAGGGTTGGTAAGATCAATGACATAGAAAAGAGGAAGGGTTTGAGAAGACAATGGAGGATCGATAGCTTCAATAGTATGGTGATTTGTGTACACAGATTTAATCAAAATGCATCATTTGAGAACATGGCATTCTATAGAAGAATGAGTTCGGACCTTGTGGTAATGGCACTAGGGTATTTTCTTAAAGATACATAATTATCTTCATGTGTAGAAAACTTGGTGAATATTAGTTCTTAAAGTTCCAATTATCAAAAGTTTGGTACAATTGTCCATATTTTCTAGTCTAAATCATCTAATTTAATTTATGTCACATAGTATATGAATATACTAAAAACAAATTGGTAAAAAGGGTTCTTTTCAAATGGGTTATATAGTTTACAATTCATAGAGTTACTTATAATCCCAAGCATGCATTACCTATGGTTATAAAAGAAAACAAAACCAAACCAAGGTCAAGTACAACCATCAATGATATGAAGACAACCCCTCCTTAATTTTAGGAGTTAAGTAGCTCCTCTTTTTCCTTTCACATAATTTGATAGCAACCCAAATCACCTTTGTGTTTCATTCCTTTTTACACATAAATTGTACTAATAAAATTAAAATTTCTTTGTTGAAGAAAATGATTTTTTTAACCGACATCATTTGATTGTTTTGTAGAGTATTTGAAGGACTTATACATGTTTATACCATGAGATTTTGTTGAGAAGCAATAACCAATAGAAATCATTGATAATGAGTAGTAATATTACTATTCAAGTGCTTTTCCCCACTCTCCATGAAAGTACATAAGATAAGACTACATACTAAGAGTGGACCACATGAAAATTTTAAGTTTGTAGGTCCAGGCTAAGAGCAATTCCAAGAAAGCAAATCTTCATAATCTAATTAAAGAATTTAGGACTCCTATCCAAGAATACGTAAAAAATATCCAAGATGATTCTCCCAAGATAGTCTTATGGAACATACTTGATGGGTTTGATCAACTTACCCCACCAGTTTACATCACCTTGGAACATTTTAATATGCATCTCTACAATTATATATAAGATTATGGCGCCGCTCATTCCTTTAGAGGTTATGGAAAATTTAGGACTATATATGACTATGAATTAAAAGAACTATTCTTCTTTGATTCCAAAATAGTTCATTTACTTGGCATGATCAAATGTTTGGTTGTAGGGATGGTTCAACTTACTAGAAAATATGTAATGACTGATGTAGTCATTGCAAATATTCCGCAACATATGGCATGCTTCTATCAAGGAATTAAGGAACATCTCTGGGGCTAGTATTAAATTTGACCTCTCATATGACACCATACTAGTATTTGTAGGAGAGACCCATAGGTTATACAAGTATCCCAAGATGACTTATGTCATTAGTTGTCCTCAAAGGCTCACTAAATTCCCATTCTATACTAATGATAATTTGGGAAATTTCCTTCTCAATCATTGAACCCCTACAATGAAAAATGTGCGTTGTTAATAGTTATAGAAAAGGAAGTGGTAGATATTTTATCCTATGTACTTTGTATTTTGATGGGGCATGTAACAGAGAAGGCAGTGGAACAGGCATATTGTTGAAATATCCCTCAGGACAAGAGTTCCTCCATTTTTTCAAACTTGAAATGCACAATTAATCTGGTTGAGTGTGAGGCACTCATTTTGGGGCTAGAAACAACTAAGAATGTGGTAATTAAGTAGCTAAATATATTTGGTGAACAAAATTTGATACTGATCCAAGTGAGGAGAAAATTTCAAGCAAGGAACCCAAGGATGCGGCAATATAAACATGTAGTGTGGGACCTACTTAACAACTTTTTTAAGCTATCAACATTAATGTAGTAACTAGGGAATTAAATCATAGAGATGATAACATGGCCAAATATTTTGTAATCCTCATTGCTCCAGATCTAGATCACCTCTCTTACTCCATCAAGACCATATACAGGGTTGTTGTTCCTGATAATTAAATAGTGGAAATTAGTTTAGGATTATGACTAGATTAATAAATTCTTGATCCTAATGAATGAGTATGCATATATGCACCTAGGTGGTCAAAAATTCATACAACTCAAAAGAAGTTGCATACAAAAGGGGATAGTCCCTATTGAAAGGATTTTTGACTTAGATGAGGTGCCTACAAGACATATTATGAAGCCAAAACCATATGAAGTTGAATTTTACAACCTTGGGGCCTCAACATACCCAAAAGTTGTCAAGTTGTCAAAGACTTTAACTTAGGTATAAAAGGTGAAGTCCATACATCTATTAAATAAAATTGAGGATGTGTTTTCATGTAAGTATGAATATTTGAAGGCATATGACCTAGAAAAATTTTAGCATCAAATTACTCTTAAGGAAAATTCCAGGCCATATAGGAAATAAAGGCAAGTGAATCCTATGTTGCACCCATTGATAGAGAAGAAGTGAGAAGTTGTGTAATTTTCAATGCATAGTTTTATTGTAATTAGGAATAATATTTATAATTAACAAAATTAATTTAAGGAATTAATGTTACAAATTAGGGACTAATCCCTGTTAAACTGGAGGAACCCCTATGCTTTCATCACAAAGGCAATCTTCCTGGTCTTTATTGATCTAGAATCTATTGTGTTAATGATGAAATTTGCCTCTCCAACTAGTCATTTTCCAATTGTGTGAGATCCCTTTGGTTCTTTTCCATTTATCTATCTGCTCTTATATTTTAACATTTCTCTTTCCAATGAGATATCTTGAAAGCGATGTGATTTGGTTCTTATAAGAAGATGTTAGGAACCCTTGTCAACCCTTCTCTTTACTTTGTTAGTATATTGTTGTTGGATGCATATTCTTTGTAAGTCATCCCGTAGTATTATATGTTCCATGGTATTGATCCATAGTATTGGACGCATATGCTTTGTAAGTCATCCCGTAGTATTATATGTTCCATGGTATTGATCCATAGTATTGGTGCATAGACTTAGTATATAAGTACGTGTTGAGGCCAATGAAGGAATCCATGAGTTATTTTGTATTGAGCTTGCTCAAAGGAGGTTTCCCCCTCGAAGTGGACCGTGATCAATAAATCTATTATGTGTTCTGTTATTTCTAATATATCGTGCATTTTAATTAATTAATTGCTTGAGGTTCCTTACATCTAGTATCAGAGCACTTTCTTGGGCTCGTTGTGTGGAATTTCCACCAAAAACAAATTCACATCTATATTGTTCCTTTCAATTGCAGGTTCGAATCTGGGAATAATCCCTATCCTCTTAACTGTGGGAAGTACTTGGGCATAGCCCTAAAAATCATTGTGGGAGTACCACAGGAACCCTGAAGTAGCTAGCCCATTGAGAGGACTTTCCAGTGAAAAGGGAAACGACCCCTACCTGATTGACTAGTTCCCACCCATGAGGTAAACCAAGAGCTGTCATTTGTGGCAAAGCGATTATAAGTTTTACCTGAGCCGTGAAGTAAGGGGTACTGCCCCAATACGCAATATGTCAGACAGCATTGGTGTCCGAGTGAATCCCATGAACCGATAGGAAGCCGAGCATACCTAGGGTCCATATCTATTTCAATTGATAAATAGCAGATTATGTCCAGAGCTGTTGTCGATAAATTTGCCATATATTCTTTGTTTTAACTCCATTTCCCTTGAAATTTCACTAACACCCCTGCAATCCCATTCTGCATATTTCATTCCTGAGGACCCTATCCCAAATTCCACTTCCCGAAGCCAGAAATCCCACATCCGTTTATTTTTAGGGTTTTCCATAACTTCTTCGATTTTCACCCAATCGCTTTCAAATTTTTCCACAATGTTCATTTCCTATTTCTGCTTCTTAATCCCTCTTTGAAAAACTTTCCCATTCTTTCACCCCACTTCTGAAATCCCCATTTTCTGCTTTCTTGTCCATCAAACGGTGTCCAAAACCTAGTCAAACCCCAATTACCCATCAGAGTTTTTCCCCAATCCAAATTTTCCTTTACTAAAGAAGCTTATGTTTTTGTTCTTCTACCCATTCACAAAAAAAAACTCCTAGTTATGGTTGTCACCACATAGGAAAAAGAATCACGGAGGAAGAGCTTGCATCCCTCAAAACCAAACTCCAAGATCTGGATGAAAAATTTCTCAACCTCCATCTTCAACATTTATCCATGAACAGTAAATGACAACCAGAATATTCTACAGATACTGGGTTCTCTTCTTCCAGCAGTTTTCGTGGGCTGAAGCTTGATTTTCCTTGCTTCAATGGTAATGATCCGACTGGATGGATATATCGGGCAGAAAAATATCTTAGTCTACATAATACTTTTGATGTCAACAAAGTTCCACTTACAACCTTTCATTTGGAACATGAAGCCCTTCAATGGTATCGTTGGTACATCAAGGCTCATGAAGAGCCAAAATGGACAGATTTTTGCTAATTCCTTTTGCAATGATTTGGTCATAGTGCTTTTGATGACTTCACAGGAGCACTCACCAAACTTCGCCAAATTGGCATTGTGAGAGAGTATCAAACAGAATTTGAGAAACTGACCAATCACATAGAAGGATTGTCTGATGAATTCTACAGGAGTTGTTTTATCAGTGGTCTCAAGGATGTAATCCGATCAGAGGTTAAAATGTTATGTCACAGCACAATGATGGAATTCCTAGGGTTGGCTAAGTTGGCGGAGGACAAGATCACATCCCAACAACGCTCCAAATCCACTTTTGTTCCATTCAGAAATATGGTTTCCCAACAAACTCCCATCACGCCATCTCTTTGACCAACTCCTATCAAGCATTTGTCTGAAGCAGAGATGTGGGCACGTAGAGAAAACAAGCTTTGTTATAATTGTGATGATAAATTCACTCTGTTTCATAGATGTGTTGAGAAAAATCTCTATCTCTTGGATGTGGATTCTCCGCCTGCCTCTGAAATTGGTGAAGAAGCTCCAGATACAATAGATGATCAGGTATACATTCAGCAGCCACCTGTTGACCCTCCGTCTCACGACGACCACCCAGAGATATCTCTCTAGGATTTAGCCGGATTCACCACCCCACAAACAATGCGAGTCAGGGAACAATGCGGGTCAGGGGTTACGTCAAGAAGCTCCCTCTTACAATACTCATTCATTATGGTAGCACTCATAACTTCATTGACCCTCGGATCGCCAAACAGGATGATTTATTTGTCCATCCTTGCTCCATCTTTGAATTCATGATTTCCAATGGGGGCACCTTACCTTTCAAGGGGAAGAGTCGCAATGTGTGTATCTCTATGGGATATTATAACCTGCGCTCTGACATGTTTTCCTTGGCCTTAGGAGGATGTGATGTGATTTTGGGTACTCAATGGTTACGCACGCTTGGCCCTTATGGAATGTTGTTGAACTTTGGATTCAGTTTTCAGTCAATGGGAGAAAACACACATTGACAAGCTTACAACCAGGGTCTCTCTGGATCATCAATTCACATCGCCTATAAAATCTCCTTAAGAAGAATTCACATGGTGTCATCGTTCAGCTCCATTCCATTCAAATGCACCCATCAATGGTCTCCACTACTCCTTTGGATCTACAACAAATTTTGGATAGATATGCAGGTGTATTTTCTGAACCAGTGTGATTTCCACCTTTAAGATCCCTTTACAGTAAGAATTTAGCTGCCTCTACATATGAGAAGGAAATGATGGTTATTTTGCATGCAGTATAGAAGTGGCAACCATACCTATTAAGGAATTATTTCTGCATCAAGAATGATCACCAGATTCTGAAATATTTCCTGGAACAACGGGTCTCCTCCCCAACACAACAGAAATGGGTTAGCAAAGTCATGGTTTATGACTATGAGATCACTTACAAGAAGGGTAAGGACAATCTTGTGGCGGATGCTCTTTCTTGCAGATTTGATGACCAAGTTTGTCTTTCATCTATTTCTATGCATGTTCCAAATTGGTTGCAATCTGTTCAGTAGGGCTATTTCAATGACTCCTCATTATCTCAAATCATCCATCGATTGGACAACAACCCTTCTTCTGTCCTGCATTACTCTTGGGATGGTACTTCCCTGAGATACAAGGGTCATCTGGTGCTTTCCCGGAGCACAGATCTTCAACAAGTTGTCTTCTATGAACTACATGCTTCTCCATCGGTAGGGCACTCTGGGTTCCTCAAAACATATGAGCGGGCACAACATAACTTCTTTTGGCAGGGAATGACAATAAACATTCAAAAGATGGTGGCTGGATGTGATACTTTCTAGCTCAACAAGGGTGAAACGACACTCCTTTCTGGATTGCTCGAACCCTTGCTCATACCTACATGGATTTGGACAGATATTTCTATGGATTTCATTAAAGGGCTCCCTAAATCAAGAGGGAAGACAATGATTTTGGTTGTGGTTGATGACCTCTCCAAATATAGTCAATATTTTTCCCTTGGCCATCCCTATACAGCCTCCTCAGTCGCACAAATTTTTCTAGACCATATCTTCCATCTTCATGAAATCCCTTCTTCCATTGTCTCGGATCACGATGCAACTTTCACCAGTCCTTTTTGGATAGAACTGTTTCACCACACTGGCACCAAACTGAAGATGAGCTCAAGGTCTCACCCACAAACATATGGTCGGACTGAAATTACCAATAAATTTTTGGAAACTTATCTTCGTTGCTTCACCTCCGAACAACATCCTCAATGGGCAAAGTGGCTCCCTCTCGCTGAATGGTGGTACAATACTGCATCTAAAATTACTCCATATGAAGCAATCTATGGTTAGGAAGTGCCATTTCTTCTTCCATACACCCTCGGCAGTTGACTAGTTCAGGAAGTTGACACATTTCTTCGAAACTGCGATCAAATTCTTCGCATTTGTAGGACAATCTTCACATGGAAAGAATTCAAATGAAACAACAAACCGATCAACACCATTCTAAGCGCACTTTTCAAGCAAGTGATATGGTTTTTCTTCATCTACAGCCTTCCAAGCAATCCTCCATGAAACTCAAAGGGCATCATAAGATCGCTCCAAAGTTCTATGGGCCCTATAAGGCTCTTCATAATATTGGGTCCATTGCTTATAAATTGGAACTTCCTCCTTTCCGCATTCATCCAGTATTTCATGTCTCTTGTCTGATGAAATTTCTTGACACCAACATCATAGGACAAACTATTTTACCAGAACTGGATAATGAAGGATCCATCCTTTTGGAGCCGGAGGCCATCCTCAATAGGCGCACTCGTCAGCGTCTCTCTCAATCTATCACAAAGGAATTAATTTAGTGGCACTGAATGCAACTAGAGGATGCTACATGGGAACCACTCCTTCAGATTCAGCATCAATTTCCACATCTAAAAGCTTTGAGGATAAAGCTTTTTCTAAGGTGGAGGGGATGTTAGGAAACTGTGTCAACCCTTCTCTTTACTTTGTTAGTATATTGTTGTTGGATGCATATGCTTTTTAAGTCGTCCCGTATTATTATATGTTCCATGGTATTGATACATAGTTTGTATTAGCCCATAGTATTATATGTTCCATGGTATTGATCCATAGTATTGGATGCATATGCTTTGTAATTCATCCCGTAGTATTATATGTTGCATGGTATTGATCCATAGTATTGGTGCATAGACTTAGTATATAAGTACGTGTTGAGTCCAATGAAGGCATACATGAGTTATTTTGTATTGAGCTTGCTCCCTTGAAGTGGCTCGCGATCAATAAATATCTTCTATGTTCTGTTATTTCTAATATATTGTGCATTTTAATTAATTAATTGTTGGAGGTTCCTTACAGAAGAAGCCTAAGTTTGACATTATCCAACATTAGCATGAGAATAGATCCCAAAAACTGATCTGACTTATTGTACTTTAGTAATGCGGAATTTAGGGAAGAATCAATTCAGATAATTTCCAAATTTGAAATAGCAATCAAAACATAAAAGGATGGAATTACAAACATCTGAAAATGTGTTCTTTTAAGTCAATTAACAGGTTGCAACAATAGTAAGTATTAACCCTCTCATTAAATATGGAACGATGTAGAAACCGGGTTGAAACATGAGAAGATCTAGTGGATCTAACTGTCATACTTTTTTATTCTTTGATAGATTTTCTTTGAAAATTTTATTCTACTTCTACAATCAGTTTAACCCATTGCATTAAACCTCATACCAAGGCCTTAATCTATCTCTCATTACTCCATATGGATCGACGTGAGGCACCTCGAGGTGTTTCCAGTGGTTCCAACCCTGGTAGACTTGTTCCTAATGAATGTATTGGATGCACCATAGGTGTGTAGATTGAGCATCCCACTAGATTGTTTGTTTAAGAGCCATGCGACCACTTCACACACTTAGGTATATTCGATTGTCATTTTACATATTCAAGTACATTGTATTGCATGCTTAATTTGAAGAAATTTGAATGGAATTTTTGTTTGACATGTTTAAAATTTGAAAATTACTTGTCATGCATAGGTGCACAGGGTTAGGGTCACGCCAACTTGGATTCTCTAGACTCACATTCACGGAGGGCACACTCAAGTATTTTGGATTATTATTTAACATGTTCAAGTGTAGGCATAATTGGAAGAAATCTAAATTTAAAATTTTTGTTTGACGTGTTTATAATTTCAAAATTTATCGTCATGCATAGCTGTTGAGAGTCAAGTTTAAGCCAACTTGGATCTGGACCCAAATTCCCAGAGGGAACACTCAAGTATTTGGACTATTATTTAACATTTTTAAGTCTAGTCATAATTTGAAGAAATATGAATTGAAATGTTGTTTGACATGTTGATAATTTGAAAATTTCTCATCATGCACAAGTGCTCAGGGTCAAGGTCATGCCAACTTAGCTTCTCTGGACCCACATTCTCGGAGGGAACACTCATGTATTTTGTACTATTATTTAACATGTTCAAGTCTAGGATAAATTAAATGTTTCTTGCAAAAAAAATATGAACATAAATATTTTGACATTTTTTTAAAAATATCATCATGCACAGGTGCATAGGGTCATCGTCAAGGCAACCCAGTTTTGTTGAACCCTCGTAGTGTGATGACACATATGGCCCCATATGTATCATCGCACATGGATCAGTGTGATCCCTCTTGAGATATTGGTAGTGGTTCCAACTTTAGAAAACGCCTTTCTGAGGGATATACTGGACGCACTGTAAGTGAATGGAGTCTGTGTCGGGCTGGCCCATCTACTTCGCACATAGATGCCCAGATGAAACATTTAGGTACATTTTATTGTTATTTAAATAACATTTTCAATTAGATTATATGTAAAAAAAATTAACGGAACATGCATAGAACTTGATTGCTTTTTGTGTCTGCTTTCAATCTCTTATTCTATTACTCCACCTAGCACAACCAACCCACTATCTGATAGTCCTATTTTCAGTAAAATTTCAACATAAAACTTGCTTGACATGTTTAATGTGTTGAAAATGGAGTTTCTGTTCCTTTTGTAATTTACACTTTATTGTCTTATACAGGTGTTAGTAGAGATGTTCCTTCTTAGAATTGCTTGCTTCCGGTTCGGGTAGTGTAATGAAAGGCTTCTACCAGGTATTTTTAATGAACATGTTTTATTTAAATTAAACTTACTTTGTTTGAAAAAGTATTCTCGTATTAATAGTTGCACCTTTTACATCTTATAGGGTTTTCTGCTCCTCGTGTTGGATGTCATCAAGGGGGGAAGAGGTCGTAGGGTGCAAGAGTTTTCTCACAATCCAAGATATTAACCTCTTTACCCCCATCCTAGAGATATTCCTGAGGATTTACCTTGGGAAGACAACATTGCAATGCTCACCGTTGAAGGGTTGATAGAGCATTCGACCATATTGCAGACCGAGTAGGAAAGAAACAATATCTCTAGCAGTAGTTGAGAGACTCCTCTGATTATTTTGCACAATTTGGAAGGTTTGATGGGTCCTTATGATAGTGTTGCTCCATACACACATGTGTTTTTTGACATGATGCGTAGGAGGACATTGTCGGTGATGGGTTTCCACTCATACAAATAATTTAAAGCCGCGGTCACAAAACCAGTGGCGTTGTAATTATTTGATTTGTGACTCGAAGACAAAAAACATCTAAAGGTTGCACAATTTAATGATCCTACCATTTTGTTGTATATTTATGAGAGGTTCTTGTATGCATACGGAAATTTTCCAAACAATGATGAGGTGCCCCAGTATTTTGTTAGAATGATATATGCAGATTTTTGGTTCCACATGGACCCTGATTATACAAATACAGGATCAAAATTATATGGTGTTGGAAAAGGTCATACATATGAAATACTCGACGCCATGCAAGATGTTCAATTTAGGGATTCACCGCCTCACTTAGCACCTCAACCATCTAGAGTGGTTGTAATCCAAGACGAGTTGGATTCTTCATCCCAAGCAGTAACTGTTGTGAGGGACCAAATAAAGGAGCATGTTGAAGCTACTTTGATAGGGGTTGGATTAGGCCTAAGTAATCGGTTGCATCCTCCCAATGCATATGATATTCCATTTGCTAATTTACCGGATGATGTGTTGAGAGCGATGGACCGATTGGATATTGAGTGGTATGCATCATCTTGTAGGGATAAGTGTAAGCAATTGATTGATCGAGAAAATAAATCCATGGGTGAGATAAAAAGGAATTCTACAAACATTGTTACAAAAAACACATTTACAATATCAACTAGATTGCATGTCACATAATATGTTATTATATATATATATATATATATATATATATATTTGGTATCGAAATATAATGTCCATAAATGTTTCCGAACATATGCAGTTTACACAATTCCTAAATGGTGATTATGATCTCAACGCCGCTCAACTTTATGGTGATGAACAAGTAGAACGGGTATGAATTGTAATCTATATAGATTATTTCTTAAACTTGCCAATGCCTAAGTCAAACAAATATATGTTTCTATTTGCTTATATTTTAATAAGTCAAACAAATATATGTTTCTATTTGCTTATATTTTAATGTATTTGTAGGTAAGCACTAATAATGTAGAGAATGTTGAGGAAGTTATACCTACACAATTTCCATTGGAGACACATGTAACAATAATTTCTTTTTGGAAAGATTTCATTCATTTCAATGTACTTTTTCCCAAGCGGATATATATTGAGTTTAACTTTGATTTTCACTTTTCAGGTCCATCAAAATGATGAAATGGAAATTAAGGATGAAGGAAATCCACTTCAGTGAAATGTGCATAGGTACTTTCGCCGACCCCTCCATATTTGGAAAAAATATGAATTAGTATTGGTATCCATCCATATAAGAAGATAACATACCAAATCTTTATTACAAATTCGATATAAGTTCTTAGGGCCTTGATTTAACATGGGACATGCTTTCCATCCTCAACAAGAGATATGGGTCCCTTGCCTTACTTGAGAGACAATTCTTTTAGTGTCACTTCCAAGATATCATGTCTAAGATGCACACTATGGACATGATCATTGGATCCACATCTCCTTAGAGATATTTTGCATGCTTCATCAAAGTATTGTAGGACTTAGAAAGGTTTATTTGTAGCTTCTTAAAACTTTTGGCTTATAGTAATTCATAGATTTACTTATTTCTCCATAATCATAACATACACGATTACTGGCATTATTGGCAAAATTTTCTTAATTTGTAATTATTCCACATTATTGGACTTTAGGTTGACCTCTAGAAACAATGCACAAAACATTATCTTTTTTTTTGTTTGCTAAAATCTCCCTGACTTATGGGAGTGGCCTTTGGTATAAGAAACCATGACCCATGGGAATCTAAGCCGTCAAAATCACCCGGGGATCGCACTCGGCTTGGGCCACACCAACCCTCAATTAGTTGGATTTTAGGTGTCTCCTCCCAACTAGATCACCCCTACGGGGAATTGAACCTGGGTCGCGTTGCTGAGGAGACCCACACCTTAACCGAATGAGCTAGTGGTAATTGACCAATGAACAAAACATTATCTTTATTACTAGAACTATTATATTCAGTATATTTGATATGTGTATGCTAGATATTGGTTCTTTCCTCAATCATTTTAGAATTAAATATATTGATAGAATATATGTACCCTTTTAGACCCCAATAATTAAAATAATCATTGCAATAAGTATTATCAAAGCTTTCTTTGACCTCATCAACTTTGTTGCTATATTTTCCTTTATCTCTTTGACAATTTCTTCCTCTCTATCTAGGATTCTAGGCTATGTGAAACTTGATCCATAGTTATATGATATTATGTGTCCCAAGATCATCCCTTCCAATTCATACCCCATGGATTTTTTTAGTTTCCTTCAAATTGGAGGCATCCATTTCCTAGTAAATGCTTTCAAAATGTCCAATATATTAACATAATATCTAGAAATTTTAGAAGTTACGAAAACATAATTATTTAGATTCTTTTATGATTTGTAAATTGAAACCACTTCAATCCTCACCTACAAATTTTCAAGAAAAAAAGTGATTTACACATGAAATTTTAGAACCCGAAACATTGTATCATGGTGTATTCAAAATTAGCCACACACAATTAAAACAATAACAATTTATTATTTATTTACATGATCGATTATATAACAAGGGTCAAAATTGGGATATTGTATTCCCCTCCCCCTTGGAATAACATCGACCTCGATGCACTCTCTAGATCAAAACAAATAAGGATATTCCTCTATATTCTTCAATTGCAATGATGAAATTTGTTTTGTGGAGATTATGGGATACCCTTTATTCTTCTCGGGTTTCCTTCATCATCAATACAATCAAGGGTTTTCTTTGAAAAATCAACCACTATGTGATATGACTCTAACTAATCCATTACAAGGAAAACATCATATGACCCAAGATATAAAACATACCATTTTTCATAAGAAGAGATTACATACATCTCTAATGGGAAACTTGCTACTATCTCACTCACCTTCCTATTGGTTTTAATGGCTAGTTGTACTAACCATGGTTTGCTAAATTTTACTCCAGTTGAGAGAACAATTTTCTACAATATTAGGAGTGACATAGCTCATCTCAAGACTCTCAAGATCAATTATCTCAATGCTAATCATCTCAAGATTTTGTTGTAGATTCATCTCAGAAATCGTTTCAGGGGTCATCTTCGAATCTGTCTGAAGATGTACAAGATTGGTCACATAATTCATTCTCAATGTTCATCTCGGAATTTTCTTGCAGATTTTGCTCGGAATTTTTCTCAAGAATAATCTCAGTATCCCTCTTAAGATGCTCAAGATTGGTCTCGGGATTCACTATCTCATCGTTCATCTATGTATTATGTTGTGGATTCATCTCAGAATTTGTTTCATGATTCATATCAGGATTCGCCTGAAGATGCTCAGTGTTGGTCTTAGCATTCATTGAATGATTCACATTATTGTTCCCAGGATTCGTTGTAGGGTCTTAATTGAGCTTTGGGGCTTTCATCTCACAAGTAAGGTTTTGTGTGGTAGCACCATAGCCACTAATACTTCTCTCACTTATAGATCAATGCTTTTTTGACCTAAGAAGGTATTCCTAGGAAAAAATTAGAACTCAAAATTTAGATGTAAGAGATTGATAAATGTCAAGTTCAATGTGTGACATTGAAAATGGAAAGAAAAATGTTAGCAAACAAACAAATAAAACATAATAAAACTTTGCTTGAATTCTCATAATAAAACAACTTCATGAACCAAACAAACTAGCTTTTCATTAATCAAATATGGAGGTGCATAATTATGGCGCAAATCAAGACAATTCCATTCCAAGGAACTAGATGGGATGTAGAGAATAATCATACTCAATACTTTCTTGACCTATGATGAAACCCCACAGTAGCTTTCAGACCCAACTTTCAAGACAAGAAGAATAGGTTAGTAGAAGAAGAGCTCTTTTTTCTGTTAATGCTTAGTATTTTTGTTTCAGTTACTTCAATAGGTGCAGTAGAACCATTTTAGATACATGAATAGTGAACATGCTCTATCATGGGTTGTTCTTGTGTTATATTCCCTAGGCATTGAAGCCACTCCTTAAACAATATTGTTCATAAGATAAGAGATGATAAAGTGCCTAATTCATCAATCTTCTTTTTCATTTTGTAAGGTAATGTTGATATTGATTGAATATAAAATGTATGTGAGTTTCACACTTAATTGATTGTACATTTTCCTTAAACGAGAGTTTACAAATTTAAAAGTTTCTGAACACTAGGTTGATATGGGACTTTAAAACCCCATAGCTTGTAATAAATTGTAATAAACCAAATTTCCTTTTAATTGATTGATGAAATATCATTATAATGTGAGAATGTTGATTTATTTGTGCATGTGGTCGATTTAAAACCAGTTATGTACTAAAAAAATAGAAATATTACTTTTACTGGCCACTAATGTTAAGAACCATTCCTTTCCATGCATCATTTTTGTTTTGTTTTGTTTTGTTTTGTTTTGGTTAGTGATGCTTCATCATTACATTGGGAGAAATACCAATGGTCCCCTTTTTGTGGAATCAACTACCTAGAAAGGGTCAAAATTACTTTCAGGCTTTCATCTAAGCTACCACAAGAGGGCGTAACAAACTACAATTCCATAAAAGTTCCCCACGAATTTCAGCTAACCCCGATAGCTCTATCGGGACTTGAGAGTGGTGGGTTCCCTCTTAGATTGGGACCTTGGTGAATGGTGTAATAATTTATAATCCTCTTTATTGAACAAACACCCAGTTATCTTGCTATGCATCATGAAAATAATATGTTTTTGGGTTTTCAATTATTACTTTGCCAGGCTCTTTTCAAGTTCTTGTACTATTTCGGGTCAAGCTTGAGGTTGTCCAAAATAATCAATTCTAGGATTAATTTGGATGTGGCTTGCTTTCATTGGATGGCTTCTAGGGTGATCCCTCCCCACCTCTTTACTTTATGTAGTGTTTAATATTTTGAACTCTATTTGTTATGGTTTCCTTTAGTGGGGAAGCTCCTCTTAAATAGTGTGTTTTCCATATTCTTAAATTTAGTAATTTTCTTCCTCCACTACATTTGACATTTAGACCTTTGACTATGAAATTCTCATAGTTGCTTCTGCTTGAAGAGTAGAAATAACGATTTGTATACAACTTCCACTTCCATACAATTGGCTACCACAACTATATGGAAACGATTTCAAGGTTCATGTTTCCTTGTAAAAGCATGCTCTCAGAAGTATTTCAAAGTACCGGGGAATAAACCAGACATGAATCTATATGAAACTTCTTATACATGGGAACTCCATAATATTGTTTGAAATCTCATTAGCTTTGACCTCCTTTTAGCTAGTTATCTTATTTATGTTGCATACATGATTAAAGAGTCTTATTAGTTTAGTTTAGTTTTCCATTTCCAATTTTTCTAGTGCTTGATATTACATAACCCTCAAGATGGTATATTTTGTACATGTTGGTGAGAAATCACTAACCCCATATTTCACAAACTTAAGATATAATCCATTAAAATTATGTTTGTACTTTCATGCTTTGGTCGCTAGAAACCCTTAAGTGCTATAAGTAATGACATCCAATATCACTTCTAGCAAACTTTACCAAGCAATTGATTTGATATAAACAGAATACCCCTCTTAACTTTGGATCATCTCTGTTTTTAGGGATTCTTCAAAATTCAAATTAGCACAACTAATTTTGATCTTTCAAGGCTATGAATAGACTTCTTATTGTTCATGGACAGGTTTGATATGATTAGCACAATTAACTAGGTTACGTTAGGGCTCGGATTAGCCTCCAACAATATCAGTTGTATTCAATATGCTGTGTACTTAACCAATAGTTGTAACCATTTATCCGTATTACAAAGTTATACATTTATCCAGGCTTACTGTAGCTTCCTTAGGGTCTTTACAACACATCTTCAAGATGCCACCAGCTGATGAAGCTTGTTCCATAAGTGTTTCCTACTGTAGATTGTCATTTTCATATACTTCTTCAAACTGGAAAATAAGAATTAGTTCAACCCTACAAACTCAATTGAAATCAATGCCAACTTGGAATTCCAACACCATCTACGGTCCATAAATCATGTAAACAATTTCCAATTCTTCTACTATAAGGTTGTGCAACACCTTGACTAACCACAGATACCATGCTCAAGGAAATATTCATGTTTTTTACTTCATGTTTCTTTATTATGGTAGGGATGACACATGGTTCTTGGCTTGAAAATATGACTAAATAATCCAAGTGAGGCATAGGCACTGCCTTCGCCTTCCTCATAAATTACTGCCACATAACAACCTCAAATTCATCCATAGGAACAACGGTAAGACTAACTATTCCACTCCAATGGCCAAGTTTCAAGGTGACTCCATTGGTTGTTCCAATCACCTTCCCCATGTATAAGTTTATTTCTTTATATGAAGTATGTGTAGGTGTTGATGTATATGTAACTTCGGAATGTATTTCATATATGTATATTGTATTCCTATAGAGATGTTATTATTCCTCTATATGGAAGTGTCGTCATTTATATTGTAAGTGTCGTAACTTATACTTGATGGGTTATTAGACCACCTTGATGGGGTCGGCCCTGTATAAGTCATGTGGGTTAAAGGGTTATTAGACCACCCTATTGGGGGTCGGCCCTGTCAGCATTATGTTATGTGGTTAAGTTGAGGCTGACCTAGTAAAGGTTATTAGGCAAGTCAAGTCAAGTATAAAAAGAGTGTGGGAGGAACTCTATTTGATCATTCACTTTCTCTCTCATACACTCATTGGAGAGTGGCACACTAGTGGAGGAGGAGAAGTTGTTGCTAGGAGACTATCTCTTATGCTTGGGTTTTGTATCATTACTCTATCTATCTCTGAGGAAGTTATTGGGGTTTTTCACCTTTATGGATTTCCCCAAGGAAACTATGTGTCTATTGTCTCTTGTGATTTCTTCTTGTGATTGATATGTTGTACATGTTATTCTCTCAGTTAAGATCCTATAGTATGTTGAATTAATGCTCAAAAATTAACATGGTATCAGAGCTAACCTGAGAAGAAGACACTGTGCAGTTGCGGAAGCTAGGGCTTCTTGTTTTTGGGTTTCTCTCCATATATTTTGGAAAGGAAGTAGGGTAGATTGACTCTCCTCAACAAGGCGCATCTTTCTATCCAATCAGAATTCAATTATGGGCACTTTCATTTTTTGCGCTAAAAATTAGGGTTTCCACAAAAAGTGGAATTTCTGAAATCTAAGACCATGGTTGGAAGCTCCTTGGAAAAATCAAAGTTTAGAGCTTTGGATCAAACTTTTTGGTTGGGTGAAGCTCTGGGAAAATCAAACCCTAGTTTGGGGTCATGTCTAATGAAACCAGAAATTAGGGCTTCTGCAAAAGTTGGAATTTTTGAAATTTGAGACCATGGCTGGAAGCTCCTCTGAAAAATCGAAGTTTAGAGACCAAGATTGAACTTTTTGGATGGATGAAGCTCTGGGAAAATCAAACCCTAATTCAGTGTCCTCCCTAGTGAATCCAGAAGTTTGAAAAGCAAATTTGAGGGGTGAAACTTTGCAGTTTTCAAATTCTGAGTATACCAACTTGATCATCTCATCAAGGCGCATCTTTCTATCCTTTCAGAAGTTTGAAATTCAAAGTTTGAATTTTTAGGGTTTCTCTAAAAAACCCTAATCCAGCACCAGATCCAGTTTTCAGCAAATCAAGTGGTAAGACCTAAATCTTTTCTATTTCCATTTGAAGTACTCTTTAAATATGTCTCACCACACCAATCTTGAGGATAAGCTTGAAGGGACTGTTAAATTCAAAGCTTGGAAGTATAGGATTGGGTTAATCCTAGAAGAGAATGAGTTGGACACCTACATAAGTGAAGAGGTTCCTGTCCAAGAGGGAGAAAAGTCTAAGGCCTTACTCAAGAGGAACTTAGTCAAGGCTAAAAGGATCATTGCTAATTCTATCAAAGATCATCTCATGCCACATGTGTCATCTTTGAAGACACCTAAGGAGATGTTTGATTCCTTGTCCAAGCTATTTGAAGGGAAGAATATAAATCAAAAAGATGACCTTGAGGAATCAATTGAAGAATATCAAGTTCCAGAATGCGAAGACCATGCAGTCTTATTTCTCAAGGCTCTCCCAGATAAAAGAAAAACTTGAAACTGTGGGAGAAGATATAAAGAATGGAGAAGTGGTAATGACCACTCTTAATGGCCTTCCTAGGTTATGGGATTCCTTCATCCAAGGAATTTGTGCTAGGAAGAAACTTATCACATTCAGTATGTCGTGGGAAGAATGCTCACAGGAAGAAGCTCGAATTGTAGCTCGAGAAGAAAAGATGGGGAATGAAGATCAAGCTCTCACAGCACATACCAAGAAGCGGTCACTTTTCCTCAGATTGTCCTAAGAACAAAAGGAACAACAACAACTACTACTACAAGCAATCTGACAAGTATGACTTACAGGTATGTTTTGAAATCTGCTCATGATTAAGTTTATAATATGATTGTCCTCGTGTTATTGAGTTTAGTAACAATATTGTTTATTTTTAGACTTGTCTTATCACCCTAGTAAAAGTATGAATACATGATAGAAGACATTCATTGATTAGGGCTATGACACTTATGATTATATTATGATTGTACTAATGCACTGTGGTGTTGTATGAGGAGAATGTTATCCGCTAACATGAAAGGTACAAATCAAGTTTTAGATCAAGACCATGATGACATGAAGACAAAGACTCATCCATAGTCATGGATCACATGGAGGTATGTATAATTTGGCTCTACAATGGTTAAATTATGAGTTATGCGGGTCATTGAAGAGAACAAGAAAACATTGCTAGACATAACTAGCAAATACGATGACCAAGTATGTTTTTCCTATATCAAGTTAGAATCCTACCCTATGTAAGGATCTTATGCTTTTGTATGATTGATAATGATTACTCATGAAGTTACAAGTTTGAGTAATCTAGCGTTTATGCATATTATGCTCCTTACTTTGATTAATGATATGACTAACCAGAAAAGTCCTATATAAACCTTGAATACTAATGCTTATTATCTATGTTTGAAATGATCATGACTATACATGCTTAAGATTATTGTGTTTTGATAGTATTAAGATTATACTAATGAATGTATGATTATTTATGAGATCTTGAGGATAACACAATGATGATACTAGTAAGCATGCATAGTGATCGAAGATGGATATAAATTCAAGGACGGGTAATCCAGGAAGCAAAGATCAAGAGGGAGCACACTCCAGCAATTCCTGCAAGGAAGCAAATATTGAGAGGGAGTCCACCCAACAAACAAACAAAGATAAGTATTTGAATTATCATTTCTTGTATATTTGATTGTTTAAATAATATTGTTCAAAGATGTATATACCTATGTTCCTAGACTTAGGTTGTGTATTATGCATATTAGAATAATTGCATTAATGAACAGTATACTACTAATACGTATGTAATGGGTAAGTGGCCTATGGCACTGTACAACATTCCATTGCTACTTATCTAGAATGAAACCTCTTTGCTGACATGTTGGGAGTTGTGCACACCCTTAACAATTTTCTAGTAGAGATTGGAAGGCATCTAGAAAGTTACAGGATATGGATAAATGTTGTATTGAAGCATTGGCTAAATTAATTGCATGACTGTATGACATATTTCTTTATGTGTAAGAATTTGTTCTGAAAACTATGAGATGTTTCTAATCATGCAATTTAACTTGTTTTGTAGGAAAGATCATATACCATCACCTACAAAAGAAGAACTACAACATTTACTCCAGCAACAAAGCTATCTATTGAAGAATTTGAAGTTCCAAGGATCCAGGATGAAGTAATGATCGAAGAGTACCAGTCGATCATGAAGAATGATGTTTGGGATGTGGTCCCAAGACCTGAAGGGAAGTCTGTTGTGACTTCCAAGTGGATCTATAAGATCAAGCATGTTGCAGTTGGTAGCATAGAGAAATACAAAGCGAGATTTGTAGCTCATGGCTTCTCCCAGAAAGAGAGAATAGACTATGAAGAGACTTTTGCTCCCGTGGCCAAATACACTTCCATCAGATCAGTGCTTGCTCTGGCTGCAGTGATGAAATGGAAGATACACCAGATGGATGTCAAGACAGCTTTCTTGAATGGTGTAGTCGAAGAGGAAATGTATGTGGAGCAGCCACTTGGTTTTGAGACACATGACAGAGGGACTCATGTGTGCAAACTAAAGAAAGCCCTATATGGTTTGAAATAGGCACCCAGGACCTGGTACAGCAGATTAGACAGCTTCCTATCCAGTTTGGGCTTTACTAAGAGTAAAGCGGATTCCAACCTTTACTATAAGGTTGTGGAAGGCAATCCAGTGATACTACTATTGTATGTGGATGACTTGTTTGTTATAGGTGAGGATAGATTGATTGCCAACACGAAGAGGGAGCTTGTTGCCTAGATCGAGATGAAGGACTTGGGGGTGATGCACTACTTTCTAGGCATGGAGGTGTGGCAGAGTGCAGATGAAATCTTCCTTGGACAAGGGAAGTATGCAGTAGAGATCCTGAAGAGGTTCGGGATGATGGACTGCAAGGCCATGGCCACACCTATGGCATCGAACCTGAAGCTTCTGTGTGATGCTTCATCTGATCCGGTTGATGTCACTGTGTACCGTCAGATGATTGGGTCCTTGATGTACTTGACGAACACGAGACCAAATATTTGCTTTGCGGTGAACACATTGAGCCAATTCCTGACGGATCCGAGAAATGTTCACCTGGTTGTTGTAAAGCATATTTTGAGGTACCTAAAGGGTACAATTGATTATGGGCTCAAGTATGATGCGAATCAAAAGTTTAACCTACAAGGTTATGTTGATTCAGATTGGGTAGGCAGTGCTGCATATAGGAAGAGCACATCTGGGTGCTACTTTAGTATGGGATCAGGTGTGATCTCTTCGTTTAGCAGGAAGCAGTCCTGCGTAGCACTGAGTATAGCCGAGGCAGAGTATGTTGGAGCTTGCTCCACTAGTTGTGAGGCAGTATGGCTCCGGAAGCTACTGTCTAAGTTATTTGATCTCCCATTGAAGACTACTAGTATCTTTTGTGACAACCAGAGTTGTGTGAAGTTGTCTGACAATCCAGTGTTCCATGACAGGTCGAAGCACATTGAGATCAATTATCACTATATTAGGGATATGGTGCAGAGAGGAGTAGTGAAGCTCCTGTATGTTGTAACAGATGAGCAGGTTGTAGATGTGTTGACGAAACCATTAGCCAAAGTGAAGTTCGAATACTTCAGAGAGAGGCTTGGTGTTCTTCAGATTGACGAAACTTCGAGGAATAAGTGATGGACACATTTGCAGGAGCCATTCCAAGCATGGTGAGAGGAGGATCCTTCCCATGGCTGTGGATGTAAGCGCTGTGTGATGAGCATCAGGACGCATCAGTTGGATGCTTGATATGATCAGTTGGATCATGTATTTGTATATGCATCATGTTGGATGCTTTGATCAGTTTGATCATGTATTTGTATATGCATCATGTTGGATGCTTGATATGATCAGTTGGATCATGTATTTGTATATGCATCATGTTGGATGCTTTGATCAGTTTGATCATGTATTTATGTATCAGGTGGATGCATTGTATGATCTGGTGGATCATGTATTTATATATGTATTAGGTGGATGCATTGTATGATCAGGTGGATCATGTATTTATATATGTTTCAGGTGGATGCATTGTATGATCAGGTGGATCATGTATTTATATATGTGTCAGGTGGATGCATTGTATGATCAGGTGGATCATGTATTTATATATGTATCAGGTGGATGCATTGTATGAACAGGTGGATCATGTACTTTTGTATGATCAGGTGGATCATGTACTTATGTATGATCAGGTGGATCATGTACTTATGTATGTATCAAGTGGATGCATTGTATATATCAGTTGGATGCATTGTATGATCAGGTGGATCATGTATGATGATATATATCAGGTAGATACTTTGTATGCATCAGGTGGATATATTGTTTGATCAGGATGATCACAGATGATGAGCTTCAGGATGTTGCTCCAGATGATATGCATCAGAATGATGCTATGATGATGATCAGGATGATCATAGACGACGAGCTTTAGGATGTTGCTCGAGATTATATGCATCAGGATGATGCTATGATGATGATCAGGTTGATCATGTGATGATGTGCACCAAGATGATGTATTGTGAGTATCAGGTTGATACTCTGTGGCCATGGACAGGTTGTGTAGGTAGCATAGAAAAGATCCTTTAAAATCCGGACAAGTAGAGCGGTGTGCTCCTAACAGCCTGGGATTCTCTATCAAGATCCGAATAGGTAGTGCAGTGTGCTCGTAACATCCTGGGATGCTCTAGGTAGGTTTTGCTACAGTTTTGCATAGAAAAGATCCTTTAAAATCCAGACAGGTAGAGTGGTGTGCTTGTAATAGCCTGGGATGCTCTATCAAGATCCGGACAGGTAGAGCGGTGTGCTCATAACATCCTGGTATGATCTGAGTAGTTTTTGCGAAAGTTCACATAGAAAAGATCCTTTAAAATCCAGACAGGTAGAGCGGTGTGCTTGTAACATCCTGGGATGCTCTGAGTAGGTTTTGTGAAGGTCAACATGTAAAAGATCCTATAGTCTGCGCTAGGTTTTGTTAACGCACGTAATCAGTCCTAGGTTCCATAGTATGGCCACTGATGATGAAGACCTATAGGTGGTGGGCCTACATCCAGCATGAAAAAGGGTTGGCTCTATAGAACTTCCTATGACGAGTAGTTCAGAGATTGATTGAGATAGCAGCAACGTGACGATGACGATGATTCAATGATGATGATCCAGTGACGACGATCCAGAGAAGAAGACTTGTGCTTGCAGATCTGTGTCGAGAAATACCTTCCTAGTTAAGAGGGAGTGTTGATGTATATGTAACTTCAGAATGTATTTCATATATGTATATTGTATTCCTATAGAGATGTTATTATTCCTCTATATGGAAATGTCGTCATTTATATTGTAAGTGTCGTAACTTATACTTGATGGGTTATTAGACCACCTTGATGGGGTCGGCCCTGTATAAGTCATGTGGGCTAAAGGGTTATTAGACCAGCCTATTGGGGGTCAACTCTGTCAGCATTATGTTATGTGGTTAAGTTGAGGCCGACCTAGTAAAGGTTATTAGGCAAGTCAAGTCAAGTATAAATAGAGTGCGGGAGGCACTCTATTTGATCATTCACTTTCTCACTCATACACTCATTGGAGAGTGGCGCACTAGTGGAGGAGGAGAAGCTGCTGCTAGGAGACTATCTCTTATGCTTGGTTTTTGTATCATTGCTCTATCTATCTCTGAGGAAGTTATTGGAGTTTTTCACCTTTATGGTTTTCCCTCAAGGAAACTATGTGTGTCTATTGTCTCTTGTGATTGCTTCTTGTGATTGATATGTTGTACATGTTATTCTCTCAGTTAAGATCCTAGAGTATGTTGAATTAATGCTCAAAAATTAATAGTAGGCTCAAGCTACAACCCAAGCTCCCTTCCCACATCTTATCTTCCTTCATGGAATTGTGGGTTTCCCCACTGCCCACCATGGCATGCATTGATTTTCCATTGATTTTTTATGGTACATAGCAAAGCCTTGTGAAATCTTTCTCCGAGCTTGTCATAGTATTTTCTTATAGGATAGCACCCAAGGCATGCAAGACCCTAATGATGGCTTTGTCCCCTTTCTCCATAATGGATAATTTTTTTTGTTTCAATGGACAATTGTTTCCATAATGGTATGTCACACAAATCCAATAAGGGACTGGCTTATTTTTTCTTAGGTGCATCTGGTTGCTTGTCCTTTTCTTCATTAGTCATTTGAGATGATTTTTCTTCAATTTACCTTTCTTCGTGTGCATGCCATCTTTCTTCTCTCCTTAAGCATCCTTGTCCATCCTTGGACTTCCTTTTTCCTTTTCCTAGTATACTAACAAACTTCCAATGGTAGTGATGTTTGCTGCAAGATTCCAGGAGGGGTTCCCTGGCCCAAACTAACCCTTCAAGATTGCTTTCATTTCCGCCCAATTTTAATATACACTACACTGCACCCAACTGCCAATCCCTCTACTTGGTTTCTCCACCAAATATTCACAATTATTGTCAATAACATCACAACAAAATTCACCTTATCCTCATCCAAGCTTCCACTCATTTGCACCACGTATTTCTCAACATCCCCACAAAAGTTACCAAGTAACTCAACGTTACGGGTGCCATCGTACCATTTTGGTTCCTTGATATTTATCCTCCTAGGAGCCATCGAACTATTCCCACTTGCAACAAATCATTTCAATAGATTAATGGTGTATTCCTAGTCTTTTACCTGTCTAAAAATAAAATTTAGCAAGTATTATATGACTTGTAGTCTTCCTTACACAAGGATGCTCCAAACTACTGCTTCAAAAAGGGTTTTTGCAATCTTTTAGAATTATGGGCCACTACATCATTATGAGTTTAGTACATGTTATCCAAATCTACATCTAAGGATTTTTCCTTCTTCCAATGCTTGCAAAGAGTTTTTTTCATGTTCTCAATAGTCTTCTTTAAGTTCACAAATATGGCCTTCACTCTTGGTGTATTAGGAGTTTGAATACCATCATTTTCATAGTGTGATGTAATCTCTACATGTAAAATTTACATACACAAGTTGTATTAGTCATATGCCCAGAAACAACAAAAGAAATTATTATGTGAATGCACTACCCTAGTTTCCTGCTGTACCTAGATTAAAAGTCTGTGATGCCAATCTTCAAGTCACCCTTTGTGGCTACTTGCCAATTTTACCCAAGGTTTGAGACTTGCTTAAGTTTCACCCAAGCCTGGAGAGGTGTACGTGAGTTTCTTTGTCACCAAATTTTATTCAAAACATGGTGAAGACATTAATTTGATATCAGTTGTCAAGGACATATAGTCATCCCAATTGTTTTTCTTCAAACTTGAGGGATTCCACAACATTTCTTTCGTACCTAAGGTTGTGTGTGAAGAACACACCGATAACACAAATAGTCCAAAATTCTCCGCAGTAACCATATTAGCATTCTGAGTTTCTTCTTCCCCTGGGGAAATCCCTCGGACTTCTCTTTACTTGTAGTCTTCAACCCCAATCCCCTTCTAGGGAAACACCCACAAGCTCCTATTCTCTTCATATCCACACGAAATCCCCTTTTAACACACGCATCAAATGAGTATCTTTGAATTATATTTATATTGTTTGAGTGATCCATAATAGGGCCGACCTGTTCATAATCATTTGTAATTTTTAAATAATAATTGAGGGGCCAACCTAACATATTTTAGCACAATTTTTTGACTCCGCACCTTTTGTTGTTGGAAAAGTGTTCATACTTCAAGGGATTGAGACCCTTTTTCATGATTCAAAGGATTGACGTTAGGGTATAGTGTTGCTTATATTCCAAACTTGAAACATTATTGAAGCACGGTCTATGATAAGTAATTTTTCCAGACTTTTCACAAGGTAACATGTTCTCAGACATCCCCACAGAGAGCAAAAAACTGTAGGTTGCCAACAGACTTATATCATTTCCATTGTAAGGTTAAACATGCTCCTGTAAAAATTCTCCTGGGATAAATGGATATTTTTGTTTGTCTTCATCCAGAACTTTGAAGGTATTATTGAGCATGGCTTAGTGTTTTAGGTTTGTTTCATAATGGCTGCTACCTAAACTTGTCTTCCACATTCCTTTTAGACTGCCATCTTCTTATGATTTCAAATATACTTCTTCCAACCGGCAAGTAAGACTTAGTTCACTTATTTCAAAAGTGATATGTTGACTATTTGACATCAGTGACAACCCAGATTCCAACAGTGTGGCACTATCTTGCCTCGGGCATAGGGACTTAGCCAACCTATTCCTACTACAACCAAACTACGTCTCTTCACATAAGATAGACCCATAATTTTTCCTTAACTACAATCCTTCAAATGGAACTAAGTCCTACTTAACCAAGTTCATTCAACAGAAGGAACACATCCAACCATGACCTTTAAAAAATTCCAGAAATACTTTGCACATATCTAAAATTTCCAATACTTGGAAAATATATCAACAATTAACTAGTATGAAGAATCATTTGGTATTGTTATTTATTTATTTGTTTATGTGATTGCATAGAAAATTAACATGCATTACATTATGTGGTGTAACGTTTATCTTAAATCAAAACATTTCATCATTTCAGATCAATACAAAGCCATAAATGCTAAAGGTATGCCTCAATACCAAAGTCATTTCGTGAAAGGTCATTTGTACATTCATTTCAATGTTGAGTTGCCAGAATCTGGAGCACTTACCCATTGAACAATGCAAACAATTGGAGTTTATCCTGCCACCACGCCCAGCTGGTTATATGACTGATATGTCTCATGTAAGTGGTAGTATTGGTAACATTCAGATATGTAGGTTGTGAGAATGTTGTGTGAATTTATAATTATTCATGTGACATATAGTATTATGGAATAATTATGCCAATGTGTAAGCAATTATGTTGGATTGTGATGTAGGTTGTCTGCTTTGTCCTCTTGGTAAAGTATTTGTTGCTTTTCAATTGTTGATGGAAATATTTTTATATATTATGCAGGATTGTGTTCATCATGTGGGAATCAAGCTTAATAGGGAGGCATGTTCCCTTGTTTGGGATTGGAATTCCAAAGCTAGACAAATGAGTGCTAAAGATGCTTATGAATCAGCCTATGCCTCCTTAAATGCAACAGTCTCATATTGGTGGCATAGTAAATTGTGGAAGTGGAACTATCCATTGAATATTAAATGCTTTACTTGGTTGTGCATGGAAAAAAGGATTCTTATTTATGATAATTTGGTTAAAAAATACTTCTCATGACCAAATGCCTATTTCCTGTGCAAAACTAATGAAGAAAGTATTCAACATTTATTTGTTGAAAACGATATCTGTCAAAAGGTTTGGTTTGAGATACTTTGCAAGCTAATAGTTTCCTTCAAATGGTCTTCTTCTTTGTTGGAAGATATATTGTTGTCTTGGTTTAAGTGTTTTCCTCAGTATAAAACCTTGCCTTTTTCGTAGTGTGGGTCATGTGGAGAGCCTGCAACAGTCTAATTTTTGAATATTTTTATCATTCTCCATTTAGAGTAAGCATGAAGATGTTTCGAGCTACTTTAATGAATTTTTCAGAAATCCCTTAGTTAAACTTGGCCTCGAACTATCCAGGAACCAAAGTGCTCTTCTTGTATCACTTATGGATACTTTTCTCACTTATGGATACTTTTCAATATTGGACCTTGAGTGCTCTTCTGGTATCCCTTAATTTACTTTTAATTTACTTTTCAATATTGGATCTTGTCTTGGTAAACAAACATATGAGCTTTTAATCCAGTATCATAATATATTTTCTAGGAAGGATAATTTAGTTTTCAATATTGGACCTTCTGTTGTTAAACAAACATCTGAGTTTTCAATCTTGTATTTTTTTCCTCTTTACAATAGTATGTGAACAACCATTGCTTGAAATTATTAGTATTAGTTGTGAGAGGCTTTATTCAACAATGTCTCTAGTAAGACATACATTGCTAAAGGGAGTCTAGAACAACTTTCTAGCCTTTTAGTATTCAAATGACATTTAAAAAATAGTCATTGTTGCCTCCTTTAGAGAAGAATGATACTTGACTACAAATACTTTGTAACTTTGATTCAGTTTGAATATCAAGTCACTGTTTTTTTCTTGTTGAAAAAAAATAAGCATTGTGTTAATTACAATTTTCCCTTTTTTCATCTAGTTAAATCCATAGTATTGTTTTATCTCTCTTGCAAGTAATTTTTTATATGGCCATGAAGCATTTTTATTGATAAAATTTTGAGGTGGTGTTTGCAGGTAGTGGCATACTATAAACTGGAGATGGGCATGCCAATGAATAAAATTACAAGTTCCAAAACATTTGCATGGAACTCAATCCAACCTTTTTTTAATTGCATGGAGTTGGAATTTGGATGAGGTTGGGTTTCATATTTATAGAAAAGTTTGTTCAGGGATGTAGGCACTCCAGGAGGTCTATACAGATTTATGGTGGCATGTAAAGACTTTTATTTATGACATGTATATATTTATTTATGATCATACAGTCATCATTTTTTTGTTGGGATTGGATTCATATGATGTAGTCCTGAAAAGTTTATACTTTAATTTAAATATATCCTAATAGTTTATTTTTTGCATGGTTAAGTTTTATGAGGCTGAACAGTTTGGACTTTATGTTAAATATGTCCTAATAGTTTATTTTTTGCATGGTTAAGTTTTAGGAAGTTGAATAGTTTACAGTAATATACAAATTTATGGTGGCATGTAGAGACTTTTATTTGTGACATGTGTATATATTTATTTGTGATCAGACATTCATCATTTTTTTGTTGGGACTGGACTCATATGATGAAGTTCTGAAAAGTTTGGACTTTATGTTAAATCTGTCCTGGCAATTTATTTTTTGCATGGTTAAGTTTTATGATGCTGAATATTTAGAATGGAACTATATATGTATCAATGTACAGAAGGACTGTCTTTGTATACCTTGATTCACTTTTGTGAATAACAAGTATGTCCTTTTCCTTTCTGTGAAAAAATAAGGTTGGCTTTCGTATTGCAATTCATATTTGGGAAGAGACTTGGAATCAAATCCCCATGTAGATGTGTTTTTAGATTATTTTGAAGAAATAAATACACATTTCATAGCATTACACTTAGCAAGACAGACAACATAAGGTTTTATAAGCATTGTTATAAAAAAACAGTACAATTTAATGAGAATTTCACACTGGCATGACATTCATAAATACGATTTTAAATCAATATCTTACCATACCTAAGTCATGCAAGTAAAAATAATATTTTTCTTATAATAACTAATAAAAGCCAACTAATTAAGCTGAAATTTTCAGAGCCCAACTTCAATTGAAAACTAAATCAAACTAAACGAGATTTTCATGAATATGCTTGGTATTGGTCTCAAGATTCATTTTTTTCATCTCATAACTAATCTCACAATCATACGGGTCCTATAAAATATCCTTGCAAGCTCCCCAGTGCCTTGAACACTTGGCGCAAGCTCCAAATTTGAAATCTATTTATTTCTAAAAATAGGATACTTTCTTGGTATGAATTCAAAATTTGTCTTAGTTGAGATGGAATAAAAACCTCAACCATTGATCCACAAATTACATGAACACCAGTCTTCATCACAACTGCAATTTCACCTTCTATGATTTCATTTTTGAAAGGTTGAAGACTATGCATTTAAATTTAATAGGAAAGACAATAGATCCATCAATTTCTCAAATATGGCCTTCTTGCGACCCTCCAATGTAGTTACTGCAACAAAATATCCATTTTACTCAATTGCCTTTAAATGCGTGATATGTCTGTATAAGTTGCAAAATGATGGAATGATGTAGAAGCAACCCAAAATGCGGTCCATTTGTTAAGGGATAACTTAATGAGAATTTCACACTAACATGAAATTCATAAATATGATTTTAAATCAATATCTTACCATACCTAAGTCATGCAAGTAAACAAAATATTTTTCTTATAATACCTAATAAAGGCCAACTAATTAAGATGAAATTTTCAGATCCCAACTTCTATTGAAAAATGAATCAAACTCAACAGGATTTTCGTGAAGATGTTCAGTATTGGTCTCAAGATTCACTGTTTTAATCTCATAACTAATATCAGGATCAAACAGGTCCTAGGCAATCTCCTTGCAAGCTCCCCAATGCCTGGAACACTTGGCACAAGCTCCAAATTTGAACTCTGTTTATTTCTAAAAATAGGATACTTTCCTGGTATGAATTCAAAATATCCCTTAGTTGAGATGGTATGAAAACATCAGCCATTGATCCACAAATTACATGAACACCAGTCTTCATCACAACTAAAATTTCACCTTCTATGATTTTATTTTTGAAAGGATGAAGACTATGCATTTAAATTTAATGGGAAAGACAACATATCCATCAATTTCTCAAATTTGGCCTTCCTATGACCCTCCAATGTAGTTACTGCAACAAGATATCCATTTTCCTCAATTACCTTTAAATGCATGATATGTCTCTATGAGTTGCAAAATGATGGAATGTTGTAGAAGAAACCCAGAATGCAATCCATTAGGTAAGAGATAACTTAAGAATCAAAACCCCTTTTCTATTGCCACATGAAAAAAAAAAGCTGACGGGTAAAGTAAAATAATGGGTACATGTAATAAAATAATAATTTTTTTTGACCTTTTAATAAAAAGATCATTTTACTTAAAATAATAATAATTATTATAAATCATAATACCTAAAGCGGTAAAATCTGTTTCTTACCGGAATAACCAGCATAAATATGATAAAAGAGAATAATCCATAAAAGGATAAAAATTAGATTTGATAATTGACAAAATATTCGATGATCATTACAATGCACTTTTGGCCTTTAAATAAGCCATATATGCCTTTTCAATGGAAAGACACGTCTCTTTAGTTTTTAATTAATTGATTGATTAATGCATTATTCATTAATATTAATATTAATATGAATGATATTAATATTAATATTTATGTTATTATTATTCATTCTTATGTTCATTATTTTATATAACATTGCATTCCCCTTAAAGGGAGCTTTTTCTTCAAAGATTATTGAAGACAAGGCTTACGTCTGATTTCTTGCTTGAGACATCATCTCTAAATCCTTTCTGTTAGTACTTGCGACTCTTGATTAAATGAGACGATACGAGTTATGAATTCCAAAGAAGAAATGCCGCATCGTCTCTAATGTGGTCCATCCCAGCTCTACTTTCATCAGAGCTATTTGATGGCTTTGTGGGGTGGGTATTCTCGTTTGTTGCTTAGTATGTTTATTGATGTTCTTGCTTGTTTGACAATATAACTCCTCTGTGTATGTTTATTCTGACCCTGTCATTGGTCAAAATGACGTTTATAATTGGGGTGTCGATAAGGAATTCTTGTTGTTTGTCTTTCTGCTGGATTGACTTCTTTTTTAACTGTGACGAGGATTGAATTTGTATTTATTTCTTATTTCTAAACTTGAATTTGTTTTCCGAAGATTCTGGATGCTTGGATTTGCGCTAATTTGTTCTCTAATAGATTGTTATTACTCTCACTCTTCTCAAACCTTTCGTCTTGAGACTTTTTGTCCTCTTTTAACTTCTTAATTTGTTTTCCTAGTTCTTGATTAAAATTTCTCAAGCGTTGGTTTTCTTCTTGCTTTTCTAGTATTCTTCTTCTAGGTCCTCATTGGAATGTTTCATCTTCTGACTATGTTTCAACTTCTTGATTTTTGTAATTAATGTCTTGTTATGAATTCTTAGTCGAAATAGTTCTTTGGTATTGCTTGCTAATTTGTCATTGATTTTCTTAATTTCTAGCTTGTGCGCTTTTTTAGTGTCGTCATACTTTTGTTGGAGCTCTTCCTTTTTTTGTTGATGTCGACACATTTCTGATTCTTGATTTTCTAAATTGCTCTGGACTTGCGCCAATTCATTATCTTTGTCCATGATGAGCTTGTTTAAATGTTTTATGTCTTCTTTGAAATCTTTATCGCTTCTTTTTTTTTTTTTTCCTTGGAAAAATTCGTAATTTTATTCAAAAAAGGAACAAAATTACATTCTGCACATGTAATAGAATCACTAAGATCCCTACATTGTCACATATTACATCCCATAATATATATATCAAAAACCAGTTAAAAATCCAATCAATAAATGGCTGTCTTCCAGCCTGCCTCTTCCACTACAGTCTCAGATTTTGACCTCAACTGCTGTCCATACAAACTACCCAAACGAATTCAATAATGATATTGCTGTCCCAGCCTGCAACTCAACTACTAAAAACTCCAAAGCTGATAGTCGTGACTTACAGCACGCCTTCAGAAAAATTGCTGAAATTCGTGACATATGGCTGTTCATACAGCACGCCTACAGGTAAATCAGCCTGCGTCCAGATTATGTTCCAGCCAGTCCTTCCCGTGGAAAGCCTCCCATATTCAGCAAGTAGCCATCCTCTATCTCCTTCTCGAGGTAGATCAAGGCAGGGCCTCATTGACCTCATTAAATGGTCGGTGATAATATCTGAATATGCCTGCCGGAGAATGAATCGTAATCTTCCAGGTTCCAAAAGCTAATGCCTGCTGTGTAGCCTCCTTGGAGAGCTGGTCTGCCAGCCCATTCCGCTCCCGGTAAACATGTGTAAAAGTGATATGGTTAAAAGCCAATTTTATCCGATTCACTTCTTCCAGGATAGGTAGAAGATCCATCACATGACACGGTGTAATCTCCTTGGCCCAGTTGATGACTAACAAGGAGTCACCAAAAATCTGAAGGGATAAGCATCCTTGTTCCAGGGCAAATAACATCAGCAATTTAAGGGACATCAGTTCTGCATAGTTATTTGTTCCTCTGCCCAAACCAGCCACCAGATGGAAATAATGCGCCTCTGATTTGTAAAGGACTCCCCCCCCTCCACAAACCAATTGCTGGTTTAAGGAGGCACCATCAAAAAATGCCCACGGCATGGAGAGATCAATCTGTTCAACCCGCACAGGTCGAGGTCTACTCACTTGTACAGGGGCCTCAAAATGAAGAAAGACCACCACCATTTGAGCCACGACAGTTGCCATTGGAACCCTGCAGTCCTGGAATATCATCTTATTGCGGGCAAGCCATATGCCCCAAGTGTATATGCACGGGAGAGCCCGGAAAGAGGAGGAAGATTGAACAGCCCACCACGATTGGAATGCTTCCAGCACACTCGCTCCCCTCCACCTTACCTTAATGTCCAAGATATTGCTGAGATCCATCCAAACATCCTGTGAAAATCGACAATGTATAAAAAGATGTGCCAAATTCTCTTCTGCATCCCTACAAAGTGGACAAATCCCTGGTCCCTGGAGAAAACGTTTTTGCAGAATGTCCCAAGTGGGGGCCTTATTTTCCAGGATCACCCAGAAGAGTAATTTTGCTTTACCCGGACATCTTAACTTCCACAAAAGTTTCCACCACCACGCCAATACCCTGTTATGTAATTCCACATTGAGCTGGATATATCCATGTTTAGGTGAATATACTCCAGAGGGATGGTGATCCCAGATAAGGACATCAGCCCTATTGGTCAATCTAATATGTGTAAGTCTTAACCTCCGAATATAATCCGCCCAGTCCCCCTGCAGTTCATCCGAGATCCCAAGTTGATGTGCAGAAATCCACCCCTGTTGCCAAAGTGTAGAAGCTCCCGGATCCGCTAAATCAGCCAGATAATGACATCCTCTGGTAGCCAAAAAGGATCGCAGTTCCACCGAAAGGACATGTCCACCCCTGCATCCAACCCAAGGGTCCAACCCTATGCGAAGGAGACGCCCATCGCCGATCCGCCACACTAATACTGAACCTACTAAAGAGAAATGCTGCACCACCGCTTTCCAGACCACAGAGCAGTTTGCCCTCGACTTATTTCTCAGCCTGATCCATTCGAGAAGAGTTAAAGGGGCAATATATTTATGATATACCACTCTAGTCCAGAGACTCTGTGTATGAATTAATCGCCACGACACTTTGGCCCCCAAGGCTTTAGCAAACATGAAAATATTCTTTAAACCCCACCCTCCTAAATCCTTAGGAACAGCAATTCTCTCCCATCTGACCCACACCAATGCCCGATGCTCACTCGTACCCTTCCAAAGAAAGGAAAAACACAGTCGCCTGATCTGCTCCAGAACTCCAATGGGTATCCAAGCAAGAGACATCCAATACACCGGAATAGCTTCCAAGACTGATTTTATCAAAACCAGCCTCCCAGCCCGAGATAGCCATTTGTGACTCCAACCCTGTAGACGCTGTTCTAACTTAGCAATTAACCAGCACCAATCAGTCTTCAAATAAGCGTTCGGTTTCAAGTGAAAGCCAAGGTACTTAAATCCCTCATCAATAGCCAAAGTCCTATATGGTAGTTTGTTGACCATACTAAGAAAAATCTTTATCGCTTCTATAAGGTGATTCTTTGAAATTTTTGGTTTTGTCTTCAATATCTTGATTATGCATTTTTAATCGAGATATTTCTTCATTCTTAGCTAATAACATTTTTTTGATATCTTCATTAGATTTTTCTAGTTTTTTATTTTGATATTTTAAGCAACGATTCTCTTGCTCTGTCAAATGATAAAGAATGCTCTGCTTACTTATCTCAAATTGTAGATTTGTATTGCTTTCCTTGTAGTATCCTAATTTTCCTTCCAATTTCTATATTTACTATTGCAATTGCAATTGACCTTGATATTCTTCCATAGTAAAAAAATTTCTACATATCGGACAGGAATGATTGCCATTCTTAAAAAATGTCGGATATTGGAATTCCATTTCGAAATAAGGACACTTAGTCCAAAATTTGGATTTATACATGGAATCCATAATTTCTTTAACAAATCCACAATTGACTCAATGGCTTCTTTGATGATAGAGAATCCTCAAGCTTCCACTCAATATGGAGAATCCTCAAGATTTATGGACAAGAATAGCAATGAAGCAGAAGCAGAGATCCATGAGATGGAGAGAAAGTCACTGCAAAGTGACTGCAGGAGGGAAGAAATATGTGCAGAAGAAGAAGAAGAAGATGTGTGTCCTCCAGAGCCAAACTTCCTTGCAAGGCCATTGAAGATGAGAGAAAAGGAGATTGGGAAGGCCTGAGCACTCTGCATGGAACCAATGCATTGGTGTCACATTGTTGTTGGAGAATGGAGGAGAAATATTCCATTGAATACTTGGAGAAGATTTGAAAAGCAGCGGCAGACCGTTAACAGGTGCATTTTTGCAGCTGCTTTTCGATAGAGATCATCTTCTTGAACTTGTAGATGTATCATAGTGCCATGCTAGAAAATGAAGAGGAGATTGACAAGCTCATTAGTGAGTTGGAGGACACCAGTAATTCCATGAAGAGCACATAGAAATCCCTTCAAGAATCAAGGTTGCACTGATTGATCAGCTTCATAGAGAGTTGAGCATACCACATCCTCCATCCTACATGGAAAATGATCATGTGCACATGGTAGGAAACACCTTGGGTTGGAGGGAGGAACTTCATGAGGAGGATAAACATGAAGAAAATTTCGATTTGCAGGTGTTTGTGAAGGGAGATGATATAGAATACTTTGGCCAAACACTTCACTTTATGTAGAAGGACATTAAGGAGGACATACCATTCGAATCTTCCTTGTCTTGATGCAAGGATTAACCAGTGTTGCTTGCCTTGGTAGAAGACTCTTTGACACATCAATCATTGGGGAATCTAGTGAGCAAGAAGTGCAATTGGAAAAATGCATGTGCTTGAGAGAAGAACTATCATGGAGAAGGTTGGTCAAGCGCTATATTTGCACCAGGAGGATCATGGGATGCCCTTGTTGAAGAAATATTTGATCTTGGAGGTGGTAGCTAGATTTGCTCCACTTGCACCGATCAATAAAGATGTTGATCTATCCATGGATTGGGTGGACAAATACATATTAGAGATGGACACATATGGAGGTAAGAGTTTTGCATGCTTCATTCGGAATTTGATTGATACATTCCTTATGAGTAGCAGCAAATATATCCATGGTCATCATATGATGCATTCAGTATGCATGGTGGGATTGGAAAGTTCCAATCCCACCATATGGCATATGGCATTCAGATGCTCAAGAGGAGTTTCTCTTTTTATTGGAAAGATTCATAAAATTTGCAACAAACATTTCGAAGAGTGAACTTTCAATTTGTTTGTGGGATCCTAGCATTCCTCGGAATGACAGATTGTTTCAGATGTTAGTGATGGATGAGGGAGTGCAGCATAGACTGTGGGAACTTGGTATTGATTGGTGTGGATGTATTAGACACTTCCCACTTCTCAGGTTCATTTGTGATCCTATAATCATCTTTGGATTCTATTGTTCTGGATGGAGAATTCACATTGTTGTATTGGGGACAAAGACACCTCTCAAGAGGAATGATATGCATAAGGTTGAGTACCTTCCCAAAATTGATATCCACCTTGGTCATCATCATCAAGTTAGCTTGGAAGGATAATTTTTTCAAAATACATCTCATTGTGTCCAATGTGCCTACTTGGGACTTTCATGCATGAGCATTGATTTGGTTGATGCACCTATGACTTCGCCTTCATATATGAGCAGAGTATACATCAAGCATCTTGGTAAGCTTGTATTGGTTTGATTTGATTACATTTTTGTTCATGGTAGGATGTTGGATAAGTACACTCTTGGTTTGGAATCTATGGCATGTACTTGGGTAGAGAAATCATTGCATATGAATTTGTTAAAACATGAAATAGGAAGGATAGACATATTGCATTTTGGTCCTATGATTGAACATGGTAAGGATGGTGCACCATGTAGAAGATCCTTTCATTTCATAACACATGTGGCTACCCACATAAGGAAAGGAGTCTCCTATGGGGGTGATAATCTTCAAAGAATTCTCAAAAGGATAAAGAAAACGTTACATCAATGTTCTAAGCTCACCCCACCAGGTTTTGCTCCACTATGTGTGCTTAAGGGAGATGCTTCCAAAGAAGACATAGGAACGGTTATGGTTCCAGAAAGAGATCCCATGAAGTTGCATCCCTATCAAAGATATTTTTCAATCAAATTCATGGAGGTGTTATCCATTACACATGTATCGGTTAAGAGCAAACAATGCTTAAGAAGGGACAAGTTTGAGGTTGAAATTGACCACATTGGTTCAAAGTCAATCTTGACACATAAGGAGCTCAATGTATGGCAAAAAGAAAGGATTGTATGTGTCATTGTATGGATTGAAGTATGAAAATTGGTGCAGCGCATGGTATGAGGTAGAGCATATTCATCTTGCTCATCTTCTACACTCTCTACCACTTCAGGAGCAAGAATGGGTAATGGACAGGTATGCAATTTTCCTTGATGTTTCTTTCTAATCTCTTGGTGAATGATAGTGATTTTTCAGGAAAGATCATTAAAGCATCCCTTATGTACAGCCCATATCCTATTTCTCATGGGGATAGAATTTTACACATGCATGATCATTCCTATTCCAATTGCTACAAGAGAAGTTTGTTTTTTTTGCATGCCTTGGTCAAATTTAGTCCATGTTTTGCAACACAATTTACAATGGAGCATTTCAAAAGCAAGTTCAGTTATGACTTGATGAAAAATCGTAACCAATACAAGTTGTCAAAAAGGGTCATCTGTGTTGGATATGATGTACACATGGTTTATGAAGCATGCTTGCAAAAGTTGGTGGAAAAATGTACAAATGCTTCATCATCCATATTTTCATTTGCTTGAGGACAAGCAAATTTTGGGAGGGGAGGAATTTAATGTCCCCATTTTTTATAGCACCAGGGATCAACCACTATCCCATTAGAACCCATGGGTCCTAGTGGAAAATTAAATAAATTAGTTAGGATTAATATTGGTCCATGGTTATTTAGTTTAATTAAATTAAACTATAGAGAAGTCATGAAGCTCATAGTTTGTAAATATTTAATTATTTGATGAGGTGTAAATTATTTGATGATGTGGCATAGGAGGGCACATAGGAGACTTAGTGGACCCTATGAGTTGTCTTCCAAAAAGTAAATTGGAAGAAAAGCAAAGAAAATCAATAAATCAATTGAGAAGTTGAAAGGCAGCATAAAAGCAAGAAAGCACAGAAAAGCACAAAGCAGCATAAAGGCACAAAAGCACTAGAAAAGCAGGAAAGCAAAGAAAATCAAGGAAAAAAAGGATTTTCCAAAAGCAGGAAAAGCATACTAAAGCAGAAAGAAAAGAAAGCAAGGAAAAAGAAGGATAAAGCTACCAGTCCAAAAATTAGTCAATGAGGGCACATTGGATGAGGCAAGTGACCACATACATTGCATATTGAAGCCAAATCAACTTATAAAAGAAGGAATGGCGCACCCACTCACATATTTTTCCAATTTGTGTATTGATCTAAGCTCTGAGCTTCTCTAGACTTGGGAGATGTGCCCCTAGTCACCAATAGGGAGATGTGCCCCTAGTCACCAATAGGGAGATGTGCCCCTATGTTCATCATTCTAGTTGAGATTTCAACTAGGCCATGAGGAGTTAGGCATTCATCATTTATCATCAAGGATATTTGTATGTATTATGTAATTTGTAGGTCTGATCATCAAGCTGGGTAGAATTATTGCTTGAGAATTCAAGAATTGAGAAGAAGAGATCACTTCCGAGAGCAGCTTTCTATCCTCTCTTCTATATAATTCTTCTGATGTCCTGTGGATCATATCATATTTAAATTTCTTGTAATTTGAATTTATTAAGATATCCATGAACTTTTATCATGGTCCATTCCATTTCCATTCAATTTATTTATTGCTCAGTGTTGAATATTCCGGAAGTTAGAGCATTCTCTACAGTGTCTTGTCATTGCCAATGTCATTGATGGAAGTTAGTGAGACTAAGAGTATTTGATACTATTATGTAGCTCTGTAATGTAAAAATATCTTATAAAAATCAGGATAATCAAGTTTCCTCCCATTCTATAAATTTTATCTCTCGTCTTTAATGAATACTTCTCCCTATGCTCGTTGTGATGCTAGATTTAGCTAGTTTTCAATATCAATGCAATTAATTGTCTTCCACTCTTCCAAATATTATTTTGTGACTTGTTGTAGTTAGAAGACATATTTTGGGACCCATCCCGGCCTTCAATTATGAAATTCATGACCCCCATGAGCCATTTGGAGATGCTTAGAATTTGACTAGTCGTGTTGTCATGAAACTAGTAACTTGTTTTCTAGTCTCCAAATCAAACCCTATTGAACCTAATTGTTGATATTGTTGTTTTCATAGCTAGTTGGGGTAGTTTTCAAGCCATCCACTTTCATATCTCCACCAAAAGCCATTGGATTCCACATAAGTCCTGGAGCAATTGCGTTAAAGCCTTTGGTTTATCCAAAAGAATCTACCCAGACGTGATGCACCCAGAGAATGTGTAGTTGTCGAAGTTCGGAGTCTAGTTAGGATGATGTAGGATGTCCATAAGCTTTATCAGGTCTTGAAATCCATCTTGTAAAAATTGGGAGGGTTTAGAGGTGTCTAGGGATTAATCTTTGAAATCTAGCCAAACTAGTCAATGTTTTTTTGTATCTAACCATCCTCTATGTGTTTGAGTGTTCAAGAGTTTGAGTTAGTGTGCCTATACTCGAATTAGGTTCATTACAACCAGTAACTAGTTTCCATGTCAAAGGGAAAGTTTGAACATTTTTATTTGGTCAAGTTTGTTATCTTTGTTAATGTTGAACAATTGGGATATAACCCAGTTTCCCTTCTGGGCATGCTCGGGGTCTTTGCTGTCTTGATAGCTTGTGAAACTTATGATTGGTCGATCTCTATGTTATGGTTTAACCCAGCCCACAGGAAGTAAGTTAACCATGGCCAATTTTGTACATACTATTTTGCTTTGTTAATAGAAGGATCATACTTTCACTTTAAAAAAAAATCCATTTGAAAACATAAACACCAAATTTATTAGTTCACAAATAAGCAAAAGTAAAATCAAATCATTCCAATATGAACGATTTAAAAAGTCGCCTTCTACATTTTGAAAGTTTCAATCTTTTCAATGTCTAAAAATTAAGATAGTCTTCAATCGTTTTCCCATTTTTTGGAAAATGAATGGTTGTAATTAGTTTTTTCCAAATCATTGCACCAAGAGTAGCAAGGTGCTTTACAACCCAAACGTTATGTTACGTAACATAACATTCACAAAAATAAAAAGTAGTTAAAAAATCAATGTCGGCTCATAACTTATCAAACTAAAAAGTAATTTAAAAAATTCATGTGGGCTCATAAAATAAAGAAATTAAAACCAACATAGTTCCATCTTAAACCATGATCTATTAAGCACGGAGAGGGATCCAAAAAAAAATTCATGTGAACTCGTAAAATAAAGAAATTAAAACCAGCAAAGTTCCATCTTAAACCATGATCTATTAAGCACAGAAAGGGATCCAATTTTGTAAGGTGTAAATTTTTTTTATCTTAATTTTTTCACACATCAAGAAAAAATTTACACTTCAAGAATTGGATCGCTCTCAATACTTAATAGATCCGGGTTGAAGATGGATCTATGTCGGTTATATTTTCCTTTATACGCAAACATGTAAATATGGATAAGAAATTGATACCTTCCCTAGTGTACAAACATGTAAATATGAATAAAAATCTTAAATTATATAAGAGAATATTAGATTCGAAAAGCGATATCAAATGTAGGATTAAAACATTAAGGTCACTATCATTATTCTGAGATCGACCCTCAAATAAATTAGTGTAAAGATAAAACATTATATCTACCAAATTCTTTATAGTATATCTATAATAAAACTAAGAAAATATTTTTAAAGGGATAAAACTTTAGCTACAACCAAACTATAAGCGATAAGCACCCTAGCGAAGGTGACGGAGATGCATAGTGGTGTTCATAAGCTAGCAAGGGTTGTTTCAATATTCAATATAGGAGATTTGTTTAAACCTCTTCATTCACTATTTTCATTTTACAATCGGGAAGAGGATCGCAGCTTTATGACATGGTACTTAAATTCTCTTTCTCTTCTAAAAGTTATATTACGATTACTATGTGATTGTAAATTGCATAGAAGTTTTCTCATTTATGGGATCTTTTCAAGGTTTATGTAAATCATTTATTTTGTAAGTTTGTATTGATATTTTGTATGTTTTGTAAATTATTTTAATAAATTTACTAAATCTGACTCCAATTTCTTGTTGTATTGGTGAATTTTTCCTGATAGTTAAAAAGTATATAAACGAAATTTCACCCATATTTAAGAGGTATTCAAAATTCAAACTCGAACTTGGTAACTATGATTCGAACCATAATTATAAAACTATAAAAAAGTATATATATATATATATATCCTTTCTAGCATTGTAGCCTTTCTGTAAATGGCATTGTTGGATGGATGGTTTAAGTATTGTGACCAAAAGAGCCTTGTGGTTGTGGTTGAATTTTGTACAACTCTTTTTTTGGAAAAGTGTGAGAAATTATTGCATTTGTCATGCCAACTATCTTTTTGACAATTGTGAAGCATCCAAATATTGAGATACAATAGTTGGTTGAATATGGCCCAAGTTTAGGTTTTTATATGATAAAATGGTATTTACTAATACCTTGTGTTCATATTACAATATACCACGAGCATTTTGAGGGAAAGTGAATTTGTTAGTAGTTTTATTATGTTGTCGTCAACCGTAGTTATGATGTAGTTAACTTTCTTTCGTTTTGTGATACAATCTTCTTTAATCATTTTTTTTAACTAGAGAAGGAACTTCCATTATTATTTTCTAGGGAATTAATATGCCATTCCATCTTATTAGGGTTTTTTTAGATAAAGTGGATGGCATAGTAGACGTCATAAATCAAGTATTTTCATTGAAAGAGTTAAATTTTGGAATCAAATTTATTTATTTATCACATATAATTTTATATTGAAATCAAATGAAATGGTTTTGGTGATGGATGAGGGCCACATGTTTAATATGTGAATTGGTTGCGGTCCTAGTTTCAAAGCAAGGGCGGAATTGCTTGTTCTTTGGGGTCTACTATACTTTTCTTATCTAAAACAAGTATCTCATTTACAAGTGGAGGGAGATTCCAAGGTGATAATTTTTCTGATACTTTGATAGTTGGTTACTTTAGCAAAATGAGTGTATGAATTTTTGGAAGACTGTATATTGTTTTAGATTTCTTATATAAAACATATTATGGTTTGGTTGTAGTTGTGATGGACAAACCATAAACAATTTGATCAAACTGGTGTACAGGAAATTATGTTTATATGATTTTCAGTCTGATTACTTGTAGGGTGTCAAAACAATTCTGAATAATCAGTCTCATATGTGCATACTTTGATTCCTTGAATATCAAGTATAGTTTTTTTGTGTGAAAAAAATCAAATTATATAATTTTATTATATCAATTTATGTGTATGTCTAATTAAATTTATTAATTAAAAATAAAAATGTTTTTCTTTAAATTTAAATTTAAATTTAAGTAATTAATCATTTAATTTATAACTAAGTAAATTATTTAATTAATCTAGTTAACCTTTACAAATTAAGTAATAGTTTTTTTTTTTTTTTTTAAATTAGTATTTTTATATTTTTATTTATTTAACATAAATCAAGATTCAAATATTAAAATTTTAAGGATAATGGAAAACTTTATCAAAGGCCATGGACAACCTCAAATAACCTAACATTATGATTGCTCATTAAGATCATAATTGGTTATGTGTTCCTTAAATTTGAATTACACGTTTTCATCAAATCCAAGCCACTTCACTTTTTTAATGTAATTAAAAGAAATTCATTTTTATGAGAGTTTAATTGATGGATTTTCAATGATAAGGGATTACATAATTACACATTTTCATCCCATCCAAGTCACTTCACTTAGTTAATGTAGTTAAAAGAAATTCATTTTATGAGAGTTTAATTGATGGATTTTCAATGATAAGAGATTTTAAAAAGTAAATGAATTTAACTTTTTTGTAAGTTTTTTTTTTTTAATTTGAGTTTTTAAAAATAGGTTTTTATTAATTAAATGAAATTATAACATCTTATAAATAAAATAATTTTAAAAAGATAATTTAATTTGTTTTTTTTTCAATTATTTTTCAATTATTGAATTATAAAATTTAAGGTAATGTTATTTTATTATTGTATCGAGAGAAATGCTTGATATATCTGGATTTAAGATGGATCTAGTTCAATACAATTTTATTAGTTTGATAGATTTGGGTTTAAGATGAATCTAGTTTAATATAACTTTATTATAAATATAAAATAAAACATTACATAAAGTAACAGATCTAGTTCAATACAATTTGATTAGCTTGGTAGATCTGAATTTAAGATGGAACTAATTCAATATAACTTTATTATAAATATAAAATAAAACATTACATAAAGTAATAAAAAGTTAAAACTCATGAACAAAATAATAAAAAGATATTGGATAGATCTACATAATAAAAGGACATTACATAGATCTCTTATATAGATTCTTATATAGATGGTTTATTTATTTTGTAATTGAGTTTAAATCTTTACATTATAAGAACACAAATATTTTAGGACATTAAGTGGATCTTATTTAGTAATTGGGTTTGTTAAGTTGTGTAACAATTTTTTTCAATAATGTTACATAATATTTTATTTTATAGATAGTATAAATATTATTTAAATATTTTAAACTTTAAAAAATTTATTATTTATGTGTAAATGATTAATATAATAAATAAATATTACAATAATAATTTTGTTTCTATTATATATATTTTAAAAACAAGTATTGTTATGCAAAGTTTAGTAAAATACTAATCATGTTTAACAAAGTGAAAATAAAAAACATATATTGTGATGCAAAGTTTAATAAAATATTAATCATTTTTCACAAAGTGAAAACTAACACTTTTAATGACTATTAAAACTAATTTTCCTAGTGTATATAATATAAAAATGAAAGTCTCATTATCTATGAGTTTACCATAAATACAAAAATCAATTCAAAAGGAAAAGCATTGATCATTGCATACAAAAGCATTGAAAAACATAGCTTACTTCATAATCCAATGCTTCATATTTTGAACATTGTCATCTTAGATCTCCAAGTTAAGCCTTAAAGTAAAATCAACTACGATGAGTAGTTTTAGGGAAAAGGTAAGCTCTTAAAGTAATTATCAACTATGATGAACAACGACGAACTTATATATATATATTTGTTGTGTGACATCATAGTGTAAATATGAGTTTGATTTGTTATGAACCTTAGATATAAAAATGTTTATCACGTACAAGATATCCAGGAATAATATAGACATGCTCTACATGTTATTAATATCAAAATCATTAAGGTAGGGTAACACCCTACAAGTGATTCTTTTTTGGAAGAAATCCATTCTTATTGACTTGCTTCTTCAATGAGGCAACCTCCTATGAGGTAAAGATATAAATACAATATACTCCACAAATTATCCATAAAGAGAACTCTATCTTTATTTATAAATAACAAAAGAGCTTTAACCATAACAAGATCCTAACTACCTAGTGGTCCTTCAATGAGGCCCCATTACATTTATTTCATACTAACTACTATAATGGCCATTATTTACTAATAACAATCATAGTAGACCTAGTTCGCCTTGCATTAAATGGCCTCCATTATTATTACACTAAATGGACCCTTCGGCCCCCCATTACACTACTAGGGAGGATCATAACAAACTCATTGTGTGTGACTATGAGTGTGATGTTATCTCAATTTTCAAATATGAACATAGAGAGGTAGTTATAGAGATGAAAACCCAAATATAACATTTGAAAAAGCATGGTCCTCCTACTGGTTATACAATATTTGAAGAGGTAGAGCATGAGCTCCTCCTCGCCACAATTATTCTGTTGTTTATGATTGGAGTATTTTAAAGTGATTCACTACATATCATACATTGGCAATAGAGGATAATTGTTTGGTGGCAACAAAGAATGCCAACACCTAGAGGATATAATAGTATCTAAGTGCATGGTACATGGCATGTAGATGCCACATGGAAACACCCTAATAGAAACTATTTGATATTAGCAGTATGTAATGTGTCCTAACAGATATGATAGCTCCACAAGGCTATCAAATATGACAACCACAATTCCAATGCAAGTTAGGTGATTTTCACAAGAATTTGCATCATCGCTTTGAGAATAAGGTCTCAAATGCCTCAATCAATTTCATGGAAGTAAAAGTAAAATTATTGAATTTATTTGAGTTTATTTATGTCAAAATAAAAAGAAACTTTGGTTATATGGGAACATAATTTTTGGTCAATGAAAACTAATGTAAGTCAATGTGAACTCATTACAATAGCACATGCCTTTGGTAGGGATTAATAAAGATATTTATCATGTAAATTTCATAGTGGAAGGATCAAAACCTTATAATTGGACAAATTTCAGTAGAGATATTCTTATTTAATGTTGAATATGATTTCACGATCCATACTCTAATTAGTAAATCTGGTATAATAATATGAAGAAATGATTCTCACTAGAGTGAGAGAGAGAGCCTATGAAATGATAAAATGTGTTAGGAGGTGAATTCAATATCCAGATCTCTTAACATTTTCCTGTAGAGTGGTACACGAGTATGCCCTCACGTGATTTGTATGCATTGATCATGCTAGGGGGTTCGTTAAGGAGTCCTACCCATAGGTGTGGGGGTGGGGCACTTATGACCAGGGGTTCAACATCGCAGACCCTGAGGAAAAAATTCTATACCCTTCTAGTTTATTTCAATTGTTTTTGTAACCCTCATGTGTATGGTAAAAAAGGGAAGTGACCCCTGGCATTGTATCACAAAAGAAGAAAGCATTGTAATTTTTGGCAAGTAATAATAAAAGATCAAACGTATCATTGTCTTGTGGTTTTACCTATCCACAACAAGGTTTCCACATAAATTTGTGTTCTATTTTTCTTAACTTTTATATATTTTTTCTAACATATAGTATCAAAGCCTGGAAAACTCACAAGCATAGGGTTTTTTACAAATGGTAGTTGCAACAATAACAGGAGGTTTAACCAAGTTCAAGATTGAGAAGTTTGATGGAAATAATTTCTCCATATGGAAGATGAAGGTGGAGCATCTACTAGTTCAGAACAACCAAGCCCTAACCTTAAAAGTGGTTGCAAAAAATACTAAGAGGCATGACAAATCAGGAGTGGATAAAGTTGGACAAGAAGGAAAATTCTAAAAAAATTCTTTGCCTAACAGACTATGTCTTGTTCAATGTTGCTGAAGAAAAGACCATGAAATCCCTTAGGGAGAAACTTGGGAAGTTATATGAGATTAGATCGGAAACAAATAATGTTTTCATGAAGAAACAACTTTATCATCTAAGGATGAAGGAGGATTCAACTATGGCATATCATGCGAATGAGTTTAATACCCTAATCAATAAACTCATATCGGTTGGTGTAAACGTTGAGGATGAGGACAGAGCAACAATTTTACTATGGTCCCTCCCATATACCTAGGAACATTAGGTGATGGCCATCATCAACTCATCATTGGGAACTCTAAAACATGATGATGTGGTAGTCGCTTTGCTAGGAGAAGAGTTGTTGTGAAAATTGTCTCTGGAGCCCTCTATCAATGAAGCCCTATCTCTGAGAGGTCGATCTAATGAAAGGGATCAATAAGGTAGATCACGGTCCAGATCTAAATCCAAAGGATGCAAGATGAAAAGGAAATGTTGGAATTATGGGAAACCATAGCATCGAGGAAGGACTGTTGGCATTGGAAGAGGGAAAAGAAGGATGAAAATCTAGATCAACCATCAACTGAGGCTAGCACAGCAGATTCAGAAGAAATTACAACATGTGAGGATTTTTGTCTCAATAACAATAGATCTTTTTTATATGCTTGGGTTTGGAGTCAGGTGCATATTTTCAAGTATCCACATAGACTAGTTTGTCAAATATCAACGTTATAGTGGTGGGATGGTCTACTTGGGGAATAGGGGACATTAAGATTAAGCTAGACAATGGGAGAGAAAGGAAGTTATGTCATGCATGACATGTACTGGATCTACGAAAGAATTTTCTATCAATCAAGATGATGTATAAACTAGGGTATTCTAATACATTTGGTGATAATTGTTACAAAATTACCAAAAGGATCCCTAATGGTAGCAAAAGGAGAATCGTATGGGACCTTGTATCGTTTGTGTGGTGATGCAGTAATAAATCAGACAACAACAACAGACTCGGGGAATGTTCTATATGTAGTGATGCTATGGCATCAACGACTTGGGAATATGACTGACAAATGTTTGAAAATTATGCATGACTGGAGTATGATTTTTGGGATAAGTCTTGTAATTTAGACTTGTGTGAGCACCGTATTTTGGTCAATAGAAGAGAGTTCAGTTTACTACAAGATCTAATAAAAGTTAAGATATTTTGCAACATATTCATTTTGATATATTTAGATCAATCCCCACTCTGTCTATATATGGTGCTAGATATTTTCTAACTTTTGTAGATGATTATTCTAGAAGAGTGTGAGTGTATTTCCAAAAAATTAAGTCAAAATCCTTTGAAAAATTTGAGTTCAAGGCACGAGTAGGGAAGTTTGGGCAAGTTTGTTTTATGCCATAGATCAGATGATGGAGGAGAGTATTGCTCTGAGGAATTTAATAAATTTTGTAAGCATGAAGGAATGAAGCACCAAAATATTGCTCCATATACTCCACAACAAAATGATGTGGCTAAGAGGATGAATCGCACAATCATGGAACATGCAAGAAACATGCTCAGCACATCTGGGTTTGATAATGGATTATGGGCAGAGGCTATTAATACAATTGCTTATCTTATAAATAGATCACCTACAAGTGCAATGGGATGGAAAAATTCTAAAGGAGGCTTGGTGTGGTAGGCCAGTGTATTATTCTCATTTGTGTATAAGTTTGTTTGTGATGCATTTTCCCATGTGCCTAAAGAAAAGAGGTCCAAACTTGACCCAAAGTCAAGGAAATGTGTTTTTATCAATAGTGATAATACAATAAATGGGTATAGGTTGTGAAATCCTACTTACCAGAAGGTAATTTTTAGCCAAGATGTTATTTTCAATTAAAAATCTATGCAAAGGAAGGCGTTACAATGGACACTTGAGTTTGTACTCGTTGAAGTAGAAATGGGTGAAGTTGAAAATGAAGCATGAATAATAGTGTTTGGGTACACAAGGTACTCCCAAAAGACCGAACACCTAGAGCAACCACTTCACACAAACAGATCACAGATCGATACATCGATGTTTTGACGTGGTTTAAACCCTCAAGAGGGAAACACTCCACGGCCCTGGCCAAATAGATTCTACGAAGCAATTTATTATGCAAAGAAATAAAGTTACAAATGATCTTCTCATAATCGATCAACTTTCCAATGACCCTCCATGCTCTTTAAATAGAAATCATGGACCAATCGGGTGTTAAGCCACAGATCAAGGGTAGGTATGATCTAAGAGAATTTGAGCCGTCGAATCACAACATATTGTGACTATCGGACTAAATATTTACAAATGCATACTAAAGAAACACACTTTCCTAACGGATATATTACACAAGTTGATATTAAATAACTCCTAAGTGTCTAAATATCCTAACATCCCCCCTTACGAACAACTTGGGATAGGATTGAAAGATTTACAAAAGTGACACTATTAGGAGAAGGAAGGAGGCATTAGAGCCTATCCCCCCTTAATGACAAATTCATGAACTCCTAACATAAATTGAAGTTTAGAAAACTTCGCTTCTGTAAGAGACTTGGTGAATATGTCTGCAACTTGATCATCTGTAGGACAAAAGAGCACTTCAAGAACACGGTCATGAACAAGATTTCTGATGAAGTGCATATGTATCTCAATGTGTTTGTTGCGTTGATGTAGGACTGGATCTTTGGAAAGCTTGATGGCACTTTGATTGTCGCACCAAAGTGGAGTAGGCTGTTGTTGCTCGAATCCAAACTCGAAAAGGATCCGTCGAAGCCATAAAGCTTCCTGACTGGCATTAACTGCGGCTCGATATTCTGCCTCTGCTTAAGAAAGAGCAAGAGCTTGTTGTTTCTTACAAGCCCAAGTGATAGGTCCATATCCCAGACTGAAGACATAACCTGCAGTAGACTTTGGATCATCAGGATTGTCGACCCAATCTGAATTAATGAAACCAACCAACAAAGGTTTCCCCTTGTACTGTAATGAATCCCAAACTGATTTGTACCTTGAATATATCGAAGTATTCTTTTAGCTGCTTTCCAGTGACTTTCATGAGGTGTTTTCATATAACGGGAAACACGACCAACGGTAAAGGAAAGGTCAAGATGGGAATGAGTCAAGTATAAGAGACTACCAACAAGCTGACGATACAAGGTGGCATCTACTTCAGGTGAAGTACAAGTGGCAGAAAGTTTGACTCCAGACTAGAAAGGAGAAGGGGCTGGTGTACAATCTTCCATGTGAAAGCGACGAAGAAGGTCACAAGCATACTTAGACTAAGAAAGAAAGATTCCTTCTTTGGTTTGCAGGACTTGTAGACCAAGAAAATAATGCAAATGTCCTAAGTCTGACATTTCAAAATTTTGCTTAAGACTGGATTTCACATGGGTTAAAAGCTTAGGGTCACTGCTAGTAAGAATAAGGTCATCAACATATAGAACAAGTATGATGAGATGGTTTCCTACTTTCTTGGTATAAACATTGGGGTTAGAATGGCATCTAGAAAAACTAGTGTCAAGGAAAAAGCTATCCATTTTGGCATACCAAGCTCTGGGAGCTTGCTTAAGGCCATATAAGGATTTCTTAAGGCGGGAGACAAGGCTAGAGTTATTCTGAACATATCCAGGAGGTTGTTCCATATAAATTTTCTCTTGTAAATCACCATGTAAGAAGGCAGACTTGACATCCATTTGATGGACTTCCCAATTATGTAAGGCTGCAAGGGAAAGAACAAGGCGGATGGAGTTCATTTTTGCAACAGGAGCAAGGGTTTCATTGTAGTCAATCCCTTCAACTTGGGAAAAACCTTTGGAAACTAACCTTGCCTTAAGCCTTTCAACACTTCCATCTGATGCATACTTAGTTCTATAGACCCATTTACATCTAACAAGTTTTCTTCCTTTGGAAGAGGTACAAGATCCCAAATATCGTTCGCCATTAAGGAACGATATTCTTCATCCATAGTTGCATCCCAATCTGGATTTCCTGAAGCTTCTACAAAGGTTTCAAGATCATGATTCTCGCAAACTTGAGCCAAAAGAGAAGAGGCTCGCTAAAACTGATAACGTGTTCAACGTTGATCTCTAGGATCACCGGCAAGATCACTAGCTGCTTCACATGTTGAACGGGCCCATTGAGGAAGCACTTGTGCTGGTGCAACTGCAGGAACATGAGCAAGCGGAGGTGGATTTTCATCCTCACTGACATCATCAGAAACTGGAGTTGGAAACTTATTAAGGAAGTTGGAAGAAGAATAAGGCACAATCGCCGAATCAAGCTCGCAGGCCAAAGATGGCACAATCGCCGAGTTAGGCTCGCAGGCCAAGAGAATTTCATCAAATTTAACATCTTTTTTAATGATTATATCATGAGAATGTGGTTGAAGAAGTCTATAACCTTTTACATCTTCATAATATCCAACAAATATGCACTTTTCACTTTTAGGCTGTAATTCTTTCCATTTTTCATCCGGAATGTGAGCCCATGCTTCACTACCAAACACTCGGAAGTGACTTACATCAGGTTTAGTTTTACTCCATGCTTCTTCCAGTGTGATACCCTGTAAAGCTTTAGTGGGGGTGCGATTAACTATGTAATTTTCACAATTAATGGTTTCAACCCAAAATTGAAGACTTAGTCCCTTAGATTGGATCATACAATTAGCCATTTCTTTTAAAGTGTGGTTCTTCCATTCAGCTACACCATTTTGCTGTGGTGTATATGGAACAGTGTGTTGTTGTTGGATTCATTGTTCAGTGCAGAAAGTAGTGAACTTTTTGTTAACATATTCTCCTCCATTGTCAAATCTTAACTTAATAATTTGATGACCAGATTGGTTTTCAACAAGGGCCTTGTAGGCCAAGAAAATGTTAAATACTTCACTCTTAAGTTTTAGGAAATAAACCCAAGTGCGTCTGGTGTAATGATCAATGAAAGTTAAGAAATATTTGAAACCAGGAAAGGAAGCAGATGGAAGAAGACCACACAAGTCACTATGCACAAACTCCAAGGGAACCGACGCATGCCAAGAGGCACGTTTGTCAAAACTGTCCCGATGATGTTTTCCGAGTACACAACCGAAACAGACACCATCCCTGCAAGATACCATCGGAAGAATTGTCACCATATTGTCTTTACATAGTTGTTGCAATGAGCGATAATTTAAGTGACCAAATTGCTCATGCCAAAGTTTGTTCAAGTTATCACTATGAGCAACAAAAACCGAAGGAAAAGGTGATGACCCAAAGTTGTTAAATTTGTACAACCTGGTAATATCATCAACAATTCCGGTAGCTAGGACCTGTTGAGGATCTTTAAAATCCTTGATTACAACTTGGTGAGGTGTAAACGTCATAGTTTTACCTTCACCAAAATGAGTGATTTGACAGACTGATAACAAATTGCAGGAAATTCTTGGAACACATAGTACATCACTGAAATGACCATTATCTACTGGAACTATACCATCTCCTACAAAACTTAGAGATCTATCATCACCAACAAATATTTTTTTGGTGTTACATTCATGCATAGTAGAAAAGATGGCTTGATCCTTAGCCATATGATAAGATGCTCCAGAATCAATGAGCCATTCATTTGAAGTAGAAGAAGAAGATGCATTATAAGAATAACCAGAAGCACAAAGTGCATGTCCATGAGAGGTAGATTCTGAAGGCGAATCTAGGTTGATGTGGTGATTCTTCAATGCTGCTTCCAAGGCTGCCATCTTCTTGAAACACTTAGATTCATCATGATTATCTTTCCCGAAATAGTTGCAATGACGCTCACTCTTCTTGCCTTTTGGCTTGGATCCTTTGTCATTTTTTAAAGAAGGAGCTGACTGAGAGGGTTTGGGACCCTTGTTTGACTTATTATTGCGAAAATTTTGTTTCTTGGGAGGCTTGGACTTTTCTTTCTGTTGGGACAATAAGGCTTTCCCAGATGTATCTGCATTGTTAATTATTCCAAGATGGATGAGCTTATCTTGCTCTCTAATCAAGGAATCACAAAAGGATTCAAGACTAGGCTCTTGATAGCTAGCTACATTCAAAGATTCTTTCGTGGAGTAAAATGTAGATACAAAAACAGAATATGCAGGTCCAATTTTGGAAAGAATATGATAAATGCATTGTTTGTCTTCCCTCTTAATCTTGCATTCTTCACATAAGAGTTTAAAAGTTTTGTACTTAGATAAATAATCTTGTATGCATGAAAAATAATTTGGATTTAAAGAAATCAACTCATTTTCAAGTTGGTGACCTCGAATTTCATTATGTTTACCAAACACAGATTCCAACTTGTCCCAAGCAGCATCAAGTTCATCAATTCCAGATATGTGGAATCGCAAATCAATAGATATTGACATCCCAATCAATCCACGAGCTTCGTCACATCTATTTTCCCATTTGATTTTCTTATCATCGTCAGTGGGTTCTGTTTTTTTCCCTGAGGTAATTCTGAAAAGTCCTCTACTTCGTAAAACATCCTCCATACGAGATTTCCATGACAAATAGTTGAAACTGGTAAGTAGAATATCACAAGGGGTGGCCATATTTGTAAATTAATGGTTGTAAAAGCAGAAACCAATAGTCTGGATGCGAAGAGCTAGAAAAAATAGGTTGTTTAAAAAACAATGGCATTGAAAACTGACTCCGTATGATGAAGTTATGCTTGATCAAAAAAAATGTTGAAGATGTCCCCAATAGTGATGTGGCAGATGGAGAATGACCAGCTAAAAAAAAGGACCCCCCTCTTCCCAAGATGAACCTTTGACAATCACTTTACAAGAAAGTTGTTTTAAGTGAATCACTTTTGTAAAATAAGTGATTTCACTTTTACAATGATATTACTTTAAATAGTGCAGCAATGAAAAAGAACTTAAGTGAGTCACTTTATTTTTATTATTTAAGTGAGATGCACTTTTACAATAAAGTAACTTGAAAATAGAAATTGCATGCACTTTTTTTCTTTTAAAAGTAATTTCCTAAGACTTGAACTCAAGACCTGTTAAGGAATAAAGCAACTTTGAACCAAGTGAGCTAGATTAAAAGGTATGTAAAATATGGGAAGGAGGAAGGGTTTTTTTTTTACTCTTCCTGCTCGGTTTCCATGCTTGTCTTTTTTTTCCTGCAAATCACACCATTAACCAAAACAAAAAACTTTTCCACACTTGTGGGGTTAAATCTCGTTAGCTTGCCCGGAAAGTCTACATTTTCTCTTTGTTTCTGATTTGCCGAGATCGCACAAGGTGCACGGCAAAGAACATACGCAGCTAAGAAAAACCCTTCCCCTTGTTGTTTCCGATTCGCCAAGATCGCACAAAGAGCATACACAGACAGGGAAAGCAACAATCCGAAACTAAAAAAATATAATAATAAAAAATTAATAAAATATAAGATAAAAAAAATTTATTTAAAAAAAACAGGAAAAAAAAAAAAAACGTCACTGTAACATTATACCTTCAGATCTCATGAAATACGCATTTATGAAGCAACCGGGAACTGTTTTCGATCAAACGAAAACTATTTCCCAATGGAAACAGCGCTCCGGATGCAATGGAACACCTCCCAAAGCCCATAAATGCACATAAATACCAGAACCAGAAACCCTTTCAAGTTTCGGCAACAACAGTTCAATATCTAGATCATAACCGGAAGCGACTTTTCATAAAAGCTCTGATACCATGTTCGGGTACACAGGGTACTCCCAAAAGACCGAACACCTATAGCAACCACTTCACACAAATAGATCACAAATTGATACACCGATGTTTTGACGTGGTTTAAACCCTCGAGAGGGAAACACTCCACGGCCCCGGCCAAATAGCTTCTACGGAGCAATTTATTATGCAAAGAAAGAAAGTTACAAATGAGCTTCTCATAATCGATCAACTTTCCAATGACCCTCCATGCTCTTTAAATAGAGATCATGGACCAATTGGGTGTTAAGCCACGGATCAAGGGTAGGTATGATCTAAGAGAAGTTGAGCCATCGGATCACAACATATTGTGACCATCGGATTAAATATTTACAAATGTATACTAATGCATACTAAAAAAACACATTTTTCCTAACGGATATATTACACAAGTTGATCTTAACTAACTCCTAAGTGTCTAAATATCCTAACAAATAGCAAGTTCAACACCTACAACTCGTAAGATCTATATGTCCCAAGAGACGTCCACAAAAATATTCTCTTAATTTTTAGTCTTTGTTTGCTTTGTTAACTAATGATGATGAACCTAGTTGATTTCAGGAAGCTAGAGAAATCTAAGAATGAAGATAAATGGAGGAAATCCATGGACGAAGAAAGCACTACACAAGAATGAAACATGGGATTTTGTGGATTTCCCACCAAGAAGAAAGGTTGTCAAAGACAAGTGGGTGTATAATGCAAAGTAGAACAATGATGGGTTGTAGGAACATTATAAAGACCACTTGGTGGTAAAAGGTTATGATCAAAATTCAAGTATGGATTTTAATGAAATATTATCTCCAATTGTGAAGCTATATACTATAAAAAAAATATTTACACTTGTAGCAACATGAGATTTAGTGTTGAAGGAACTTGATGTAAAAAAAAATTTCCTGCATGGTGATCTCAAGGAAGAAATTTATATGGATCAACTTGAGGGATATAAAGAAAGAGGCAAATAGCATTTTTTTGCAGACTCAAGAAATCTCTTTATGGATTGAAATATACACCAAAAATGTGGTACATAAAATTTCACTCCTTCATGGAGCCAAGGTCTTAGTAGAAGTGAAACTTACCATTGTGCATATCATAAGAGGTTTGATGATGGCAATTTTATTATCTTGTTGTTGTATGTTGACGATATGCTGGTTTTACCAGCACCAAGAAAATCATTTATCTTAAGGCTCAATTGGCTAGAACATTTGAAATGAAGGATTTAGGAGCAACAAATTAAATTCCAAGGATTAAAATACATAGGGACAAAACAAGTAGGAATATCTACTTAATTAAAAAGTAGTATATAGAAAATATTATGATGCAATTCAATATGCAAAATGAAAAATCAGTTAGCACCCCACTTGTTGCACACTTCAAGTTGTCTTCCAAACAATTTCCTAGCACAGAAGTGGAGAAGACAAGCATGTCTTGTGTACCATATTCATCAGTAGTACGGAATCTCATGTTCTCCATGGTGAACAACATACATGATATTTTCCTAAGCAATGGGAGTTGTTAGCCGATTCATGGAGAATCTTGATAAGGAGAATTGGAATGTCTTGAAGTGGGTACTCAAATATCTAAGGGACACTTCATATGCTATTATTTGCTACAAATTGGCAGATTTACAAATTCAAGGTCTTACAGATTCTAATTTTGGTGGAGATAGAGACAGACGAAAGTATACTACATGATATACGTTCACTCTTGTTGGTGAAGTTGTAACATAGAAATCTAATTTACAGCCAATGGTGGCCTTATCAACCAGTAAAGTAGAATATCTGGTAGCAATTGAGGCCATTAAATAGAAATATGGCTAGAGAGACTGATGGATGACTTCAAAATGGTGGAGGGGAAGATCATTTTTCATATGACAGCCAAAGTTCTATTCACTTAGTGAAGAATCCTGCATTTCATGATCACACAAAGCATATCGATATTGAGCACCATTTCATAATAAAAGTGGTGGATGAAGGTAGGATCATGTTGAAAAAAAATGATGTGTGTGAGAATATTGCAGATATGCTTACAAATCCAGTCAGAACGGAGAAGTTGGCATGGTGCAAAACATATATGGACTTGTTGAAAATTTCATGAAGGCGGAATTGGGAAATGGAACGTGAGTAGAAAAATAGAGGCAAGGAACTTCCTATATATAGACTTCAAGTGGAAGAATGTTAGAAGGTGAAGTCAACGTACAAATTTCTGACATTTTCCTGTAGAGTGGTACATGATTATCCTTTTGTGTGAATTGTATGCATCGAACGTGGTCCTTAAGTAGGTTATTTCCTTGAGGTATTAGTTCAATGGAACTCCACCTGGAGATATAAAGAAGGATCGGCCAAGCACCCCCTACCTAGGGGTGCGGGGGAAGAGCCCCCGAGGCAAAAATATCTAGAACCTTAAAGTGTATTTTGGTTCCTTCTAGAACCCTTATATATATTGTATAAAATGGAAGTGACCCCTAGCTGTATCACAAGAGAAGAAAGCATTGTAAGTTCTTGTTTGAGTAATAAAAAAAAGATCAAAGTTTCCATTGCCCCATGGTTTTACCTATGCATAGCAAAGTTTCCATGTAAATCCTGTGTTCTATTATTGTTGTTGTTTACTTCTGTCTTTCATATTCTATATAACAAAGTGGCTCCCACATAACCATACCTTAAGATTAGAAATACCTATGGCCTGATCACATGAATCCTAGAGGAATAATTTGACACCTCACCTCCATGCTCATAAATGATCACCAACTCATGGTATATATAAATGTTTTAATATTATAAATATGGACAAAGTGATTGATAATAATGAATGGGAAATTATGGGGTGATACTAATGCTAGTGCACTAAGAACAAGAAACTATGATTTGTAGGAATTTGAATGAAATTATGTAGGCATTTGTTGGAGGGAACTTAGTTGGAACTATATATGACAAAATTATGGAGCAAATATGGAAGGAAAATGCTTTATCGATGTCTAGTGTGATGTACAATTAAAAATATGGAATTGTTAATGGATGGAACTCAACTAATGACATCAACAACGTTGTTAATTGGGTAATGAGGAGTAGAGGGAACTCATTTGTTGGTAGCTACTTGGACGACACTAGTGACAATGGTGCAATTAGAGGGGACTCTAATGGTAAATTTAATAAGGAATCGAATTTGTTATGTATATAAAATCAAATAAAAAGTTGGACTCAACCTCAAAAACATATGGCCTGAAGATGATTTTCTCCCAAAACCTAAAGCAATGGTTCACTCAATCTGAGTTAAAGTCGATTTGTTGTATTCATTTCCTATCTCTGGGGAATTTGGATTGCATGGAACAAATCTATATTTTGGGACTATTTTATCTCGTATTTCTAAACAACAACCCGAATTATGAACCTCTTTCATTTCTTCAAAGAAGATCAAAGTCTCCTCGTCCCCTGAGTGATCGGGAACTTAATGATTGATAAGACCAAAGCTTGAGATTTCTTTGATGGGTCCTGTCAAAGATGGGCATCGAAGGGGTCATATTTCTCTCAGATGACAACTATCTTTCCTTGTCGGGACTATCAAGGCTCAAATAACGAGGAAAAATTGTTATCTCTCAAGGTTCATCTTCACATCGAAAGTAACAGGGGTATAACAATGTTGCAAATCTTCAGGGACTTAATACTTGCTATCATATGGATGTAGGATCAGTGGGTCTCTGAGAACTAGGTTGTGCCTTGAAAAGCATCCCTCCCACCTTTGAATCCCTCACCTTCCAACATGTTTTCAAAGAGCATAATAACCAAGCAAATCAACTCTCACTGGAAGGTCTCCAACGCACTCTTGGGAGCATAAATATTTTTCAGACCAACACTCAAGGAACATGAAACTCCAACCTACAGCTTCATGAGATGTAGAAAGAATAAGCCTCCTTAGTATATAGTTCTACTACTTCTAATCCCTCTTGTTTTCCCTTTTCTTTTGAATATGCATATACCTCAGTGACTGTAAAATACAGATGATCTTTCCTCTGGACAGATTCCTCGTATTTTTACATGGCTCATGTCAAATGCCACTTGGCCTCAAGATTTTTTTTTTGTTTAAACTTAATGAAAATATGTTTTTTTCTTGGAAAAAAATCATATAAAAAGTTAGCTAATATAATAATATACCAATAATTAAACAATAAAAAGATAAAATAAATAAACAATGATGATAAATAGATACTCATAGACATACATTTTCACCAAAAAGGCACAAGGCCCTCTTCAAATTGTATTTCTATGGATCATTCAAATGTGAAACACATCATTCATTATTTTATACAATTTATATTACTTGGTATTATCCAATTGAAAGCTCCAGCTAAAATTAAGCTTCCATTACAAAATTATTCTAATAGTTAGCATTCCTTGTTCTCTGGAAAGGGTTCTTGTTGCACTGATAGATAGAAAAACTACAGTAGGAATCCAAAGATACTAGGACATGAAATAAAATTGGTCCATAAGATTAGTCATGTCCTTAGGTATCTATATGTTTCAATCCATAGTGCCTTGATTTTCTTGGTCCTATCAAAAATTATCTATACATAAAGCAAATAAAGTGGGTAGGTTAGTCAAGCTAGTGACTTGCCAAGCATGGTCACAGTGATTAAGGTTTTGTACCACAATGCTACTTTGAGAGTATTTTAGCACTCTTTTTGGTCAATGATACTAGAATCATGAAGTGTTACATATTCACGTACTTAATTCACCACATGACATTGATAGGGTATCTCCGACCTACTAGAGGGATATGGGTGCCATGATTAAACCACACACAGACCCTCAATAGGAATGTGTCTCAAACCACCAAGAGTTGTTCTTGGGTCCATGGTTAGGGTTCTTTAGCATTCGAGTGGGATACAGGTGCCATGAGTAGGTTTGTGCACTGGAAATGGGTCTCAAGGCATAAAAATGGTTCGGAGGCGAAACAAGGGGATTAATCCCTAAATGAACATTCTCAAGCTCAAGCACCATGGTTAGAGGAGGAAAAAACTTGGGCATTAGGCCCTAAACTACATAGAATCTTGAGCTCAATACCATAAACAATGCTTTCAAATAGAAACACAAGCCCTCTCTAGGGGATATTTGACATTTAGAGTTGGATATGGACACCATTAAGAGATTTTGTGCACCGAGGATACATTGCAAAACCTTGACCATGTTCAAGGAAGGGAAACAAGTTCATTGGTATATTGTTGAATCTTCCCAAGCTTGAGATCCTTGAACAAGTCCTTGAACCAACATGAGTCCTTTGTAGGGGTTCTTTGTAGGCCACTAAGTGGGATACAAGTTCCATGAGTGGGATTTGTACATTAGAAAAGGGTCAAGATGCCGAAACATGTTCAAGGAGGGAGACAAAGGTTTTAATACTTAATTGATCCTTATCAAGCTTAATCACCATGAATAATACTTAGAAACCATGACGCAAGCCCTCACTTGAAGGTATTTAACTTAGAAGTTGGATATGGTGCCATTGAGATGTTTTGTCACCACAAATGAATCTTAGGGCCTTCGCTATGGTTGTGGTAGGGAAATAATAGGCTCATGATATTGACCATGGTTGGGGGATGGAAACAACAACCACAAGGCCTAAACATAACTTCTCAAGCCTAAGTACCTTGAATACCCCACCACCAAACAAACTCTTTGTTTTATTTCAAAACTCTTTATCTCAGATTCACAAATCTCAATGTATTTATTTTCATTTATTGGATAAGTTTATTGTTGAGAGAAATATAGCTAATGATGGTTTTTTATTTATAAAGAGGTGTGTTCTTATTTCCCAAAAGAATATTTTGACATCACATGACCAATGTTGACATCTATATGAGATAGATGTCTATAACATCTAGAAATTTTTTGTTACTTCATATGACTCCCTCTGAATAATAAATAAATTGTATGTATAGAACATAACAACAATTTGAATTCAGCGTGCACAGAACAACAATAAATTGTATGGATATTCTCAATTTATGGCAACAAGTAAGAATAAAACAATGATAAAGTGTCCAACTCTATAAGTTGTTTTGGATCCCACCATTGGACTAGATATTTGTACCCTTAAGGGGACCTCGATGTCATGTTTTTTCTCATCGTCATAACAATATTTCCTTCCTTCAACACAAAAAAAAATCCATGTCTCTACAAAATTTTCGTCTTACTTTTTGACCTATGGTTCATCTCGTGTTGTTACATATAGTGGGTGTCTCGGTTTTCGCTATTCCTTTGAAACTATCCTCACTCTCTGCAAATACATCTAACAGATACCTATTTGGTAGTACCTGCAACCAATCCAACTGGAATATAGATTAAATTCTCAAAGTAATTCATAAGCAAGCAGTTTTTTCCTTCGTAACATTATCTCACAGTGTAACAAATTATGGCAGCAAGTGCAGATATGTAGCACTTAATCACGTCTTATATTAACTAGAAGAAGAAGAATCCAATATCATCACTCAAAACACCTATATGTCTATACCTCGTATGGAGTGGCATATCTCTCCTTATATAACTAGATAGATTTGGGTTATAAAAATAACATTGTGCATTCGTAAAGATATAAATGTGTGGAATGCTCAATATAAGTGTTTCAGATGTCATACACATCAAAAGTTTCAGTATAAGTATTAAAGAAATTAAATAAAAATATATTATGAAATCAAAAGTGTCAAAATGATATGCCATTGGATATACGATTCACTAAGAAATCCATTGGCCTTAACTCCACCACATAAGATGAATGAGGTGAAGGGGTTTCACCCCCTAGAAGTTATAAGTACAAAAAATCCTATAACAAGATGGGTGGAAGACATGATTTTAAGCCCTCCATCGAACAATATAGCTTGACTGAGGTATTTTAAATATATTGATCGAGGCTTTAATAGAAATTTTCAAATAGCTTGATCAAAGGTTAATTAAACCCTCGAACAAAGTATTTATTGGGTTATAAGCTCGATAGAGCCTGATAGGAACACCCTCCCATGGCTCTTTTTTTCACAGTTTGACTCTCAACCAAGCATTTGGGAATTGGAAACCTTGATTGGGCATTAGAGCTCGATCAAGGATTCTGTTGACCCCACCTCAACCCTCGATCAAGGATTCGGCTTCTCGCCAAAATACCTCAATCAAAGGTTGGAAAATATCTTGGTCACATGTTGTCAAAACTCATTTACCTCCATGTACCTTGCCAAAAGTGTTATCTATTTCCTGGATTCACCCATAACGATGACTAAGGTAGGCATACCTGCATTGGAAACAAATTTAAGTAACTCAATAAATATGGTCCTCACAATTGTGCATCTAGAGGGAAAAAAAGAAACAACCCTTGCTAGCTTATGGATGTCATTGTGCATCTACGTCTCCTTTTCCAAGGTCCTTTCCATCTTCACGAGTCCAGCATCCTTGTCTCCAGTAGCTTCGAGAGATGTTTTCATCTTCCATAGACTCAAATCCCATATGTTTTCACTAGATATTCATTGTAGATTCTTCACAATACCATGGAAGATATCAAAAGGCCGATCTCAGTGTAGGGGCTTCAAAATTCAAAATTGCCTCTTGGGAACCATGGCAGGGGGAAATGAAGCTTTGATGTTACAACTAGCAGATGAGACCTCTGAATGTTATAAATGTCATGTGCATGCATGATAGGCATGGATAGGTTCTTACCAATGATTGGTAACTAGCTGAGTGGATATCTCTCGCCCACCAAGCCATGCAATTTGTTCTTTCAATTCATGGTCATACATTGATATTCAAATTGCTAGAAAATTGCACCTCAAGGAAACAATAATCTCCTTTTGAGATAATAAAAACCATTGCAATTAATTAATCCCAAAAAAAAATTCAACACCAAAGTAGCATAACAAAAGCAAAATCATCCATATATACATACTTTAAAAAGTCAAATATTTCAACATTTTTAATGAGTGAAATCTAGAAATTGAGATGACCTTTAATATTTTTTCCATTTTATTGAAAATTAATAGATGTAACCAATTTTCGAAATCATTATTATTGATACCTTCCATATTGATCAAGGGCTTAACAAACATTTTCACATAACTTGATTGAGGGTTAATTATGTTAGGATATTCCTATACTCCATCCTAGTCCCACCAGTATTTTGATCATTTACATTTTCAGTCATGCATGCACCATTTAGGGTTTGCATGCATTCTAGGGTTTGCATGCATCCCAGTCATCAGTCCAGCACCTCTCCCTCCTTCACCTACCAGTCCAGTTGTCACTCAGTTACACTCAGTTACAGTCAGTTACACTCAGTTACACCTACCAGAGTTAGTTTGACTGATGGTTGACAGTTACTTGAGCATTGATGACTCCACTGATGATGATGAAGACTTCCAGTTGTGCTCCGATGATCATGAGGACACCTAGTTGTGCTCCGATGACACTCCAGTGATCCTTTGATCACTCCATGAAGGCTAATTCGAATTGCCACCTTAGGCATTCGAATTCCTCATGCATTGTATTATTTATATGTCCATTTGTGATTAATAACATAGTATGACCGAAGTATTATTGCTTCTATCTGAGTTCTACTGTACCATATTATTCTGTTGCTCATTATACTGCATGCATCACTCTTCTTCTATTTTCTTGCTTAATCATAATTATTCTCTTGTGAGATACATCATCTCTTAGATCTGCTGTGAGGATTTTCACATGGTATCAGAGCATGTTGAGAGTATTGTCTATCTCCATTCTTGAGAGTTTTTTGCAGGTTATTACCAAGATTTCGAGTGCAGCAGTTGTAGCAGAATCTGCATTTTTGCAGCAGTAGCAGTTGCAGTGATTCTATATTGTTTTTGCAGGTCCTCTACATCTTCAATGAATTTAGAAGAAATCCCTCCTCTTTCTCTATTCAACTATGATGAATGGAAACCAAAAATAATAGCATATTTAAAGAGCCATGATCTCTTTGATTGCTATTTTGAAAGAGAGTTCGAATCCTCTACAAAGAAGATTAAATGGTTGAATAAAGGTGACATGCACATTGGAAGAATGATGCTTGCTATGACTGATTACATATTGTACCCGACCATCATTGATATTGAAACTCCAAAAGAGTTATGGGCTCATCTAGATGAAAGATTCGTAAAAAAGAATGATGGATTTGGTCCAAATCCCTTCAAAAGCAAGCAAGTTGATGCATTCGCTCCACTTGATGGTCTCTCAGATAATGATGCATTCGATCCTCCTAATGGTCTCTCAGATCATGTTGCATTCGCTCCCCTTGATGATCTCTCAGATCATGAACCAGTATCATCTCATATTGAAGTTGTTGACAAAGAACTTGCAGATTCTCCGCTCATGCTCAAACTTTCTTCTCTTTCTGTGCCAGCTCACACTCTAGATATTGCAGAAGGTCCTAAATCCTCTCTTGCACCAGAGTTTGTTGGTTTGCATCATGATCACATGATTATTTCGGAGGTAACATCAACTATTGGAGGTAATGCATTCGCTCCTCTTCAGCAAACATCTCTTATTTACTACTATATGATCATTAGCACATGCTTTCAGAAGGTTATTGAAGAATATGGCCATTGCCACCCGCTTGAGATAATTTCTCATGCATCATATGATAGTTTTGATCTCACCCCTGCTGGTTCAAAAGAGATCTCAAGAAACTGTTTTGAAAGTCTTAAATCTGATTTTGATTTCAAGCAAACATGTAATAGTTATTTTTGGCATAATCTCACCCATGTTGGTTCGAAGGAGAAGACAAAAGACTATATGCACTTTCACAGATTTGATCCTACCTCAGTTGATTCTAATCACAGGTTCAAGGATCATTCTCATACTATTGGATTTGTTCTCATCACATTCGATCTGAAGAGCAAGTACAAGCACATGCTTTTTGAGCATGATCCACTTCTTCCCAAGAAGAAGATACCTCCAGACATATGACCAAGCATCACACATGCTTGAGTTTGGAGCATTTATTTTTTATGTGTGCCTTACAGTCTATTTTTTGAGGAGGGGGTATGTTTCCCATGAAATTTTCCCACTTCCTTGGTTTATTGATTGTTATTATTCATTGTATTGGGTGACCTTTGGTCTTAGTTACCAGGGCCCAGGATGGATTAAGGGGGGGTGTTAGGATATTCCTATACTCCATCCTAGTCCCACCAGTATTTTGATCATTTACATTTTCAGTCATGCATGCACCTTTTAGGGTTTGCATGCATTCTAGGGTTTGCATGCACCTTTTAGGGTTTGCATGCATTCTAGGATTTGCATGCATTTTGCATGCATCCCAGTCATCAGTCCAGCACCTAGCCCTCAGTTAGTCAGCCCCCAGGAGCTTCTCACTATTCAGTTTTAGCCCTCCAGTTGCTTAATGCACCCTTCTTCCTTGATTTTAGGGAGAAACTCGCCCTCCTTCACCTACCAGTCCAGTTGTCACTCAGTTACACTTACCAGAGTTAGTTTGACTGATGGTTGACAGTTACTTGAGCATTGATGACTCCACTGATGATGATGAAGACTTCCAGTTGCGCTCCGATGATCATGAGGACACCTAGTTGTGCTCCGATGACACTCCAGTGATCCTTTGATCACTCCATGAAGGCTAATTCATATTTCCACCTTAGGCATTCGAATTCCTCATGCATTGTATTATTTATATGTCCATTTGTGATTAATAACATAGTATGACCGAAGTATTATTGCTTCTATCTGAGTTCTACTGTACCATATTATTCTGTTGCTCATTATACTGCATGTATCACTCTTCTTCTATTTTCTTGCTTAATCATAATTATTCTCTTGTGAGATACATCATCTCTTAGATGGATTTTCACAAATTAAACCCTCGATCAATGTATTTATTAGGTTATAAGCTCAATTGAGATTGATAGGAATGTCCGCACATGACTCATTTTGTTTTTTGTTTTCGCTCTCGTCCAATTGTTGGGAATTAGAAACCTCAACAAAGCATTAAAACCCAATCGAGGGTTTTGTTAACCCTATATCAACCCTCAATCGAGGGTTCTTTTAACCTCACCTCAACCCTTAGTCGAGGGTTGAGCTTCTCGTCAAAATACCTTGATCGAGGACTTATCCAAGCCCTCAATAAATCTCTTAATACCTCAATCAAGGGTTGGAAAATACTTCTATCAAAGGTCGCCAAAACCCCATGCACCTTGCTAAAAAGTGTTATCTATTTTCATGGATTCACCCATACCTATGACTAAGGTGGGAATACCTACATTGGAAACAAATTAAAAAAACTCAATAAATATGGTCCTCACAATTGTGCATCTAGAGGGAAAAAACAAAACAATCGTTACTAGCTTATGGACGCCATTGTGCATCGACTTCTCCTTCACCAAGGTCCTCTACATCTTGCTGACACAGGGACTGTCGACATGGATTCACTTCGGACTGCTATCAACAAACATCAACCAAAATCCCTTAAACGCTGGCCCAAAAAGGTTTTACCCTTTCCAGCGACACTCGCAAAGCGAGTGAAGTCCCACCTGAGATGATTAAGGGTGCTGCAGGAACCAAGTTTCCATGGTGGGGGGAGGACATGCACCAAATCACACTTTACAACTATAGAAACCAGAGATTATGTCTTTGCATCATACTAACAGTTCATGCATCCATTCATTCCCTTCGCATATTCAGTATATAGGAAACATTCGCATCAACATGGTTAAACTAATCATTCGCATTAACACCAATTACCAAACCACGGAGTTTTAAACATTTCACAAGCACTTGCATTCATTATTTCATAGAAACAAAGACAAAAGATATAACCATAATCGAACATCTTCATGCATTCATAAAAAAATGCGGTATAACCTTCGCAAAGACAACTAAAACATCTTCTCGCGGATACAAAACAGTTCAAAAAACATCTCATTCTCTGATTGAACTATGATGCCCTTAGGCTTACAATCATACTCCTATTTATATCACACTAAATGGTTACAAAACGGTCCACATGACCCATTCTAACTAACTAAACCAATATTGCGCTTTCATCGGCTCCTTGTTCTCCGCGAATGGTCCTTTCTTTTGCGGATTGTCCTTCTTCGCAGTTGTCAGCTTCCGCACTTTATGCAGTCTAACCCCGTGCCAACAAGCCCAACACAAACATATGGCTCACCCTCGAGCCACCTCAGCTGGACACCTCTGGTATTGCTCTGGTTCGCTGTTGTGTGCTTCCCCGAACCCATCATCCATTCTCGCAATCATTGTCATGTACTTCTCAAATTCATCCTCCAGTATCTGGTACGTTGTCATGTACTTCTCGAACTCATCCTCCATCCTCTCGAAACATTCGTCATCTATCCCTTTTGCGCCTGCTAGTGCGCTTCATGCTTGTTTTGGGATGGGGAAAAATTCATCGACATCACCAAATTATGAAACAGTCCAACTGCTTTGGCACATCTGTTTTGCACATTTGGTTTTCCGCTGCTGGAGCCAGCAAGCCTCCACCCCTAGTGTTTTGGTGGTCGCAGGGACCACGGTTCTTCTAACTACTACCACACTCTTAGACATCTCGGGTGAGACCTCATCTCTATTCCTCCCAATTGTCTGCGTCGCTTCCTTCGTTGGTTGTTCATGCACACTTGTCTTTCTTTCCCTTAGCGCACTTGGAGTGCTTCCGCTCGAAATGAAATGTACCATTTCCACAGATTCCTTGGAATTTCTCGCTCAACTGATTAATTTCATTCCTACTGTGCATAAGCCTTCAATATCCCAACCCTTATTTGCTTGTATTTATGGTTGTTCTTTGTTATTTTGTTGCATGATTATCAAATGTTCCACATGTTCATTGGATTATGTCCTCCAGTGTGTCATCATATGTTTTTGTCGTCTGTTGGTGATGCTTTGCTTATGTAATAATGTGTTAAGTGGGATTCTGCATGCGAAACGTCGACAAGCATCCAGTATTGCCATGTCGCCACTTTCACATGCTAACCATCGACAAGCATATGTCCTCTTCATACTCCCATTCCGACGTGATAACTGTTGATGAGCATCCGTCCTCGTCATACTTCTAATGTCATTTTTTTCCCACACTGCATTTCTCAACCGCTATGCGCCTGGTCATGGCGATAGGGTTTCAACTGATTGTCGTTTACGATCTTTGGCAACAACATTCCATCTAAAATTTTTAACTACACCGCACCTCTGTTAGTGACAAAATCTATTGTGTAAGGACCCAACTAGTGCATCTCTAACTTACCTGGGTGCTTGGAAAACTTATTGTCGTATAATAGAACCATATCTCCTTGTTGAAAATGCTTTGGTTTGACGTGTCGATCATGCCAAGCCTTTTGTCAATCATTTTCTACCTTCTAATGAAATCTTGCGATGAACTGATCCTCATCAAGCTGTACCAATTGTGCCAATCGTTCTTCAACTGCCCCCTCATCGCTCATCCCTGTGGCTACTGCGATGCATAGACTTGGCACAATATACTCCATCGGCATGATTGCTTCCTATCTGTAAACGAGCTTGAACGGGGTCTCGCCGATCAGTCATTTACAAGTTGTGCGATACACCCAAAGTATGGCCGGAATCTTCAAATCCCAATCATCTTGGTCTGTGTTGCACACCACTATGAGTGCATGCTCCAATATTTTGTTGAACGCCTCAATTGTTCCATTCGCTTGAGGATGATAGGGGTTACTCTTCTTGTGTTGAATTTGAAACTCCTTCGTCATTGCTACGATTTTCTTATTCACGAAGTGAGTGCCTTGCTCACTCAGCAGTATCTTTGGGCATCCAAACCTGGTGACCACATTGTCGAATTGGAACCTTGTTGCAGTCGTTGTTGTGTAGTCCTTCACGGGTGCAGCTTCCGCCCATCGTGTCAAATAGTCAGTCGCTGTGATTATGTATCGTGACCCTGTTCTTTTTCTTGGGGGATTGATAGGTCCCACAAAGTCGATTGCCCACTTGTCGAAATCCTACAGCGTCACTTGAGGTACTAATGGTATGTCATCCCTTCGTGACGGTTTCCCTATTCTCTGACATACGTCATAGCTTTTCGCATAATCCACAACGTCTCCATGCATCGTTTTCCACCATAATCTAGTACGAAGGATATTCCTAGCAGTGGCACGTCCTCCATAGTGTCCTCCTGTGATCCCATCGTGAGCTTCTGCTAAAATCCTTTCCTGCTCATGCGGAAGGACATACCGTCGAAGTATTTCATCTGGTCCCATCTTATATAGTTTCCCCACAATGAGTTGGAAGTCCGCCGCCCTAACAACCAACTGTTTCTTTTGTTTTGTAGTAAATTCCTCTGGTGTCATCCCTGTCACCAAAAACTGAATAATTTTCTCATAGTGATCGTCAACCATTCTGACCCTGAAGAACTGAGCATCGGGTAGTCCTCCATCGATACTCCTTGGTTCTTCTCCTAATTCTATCCTCGACAGATGATCTGGTTTTGCATTCAGTCTCCCTGGATTTACAATGATCTCGAAATCAAATTCTTGAAAGAGTAAGAGCCATCGACAAATCTTCCCCCCCAACGCAGGCTTGTTCACTAGGTACTTGAGTGTTGAATGGTCAGTGAACATTTTAAAATGACCTCCAAGTAGATAGTGTCGAAACGTCTGTAGAGCGTAGACCATCGCCAGACCTTCCCTTTTTGTTGTCATATAATTCTTCTCCGTAGTAGACAACTTTCTACTTGCGAATGCAATCGGGTGGTCAATCGCTCCTTCTCCTGGTTGGGCTAATATAACTCCTAGTGCGAATAATGATGCATCAACATGGACGTGGAATTCCTTCGTCCAATATGGAAATACTAATATAGGTGATGCAACCATTTTTTATTTCAATATATCAAGACTCTTCTGGCATTCTTCATTCCATTCGAACTTGGCATCTTTCCTCAAAAGTTTTTCCATTGGTGCCGTTAACATTGCATACCCTCTGATAAACTTCAGTAGTATCCTGTGTGTCCCAATGTTTCTCTTAATTGCTTTACTATTGTTGGTGGCGGTAGGTCAACAATAATTGCAATCTTCGCAAGGTATACCAGCATCCCTTCCCATCATACAATGTGTCCCAACAAAATCCCAAATGGAGCGCAGAAAATGCACATCTTCAGGTTTAGCGAAATCTAGTGTTGTCGACATCTTTCCAACATCAAACTCAGATTCATGACATGATCCTTAACCAATCCATACATTGTCCAATCGTCCATATATACTACCAAAAATTTGTGGATGTAATCCTTGAATGCAGCAACTACCAGTCTGGAGAAGATTGTTGGTGCATTCTTCAGGCCGAATGGAATCACCGTATAGTGAAAACATCCCCATTATGTGACGAATGTAGTCTTGTGTCGATCCTCCTTCGTGATTTTGATCTGGTGATAGCCCGAAAACCCATCTGTAAAGGAATATATTTCCTAACCTCCCACTCCTTCGAGCACCTCGTCCATGAATGGTGTCGGAAACGGATCGTATAGGCAGGAATCATTCAATTTCCTTAAATCTACACAGATTCGGACTTGGCCAGTTTTCTTATCCTGGACCACCATCAGGATGATCCACTCTGATTCCTCCACTGGTTCTATAATTTCTGTGTCCAACATTCTCTCAAGTTTAGCTTGCACCCGCTCCTTATACCTCAGATTCAACCTGTAGCACTGCTGCTTGACTAGCTTCGCATCGAGTTTCAGGGGGATTTTCATTTTCGCCTAAGTCCCAGGAAATTCCTTTCATCTCCGAGAATTTCATTGGGAACAAATCCTGAAACTCATGCAACAGATCAATCATCTTGGCAATGGTGGAGTCATCCCAATAATCTCCAATACTTGTGAACTTCAGATTCTCCTTTGACCCAATGTTTACTTTCTTGATTTTCAGCGGTTGCTAAAATTTGTCGGAAGGCATTTCTGATGCCTCGACACTGCGATTTCCTTCTGAATCTGGTACATATGTATCCCTCGGATCATCCTCATCGTCCAGCTCTCCTGTGATATTGTAACACTCCATCATCATTTCTGATGTCACAATACACCAAAGTTCCATTGGTTGCTCAGTCGGAACTACCTCGAATACCTTCTCGCGGATCGCATGTAATGCGTTGTGGATGAAGGGGTTCTTATCGGAGAAAATGAACGTTTGGATAAATCCAATTGTTAGTTGTTCCCAATAGGTCGTTCCGCGTCGCAATTCTGCTGCGAGATACCAACTCCGCGGTACTTCATCCAGTGTGTGAACAAATGCATGGACCCATTCCTGTTTCACCCGTGAGCCCCATTGGATTTGACATGCATTAACATGTTCCTTAGGATCTCCTCTGACATCATACTTCTTTCCACCGTATCCTATAGTGTCGCCGAACCTAACCTCCAGTAGGTGTTGCCATAGTGGCAAGTTTGTGATACTACACTTGTGCGTCACCCACCATCGCGCTGGAGTAGCCTTCATGCACTACAATATTTGAACCCAAAATCCGACGAAAAGGACTGTGTCATCGGATTTCACCTTAAAATTTTCAAAATTTGATGATTTATTTTTAAATTGGTAGAAAGATCCGTCGGATATCCGACGGCTATGCGGATATCCAACGAGATCCCTGGAATATCCAACGGCTATGTGGATATCTGACGGCTCTGTGGATATGGGGTATCATATTAAACCTTGGGATGTCGGATATCCGACATCATATTAAGCCCTGGGATGTCGGATATCCGAAATCATATTAATCCCGAGATGGCCAGAGGATGTCGGATATCCAACATCAAATCTCCAATGGTAACTAAGTTCAAGGCGTCGGATATCCGACGGAAGGATGACTTTTAAAATCTATAAATATTGAAACATTCCGACATGTTTGCTATACAAGCGATGGTTTGCAGAAGTTTTTTTATTCAATGGACTGTTTTTTGGCGGACTGTTTTTCGGCGGACTGTTTTTCATTATTTCCATTGTTTTTGTGATTCAAGCGAGCGAAGTGTGGAGCTTCATTTTCTAAGATCGATAATCTTCCTTCAAGCTCTTTACGAGAAAATGTAAACTAGCAATATTCCTGATCTAGACGAACAAAATAGACAATTGCTTGCTAGATTGTGGGAAGGAGTTGAAAGAAGGGGTGATGGGAAATGCTATTGTCCATGTAGTCAATGCAGGGGCTTTAAGAGGAGAATAATTTTGATCACAACAGCCACAAAACATTGTAGGGAGTATGGGCATGCTGAGGGGGGACATGAATACCATCCATTTGTAAGTTTTGCATTATATATGTTTTTATTTTGATTGCTTTTGTAAATTTATGTATTATTTTAATATTTTTTTTCTTATATCTATTGATCGTGGTTTCAATAGATGGTGACTAACATGGATAATAAATATTATTTTAATATTTAATATTTATTATAATATTTTGTTCTTTTGTGCATGCTGAATCTAGGGTATAGTAGAATAACTCATTTATTTGTTCGTTAGTGAGACTAACCCACTCACCGAGGAAAGCACTTAACTCTCTAGATTTGTGACACTTTCCATCATGATAATAGAAATAATGACTATATTGGCATGTTGTAATTTCTCTTATATTTTCTCTATAGAACCATAGCATCGTTTATCTTACGTTAGTGGACAGTATGAGAAATTTTGGGTTATATTTGAGTAGCTTTGCTTAGTAATTGGGTCAATTATTATGTCTCTTGGATAGTTTGGATGCACCTATTTGACCAACAGTACAATTGGTCGTTGTTCTTTTCATCCCAACAGTACGAAATTTGTTACATTTTAAATGCATCACATAAATGTTTACATTTTGCATTTGAATTTCTTATATTAACTTTTATCTATTGATGGTTTCATGTAATTATAAAGAAAAGACATCCTACAACATATCGTCTCGAGGAAGTGCATCTAGAACAAGTACTGGAGGAACATGGAGATATGAATATTAATGGAGAACAAGTTAATGATCATATTGAAGAAGATGATCATACTGATAACATAGTTGAAGATGATGTTACAAATACTTTGATCCATGATTCATTTAATGTTAGAATGGATGATCATCATCATCATCATCATGAAAATGATGAACATTTTGATGATATTCATGATATACCTCTTCTTCATAAAGCATACGAACCACTTTATGAGGGCTCCAAGACAAATCTTCTCTCTGCTATATTGTTGATAATGAATTTGAAGGTTATGAATGGTCTTTCAAACATATCAGCCACACAAATGTTAACGTATGTAATATATTCCATCACAAAATATATATGATCGTGTATTTTATTGTTAATTCATATATAAGTCAAATTATTACGGATGAAATGTGTTTCTTTAATATTATTTCTATAATATATTAACTAGATTTTATTTTAATTTGTTGAAGCATGATAGGTGAATATTTGTTACCACCGTCAAATATTTTACCTTGCACATATCGAGATTTATCTGCCATCATGAAATAAATTGGAATGCAGTATGAAGCAATTCATGCATGCCCCGATGACCATGTTCTATAATACAATCAGTATGAATTTGCAACAGAATGTCCTGAATGTCATATCAGTAGATATCGCACAGATCAAGTAACTAAAAAGGTGGTGCCTCGCAAGGTTCTACGTTATATTCCCATTATTCCACGTTTGCAACGACTGTTCAAATGCAAAAACATAGCGTAGTTTATGGATTACCATGCATGGAACAAAAGTCGAGACAACATTATTCGGATGCCTGCAGATGGGTCTGCATTTAGAGATAAGGAGGAAAAATGGCCTCACTTTAAATAAGAACTTCATAATCTTAGGATTTCTTTGGCAGCAGATGGTGTCAATCCATTTGCAGAGCTGAGATCCGTTTACTCGGTGTTGCCTATTTTTGTTATCAACAACAACATTCCTCCATGGTTGACAATAAAGAGGGAGCACAGAATGTTGTCGATGATTGTTCCAGGTACGAACCCTACAGTTTTTTTTATAATGTAGTGGTATCTCATTTGTCGCATAATGTCATATATATATCTAATGTTCTTCTATTGTGAAATATGGTTTAATATATATCTAAATGGTACGTCTCATAATTAAAAAATTTATGTGTTCAAAACAATCAGGTGAGTACCCAGTCAAAGATATGAATGTATATATCGAACCTGTTATTGACAAGCTACTAAAGTTATGGAATGGCATCACTATGTATGACGTATCTAGATCAATACGACAAAAGCAATTTCAATTCCATGCAATGCTTGTATTGACAATACATGATGCCCAAGGGTTAACCCATTTTTGTGGTATGTACTTTTAAGTTCCACTTTGCATTTAATTTTACGAACTACTAGCTAATATACTACGCACGCATGTTTTTCTAAATAATCCAGTCATTTTGTATATAATTATAATTGACATAGATATTCCATCTCTTTATGTAGGTCTTCAAACAAAGAGGAAATTTTCATGTCCAGTTTGTGGTCCTAAGATCAAATCTCGTCGTTCAAAAAGCTTAGGAAATGAGGTGTTTGATGAGTATAGGCACTTCCTCTCTAAGAATCACACGTATCGAACTACCGAAAAACATATGTTCAATGGCAAGTAAGAGACTACATTAAAACCGCAAAGAATGACACCTCACATATGCAAGTTGTAATATAATATAAATCGTCGAGGTACATATAATGATTCATCGTATATGATATGTTATATTGTATTTTATTATATTTGTGTGTTGTTTACTATAATTGACATTGATTTATGTAATTTCATGATTGTCGTTCATGTGATCATGAAGGCATTAATGGGCTTCCACGAGGAATAAAAAGTTATCCTAGATAATTTAGTAGGTTTCCCTACTATGAGCACCTAAAAATTGTTCATCTATTTGATACAATGCATATCGGAAAGAATGTGACTGAAACATTATGGAAAATATTGGATGGAAGAAGTGACAAAGAAAAAACTGTCAAAATTTGCAAAGACATTCAAGATAGCAACCATGCAATGAAAAACGTCATTCAATTTCATAGAAACGGAGAGAAAATTAATATAAACTCACTTCCATGGATGTTAACGGACCAACAAAGTAATGTTGTAAAAGAAGTCATTCGAAAAATTAAATTTTCCACTGGATTTTGTGCGAACATGAAGAATATCATAACAAAGAAAGGTGATTTCGCGGGGGTGAAAACGCACGATTGGCATGTCTTCATGAAGATAATTATTATGGCCGTATGCATTTAATTATTTTTTTTTTTCTTATTCCAATGAATATGGTTGGTATTTTTGTTTGTCTACTCTTTGTTGATAAAATGAAACAATTTGTATATTATTCTTACAGTATGTTCTACCTCTCTCTATCCCAGACAACTTCGACAACAATGTCAAGCAAATAATATATAGTCTCGGGAAATACATGAGGTAAGTGGTGATTTTTTCCATGCGCTTAGTGTTTGTTTAATTCAACATAGAACTTATATTTGATTTTCGTTCTCTAATTCATGTTACGTAAAATAATGTTTTTTTCTTTAATCTCTTGATTGGGTTTTCATGTCTCTTGTAGATGGTTGTCATCTAAAGAATTCCATAAAGAATACATAAAGTATTGGAGGAGAGAAATTTCTCGTCTCATGTGTGAAATGCAGAAGCATCTACCTTCAGCATTTTTCAATGCACGGGAACACTAACTCATACACCAAGTTGAGGAGATTGAACTGTGTGGAACTGCGCACTCAAGGTCTGTGTGGATGGTTGAGAGGCACTTTAAATTTATGAAGGGTTTGGTCAGACAACAAGCATATGTTGAGGGTTCTATGATGGAAGAATATATGGTATACCAAAACATGTTGTATATTAGTGAATATCTTCTTGTATTAGATTCAAAGCACAATTTACGTCGCATTTGTGATCCGGACTCCAATAAAGATTTCGAAGGGGAGTATCCGAAGGGGAAAGGTAGATCAAGGAAGGTGAAAGGTAATATAACACATTTGACTGTTTATTTTTATGTATATATATCATACATATTCTATTTTTATATTCAATACTATTTTGCATCAATTTAGAGTGTAACCATATACTTTAATGTTAAGTGACTATACGTTTGTATTGAATTTTAATTTTATTGTTATCAAACAGTTGGTTGAGAGTGGGATGCAATTCATTTATACATCGCAAACAATCTTGACTAGATGAAGGTATGGATCGAACGATGTGAACAATCTGGTCATGGAATATCATGGGAAGGTGTGGCTTCATTGGTTAAAGTTGCACATCGCAATGGAGACCCCAATCTAACACAAAGGGAAATCGATTTAGCAAGAGGTTTAAAAGATAAGCAGGTAAGCATATTAATCAAGTACACTATTTTTTTTGTAAAAAATATTGTCGTTGTACGTCACGTTGATTTTTTTCCTTGTATGGCATTATTATAAACATGCACTAGTTAATCTTAAATATTGGATCATTGTGTAATCTTTTCCTGTATGGCTTGTTGTAGGTAAAACACCATAAGGCTACGTGGTGCAATGGATGTAGATATCGCATCAAAAAGTTGTATGAAACGAAGAAAACATCTGATTGTGGGATATCTGCAGTATTTGAGGTGACCAATGTTTCTTATAGAAGTAACAGACATCCATAACTCTATGAAAATCGATACTATGGGTATCTGGAAGACATTCTTCAGTGTGACTTTATCTCCTTCAAGGTATTTCTGTTCGTTGTAAAATGGTACAGTTGTTGATTGAATCAACGTGATCTCGATAAAACAATTATTGAACATGATAATGGATTTACCATGGTAAATACAAGGTTGTTTGATCCAGGAACAGATCCCTATGTTCTTCCAACTTACCCAATGTGAACAGGTATTTTACTCTGAGGTTCCAGGTAGAGTGGGGTGGTCATTTGCTGTGAGACACGATCCAAGGGGAAGGCCAGTAAAGTATAACGTAGATGAAGGTAATGAAGACGTTCTCGAAGAAGAAGAAGACGTCGTTGAAGATGATCATGATCAACATGAGTTAGATGATCATGTTCCTGAAGAAGATGTCGAAGAACTTCTTGAATCAGATGATGTATTAGACAATGTCAATGAAGATGATATCGACGATGACATGATGATCGTAACTGACATCGACGACGATGATGGTCTGGCCAATCCTTACAATGTTGAATCTGGATCATCGGATGATAGTACAGACGATGACTGAGATGAAGAAGATGATGAAGACCATTGAAGTTTACGAGGTATGTAGTAATAATAAATTAACTGTTTCTTAGTGAGTTTCCATTTTCCTGTATGTTATAATTAGAAACGTTGCTTGTTATATAGTATGACAAAAAACACATTTAATTTTTTGTACATAGATATTGTTGTCGGGTTATGGGGAATTGAGAGTGATGTGAGGGGGGGGAGGGGACAAAAGAGCTTCCACCTTCATGTGGTTGGCCCTGTTTAGTAGATAATATTAAATTATTCTCAAAACAGAGAGAAGCTTAGTAAGGAAATGCACAATTATCAAGACTCAAACATCATCTTCATCATCATCATCGTCATCATCATCATCATCATCATCATCATCATCATCATCTAGTTCATCATCATCATCCTCATCGTCATCATCATCGTCGTCTTCATCATCACCATCATCTTCATCATCATAATCATCATCGTCATCGCCATCATCATCATCATCGACGTTGTCGTCATCTTCATCATCATCATCATCGTCATCTTCGTCATCATCATCATCATCATTCATATTCATCATCTTCAGCATATTCATCATTATCATCACCATCATCGATCTTCATCATCGCCATCGCCATCATCATCATCATCATCGACGTTGTCATCATCATCATCGTCATCATCATCGTCTTCCTCATCATCATCATCATATTCATCATCATCATCATCATAATGACAAAAAACACATTCTTCATCATCTTAGATAGACATTCTTCATCATCGTCTTCATCATCACCATCATCATCAACATCGTCATCATCATCATCATCATCATTCATATTCATCATCATCATCATCTTCAGCATATTCATCATCATCACCACCATCATCTTCATCATCATAATCATCATCGCCATAGCCATCATCATCACCATCGATGTTGTCGTCATCTTCATCATCATCACCATCATCATCGTCATCGTCGTCATCATCATCATCATCATCGTTCATATTCATCGTCATCATATTCATCATATTCATCATCATCATCACCATCATCTTCATCATCGCCATCATCATCATCATCGACGTTGTCATCATCTTCATCATCATCGTCGTCGTCGTCATCATCATCAACGTCGTCATCATCATCATCATCATCATCAGCGTCATCATCATCATCATCATCGTCGTCGTCGTCATCGTCGTCGTCATCATCGTCATCATCTTCATCATCATCGTCGTCATCATCATCTTCATCATCATCATCATCATCATCATCATCATCATCATCATCATCATCATCTTCATCATCATCATTCATATTCATCATCATCATCATCTTAGATAGACATTCTTCATCATCACCATGATCATCTTCATCATCATAATGACAATGATGATGATGGTCGCGATGACAACGATGATGAAGTCTATGATGACTACGAATACAATGATGCTTATGATGATGACTATGTTATTTATAATGATTTCACTGATGAATAATGACATTTGTAACGTTCATGATTATGATGATGACAATGACGTTGGTGTTGTTTTTGAACCCCAAATCCACATTATTGTGGTAAGTTTCACTTTAACATGGACGTCATAGAGTTCATCCAACAAGTACACATGATCAAGGCTTTATGTTACCCAAGGTTTTAGCACTAGCTTTAGAATGATGAATGTATATCCAAACTTTCAATATGAATCTATATTGTTTTTAATAAATTCCAAACTCCAAGTTTAATTCGAAAACTCCCAGCATAGACAAGCTAATGAGCACCCTTAAAAAGCTTCAAGTTTCTAAGTTATACATTGGTGTCACTTCTATATTTTATCAGATTGTTATACATTGAAATCTTGTGCAATCGTGCCCAAAAAATACCAAATTTTGTGTCAAACAATATGGGCCTCATCCCCCACAACCCTTAACAAAGTGAGTGTGTTTGACAGGTTTTCAATCTGAGTTGTTGTTACCATATGTGATCTAATCTAGTCTCCACTATGGCCTAATGGGCATGTCTTCAAACAACTCAATGTAAAAAGAAACTATGACTTGGCTCCCCAGATACTGGTTGTTGTTGCTTCATGCTAGTATCCAATCAAACTTGTTTTTTTTTAAGTGTTTCTTTTATATTCCATTTAAAATTTTCCTGAATGCATTAGGAACCAAAAATAGAACATTTTAATTGGTGGGATGGCCCTCAAAGGGATAATCAATGTTGCAAAATTCACCAAATTATCTCGCTTTATCCAAAATTTTCGGATTGCCGAGTTTCAAAATTTTTTAGGTCCAATCTTATGATGACTACGAATACAATGATGCTTATGATGATGACTATGTTGTTGTTTATAATGATTGTACTGATGAATAATGATGTTTGTAACATTCATGATTATGATGACGACGATGACGTTGGTGTTGTTTTCTATGACGATGATGATCGATGACGACGATGACATTAAGGATGATGCTTATGAAGACAATGATGTTCTCAATGTTGATGATAATGATGACAATGATTATCATGATGTTGATGATGATGATTAGGATGGTGGTAATGGTGATGTTGATCATCATCATCATCATTGACACCGATGTCATTGACGTCATCAGGACTAAGATTGTCGTTAAATTTTTAATTATTTGTGTTATTATTTGTATTATTTGTTGTATTTTTTTGTATTTAATATATATATATATATATATAATGATAAAACAAACAAAAAATATTATATATATATATATATATGGTTCATGATCCTATCCTGAAGATGTCTATATTGCTGCCATTATCGAGTACCCAGTAAAGACCTTTTGAAAATAACTTCCATGCCGCCTTGTATAATGTCCAGGTGCTGGAGACGAGATGGAGAGTATCGTTTGAAGGATGAGTTTTCTTGGAGCTCGCAGGGGTTTTGATTCATGGCGGAACCCTAGAAGGGCGTCGGAGGTGTGTTTTCTGTTAGGTTGAGGTGTATCAGCCTGACACACGAGCTTGCGAGGTGACGAACATTTCTACATCGAACTCCGTGTATTCCTGTAGGTTTTTGCTGTGATAAAATTGGGTTTTGGTTAAACCCTCAGGGTTTTGTAATTTCGCCTGTTTACTGTTTAATTACTGTGGGTTTGCTACCGTCATGGCTAATTATGATGACATGGTGGACTATGCTTTCGACCGGTCGGATGAAATGCCCATCTGGACCCAGCCCTTGGGTGCCGCGTGGCAGGATGGGGCACTTTCAGCTGCTGGTGGGGTGGAGGTTTTACCTTCTATTGAGAACAACCCGGAGTTAGGGTTTTCGCCTTCCGATTTTCTTGCTAATTCTCAAGGTTCCGGGCCGTTAAACGTTTTATTAGGTCGTATTCCATCAAATTCACCTTTGTCGGAATCTGGGACTTCTCTATGGTCTTCAGAACAGGTTATTAAAGCCATCGAGGTTTCGGCGGAAGGTAAGGCAGGGCCACTTTCGGTTATTGACGGTTTTCAGGGAACTGGTAGGGTGGATATACCATCTACGAACCCTTCTCCTGTTTTGAACACTGCTGGGGCGAGGGAAGGTACGAGGCAGGATTTACTGGAAGTGCATGAACATCGTGGTTTTGCTAGCCCATGTGTGGGCTCTGGTACAAGTTCTGAAGAGTGGGGAGTCCCTTCATCGAATGATATCTCACATCAGGTGAAACGAGGTAGAAAATGATGGCTAAAGCTGAGCAGGAACAAGTATAACTATGCCCTGGGGGAAGACATTGAGTGGAATCAATTGATCATGATGACCAGTATCACCTTGGTGGGTAAGGCTTTGGGAAGATCCTTCTCTCTGGGCACCATTGAGGCCTAGGTGGGAGAAAATTGGGCTGCAGAATTAGGTTATTCCCCGAAAGTTGTCGAATTAACCCGCAACTGGATCGCTTTTAATTTCCACTCTGAGTCACATACTAAATGGGTACTTAATTCCAACTGGAGCTGGGATCATTGCCCAGTCATGATTAAACCTTGGCATCCGATGTTTGATGCGAGCCGGGATCGTCTGGATCTTGTTCCACTGTGAGTTCGGCTACCTGGTTTACCTCTCCATTACTGGTCGGAGAGACATTTCAGAGGGATAGGTAACCTGATTGGTACCTATTTGGATGGAGATTATAGTTTTCTACAAACCCGTCAAAGGAAGATTGCCCGTATTCTAGTTAATTTGAACATCAAATATGGGTTAGCACTGGATGTAACCCTCAGCTGGGGACCCTTCGTTTATGTGTAGAAATTGGACTATGAAAATGTTCCATTCAGATGCCGCCGTTGTCATGCATATGGTCATCCAGTGGCTGAATGTAAACTTCCTCTACGGAGGAAAAATGGAGGGACAATTAAATCCACTTTTGCTACGGAGTCTACCCCGCCGACTGTTGTTCCACTTACTGGACCTTCTCATGATGTGGCTCTAGACACAGATGAGGGCCATGGAAATCCCCGGGATAAGGAAGACCCACATGGTCTTGCTCTCTCGGGACCTGGGGCTACCGCGAAAGGTACTGACGGCGTTCTTCAGGAACAGTTTTTGGAGGTGCCAAATATTGGACAGTCGGTACCTGGATCTTCAGCGATGGTGCTTTCTCAATCTGCTCTTGCCTCGATTCCAGGGACCTCGTCGGCGGGTATTACTCATTCCATTAATCCCCTCTCCTTTCATTTTGTTTTAAAAAATTGTAATTTCGATAATCTAGACTGGTTAGAGGCTTTAAAAAATTTGAATATCTCCTCGGCCATGGATTTAGTGGAACCTATTTGTATAGATTCTGACCTCCCTACCTCTCCACATACCCTCCCCTCCACCCACCTTACTTTGTCAGACCCCGGGGTGAGACTGCTGGACCTACCGCCTGAAATTGATCCTGGCCCTGTTGAAGGTTTTTCTTCCTCCACTACTACCTCATCGGATTCTGGATATTTTCTTCGATCTCTTACCAAAGTTTCCCCGGGAGGGTTGGGTGCTGGGGTGAATAAAATTGGGAAAGGTCGTGGTAGGAAATCACATCTTTCAAAAGCACAATCCAAGGCCAAGATGGATATGATTGATGGCAAACAGGTGACGATTGATCAGGCGCTTAGAGCGGTGCGTGCCCAGAAGAGGGGTCGTTGATGAAAGTTATGTCCTTTAACTATAGGGGTCTTGCTGATCCCCATAAAAGAACAACACTACGTAGAGTGGTATCCCTTGAACACCCGGATATCATTCTACTCCAGGAGACTTTGGGTGTTGGTGAGGGTATAAAAACATTACTCGAAAGTTGGTTTGGAGGATGGATCTTTGCTACCTTGGATGCTCGTGGTCGGTCCGGTGGCCTGGCTATGGGTTGGAACTCTCATTCGGTGTAGTGCCTCAACCTCTGGGGTGTGGAAGCGGCTTTGGGCATGACCTGTTGTTCTCTAGATTTTGGTGAACTCTTTACGAACCACTTATACTATGAAACGAGAACTCGACACAGTTCTCGTTTTTCTCTCTCCTAATTTTAGTAGGTATTTTTAGCTCCGTTTCAAAAAGGGGTGATGCCAGTATCACACATTTTCATTTCGACGCATTTTTTGGGACCTTTGAATTATCTTTATCGTAAAAAAAAATTAGTTTCTATTTTCAGGTGCATTTTTAGAAATTTAGCAAAATAGCATACATTTTTAAGCAATTTATAATGAAAAACATATTCATTTTGCAATTTTTTCTATAAAATAAGACATTTTAATGGACAAAATAAGACACTTTTATTGACAAAATTGTAAAAAATTCCAGAAAATATAAACATTTAAAACCATTTTCAATCAAGTTTCAGATATGTTTTGTATAAAAATGATACTATTTCATATTATTTTCCAAAAAGTGTTAATTCACATAAATTCAAGAAAAATTATACAAATTATTTGTAAAAAACATATTTCAAACATTATATATAGAAATTTTATTTCTAAAATTAAGTCTGAAAGTCAAAACATTACTAATATATCTTATCAAAATATTGTCAAACTTAGCATTTTTTTCAAAACATGAAACTAATCAATAATATCATGCAGGCCAAATTCATGTCCTCTTCTGCTGCATGTTTCCCCCCTCTAACATTATAATAAAATAAATTTAAAAACAAATTAAACTAACCCCTACCAACATTATAATAAAAAATTCCTAACAACATTATAATAAAAAATTTAAAGAAAAATTAAAAACAAATCAAACTAACCCCTGACAACATTATAATAAAAAATTTTAAAAAGAATTAAAAACAACTTAAACTAACCTAACAACATTATAAACTAACATTTAAAAAAAAATTAAAAAAAAATAAACTAACATTAAAACTAATAGATTTAAACTAATGTTCTTATAATTAAAAATTAAAAATAAAAATAAAAACCCAATAAACTAACCTAACATTATAATTAAAAAATAAAACTAATTAACTATATACTAACATTACACAAAATTTAAAAAAACTTAAAAACAAAATAAAAATAACATTATAAAAAATTAAAAATTAAAAAAAAAACAAACTATACAAAATTTTAAAATAAATTAAAAACAAAAATAAAAACAAACTAAAACTAACATTATAAAAAATTAAAAATTAAAAAAAAAACAAACTATATATAATAACAAATCAAACTATACACTTTGTAAGACTCGATGGGGAGGCGGCCGGGGATGGAGCTCTGCAACCTAGGGTTTTGAGCCGATCCGAGTTGATCTCGGCGGCCAGGGCCCTTTCCCTGGTCGCGACTCCTTCTGCCCTGTAGCTCACACAACGGCGAGGGAAGCATCCTGCACGGCAGCAGCGGATGCAGAGGGGTGGCGGCCCTTAGCCTTTCAGCTGTGTGGAGCGGCTACCAACAGCGGCGATGGCTCGGTGGCTCTCCACAACGGCGAGGACTCTGCACCATCGGCGGCTACATGACGGAGCGGTAGACTCTGCTATGTTCCGTTGGCTCCCTCGTCGTCGGGACCTGGCTCACCTTATGTGGAGCCGTTTCTTCTGTTCTTGGAGGCCGGTGGGTCGAGACGAGCGATTCAGAATCGACCCAGCTCAGATTAACAGCGCTTGTCGCTTATCCACCACGAGCTGGTCGTCCAGACCCTGAGATAATCGCTTCCTGACAGCGGGCACTTATGTGGCGGCGACGGCTGCTACCGGGCCGATTTCTTGTTGGCTATCAAGGGTTTGAGCGTTTCTTGGCGGCCATGGATTCTTCCATGGAGGCCTCTTCTCTTTCCTGCGTTTTGCTTTCAGGCATTGATGAAGCGTGATGGATATTTCTGATTATGGAGAGAGGGCGGCGCCTTTGCGCGGTGACCCATTGGATCTGAGCACGATCAAGTGGCGGGCGGCGGCGTTTTTAGGCCAGATCTGAAACCGGTGGCCCCAATTTCATCACTGTTCATGATATATCTGTTCTACTTCTTGTGGCAACATTCTCTGGGTTTCCTTTTTTTTTGGCTCAGCTCATTATAAGTTGTTGTTTCTGCTTATATGGGACAGAAATATGTGAAAATGTAGGGATACTTGTTGATTCTACTACATGTGCAGTATGTAATTTTAATCATCTTTTTGAAATAAAATTACGGACATTTTCCAAGGAAAAAAAAAAAACAAATCAAACTATATAACATTTAAAAACAAATTTTAAAAAAAAATTAAAAACAATAAAAAATCAAAATATAAAACATTAAAACAAAATTTTAAAAACAATTAAAAAACCAAACTATACAAAATCTAAAAAAAATTAAAAACAAAATAATTTAAAAAAAAATTATTCTATACAAAAAAATTAAAAAAAAATAAAAATTAAACATAATTTAAAAAAAAAAAACTAAACCATGCAATGGTCAGGGAGGTGGGTTGCGGCGAGGGAGGGGGGGAGGTGGGTTGCGGCGAGGGAGGGGGGAGGTGGGCGACGACGGTGGCGGGGGAAGGGGAGGGCGGTGGAGGGGGAAGGGGAGGAGGTGGCGGAGCTGGGCGGGGGAAGGGAGGAGGAGCTGGAAGGGAGGGGCGGGCATCAAGCCGCTTACTTGGGTGCCAAAGGGCGGCCCCCGTCGATGCCCAGCATCGATAGGGGCCGTGAGGGTCGCCCTTTGGCGCCCAAGCGAGCGACCTCCCTCGCTTGGGCGCCAAAGAGCATCCCTCACGGCCCCCGTCGATGCCGGGCATCAACGGGGGCGACCCCCGTCGATGTCGGGCATCAACGGGGGCCGCCCTTTGGCGCCCAAGCGAGGGAGGTCGCTCGCTTGGGCGCCAAAGGGCGGCCCTCGTGGCCCCCATCGATGTCGATGCCGGGCATCAATGGGGGCGGCCCCCGTCGATTCCCAGCATCGACGTCGATGCCGGGCATCAACGTCGCTCGCTTGGGCGTCAAAGCGAGGGAGGTCACTCGCTTGGGCGCCAAAGGGCGTCCCTCACGGTGGCGGGGGAAGGGTGAGGGCGGTGGAGGGGGGAAGGCGAGGAGGTGGCGGTCCTGGGCGGGGGAAGGGAGGAGGAGGTGGAAGGGAGGGGCAGGCATCGAGCCGCTCGCTTGGGCGCCAAAGGGCGGCCCCCGTCGATGCCCGGCATCGACGGGGGCCGCCCCCGTTGATGCCCGGCATCGACAGGGGCCGTGAGGGCCGCCCTTTGGCGCCCAAGCAAGCGACCTCCCTCGCTTGGGCGCCAAAGGGCGGCCCCCGTTGATGCCCGGCATCGACGTCGATGCCGGGCATCAACGGGGGCCGCCCTTTGGCGCCCAAGCGAGGGAGGTCGCTCGCTTGGGCGCCAAAGGGCGGACCTCGCGGCCCCCGTCGATGTCCAACATCGACGTCGATGTCGGGCATCATCGTCGATGTCGGGCATCATCGTTGATGCCCGGCATCAACGTCGATGCCGGGCATCATCGTCGATGCCCGGCATCAACGTCGATGCCGGGCATCATCATCGATGCCGGGCATCAACGTCGATGCCGGGCATCAACGTCGATGCCGGGCATCAACGTCGATGCCGGGGAATCAATGTCGATGCCCGACATCAATGTCGATGTCGGGCATCGACGTCGATGCTGGGCATCGACGGGGGTCGTGAGGGCCGCCCTTTGGCGCCCAAGCGAGCGACCTCCCTCGCTTGGGTGCCAAAGGGCATCCCTCACGGCCCCCGTCGATGCCCGGAATCGACGTCGATGTCGGGCATCGATGGGGGCCGTGAGGGCTGCCCTTTGGCGCCCAAGCGAGGGAGGTCGCTCGCTTGGGCACCAAAGGGCGACACTGACAGCCCCCATCGATTCCCGACATCGACGTCGATGCCGGGAATCGACGGGGGCCATGAGGCCTGCCCTTTGGCACCCAAGCGGGCGGTGCCCTCCCCCTCCTTCCTCCTCCCCGCTCCCCTCCACTTCCCCCTCCCCCCCGCGCCCGTGCCCTCCCTTCCACCTCCCCCCCGCCGCCCTCCCTTCCACCGCCGCCACCCACCACCTCCTCCTCCTCCTCCCTTATCCCTCTTTCACCCTCCCCTTCCCCCTCCTCGCTCCTCCCCCGCCGCCATCCCTTCCACCGCCACCGCCCACCTCCCTGCCATTGCATTGTTTCAATTTTTTATTTTTTTTGTTTAAATTTTGTTTTTTTTTATTTTGTTTAATTTTGTATAGTTTATGTTTTTTAAAATTTTGTTTAATTTTTTGTTTAAAGTTTGTTTAATTTTTTGTTTAAAGTTTGTTTAATTTTGTATAGTTTAATTTTTTTTTAATTATTTTGTTTTTTAATTTATTTTAAAATTTTGTATAGTTTGATTTTTTTATTGTTTTTAAATTTTTGTTTTAATTGTTTTTAAGTTTTTGTATAGTTTTTTTTTTTAAATTTATAATGTTAGTTTGGTTAGTATATAGATACTTAGTTTTTTTTTTAATGTATTTTTAAATTTTTAATTATAATGTTATCTTAGTTTAGTTTGTTTTTATTTTTTTTTAAATTTTTAATTATAACATTAGTTAAAATTTGTTAGTTTAATTTGTTTTTAATTTCTTTTTTAAAACCCAAAGCTAATATTCGTGGAATAGGGAGCATTCGTGCAAGATGGGAGTGTGTTAAACCAAGCCGTAGATCCCGAAGGAATATGACATCTGAAATGATGGGTATAGATGTAGACTCAGATTGTGCGCCCATTGATAATAGAGAAGAGTATGGGTCATCTACATCTTGATCAAGTCCTTCATCTGCAGAAAATGTAGATTCTGATGGGGTGTCAGAATCCATGGATGAATTTGAAGAAGCAGTGTAGATGCTTTTTATTAGTATGATTTTTGTAATTGAAACTCTAGAGGAGTTTTTGATGATGGGGTGTTAGAATCCATGGATGAATTTGAAGAAGCAGTTTAGATGCTTTTTACTAGTATGATTTTTGTAATTGAAACTCTAGAGGAGTGTTTGAATATTTATATGAACCATTTGTTCTTGTATGGTCTAATATATTATCTCATTATGAATCGCATCATAATTCCTTTGTTTTTATATGGTTATAATGGTGAAATTATTAGAGAAATTTGTTTTTTTGTTTAATATGCAATTTTCCTGAAAGTTGTAATTTATCTCTTCAAGAAATTTCTTTTTTCCAATTTTGGTTTTTGATGAAAGGTTGCGTCCTTTCAAACTTTATAGATTATGTTTTTTGGAAAACAGGAGGCTCGGGGAACCACCTGTCACTTATAGTTTTTTGTCATATTTTGTTATGATGTTTTCTTACTGTTCTTTGGCCATATATTGGCAATGTTAGAACACAATGGACTAATATACTGATATATTTTTTTTGTTACTGGTTTATCTTCCTTCAATGGATAACCGCATGCTATACGCATATACAGAATGTAATTTTTTCACATCTACTGAAATAAAATTACACTTTTTTCTTGGGAAAAAATATATATATATATATATATATTGTATTGAATAAAAAAATTACAAAAACTAAGTCAAATAATAACAAAAAAAAAACATTATATATAAATACATAATATAATAAATATATAATAAAAAAAACACTATATAATAGATATATATATATAAATAAAAAAATACATAGCAAATTAAAAAACTTACCAGCTTGATACCTCTTGCGACCTTTGTGCTGCCGATACCTCCAGCGACAGTTTGTACTGTCGACCCTTTATGCTACCTCCTCGCGAGACCGTTCTTCTGTGGACCATGTCTGCTACCTCCCGTGACCTTTCTGTGACCTTTTTTGAGTTGTGAGAAGAGGATATTCACCCTGCACGTGCAAATTGGGATTGTGGTTTCCTATATTTGAGTCTGGTACTGAGTTGTGAGCAGAGGATATTGAACCTACACGTTGAAATTTGGATTGTGGCCGTGCAGGTGAGACGGAGCCCGAGTGGAGAAACTCTGAGAAGAAGTAATGGTGCCTTCCAAATCGGTGAGTACGATGCCCTAATTTTTATGGGGTTCAATTCAGAGTACAAATCCCTAATTTGGTATTGTAATTTTGTTTTTCTTGTGGTAAACAATGTTATTGCAATGCATTCATTTGTAATCTGTTAACACATAGGATTCTGAATCTGTCAATCTTGCGGTTCACTTCCGGATCACCCTTGATACCAAGAAGACAATGTTCTTTAATGTGATTCAACCATTGGCCGATTCACCCTGTTCTAATAATTCGCTGAATCTGATTAGTCTTCACCCATATAAGCTCTTCAAAGCAACGATAACCCCATAGTTCCAGACATTCTCGTCCAAGTTCCATTGCACGTCCAGTAACCCAAAGGAAAATAAGGCCATCAGTTTGCAAAGTTTGCTTCAATATCTTTGATGTCATCTTCCTCTGTCCTTGGTTTGGAAGATATAGGAGGTGGAACTAAACCTGGAGATGGTCCTATTGGTGGCCTTTGCATAGCAGGATGACCATTAAATCCATTGGTTGTCCAAGAACACCACCAGGTCTATGCATTCCCATAAGACCCATGGTTCTATGGACATCTCTTGGGCCCATCATTTGTGGAGGATTTCTTCTTGGAAACATTGGATTCCTTGCCACTGGCATGCCATGAACGCCTTGTGGATGAGGCTCTCCAGATACAGCCCACATATCTGGCCTCGGGATGCCAGAATTCATACCAGTTGGGGAACTACCTAAATCCATTCCTCCAGCAATTCCCAATACTTGAACAACACCCATTTCATTTGAATTATCTATATTTTTAGTATTTAGTTGTTGTGTTGTTTGCCACCAACTTGAACAACACTGCCTAAAACTTTTCCACTCAATGCATTTATTGTGTGTGAATCAGAACCCCCCGTGATGGCGCTTCTATGGCCGTACCCTTCTATTCTGATCTACTCCATTGAATGCAGAACTTACCCTTTGAGAAAGGTCCAAAGAGCTCACAAGATTAGGCACAATCCTGTCAAGTGTATATATGAGCTCATCTTGGACAATACACCTATCCTCAATTTTCTCCACCAACTCCTACCTCTTCTCCTTCAGGTAGATCAATTCTCCATTTCCTTCAATGTGCATATCTGCCTTTGACATTGACCACTGCTGGGTAAAAAATATAACAAACCAATTTTCTTTTAGGTGGCGTTAATGTTCAGATTGAATTCTGGATAAAAAAGGAAACTCCCGAGTGCAATTAACCAATAAAATGAATGAATTGCTAGCAATTGTCCATGTGGTCATTGTTTTGAAAGTCTGCAATAAATGCACTTGTCACAGTGCCTTCACTCCAAAAACATGTGATATAGGTGTTAAATTTTCTGAATTTACTTCAATCTGATCTAGGATCTTAACTGAGAGAACAACATGTACAGCATATCTACAGCATATCAATCATGGAGACAATAATGCAAGCACACAAGAGACACAAAGATTTACTTGGGGAAAACCATAAAGGTGAAAAACCCCAATAACTTCCTCAGAGATAGATAGAGCAATGATACAACCAACCATGAGAGATAGACATAACCTAGCAACAGCTCCTCCTCCTCCATAAGAGCGCCACTCCTCCTTGAGTGCATGAGTGAGAAGTGAGTGAACAAATAGAGTGCCTCCCGCACTCTATTTATACTTGACTTGACTTGCCTTTTTACCTAACTCATGTAGGCTCGAACTTAACCACATAACATAATGTTGAGTGGGCCGACCCCCAATAGGGTGGTCTAATAACCCTTTGACCCACATGGCCAACCCCCAATAGGGTGGTCTAATAACCCTTTGACCCACATGACTTATACAGGGCCGACCCCAACAAGGTGGTCTAATAACACATCAAGAATAAGTTACGACATTTACAATATAAATGACGACACTTCCTTATAGAGGAATAATACCATCTCTATAGGAATACAATATACATATATGTGAAATACATTCCGAAGTTACATATACATCAACACTCCCTCTTAACTAGGAAGGTATTTCTCAGCACAGGTCTTCTAGCACAAGTCATGTTCTCTGGATCATCGTCTCTGAATCTACTCGTCATAGGAAGTTATACAGAGCCAGTCCTTTTTCATACTGGATGTAGGCCCACCACCTGCAGGTCTTCATCATCACTGGCCATACTATGGAATCCTCAGGTCTTCATCATCACTGGCGTCACAAAACCTCGAAAGAGCATCCCAGGATGTTACGGGTACACAACTCTAACCTGTAGGATCTCCCAGGGCGCTATTACATGTGACCCCCACCACAAAACCTCGCAAGAGAATCCCATGATGTTACGGGTACACAACTCCAACCTGAAGGATCTCCTAGGGCACAAATTACATGTGGTCACCACAAAACCTAGCAGGAGCATCTCAAGATGTTACAGGTACACAACTCCGACCTGAAATCTCCCAGGGCACAAATTACATGTGGTCATGGCAAAACCTCGAAAGAGCATCTCAGGATGTTACGGGTACACAACTCCGACCTGAAATCTCCCAGGGCCCAAATTACATGCCATAGGACAAAACCTCGCAAGAGCATCCCAGGATGTTACGGGTACACAACTCCGACCTGAAAGATCTCCCAGGGCACAAATTACATGTCCTCCCAGAGCAATGTCTCGAAAGAGCATCCCAGGTTGTTACGGGTACACAACTCCGACCTATAGGATCTCCCAGACATGCTCCTCTGCACAACCTGATCCACGGCCACAAAGTATCATCCTGATACTCACCATACATCAACCTGATGTACACATGATCATCCTAATCATCATCACTGCAACGTCTTGTTGTATGTCATCTGGAGCAACATCCTGAAGCTCATCATCCATGATCATCCTGATCATCACTGCAACATCCTGCTGCATGGTCCTCCTGATCATCAATGCATCTACCTGATGCATACCAAGTATCTACCTGATACATATCATCATACATGATCCTCCTGATCATACAATGTATCCACCTGATACAAATACAAATACATGATACATATCACCATACATGATCCACCTGATCATACAATGTATCCACCTGATACATATACAGATACATGATCCAAGCATCCAACATGATGCATATACAAAATACATACACATGATCCAACTGATCATATCCAGCATCCAACATGATGCGTACATATAAGTGATCCAACTGATCATATCCAGCATCAACATGATGCGTACATATAAGTGATCCAATTAATCATATCCAGCATCAACATGATGCGTACATACATACAAAAAATGATCCAACTGATCATATCCAAGCATCCAACATGATGCGTACATACATACATAAAAATGATCCAACAGATCATATCCAGAAGAAGCCAGAACATCAATTTGATGCTCATCATCCAGCGCTTACATCCACAGCCATGTGAAGGATCCTCCTTCCAACATGCTTGGAATGGCTTCAGCAAATGTGCCCATCACTTCTTCCTCGAAGTGTCCTCGATCTGAAGAACGCCAAGCCTCTCTCTGAAGTACTCGAACTTCACTCTGGCTAGTGGCTTCGTCAGCACATCTGCAATCTGCTCGTCCGTCGCAACATACAAAAGCTTCACAGCTCCTCTCTGCACCATATCCCTGATATAGTGATATTTGATCTCTATGTGTTTCGACCTGTCATGAAACATTGGGTTCACACAACTCTGGTTATCACAGAAGATACCAGTAGCATCCAACGGGAGATCAAATAACTCAGACAGTAGCTTCCGTAGCCATAATGCCTCACAACCAGCTGAACAGGCTGCAACATACTCTACCTCAGCTGTACTCAGTGCCACGCAGGACTGCTTCCTGCTAAACCATGAGATCACACCTAATCCCATACTGAAGCAACACCCAGATGTGCTCTTCATGTCTACAGCACTGCCAGCCCAATCTGAATCAACATAACCCTGCAAGTGAAACTTTTGATTCGCCTCATACTTGAGCCCATAATCCACTGTACCCTTCAGGTACCTCAGAACATGCTTTACACCAACCAGGTGAACACTCCTCGGACCCATCAGGAACTGGCTCAATGTGTTCACAGCAAATCAAATGTCTGTTCTCGTGTTCTTCAGTTACATCAAGGACCCAATCATCTGACGATACATCAACCGGCTCAGATGAAGCATCACAAAGAAGCTTCAGATTCGATGCCATAGGTGTGGTCATGGCCTTGCAATCCATCATCCCGAACCTCTTTAGGATCTCTACTGCAGACTTCCCTTGTCCAAGGAAGATTCCATCACTCTACCACACCTCCATGCCAAAAACAAATAGTGCATCATCCCCAAGTTCCTCAACTCGAACTCGGCAACAAGCTTCCGCTGCGTGTCGGCAATCAATATATCCTCACCTGATACAAACAGGTCATCCAAATAGTAGTATCGCTGGATTGCCTTCCTCAACCTTGTAGAAAAGGTTGGAATCCGCTTTATTCTTGGATAGAAAGCTGTCTATCCTACCATATCAAGTTCTGCACACATATATGACTACACCATGCTGTCTTGAAATCCATCTGGTGCATCACTTTTGTATTTCTCAATGCTGCCATCTGCAACATGCTTGATCTTATAGTTCCATTTGGAAGTCACAACAGAATTCCCTTAAGCTCTTGGGATCGCATCCCAAACATCATTCTTCATGATCGACGGATCATGGCATTCCATTTCTTCATCCTAGATCCTGGGAACTTCAATATCTTCAATAGATATCTTTGTTGCTGGAACAAATGTTGTAGTCCTTTTGTAGGTGAAGATATACGGTCTTTCCTACAAAATAGGTTAAATTGCATGATTAGAAACATCTCATACTTTTCAGAACAAATTCTTACACATAAAGAAATATGTCATACAATCATGCAATTATCTTAGCCAATGCTTCAATACAACATTTATCATATCCCGTAACTTTCTAGATGCCTTCCAATCTCTACCAGAACATTGTTAAGAGTGTGCACAGCTCCCAACATGTCAGCAAAGAGGTTTCATTCTAGATAAGTAGCAATGGAATGTTGTACAGTGCCATAGGCCACTTACCCATGTATATTAGTAGTATAATGTTCATCAATGCAACTATTCTAATATGCACAATACATATCCTAAGTCTAGGAACATGAGCATATACATCATTGAACAGTTTTATTTAAACAAACACATATGCAAGAAATGATAATTAAAATACTTATCTTTGTTTGTTCGTTGGGTGGACTCCCTCTGAGTCTTCGCTTCCTTGCAGGAGCTACTGGAGTCCTAATCTGAAGTAGCTTCTTCTACACCTTTTGATGTGGAATGTAGAGAGATGGTCAACTCCCTCTGAATATCTGCATCCTTGCATAAACTACTGAAGTGTGCTCCTTTGCTTTCTAGCAGGAACAACTGGAGTGTGCTCCCTCTTGATCTTTGCTTCCTGGATTACTTGTCCTTGAACTTACATTCATCCTTGGTCCCTATGCATGCTTATTGTGTTATCCTCTAGGTCTCATACATAATCAAACATTCATTAGTATTATCAAAACACAGTAATCTCAAGCATGTATAGTCAGGATTAATTCAAACACAGATAATAAACATTAGTATTCAAGGTTTCAAGAAAGTCTTCTTTTATTCATACATATTCTTATTTAATCATAAGACTCTTCTGATTAGTTAAATAATCAATGCATAAACCCGTGATTACTCAAACCTATACCTTCATGATTCTTCTGGTTAGTCATATCATCAATTATGGTAAGAAACATAATATGCATACAGCCATGACTTATTCAAACCTATGACTTCATGAATAATCATTATCAAACAACACAACAGTATAAGATCCTAACACAAGGTAGGATTATATCTTGATATAGGAAAAACATACCTAGATTAGCATGCTAGCTATTTATGTTTAACATACTCACATGATGTCTTCTTGTTCTTCTTCAATGACTTGTGCTAGTAACCTGTATATCTCATAGGTTAACCATCAAGTTATACATACCTCGTAAATGAATCTCCTATGAGATCCATGACAATGGATGAATCTTTGTCCTCATGTCATCATGATCATATGTTCTTGAACCAGAACATGATTTGTCTTTCTTGGTGTACCTTTCATGTTAGTAGACAACATAAACCTCATACAACACCATAATGCATTAGTACAATCATAAGTGTCAACACCCTAATCAATGAATATTTTCTATCGTGCATTCATAATTTTATTAAGGTGATATGACAAGTCTAAAATCAAGATTTTACTAACCGTAATAACATGAAGACAAACATACCATAAACTTAATCATGAACAAATCTCAAAACATACCTCGATGAGTCATACCTGTCGAGATCGCTTGTAATCTTCTTATGTAAGGCCTTAGCTTCATCTCCCTCTGAAACAGGAACATCTTCACTTATGCAGGTGACCAATCCATCTTCTTCTAGGATTAACCCAATCCACCTGATTTGCAAGAACTGGACCTGGAGTTGGATATGGGTTTGTCAGAGAAACCCCAAAAATTCAAACTTTGAATGTCAAACTTCTGAAAGGATAGAAATATGCGCCTTGATGAGCTGATCAAACTGGTATATTCAGAATTTGAAAACTGCAAAGTTTCACTCCTCAATTTTGCCTTTGAAACTTCCGAATTCACTGGACATGACCCTGAACTGGGGTTTGATGAATCCCACTCTTCTTCCCAATCAAAAGGTTTGATCCAAAGCTCTAAGCTTCTATTTTTCTACGGAGCTTCCATCCATGGTCACAGATTTCAAAAATTCCCATTTTTACAGAAGCCCTAATTTTTCACTTTTCTGATCAAAGTCCCGAACTAGGGTTTGATCAAGATCGGTCTTCTTCCCAACCAAAAATTCTGATCTTGGTCTCTAAATTTCTATTTTGATGAGTAGCATCCAGCCGTGGTCTCCGATTACAAAAATTCCAACTTTCTCCAAAGCCCTAAATTCTGGAAGCCATGAATGAAGGTACTCAAAAATAATTTTGTTTTGACAGAAATATGTACCTGATAGTTTCTGGTGTAACTCCAAACTTTTCGATCCATAGGGTCTGAAAAGGTTTTCTGAGAGAGCCTGACCTGTTAGCTTTCCATCCCAACAGGTTTGACCTCAATTGGATTCTCTGAGAGAGAGTTATGCCAAGTGTCACAACGTGACCTGTTTTGGGATAATACAGGAGAGCGAACTTGTACGGCGTTCCACGTGTCACTGTTTGAACTTCGGCCTCTGAAAAATCTTTCTGAGATATCTCGACCTGTTATCTTTCCATCCTGATAGGTCTGACCTCAATTGGACTCTCTGAGAGAGATTTATGCCAAGTGTCGCAACGTGACATGTTTATGAGATAATACAGGAAAGCGAACTTGTACGGAGTTCCACGTGTCACTGGTTCAACTTCGGCCTCTGCAAAATTGTTTTGAGATAGTACAGTCTGTGTACTACCTATCACTTTTTATGAAATTTCATTTGGATCTTCCTAGCCCAAGTTATGACCTTTTTCCTAAGGTCACCTGATTTTGACTCAGATCTAGAAGAGGCAGAAACCCTATATTGTACAGATCATAAATCACAAAGTACAACGAATTAGATGTTGTCCTTTGGACAGAAGGTACATGGGGATCTTAGCTTCGGCCTGTAACAATTTCAGATCCGAAAAATTCGCCAAAACGGATTTATAGCGAAAGTTCTACGATGACTGGTTTTTGTTATATCGAGCCCTAGCATCGTAAGTGCAACAAGTGTCATACATGCCATATCATGCCTTCTTTCAGGCTAGCTCTGATACCATGTTAAATTTTCTGAATTTACTTCAATCTGATCTAGGATCTTAACTGAGAGAACAACATGTACACCATATCTACAGCATATCAATCATGGAGACAATAATGCAAGCACACAAGAGACACAAAGATTTACTTGGGGAAAACCATAAAGGTGAAAAACCCCAATAACTTCCTCAAAGATAGATAGATCAATGATACAACCAACCATGAGAGATAGACATAACCTAGCAGCAGATCCTCCTCCTGCATAAGAGCGCCACTCCTCCTTGAGTGCATGAGTGAGAAGTGAGTGAACAAATAGAGTGCCTCCCGCACTCTATTTATACTTGACTTGACTTGCCTTTTTACCTAACTCATGTAGGCTCGAACTTAACCACATAACATAATGCTGAGTGGGTCGACCCCCAATAGGGTGGTCTAATAACCCTTTGACCCACATGGCCGACCCCCAATAGGGTGGTCTAATAACCCTTTGACCCAAGTGACTTATACAGGGCCGACCCCAACAAGCTGGTCTAATAACCCATCAAGAATAAGTTACGACATTTACAATATAAATGACGACACTTCCTTATAGAGGAATAATACCATCTCTATAGGAATACAATATACATATATGTGAAATACATTCCGAAGTTACATATACATCAACAATAGGGATGGTATACTTATCATGCATGCTCTGAATATGCCCATATCTCACTATCACCACTACTTCAGTAAGATATGCCCATAATTTATGTTGTTTGCATGGTTGCAATTAATGTAGAACTGCATTTTCTAAAGTCATGGTATGTCTAGTCAGCAAACCAAGCTTTAGTATCATTTGTAGAATTGCATAAACTACCTTTCACAGTCTTCCAAAGGAAGCAATTCCTTTAGATTTATCATCATTGGATCCTATCTTTCCATCTAATATCTAAATTGAGGAAACTAATCTAATTGGCCAATGAATTTAGCTAATTTTTAAGGTGATTTTGGTTAGTGGTTGATTAACGAACTGCAATCATATGAATACTTGAGGTCATTTGGAAAGTGCCTTTGGAGCCAAGAAAGGCTATGTTAACTTGGTCATTAATGCATCATAGTCATGTTGCAAGAATAAGGCTTCAACACCTTGGCCTTGCTTCCTCAAATAGTGCCTGTTGCAACAACACAGAGTCTCTTTAACACATATTTTGATTTTTCCAAAAAGCTCAAGAGCCCTGGAACTTGACCAAAAGCCTATGTAAGCACTTCTAGTGTTCCTAGTTATCTCGGAAGATGGCTCTACTACAAGGCTTGTGGATAGTGTATTTTAGGAATGCATGGCATATATCATATATCAAATCTCTTCTAGCTTTGGAAAGTTATAAATCAAATTATGTTTGAGAATATGGACTCTAATACCTCCTTGGATTTGAATGATAGATTTTCCATAATGGTGAATTTGTCACTACAAATCCACATACAAATGGAGAAATGTTCTTTAGACATCAAGCATCTTTGGCAATTAGAGTACTAGGGTGTGGACGTATGCACTAAGTTGGGTGTCATTGAAATACCTGAGTTTTTATTATTGCATTTTGATATTCCAAAGGACTCTTACACCCCCTTTTGGCATATGGTTTTGGCCTTCATATATTGCCACCCATTTTTCCTGAGTACACAAAAAACTATATGTGTGTTTCAGAACTCAAACCTTTTCCCTGGTATTCCCACACCTGCAAGATGCTCCAAAATTGTATAACTAAAATGCAATTCGGTCATTCTCAAGAGAATAGAGCTAGGAGGCATTGTGTCATACTTCTTATGAGTACTCCATTTTTCTGGAAAACCATTCATAACTTGATTACACTGTAGAGTAACAATTATGCAAAAAAACTTAAAGTGTCACTATGGGACTATGGTTTCTTTGTGTGTAGAAATTAAATATCTCTTATGTAATTCTATAGAAGAAACATGTTCTTGATAATATTCCATGGAGTGTTAAGAGGGTGGTTGTAGTCCCCGCCTACAATTAGATATTGCAGGTTGTAGTCCCCACGTACAACATGGTTTTCCTAGGTTGTAGAATGTTTGAGAGTGGTTCCAACTTCATCGAATCTCAGATGGAGAAAAAGTAGAATTCATATCCCATTCAAAATTTAGTAAACATTCAAGGTTTTAGGATTTTCCAGATTGCAGCATGTCCATTGGATTATATTTTGTATTCTGGAATGAGATTGATGTTTAATAAAGAGCACCAAGCCCTCTATTTACCCTGATGTTGGAGTTGTTGATTGTTGAAATCTTATGTCATGATTTTAGCAAAACTGCACCACGGAAACTATAATTTATGCCTCTAACCTTGGAAACACAGTCTCATCCTCTAAATTTTCAATTAAATAGAAATGAGAAATACAATGGCCATAGTATATAGAGGGTTTATGAATTATGATTTATTAATTATTATGTTATATTGTTATTTATAAGATTATAAAATTTCAATGATTTATTATTTATGTTTTGAGTTTCATTATACTAATTTAAAAAATTGAGTATTTAGGGTGGGGTCCTATATGTTGCAGACCTAGATTTTCCCCATGACATTTTCTAAAATCTTGGGGGGGTGGGGGGTGCTTGACATATATATTGAATGTGCTTACCTCTCTTGCATCCCACATTCTATGAACTTGGTGGAACATTGCTACACAAGCCACCACGTATTGTAAGTGTGGGATATAAAAGTAAGAGGGATGGGTTTTCATGAAAGTAAATATATCCAATATCTGGCGGAACTCCAACCATAGTTCTAGAATCACTTTACCTTCTCCAAAAAAGGCATAGGTTCCACATCCAAAAGTGTTGTTATTCTAAGTAGTCCTAGTATCTAGAAACCCTATGTTTTGGTTGAAACCCTATAGTAGGTAAGCAACTCCAACCATAGTTTTAGAAACCCTATGTACGTAAGCATGCATCATCATACTTCAAACTTCAATCAAACCATCATGACTTGGATTGTGGCAATTTTAGTCTTCGACTAGGGTAGTACTATAGCAGCTTTAACACTTAGAATATAGTAGCTTCAAATTTGGACTATGGTGGTGGAAGAGTCCAATCACAACTATACCAGATTCATCTTTTTAAGGTGGTAGATGTGCACCAAATTTACATTGAGCACAAGAGGGGGAATTTACAATCAATTTGGGTTAAATTGGCAAACAACCCGTCCTATGAAGGTATGTGAGATTGCACATGCTGAAAACATACCAAACATATCATATCACAAGTTGGTTGTGTTTACAGGTCAGGTAAACAAACCCACATGGATATTAATGTCCAACAAAAAACCACAATAAGTAGGTCAATGGGGCTCAAGAGTACATCAATTGTAAGCACATTCTATGAGTGTGAAAACAATGCCTATTGCTAATCTATCAAAGCAGAAAGAGGCAAGTACCCAGCTTAAAAAAGTACAAAGTAGGTGCAGAAATAAAACCATGACAACTATAAAGAGAGGATGTCAAGGTGAGTTGATGACAAAAATGAATCTCTATTTAGGAAGATTAAATATATAAAGTGATTTATATAGTATGATGACTCCCTAATCAGTACAAATATCCATTTGCATATCCAAGTGTAGGAGCAACAGGTAGAAATGGAAATGTTGTATTTGTGTCAATTACGTTGGAGTTTTGAGGTGGTTCTCTTGGCATCATAAGTAGGGAACCACATGCAAATTATCCTTCTCCCTTAGCATGTTATTGCTAGTCCCAATAGTCTAGAGGATAAAATTTCCATCATATGGGTTGAGCTATTCAAGAACACTAAGAGAGATGCCATAGTTGGCCTCTCTTGCAATAGCACTAGAAGGACAAATTTCCACAATGCACTTTAGTCATCTCAAAGATTGAAAAGTCTCTCAAAAGCTTGAGTAAGTCAATGATAGGTGGGATTCCATTATCACTGATCCAAAAATACATAAGGCATTTCACCAATATATAATGAGTGGTATATAAGCAAAACAAGCTAAGCTACAAAGGCTGCTAAAATTCTACCATAATGTTCTATTGAAAAAATAATAAAGTACTTTGAATGATAAGTTAGGGGACACAGAAATATGAACAAGCTATAATTGAAATTTGAGGAATGACAATAGATAATAACAGTTAGAGTGTTGCAACCTAGTGCATACAAGCTGATTTCCGCAAACAAAATGACAAAATAGTTTGCTAAGTTGTAATTGAAATTTGAGGAATGACATTAGCTACTAACAATTATAGTGTTGCAACCCAGTGCATACAAGTTGGTTTCCACAATCAAAATAACAAAAGAGTTTGCTAAGGGTGAACATGTGTGCGTAGAGGCACAAAAACCAACAACAACATAGTGTTGCAATTCATTTGATGAATTTGCAGATGTCTTTTAGGCTCTACCGCCAATCATTTGACAAGGCCAATCATGCTCAATCTAGCAGAATTTGTTTACCCTGCTATCAATCCTTTGTATTGTGTCCATATGTACAATATGTATCAATCCTTGCCACCATATGAGTTTTGACAGTAAGATTAATTGGCCCCATCCCATTATGAAGTATTGCTCATAATGATTAAAGTAAAGAATTTATTGCTCATGATTAGGATACTCTTGTATTTATAGTCATAAAAAAAAATTTGTGGTATAGCTTCCCCAGTTGTGGTTACTATTTTTTTTATTAAGCTCATGAACATTTATATGCAGCTTATTGTTTCTACTATCACTTTGTTTTTGTGATAAATGACTGAAGAATGTTATAAGTGTGCCTAAAGAATTATGAACATGGATATATACAATTCCTTATATTTATTATCACTTTGTTTTATGTGATAAATTCATTTGCATGACTTGAGTATATCTGAAGCTCTCCTTGGGGCCGCATGAATGAACTTGAACACTTGCTGCATTCATTTAATTTGAAAGAGTAGTTATAGTTTGAAAGAACTCTCTCATTAACTTAGCTAGCATTCATTGAAAGGAAATGCTTATTTTATTCATAGGAATTTGCATGGTTTGAGTCAGTCATCACACCACTAGTTTCACTTCTATCACTCGACTAAGTAATACAACCATTAAAATTTAACTCACTAACTCAATACACTTTAAACTCACTTGAGGATAAAAAGAATTTGGTAGTTAGGTAGGACACCGGGGATAGGCATCCAAATAATTCTCCCTTGTCATTTTCATATGAGACATAGTTGTTGTCCTCTAGGGTACTAATATCCTCTAGTATTTATTGACACGGTCATCGACCAGTTTGTGGAGGGGCCTTCCGTTTTTTCGTGGGTTAAATCGCGAGGATTGATTCCGGATGGACTTTGTGGAATGTCACACTCCACTTAGCGCCTAAGGCATATCGATCCATTGTCTTCCTTGTACTCTACCATGATGGTGATACAAGGGTGATAAGACAGAAGTGTCGAAAACCTTTTCCGACATGTCATGAACAAGGTAGCTTAGTGACTTTTCTTCTAGGGCTCTTTTACCCAGGATCCCTTTCGGTAGAGGGATATCCTTCCATTATTGGTCTCTCATTTTGTATTGTTCGACTTGGATTTCATCACCTTGCGAAGGATACAATTTGTCGAGGTCTCCAGTTCCTAGTTAGGAATTTTGCTTGCTATTTCACCTTTTTAGAGGGTCTTTTTCTTTTTAGTGCTGCTTGTTGGCATTCTGGCCACTTTTGTTTCAGCTCGCTTACTGTGACACCAATCCCAGTACAGTTTTTTGAGCTTGCTTTTTTGGCCTGCGAACCTAGTCTTTTCCTAGCTCCCCTTCTACACGCTCAGTTGCTTTAGGGTTTTTGAGTTCTTACACAGCCAGCTACCAATTATCTGATGATGTGTGATGTCCTCTTCTCCTAGGTCTTCGAGATGGTTGAGTTAGATGGTCTTCTCAAAGCACTGAACACCCCTTGATGGAGCGCCCACTAACGCTTGACCTTAGGAGTAGTCTAGAGGACCACGTGATCACATCATCCGTGTGGACTTTTTCGTTTACTGTGATGATAGTCTTTCAGGTTATATCGAACAATAGTACATTTGAGAGAGAGATGATTGGTTGTACCCCACCTTGGTTGATTGTCTTATGGTCCTTCCATTTTGTCGATAATATTTGTGTGGTACCTTGCCTTTTACCTTTTGGGTCTTTTACTCATCTCGGTATATCTTTTGATTTCTACCACCTTTTATGTTTTTGGTCTTGTGGGTACTACGGTAGTTTTTCCACATTTGAGGTACACCCCCTTTGTCCAAGTTGTTATGAGTCTTTATACCCACTTCGTACCACCCTCCAAACCTTAGTTAGGAAGGTTGCTTGCTATCATACATTTTGGTAGTCCTATTTGAGTTACAAGAGGTGGTTACAAGGATCTATTGCATATAAGAGGTAGTTACAAGGATATTTTGCATATATTTGACATTATTTGACCTTCCATCTCTTTGGCATGTCAAATAACAGGTAGTTACAAGGAGCTATTGCAATATATATTTAACCTTTTTTGTACCTTCCCCACAATGGTTGATTTACTTTTGGTCCTTACACCCTATTGTTTATTGGTCTTGTGGTAGTTTGTCCTTTAATTTTGGTCCTTTCATTTTTTGTGGTACCTTGCCTCTCACCTTTTGGGTCTTTTACTGATCTTGAGTTATCTTTTGATTTGTACCACCTTTTATGTTTTTGGTCTTGTGGGTATAACTATGGTAGTTTGTCCACATTTGAGGTAGTAAACCCCCTTAGTCCCAAGGGTTATGAGTCTAATTTATACCCACTCTTTTCTTTTTTACTTGTACCTTACTGGTTGGTTTTTTTACCCTTTGGTTGGTCCTTGTACCTTATTGGAGGCCGAGAGTCTCTTTGGCCTCAGTCTACTGGTTGTCAGCTCATCTTTATTGTGATTGTACTGAACCTTTTGGTTGTCATTGACTTTCTTTTATTGACCATACCATAGCCCAGTCATCTCTCTCTCTGGTTTGTACTAACCCTATAATAGGGTCACTTAGTTCCTAGAGTTGACTGACCTCTAAGAGGCAGAGTCATTTCTGAAAGTAACTCTTCTGAGTATAATATAGGAAATGTCTACACCCAGGTAATCAGATATGTGTTGGTTATAAGACTTAAGTAATCAAATTGTTGGTAATCAAATATGTGGTAAATAATTTGAATTAAGTAATTAAGACTTGTCTTGTTAGACAAAATTGTTGGTAATCAAATTATATCTGTTGGTAAAGAATTTTAAGAGTGGTAGAACTCCTCGATTGAACTTGTGAGGAAAATTATCTTGGAGAATAAGTGTCCTAACATAAAACTGAGCAGAACTATGCCACTGTTGATAAAGAGACTTTATTTGTTGAACCATGACTTTATCATAAGAACAGATTGCTCCAGTCTTCCATTTGTGCTAAACAACACAATAAAATTTGCAACAGCAAAAGGAAAGTTAGAAAGATGGAAATCATTGGTTTGATGTTATAACTGTATTGTTCATAAGCACATTTCTGGGAAAGCAAAAAGCATTCCTAACTTTTTAACAAGAGAATATTTGACACAGAAGTATGTTGTTAATTTATAACAAGCGAGCTTGAAGCAAGCGAACCTGAAACAAGCAAGCCCGGTGCAAGCGAGCCCGAGGAAAGCGAGCGTAGAAGGTCAAAGCAGAATCCAGTGGACCCATAACCCACAAGTAAACATGAAAATCTCTGCTTGGACCGAAGGAAAACATCAGATCTATACTATTGATGATAATATTAGTTGGTTGGATTATATGCAAGATTGGAAACCTTGGTGGGAGTTGAGACATACTGAAGTCTTAGATTCTAACTTACAAGGATCTGATGCTTTTATGACTAGTTCCAAAACTCAGAAGAATGCCTATGGGATCCAGTATTGTACCAGAGATGATTTACAACAACTCCCGTAGAAAAGCAGTTGATGCAAGCAATTGGTTAACACACCTCTACCATGATCTTAACTTAATCTCGACAGAGGTCTCTACACATCACCCCGGGCTACAACTAGACCAACAATACTATTGTATTAACCACGTACGTTCTTTGGAAGCATGGCCACATCAAGATGCTAGTCTTCGGTTTCCAAGTACTACACACGCTTATTAAAAATATAAAAAATTATGATGGAAATTCTTGAGAAAAGAAAATACAAATAGAACATATTCTACCATGCTAATGTTTGGACCTCAAATTACACATATCCATGAGGATCCTGCATTCTACGTCCCTGATTGGATGAGAGACTGGTGGAAATCATTCGGCATCAACCTGACATCATTAGAACCAGTTGTTATTCATAATCTAAAACGGGAAGTTGGAGAATCTCTCGAACAGGTCAAATATATTTTGTAGACAAAGATTACTAAGGATCAAATCCTTGGGTACTACATTAAATACAAAGAACAATGGCTTGTCAAAACCTGCATAGACGTCCACATGCATCATAATAGGCACGTGGTTCAGAGGTCTATTTATTCAAACGCATGGTGCACTGAATCCAACCTCTTTCAAAAAATATATGGTCCTCCATACTCCGATGATTTGTAAATGTCTCAAAAATATTTGGCTATGAGTGAGGCATGTCCATTCAGATTGTCATAAATATTGAAAAATAAGTCTTTGTAACTATGTCATGATAATATAAAGAAAGCCCTACTTTTATTTGTGTCAATATGATTGAAAATCTATGTTATGCAATAAATACCCTAAGTCAAGATTACAAGTAATTGTCAAAGGCAACATTAGTTGAGAGTATGACTAAAAGCTACCATTTTTCAAAACAATTTACATGTTTACGGTTCTGTTTTTGCTTGATTCAATTAATTTCAATCATCTAAGAAGACCGTGCTTGAATAAGATTATACAAGTTCCACAACATTATATAAAATATTTTTTTGAAGATTTGTGAACACTTATTAACCACCTAAAAGATCTTACATTTAAAAGTCAAAAACTTTTAGAAGTTTTCCATAATGATTAGTTATTTTTATTTTATATTATTATTGCTGAATATAAATATCTTACTAAATGTAACTGAACTTCGTGTACCGAGGTGATGAACCCAAACTGATGGGATGAGAGAGACTTTAGGGCCATGATGACAAAGCTGATAGTTGGATGGTTTGATATGGGACTCAAGACCCAAAGTAGCAATAAAAGACAACTCATAATTGTGTGAATTTCTACCCATAAGAAAGATAAAGTGATCGTCTTCCTCATCGCTTGAATGCCTACATGTTGAAAAAGAGAATGAGGATGAAATAACATTATAAAAGGCACTACACATCACCTTTTAAGAGGCGCTATGCCTTGCGGTTGTATCTAAACATTTTTCCCATGGTGCAGGTAGAACCAAACAGGTATTTGTCAGATCTGTCTTCCTCGAGCGAGGAGAGTTTAGGAAGACTGGAGGAAAGTGAGACATCCAGTAGGTGTAGAAGAGTTGTATCAACTAGATGTCAAAAGACCAGAAGAAAATTCCATAAACGCAATGAATTTTTTCACGCTCGAGGGGGGTCATGTTCCTATGATGATGAGACAATAGACGATGTTGAGGTGCCCTTGAGGTACAAGCATTTAGTGAAACAATGGGTACCCAAGGATCTTCCTCAATCGAAAACAAAAAAATTTGTGAATGAGAGGATATATCGAATTGCACCGTCGTCAATACATGGTTTCAGATTGTTTTGCATGGATGGCATAAAGGTCCCTTACAGCAGATGTACAGAATTGATGGAGTATGTTGGACCCTATTACAACTACAAAGATTGGATGCGCTTGGACCAATATACAAAAAGTATGTGTAGATATGGATTGTCCGCAAACTATTTACAGTTGAAAGACAAAAATAAAAATAAAGGAGCAACGTTGTACATAGACGAAAGGCCAAAGGCCACAGGGAATATTGCGGGGTTTATAAACAGTACACAACCAGGGTCTACAATTAAGAACCCAAACTGTGAATTTGAGGAGCGTGAAGGAAACCGTGTTTTTGTAGTTTCCATTAAATCAATATCTGCAAGGGAAGAGTTGCTTATTAATTACAATTTGAACCGAGTAGATACAAACAAGGTTACTATGGGAGTGGTACATATAACATTTTACCCAACCTTTTATTAATGAATTTAACGTATTAAGGATTTTTTCGTTAGTTTATTTCGTTTAAATTATCCATATTTACTTCGCAGGCTAGTGATCGGGATAAATCCCCGCTAGCAAATGGTTGGAGGAGTACATCTTCCTCCAGGGAGCAAGTATACATCTTTGTAATAGTACAAATATAATAAGAAAAAATAGTTTTTTTTGCTTTGTTTTTTCATTATTAGTATATTGGTTTCGTTTCTATAATGTTATCTAATTATTTTGTTTACGTAATTTTCTCTATGTTTTTTATGCAGTCTGGTTCTACAAGGTTCACGGTACCCTCGACGCAACAGGTATACATATTCTTTGTAATAGTAAAAACATAATACTTAATAATAGTTTTTAATCGATGTGTTTTTTCATGATTAGTTTTGGATTCATTTACGTGACTTTCACTATGTTTTTTATTTAGGTATCTGTAAGGGGCAGCTCCCAGATATTAGCAGATCGGGGCAAGTCACCTATGACCATCGATCCGATGAGTGGATCACAATCCTCTAGGTTGAAGGTATAATCCATTGGAATTGTACCAATATAATACGTAGCATAATGTTTATTTTGTTATGTATTTTTTGTGTGTATACTGGTTTCGTTGTGATAATGTTTTCTACTTCTTTTTTGCAAGGGCCCAATGATTGGGGCAAGTCCACTGCTGTGGATCAGATGACACCATCGTCCAGGCACCAAGTAAACCTAGTTGTAATTTTAAAAATCTATCATGATAGATATGTTTTGTTAATATAATTTTAGGAATCTATCATGCTAGAACTCAGTAGTGTTTTATATATTTTTGTTGCAACCCAGTGAATCGTTGTCTGAAACAACATCGCAAGAATGTTCAGTAGATCCTGAAGTGGATGAGATGCTTAAAGATTCCGACATAATTAGTGAAGCCACAAACAAGTTTAATATGATAGACAAATTATTGGAAAAATATAGTGTGGAAATCGTTTCTCTGCTAATCAAGGTTCCACAGACAAGCCAGAATATGGCAAGGATTGAATTGTTTGAACGGAAATCTGAATCCTTGCGAGTAAGTTGAGGAATCTTGAATCATAAAATAATTCGTTTATAACTTTATAATTTTCTATTTTATATGATAGTATTGAACGTATAATACGTGGTTTGTATTTACAGAATTATCGGAGACCACACAATAGTGGTCAAGGAGGTGTTGACCCAAGCGAGGCTCGTGGAGAGACGTGGCATCATGAGCAAACGACTCCACGTGCATCAACTCATTCACCATTTTTGTCGACTAAATAGTCAGCAACACGTTCTGACACACCACAAACCCCAACTGTGAGCGCACGGGCCGCTAGTGACCGACGCACACCGGATCGTCCAGAAGAAGTGGTCGACACCAAGAATCCTGGTAATATTGATATCGACCTAGCTGCATTTCCAGGACCTTCCCGTGTTACTAGCATGGGAACAATGGAGGCAAACATTTTGGTCGACGTAGATCTCCTCCCAATAAAGATCGAGAAGGTCCCAGGTAATTAATATACGTTGATCAAGTTAGTGTTTATAACTTCATTGTAATGTACCATTAAAACGTTTTCTTTCAACTAATTATGATCATGGCATGATTGTTTTGCAGGAAATGATGTTTTCTATAAACAAATAAATGACGTGTGCTTGGAGATCTTCGGGCCCACCATCCGAGAAAGGTGGGATAGACAACTGAAATGTTTAAAAGATGAACTCACTAATCGGTTGGTTGGCCTGTTCGGCGACAAGACCTTCAATAAAGCCGAGGTCCTGAAAAAGGTTAGACAACTTATCAAGGTTGTCCGAGACCAATATAGGACCCACCTGGAAAAAAACCATAGGTATGAGCACCCTCCAATGATTCCACCAATGGAGTAGAGAGCTCTAGTGGAGGATGGAAAGGAGAGGGCTCAGAGAAGAGAAGGAAAGATAACACCAGGCACAGGGAGGTATGCAATACTTTCCGCAATGTAATTCTAAACCTTTTTATTATTGATTTCTATATCGAACTTGGAACATTTAACGTATTTCAACACTTGCATAGGATTCCAGACACATCAAAGGCCACAAAGACAAGACTAGAAAAAATAGGTCAACACAAGCTTGGGCCGGGTGGTTATTCGAATTTGGCGACATGAATTGTAAGTTTCGAAAAACCAATAATGCATACAAATAATAAATTGCAAATTATTTTTCGTTTTATTGCACCGCAAAATGTTAATTAATGATATTATGCAAATATGCAGGCCAAATGATTCAATGAACAGGCCACTAAGGAAGACATGAAGCTTGGCTTCAAGCAAGGCTTTGGAGCTGTTGTTGAATGCCCAAAAAGCTTGTCTGGGCAAACACAGTCTTCTGGTACCAATCCATCCGGTGCACAGGTAAATAGAATCTATATACTTTATTGAATATTTATTGCTTGTGCAATCTATTCGTTATAAATACTTGACAAAAAATATTGACTCTGTTTTGAGCAGGAAAGCAATGATCCCCCTAATGTCGAGGAGGGACAACAACAAATCGAAGATCATGCTTCGAATCCTGGTAATGAATTTATTCATATGCTACAATTTTATGTATAGCATTGCAAATGGTGAACATTAATTGTAGTTCACCATATTTCAATTGCAGAGCATGTAGAGGGTGAAACTGTACAAGTTGAGCCAGGACAAGAACATGAACAACATGATGTGTCCAAACCAGGTAAAAAAAACACCTTTGTAATGTTTTTTTTTAAATGAAATACTTGTCATTAAAATATCAAAATACAACGATGTAACATTTTCACATTGTTGCAGCAAATCCGAACCCCTTGCCGCAAAATCCACGTCTAGATCAGCACTCTAGGATGCAGACATCACCACAAGTGCCTGATGAAGAACCAAGAACTGGAAGAGAAAGTCCAGATGTAGATGCTCCTCTTAGAGATTATTTACCACTAAAGAGAAGAAAAACTAAAAAGAAGTGACTGAAAAAATGTCGTCTAATTATTTTTTTTAACAATATATCGTCCGTGATTTTTGGCCTAATGAATGAATGAATGGTTTAATGATTCAGTGTAGTAAACTGTTACCTTTATTGAATGTCATTTTTTATTGAATGAATGAATGGTTTATTGAATGTTATTTTTATTGTATGAATGTGTTGACTGAATGAAACAATGTTTTAATGAATGTTAGCCTTTATTGAATGAATGGTAGATGAAAGTTCACGATGAAATATGGATGAATTTGCACGTATTTGGTTTTTTCAAGTACATGCATTGAATATGGGGAATTGAGAGTGATGTGAGGGGGGGGAGGGGCCATAAGAGCTTCCACCTTCACATGGTTGGCCCTGTTCAGTAGAGAATATTAAATTATTCTCGAAATAGAGAGGAGCTCAATGACTGGCTACGATGCTGGCTTTCTACAACCCACTTGCGTGTCATCTAAATGTTGACAATTTCTTGGATCTTGTTGTGATGTTTGGTTGCTCATCATAACCAATTTCAAGTTTCGAAAACTTCAAAGGCTGAGTAAATGATGCACTGGAATCAATATCCTTGACCTTCTATTTAATTTCCTTGGACTCAATATCCTTAACCCCACATTAAACCCTTCCAAAATGGTATATTTACCATTGAAGCCTGGCTTCTGAAGCACGATATTTGCAACTAATCTAGCATACACCAACAATAATTAGAAACATGCTGCTTCTTGTCAATGTTCATCATTTTTTAGGGCTGCAACTTGCCCATAATGGCTCCTCTTACGCTAGGGAATTAAAGAAAACGGGAAATTAAAGAAAACATATAATTTGCATCAAAAAAATAACAGGGTACGAACTGAACTGAGGAGATTCGAACCTGCGACCTATGTCTAGTCCCAAGGCTACCACCTTCAAGCTTGAAGTGCAGCTGACAATGGGAGACCACTTTCAAGCAACTTGATTCATTCTTCATGCATTTCACAGCGGGAGACGGCGGGCTACCACCTTCAAGCTTGATTCATTATGCATGCATTTCACTATGCAACCGTCTCAAATTCTCACTGCGTTTTCCCTCAATTAGTTTCTCAATTCAGCATGACCCACGCCCGCCGTCCGAGGAGTGTTTCCAGCGGTCTTGAGTTTCAGCCTAGCATCAATGACGATTCATTGTATTATGTTTCCCTTTGGCTGCAATATGAAAAACTCAAATTTCACTACGAAGGTTTGTCTGCCAAATGTGATGGTTTGGGTTCTAATAGACGCATGGTTCGGAGGTCACTTTGAGGAATTGCTCTGGGGTAACGGAACCCAAACCATCACATTTTTCAGACAAACCTTCGCAGTGAACTATACGTTTTCCATATTGCAGCTGAAGGTAAACATAATACCATGAATCGTCACCGCTGTCAGGCTGAAACTCAAGAACGCTGGAAACACTCCTCGGAAGGCGGGCGTGGGTCATATTGAATTGAGAAACTAATTGAGGGAAAACGCAGTGAGAATCTAAGACGGTTGCATAGTGAAATGCATGCAAAATGAATGAAGAGTATTGGGTGTCGAGAGAAATGGTTGTGGGACGTCGTATGAGAGGAAATGGCGATGGGAATTGATTGATAAGGTCAGGCTTGAAGGTGGTAGCCTTGGGACTAGACATAGGTCGCAGGTTCGAATCTCCTCAGTTCAATTCGTACCTTGTTATTTTTTTAATGCAATTATAGATTATATTTATTTTCCTTTGTCATCTTTATGTATCCCTTTATATGTTTTCTTTATTTTCCTTTTTTAACTTTATGTATCCCCTTGTGATAATGGGAATTGTTAATATCAAGTCACTTGAGAATGAACATAAATAAAGAGGATTTCCACGGTAATCTGTTCCATCTAAACCTATCAAGTGTACTTTTACGTTCAATTTGGAATATCAAGTCACTCGAGAATTGCTAACCTAAAAGTGCACTTGATAGGTTTGGATGGAATATATTACCGTGGAAATCCTCTTTATGTTCAATTTCACCATGTCTTCCTTGCATCGATAACTTCTAGCAATCCCGAGTTTGTCCACTATCTCCTTCAGCATTCTTCATTCTTTGAACAGTTTTAAGGCTTCTATGTATATGCTTATTGATCCACACTTTTCACATTAGAGTTGAGAGGAATTCTACTATTTTTTTTATAAGGCATAGCTTACTACCATGGATGCTACCAATCACTCAATACCAATTGATGAATATAATTTTTGCCATATTTCTTGAACTCGTACTTGTCAATTATATCTAGTAAATTCATAAAAGAAAATCCTCCAATCATCAAGTTGCTTTTATTTCATTTGATTCAACTACTCCCCCTATCATATGAACTTCCTCGAGGGCATCACCTTCACACAGGATGAAGTGACTGGATTAGAGGTAACCGCAGACAGACTCGTATAGATCATGTCAAATGACGAGGATGAAGATTCAACTTTGAATCAACTATGTTGAGTGGAAAGCCAACATGGCTCTCTTCGTGAGATCCAAGAATAATAGTATATCTATTGATTTCCAAATAATAGTGTATTTTTTTTTAAAATATCATACGGTAGTCGGATATCCGACGACGACGCAAAACTAAACCGGCGTTCTTGCCATACCTCCGACGGCTAGGAACGTTGGACTCCATCCTTTTCCATGTCTGATTGTTGTCGAATATCCGATGCCAACACCGAAGGTGTCTGATGTTCTTGCCACACCTCTGACGGCAAGGAACGTCGGATTCCATCCTTTTCCATGTCTGATTGTTGTCGGATATCCGACGTTCTTGCCACACCTCCTATGACAAGGAACGCCGGATTCCAGCCTTTTACATGTATGATTGTCGTCAGATATCCAACTCCCACACTGAAGATATCCGACGTTCTTTCCACACCTCCGACGACAAGGAACGTCGGATTCCAGCCTTTTCCATGTCTGATTGTCGTCGGATATCCGACTCCCACACTGAAGATATCCGGCTTCCTCTAAAGTGATCCAAGTCGGCTATCCAACTGCCTAGGGGTGTCAAATAACCGACGACGTTCCAGCCATCGGATTCAAGCCGAAATTGGATCGACGTTAAAAAAATATGGAGGTTGTCGGATGGTTGACCACAAGATGTAGAAAATCCAACTTTGTGGCCGTCGGATTTTGGGTCCAAAAAACCTAGTGATGGCTTCTTCCAAGGCCAGTAGACGTTGTGGTTCCACCACTTTTTCCTCAAATTCAGTGAGAAACGTAGTCAAGTTGGGAAAACCCTCATATGTTGGCAGTGCGCACTCCTTTTTGGCTACCCATCGTAGCGGCTGTGTGATCTGTGCACACCTCCTGAACGATACTTCATGTAGCCGATTCTGCCAATTTTCAAGCGCCTCATCCAAATCTGACGATGTCGAACTGACACTATGCCATCCCAACTCTTCATCTTCGGTAGGAATAATGTAATATTCGGATATGTTTTATAAATTGTCCCATCTTCCGTAAATTCATCTCTTGTTGGTTCACCATATCGCTGCCCTTCTGCAAGATCAAGAGGTGCAACTACCCTCATCTCGCGGTTTTCGAACAACATAGTCCGTTTATTGAAGTTGATGATGGCATAGTTCTCCATCACCCATTCTATCCCTAGTAGCAGTGGATAGGGGCTTGTGTTGTCAATAATCTCTATTACATCAAAGTCTGTGTATGTCTTGAGTCCCTCAATTTCAACTGGAAGTTGGCACACCCGACCAATTGGAGTAACCTTACTTTGATTCGTTAATCGCAGTTGTACCAGTGATAAGGCCAACTGTGGTTTTCCCATTGTTTCCCAGGTCTGCTTGGTCAGAATGTTTACGTCTGACCCCAGGACCAAGATTAATGAGTCGACATCAAATGCTCCAATTTGTGCAGACATATGCATCTCTCTTTTTGTCTTCCTCTTGTGTATGTGATTGGTTGTGCGTTCCTGGCGTGCACCCTCCCGTCAATGCAACAAGCTGGATATTTCTTCCAACGTGTATTGATCTTTTTCCAACTCTAAACAACTTTCCAAGAAGGCTCTTAAGGTTTTATCCTTTCTCTGCAACTTCATCGTGTCAAACGTCGATGGCATATCATAGGTAACTTCTTCCTGAAGAGGTAACTGCCTCCTCTGTCTCATCACTTCCTGTGCTTTCAAGAAAACATCCCTTTCAACTTCCACATCAAATGCGACGTGATTTCATGCTATTGGTTGAACGATAACCTGTGACCTGTCGACTCCTAACACAGTTCCTCCTCATGTCACTACTCCAACAGTCGCAGTGTGACTTATAACCTCTGCTAATATCTTTTGCACCGTCGGTGGCGTATTCTGATTCTGATTCTGTGGAGGTGGGGGCAGGTTCTTGGTTTCCCATTTTGCGATGAGCTGCAAACAGTCTTTGACACCATGGTCCACAGCGCTGCAATAAGTGCATTGTGGTGTTGGATTCGGAAAATCCCTCTGATAATGCCCCTGTTTCCCACAATTGTAACATACAATTGGTCATCATCCTCGGCCAGCAACTCCTCATCCTACGCCCACACCTCGACCTCCGCGGAATCCTCCTCTAAAACCTCCACGCGGTGGCCCATATGGAGGGTACTGCGGTTGTTGATATGGTGTTTGCCCATACTGCAGCGGTTGGTACTGCGGTGGCAGATATTGTGCCTGGCCATACTGTGGTTTCCCATACAGCCCTTGATCATACTATGGTAGCTGATTATAATGAGGTTGTTGTTGGGTATACTGCAGTTGTTGTTGTACCGTCGGTTGCTCTTCCCCTTTCATAAAGTATGCATCGACAGTCCAGTCTTGGAGTAGATCATAGGCCCTGCACTCTTTTTCGTCGTGGCCAACCGATTGACAAAATTTGCAGTATAAATTCACTAGCTTCGACACCATATTCTGTAGGTACACACATTCTTCTGGTCGATGCCCTCTGGTCTGACAGACGCGACACCAAGCCATCCCTCCCTGATTGAGGGGATTCGGTGCTCCTGACTGCAAATATTCTTGAAATTCTAGGCAATTATCCTTATGGTGTCCTTCAGTCTTGCATCTATTGCACCATATATCTTCGCGGGTTTCTTTCCCCTTCTTCATATCTCGCAGTTGGAGTGTCAAATTGGCCAATTGCGCTTGTATCCTATCCATTCCTATGCCAGCTTCGTCGATTGGTGAATCCTCTAGCTTCATCATGGTCTCCAGCGCTTCGGCTTGGGTTGCTACCTTCTATTGCATTAGTGGTCCGTGGATGTGTGGCACCAATCCTGTGATAAACCACTCTATGTGTTGCATATCATTCATCCCGAAACTCACCTTCGCCATCAATGTTTTATATCGTTGATCAAATTATCATACCGGCTCATTCGGGTATTGCTTGATTTCTTTGAGCTCGGTGACATACTGTGACTCCGACTTTGGTTTTCTAAAATCATCAATCATTCATGCTTTGATCTGTGCCAATGTTTTTCCTGGAGTCCATGTTGGTACCTTCATAAACTTCATAAACTAGTCTAGCTCACGGCCCGTGAGGGTTGTCTCTAGCTGTCCCTTTTTAATATCTTCATCATGGACCTGCTTCACGGTCCATACTGCTTCGCACAGGAACCAATACTGCTCAGGATATTCAGTCTCATTCCCCTGCAAAGTGGGCATTTTTTCATCGTTCTCCATTCTTACTTTCCTACTGTTATTGTTTACTGATGCACTACTCCTACCGCTGCACGTAGGACAACTCTACGAATAACTTGTGTTTCTTCCTGTGAAATTTCTGAGTAGTGCGCGGGGTTGAAGGTATGTTGTAACTTACGATATGTCCCTCTTCTACTTCTAGGGTAGCCTGGTCACCATCTCCTTCATTGTAATAAATTTGCTTTGTCTCTTGTGGTCCTGTATCGCAGTCTTCCATTCCGGTTTCCTCGGGAGACTCTCTCTCAGTCTTCCTCCTTTTCTTTGGTCAACGGAATATCACCCCACTCCTCAAGGTACCACAATCTTCCTCAGCCTCCCTTACAAATTCGTCGTCGCTCATGTCCATCTACCCCACATCTTTCTATTGGATCTGCATTCACGCAATACCCATAACCTCCACAAACTGATCTTCTACTCGTCGGAAGTCATCCTCAATATTCCCTTTTCATAGACGAGCATCTTAATCCACAAATTTAGCAATAGTAAGAATCACCCCCTAGTTCCTTTGAAAAAGTTCCTTTCCATGTTGTATGATTTGATTGTGTCAACTGCGAACTCAGTAATGTATCCATCTAGGATACTATCCACCAAGAAATCGACAACCCTTGATACCTTATTGTCGACTTGTTTTAGCTGTCGAATCAGTTCTGCAGTCCAATGGTCACGCTCAGTATTTTGGCAATGGTTCTTCTGAAATGCCAACTGCGCCAACCACTCGTGTAACAGCACCGAGAATTCACAGAAGAACACTTTGTGGATATCCGAATAGATATACTTTTGCAACCAACTGCTTACTGTCTTCCCAGGGTTCTGATTTTCTCCTTCTGCGAATTCTTATGTCTTCTTGTCAAACCACTATTGAATCTCCGGTTTCATCGAGTGCCACAACATGTCCTATTCTTTTCCTCTTCAGAGTCCCGGCAATGAAACCATTTGTTGACACAACGACTTTCGACAAGGGTTCACTTCGCACTGATGTCAACAAACATCAACCAAAATCCCTTAAACACAAGTCCAGAAAGATTTTACCCTTTCCAGCGAGAGAGTGAGTGAAGTCTCACACGAGATGATTAAGTGGACTGAAGGAACCAAGTTTCCGCAGAGGGGGGAGGACATGCATCAAATCACACTTTACAACTACATAAACCAGAGATTATGTCTTCGCATCATACTAACAGTTCATGCATCCATTCATTCCCTTCGCATATTCAGTATATAAACAACATTCGCATCAACATGGTTAAACTAATAATTCGCATTAACAGCAATTACCAAACCACATAGTTTTAAACATTTCGCAAGCACTTGCATTCATCATTTAATAGAAACAGAGACAAAAGATATAACCATAATCGGACATCTTCATGCATTCATCAAACATGCGGTATAACCTTCGCAAAGATAGTCAAAACATTTTATCGCGGATACAAAACAGTTCAAAAAACATCTCATTCTCCGATTCAACTATGATGCCCTTAGGCTTACAATCATACTCCTATTTATATCACACTAAATGGTTACAAAACGGTCCACATGACTCATTCTAACTAAATAAACCAATCTTTCACTTATGTCGGCTCCTTGTTCTCCGCGAATGGTCCTTTCTTCTGCGGATTGTCCTTCTTTCCAGCTGTCAGCTTCCGCACTTTCTGCGATCTAACCCCGTTCCAACACATCTTCACGAGTCCAACATCTCTGTCTCCAGGATCTTCACGAGTCTTATGCATCTTCACATCAACTAAAATCACATCTATTTTCACTAGATCTTCATTGTCAATTCTTCACCATACCATGGAAACAATCAAAAGACCGATCTCAACACAAGGGTTTCAAAATTAAAAATTTCCTCTTGGGAACCATGGCAGGGGACGATGAAACTCTAATGTTACAACTAACAAATGAGACCTCCAAAGGATATAACTGCCATGTGCATGTGTGATAGGCATCTACAGGTTATTACCAATGATTGGTAATTGGCTAGGTGGATATCTCTGTAGTGTCCCTTTTTAATAAATTTGGAAAAATTGGAAAAAATGCACTTTGTGGCCAATTCAACCCTTAGACTAAGTATGACTCCAATGCTCCCAAATGGATCCAAATGCTTCCAAATTGGGTTTGAATGTATTTGGAAGGTATTAAGACATAAAAATGAGGCTGATGGATGCTTGGAAACTCTCAAAAGACTTATACAACATTCATTTACAATTAGGGAAAAGTAGGGAATTTTACTAGTCAATTCTAGGTTCAAAACCCCCAAGGGTAGGGGACAAAAATGGCTTTCCAAATGATGTATAAAATTCATGAATTTCATAACAGATATATGGTACTGTTAAAGGATTCAATGGGCTCCCAAATGCATCATCAATCAGTTTCTATAGGCTTCTACAACTCCCATAAATCATAGGTTTGTGGACATGTCTTCACATAGGGGGAAATGATAGGAAACTTCACTATTTGCCATGAAATTCGATATTTATGTTCCAAAGACTTATGCAATGTATATGAAAATATTCAAGACATTAATGACCATCCATACATCATAAAAATCATAGATATGAGCTGATACAAGTTGAAATAAAGTAACTTCAAGCTTTCACAACAAGATATGAGGAAAATGGCACCCTTTACACATTGTTTGGTATTTTGACATAGTTTCAAGTGCTACTTCGACCTGAGGATCTTCTGAGAAGAAAATACAAATTAAATACATCATATTACAAATAAATGGGGCCACAAGATCTCCCCCAAAGAGATCAGCATCTCTCACCAAGTGCGCCCTTCCTCCAAGAGCCAAAATATGAAGAGAATAGTGAGAAAGGTGTGGAAACAAGTTGAAGAAGAGAATGTAGCGAGCAACCCTTTAGTTCAACCTGCAACAAATGACTCCAGTGTAGCTCCAAATGAAAGGTATGAATGGCCTCTCCAAGTTCCAATTAGGATGGGAATCTTTCACCCTCGAAATTGGTACTAAGGCAAGTAGAGTAAACACTCCACAAGCATGGACAAACTATGCTCTCCAGTATGCAAAATGAGAAATGATAAAAATCCACTCTCTTTCTTTGTTATTTTCTTTTATAAACTTCTCAAGTCCTCCATGGGTCGAACTCCTTCCAAAATCCTCATGCCAACTCAAGTTGGGAAGAGATTCCAATGTGTGCCACTCAACAATTCCTAGTCTCAATCTTCCCTCAATTCGAATGGGTGTCTATTTGGCTGCCCTAACTCCCTTGTGTGCCTTCTTGGAGGCTATTTTTAGCCCTGACATATCATATATGTCAGATGTCAGCATTCAGGTCTGGCTTGTGTCATAGGTGTCATAGAATCTTCATCATTGTTGTCATAGAAGCTAGGGAATATAGCCCAGGTGTCTCAACATCTCTCAAATGTCTCTTCCTCTTCCATGGGAGTTACTCTTCCACTACAATTCAACCTTAATTGAATCATGCCAACTATATTGACCTTCCAACTCCCCAAGATCATTAGACTCCACCTTGGATTCGAATGGATGAGAATAGAATGCCATGTGGCATGAGGAATCTAGCTTTGTTGGGTCCCACACCACCAATGTGCCTCCATGACCAAGTTCCACCTTATTTTCCTATCCTAAATATTTATTTAACCCCTTTTAATATATTTATGTCAATTTAATATCCATTTGGGGTTTTGTAGTCTCATTATTCCAAATTTAATGTTTCCACCCCAACCAAGGAAACTAGTAGATTGGTCACAATTTCCTCTTTTTGAGATTTATTTGAATGGGGACATTGCAGTCCTCCCCACCCAAGATTGTTTTCCCTCAAGCAATTTCAATTTAAGATGCTACAAAATTGTTTCTCATCTATCAAGTGGCCTTCTAGGAGGAAGGTCTCCCAAAACCTTTTCATTCTTGTGTTTCATACTGTGGGAGGACACTGCTTGATTCAGATAGGTGTGCATTCCTCTCAATACCCTTTGTTTTCCTTCTGAATTGTGGAATCTCAATTCAGGGATTTGATAGTTCACGGTATGTTCCCCTATAGAGTACAGCCATTGCACTCCCAATACCACATTAGTATCAGCAACATCAACTACACAAAATATATCAAAAAATGTGTAATTACCTATGGTGAGTTGTAGCTTTGGAATCCATGTTTTGCACTCCATAGTATGGTGACCTGGAATGATGACTGTGAAGCCATCGAATGGTTCAACGGGTAGATTTATCCTCTCCACCATTCCTGCATCAATTAAGTTATGTGTGGCTCCTCCATCTACCAATACCGAAACCCTTTGTCCTTGTACAGCTCCCTGGCATCGAATAGTGTGGAAACGAGGCACTCCTAAAAGCACTGCTATTCTCTCTTTGTTAGGTAATGGATGATCTTATTCTTGTTTCTCTTATTCTGTTGTGGCATATCCCTCTTCTTGGGCTGAAATATGTCATCTTTCCTCCATACCCCCTTCATACTCATCATCAGAAAATACTTCAATGAATTGTGTCTTTCCCTTAGCACATTTATGCCCTGGTACCCATGGTTGGAAGCATGTGTAACATAGTTTCTTTGTTCGGAGTTATTCTCTGCTTGGTCCCTCTTTCTTATGCTTTCCAAATGCATCTTTTTTCCATGGCTTCTTTTCAAATCTGAATTGGGAAGGAAAGTTGGGCTTGGAAGGATACCTTGTCTTGGGTAGCACATTTTGCGGATCTCTTGCCAAGTTCGTGGTATCTTCATCTAGTGTTCCATTTTGCTTCAACTATGTTAGTTCTTTGAAAGGCATTTCTGGGTCTTTTTGCTCAAATATTTCCAATACCTCGTTAACAAATTCTTCATATGTTGTAACCTGATCATGTCCCAAGGTTTCAATTCCATGGAACCACCAATCATTGGCATCTCCCTCAAGATGCAAAATAGCCATTTTTAGAATATCCCCTTCAACCATTGGATTCAGTTGAAAATACACATCTAGTTTTTGTATCCAAGTATTTGCAGAACTTTGAGATGAGCCATCAAAAGTAGGAAGTGTCATTTTACTTATTGCACAATTCAATTCTTTATTTTGAAAGGGGGTCCTATTACCTCCCCTCATCTTGAGCTTGTTTGCAACAGTAAAGTATTGATCAAATGGTAGGATTCTTCTACAATCTTCACTCAACTGTTGTCATTCTATTATAACTTCTTGCATATCATATTGGGTGTTAAGATCTTCTTTGGAATCAAGAAATTTAGGTGTATTAGGACTTATTGAACTCTGAAATTCATTAGGTCGATTATGGGGCCCTGTCTTTGAGAAAATATTTTCACCCCTTGGCTTCTTTTCCTCGGAAAGCGAACTAGTGTTGCCTCCTATTGCCACTTTGCTTCCAATTTGCCTAGCCAAAAATTCAAACCCATTCATAATCTGTTTTGTCATGTCATCAAAAAACGGTTTCATGAATTTACTAAATTCCTCCTTCTCCTATGAGTTTCCTTTCTCGTAGTTACTCATGGTTTCAAAAGAATGCACTTCTTCTCCTTTTTCTTCTCTTTCACCAAAATACTTTCAGTTTCAGTTTCTAAGGGTGGGGGCTTATTTTTCTAACTTCTTGTCCTAATGAATGGTCATCCACATCAGGTGCAAGGGTCATGCTATGATATCACTTGTAGTGTCCATTTTTAATAAATTTGGAAATTTTGGAAAATTTGCACTTTGTGGCCAATTCAACCCTTAGACTAGTTATGACTCCAATGCTATCAAATGGCTCCAAATGCTTCCAAATTGGGTTTGAAGATATTTGTAAGGTATTAAGACATCAAAATGAGGCTGATGGATGCTTGGACACTCTCAAAGACTTCTAAAACATTCATTTACAATGAGGGAAAAATAGGGAATTTTACTAGTCAATTCTAGGTTCAAACCTCCCAAGGGTAGGGTACAAAAATGGCTTTCCAAATGATGTATAACCTTCCCAAATTTCAGAACAGAGACATGGTACTGTTAAAGGACCAATGGGCTCCAAAATGCATCATCAATCAATTTCTATAGGCTTCTGCAACTCCCATAAATCATAGGTTTGAAATTCGAGATTTATGTTCCAAAGGATTATGCAATGTATATGAAACTTCTTCAATAAATTAATGACCATCCATACATCATAAAAATCATAGAGATGAGTTGATACAAGTCGAAATAAAGCAACTTCAAGCTTTCATAACAAGATATGAGAAAAATGGCACCATTTACACATTGTTTGGTATTTTGACATAGTTTCAAGTGGTATTTCGACCTGGGGATCTTCTGAGAATCGAATATAGAGTAAATACATCATATTACAAATAAATGGGGCCACAAGAGCTCCCCCAAAGAGATCATCATCTCACCAAGTGTGCCCTTCCTCCAAGAGCCAAAATATGAAGAGAATAGTGAGAAAGGTGTGGAAACAAGTTGAAGAAGAGAATGTCACAAGCAAACTTGTAGCTTCAACCTGCAACAAATGACTCCATTGTAGATCCAAATGAAAGGTCTGAATGGCCTCTCAAATTTCCAATTAGGATGGGAATCTTTCACCCTCGAAATTGGTACTAAGGCAAGTAGAGTAAACACTCCACAAGCATGGATAAGCTATGCTCTCCAATATGCAAAATGACAAATGATCAAAAGCCACTCTCCTTCTTTGTTCTTGTCTTTTATAAACTTCTCAAATCCTCCATGGGTCGAATTCCTTCCAAAAACCTCATGCCAACTCAAGTTGGGAAGAGATTCCAATGTGTACCATGTGTCCAACAATTCCTCGTCCCCATCTTCCCTCAATTCTAATGGGTGTCTCGTTGGCTGCCCTAACTCCCTTGTGCGCCTTCTTGGAGTCTATTTTTAGCCCTGACATGTCATATATGTCAGATGTCAACATTCAGGTCTGGTTTGTGTCATAGGTGTCATAGAATCTTCATCATTGTTATCATAGAAGCTAGGGAATCTAGCCCAAGTGTCTCAATATCTCTCAAATGCCTCTTCCTCTTCCATGGGAGCTACTCTTACACTCCAATTCGACCTTCATTGAGTCATTCCAAGTATACTGACCTTCCAACTCTCCAAGATCATTAAACTTGGATTCGAATGGGTAAGAATAGAATGCCATGTGGCATGAGGAATCTAGCTTTGTGTGGGTCCCACACCACCAATGTGTCTCCATGACCAAGTGCCACCTTATTTTCCTACCCTAAATATTTATTAACCCCTTTTAATATATTTATGTCAATCTAATGTCCATTTGGGGTTTTATAGTCTCCTTATTCCAAATCTAATGCTTCCACCCCAACCTAGGAAACTATTAGATTGGTGGAATTTTCTCTTTTTGAGATTTATTTGAATGGGGACATTACAATCTCTCGCCCATCAAGCCATGCAATTTGTTCTTTCAATTCATTGTGGAACATTGATATTCAAATTGCTATAAAATTGCACCTCAATACAATAGTCATCTCATTTTGAGCTAATAAACGCCATTGCAATTGATTAATCCAAAAAAAAAGTTGAACTCACCAAACTAGCATAGCAAAAGCATAATCATCCCTATATAAATAATTTAAAAAGTCAAACATTTTGGCATTTTTTAACGAGTGAAATCTAGAAATTGAGACAACCTTTAATCATTTTCCATTTTATTGAAAATCAATAGATGCAACCGATTTTCTCCCAATCATTATTATTGATACCTTATGTATCTATCATTTATGTGAAAATACAAAATTTAAATAAGAATTTATGCAATAATATATAGATGGGCTAGGGTTTCTACAGTGTAGGTCTGCCAAACACCTTCATGGGGAATGATCTAGATCTAGTAGACTGCATGGAGGGCCCTTCTGCTAGTTCTATTTTCTACATGCATAAAGAATTAGTGGAAATATGGGAATGCTCCAAAGCATTCAAAGAGTCCCTGTCAATGGAGGTGGCGATGCAAGATGGACCGTTGGAACTGCCAATAGTACAAGTGAAGGGACATGAGAAGTTGGTGGAGGTCCCGACATTGTCAAAGAGTTGGGACTTGCCTCATATGGCATTGAAGGACTCACAAAAATAAGATCCCAGCTCTAGATGAAGGACATGTGTGTGATCTCCCCTCTGTCATTAGCTCTTTTCGGGCGACTTCCCTTTTATATGTGCGTAGTGTTAACAACGGAAGAGACTGTCTAGGGTTTATTCTATTGTAGCTTTGGGGTCTCGACCTGTGGAGAGCAGTAGTGATCTAGAGTCAAAGAGTAGTACTATGGGGAGGGGCCTTGTTGGCTCTAGCATTTCAATTGATGAGTTGAAGGGTGGTGGAGTTCTCACCCCGCAAAAAGTATTAGGAGGCGATGGAAGAGGGTTATCAAATCACGAGGTGGAGGTGTTTCATTGGTGGTGGGCGACGACGTTCAAATGGAAAAGATCAATCTGCTCTTTGGTAAAACTATCGTTGGTAAGTTCCTTGGACATAAAATGAACTCAGGCAATTCGAATAGGTGGATTTAGTCAGTTTAGGCTCCTTTGTTGGGGTATGGGCCAACCTTCCACCTTCTGGTGAAGGGCTAGATCGCATTCATCTTTCAAACTAATAATGATGCCTCTAAGGTGTTGAAGGGCCATTAATTTTGTGACAATGAAATCTTATCCCTTAACCCTAGCATATGGGGTTCTATGTGTGAAATTATATGTCGCAGCAAATCTAAGAGCTGATGGGTACCTCACAAAGAAAGAATGAGCAGAAAATTAGAATAAGAGTGAAAATTGCAGTAAAAAGAGCAGAAGAATAATAATGCGGCATAACTCAGATAGGAGCAGAATAATGCCACACATTCCAATAATCAGTATAATCAACAATGATGTTACAATGGACAGAATTCGAATCATGCAGGAGAATTCAAACCTCAATTGGTCTAGCATAGGGATTATCACCACTGGAGTGCTCCAGAAGACTCAAAGTCAACTGAACTGAACCTAGACTCAGTTAACTGAAGTCACAATCAGTTAACTAACTAAGGAGGGCGCAATAGTAATTCTGTCATGCATGCCATTCAGAAAATGGCGCATGAGGCCACAATCAGTGGCATCCGGAGCTCTAACCACCCACAAGAGTCAAGTAACTCAGGTGGACCGCACCAGAACACTTAGTAGGGTTCCTATAAAATAGGGAACTGACTGAAGTGGTCCTAAAATTATGCATGCAGGGCTCAGAAGGTGGTAGATGGATCCTGGATGACATCAGCACACCCCTAGGGGGAAATGACATCATCAACAACAAGAAAAAATAAATAATGCTAGGTAGGACAAGGTGGAGTATTGAAATATCCTAACACCCTCCCTTAATCCATACGTTTTCATCCTGGGCCCTGGTTACTAAGACCAAAGGTCACCCATACAATCAAATAAATGATAAAAATAAAGAACTGTCCATGAACCAAGGAAATGGGTAAAAACCTCATGGGAAAAATACCCCCCCTCAAAAAGAACAGCAATAGGGAACTCAAAGAACCTTCATACTAAGCAGATAAGGAAAAACACTATCCTCAGTGAAATCCTTTGCAAAAATATTGGCAAACTGCTCCTCTGTAGGATAGCAATGCAAGTGTTAGATCTGGATTTGCTCCTCTGATGTGCTTCCCACTGTGTAGAAGTTGTTGTTTCCAAAACAAGTCTTTCAAGATCCCTTCTTGCTACTGGAGCGAATGGCTCATTGTGGTCCAAATCATGAACCTTTGAGTACCTTTTGTTAGACAAGCGAGATTGTTGCCTAGTTGTAGATCCCCCATGGAAAGTCTCTCCAAGAGATTGTGGATCAAACCCCACCATCATGCAGCACCTCTTTGAGAGAAGTGGATATGCATGACATAGTGCAAGTTTTACATGATATTGAGATCTGGTGGTTCTATGGGATATGCATGACATAGTGCAAGTTTTACATGATACTGAGATCTTGTGGTTCTATGGTCAAATGGATCCCCAACTGTGTTCCCAGCAGATACAAGGACTTTGTGAGCCCCTTGGCCATGGATTGGGAGCATGTGTTGGATCTAGATCTGAATCTGAATCTTTTTGAATTTTATTCTCAACATCAAGATATTGGTCCTCATCTTCATTAGAAGAGGAATCACTCTAATCTTCATCAGATTTCGACGGGGTAGGCAGAGAGTATGGAAAAAAATGTGAGAATTCATATGCCTTGGAGAAATGGTTTGCAAACCCTTTCACTAGAATCTTCCCAGTGGAGATCTCTACAATCTCAACTATGTCGAGACCAAAGACCACTTTCTTCGGTGAACCTGTGTGAGTCATCTGATATACAAACAACAAATTTGCAGACAAAGAAAGCACAAATAGAACATTCTTGACCTTTCCATGCTCCATATGTATTGTGCCCATCCCTTCAGAAGAGATCTGAGAGTTGACTCCCATGTGAATAATCGGACCATCTTTGAGATCTAGAGAAGAAAACGATTCTCTAGAGGAAACCATGTGGTTGGAGGCTCCTGAAAGGAAGAATCTATGAGGAGGGCTTGTGATTTCGAAAATCCATCCTTCAGTGCATGGCATCTCTCATGACCATCAGACTCACTTCTAGAATCAGACTCTCTTGCACCTTTTGGGAGGGAAATGTTGTGTTATTCAAGAAGCTTGGTCAACTGTCTATCTTATTCTGCATGCAAGATCTCTCTAGGTAGTTTCCTTTCTTACAATAGGAACACTTGGATTTTTCAAATCCCTTATGTTTGTCCTTCTTAGAGATAGAGGCTCCTTCTAATGGACTTGACTTGGCATTTGGCTTGGGTTCAGATGGCCTCTTGTCCTTTCCTTTGTGCCTCCCTTTCCCATTCGCACTTTTTTCTTCTCCAGCCAAAAGAGATTGATTTTGGAGGCCTCCATGGCAGCCATTTGGATCAACTTTTCTTGTTCTTGGATGAGAGATTCAGTGAAAACTTGTAAGGAGGGCATCTTCCAACCAGGGATTGACATTCGCCCAGAATGGAAGGTAGAGACAAAGATGGAGAATTGGAGACCTAGCTTGCTCAAAATGGATAGCACCAGCTGCTCATCCTTCTTCTCAATGCCACACTGCTTGCAATGCATAACCAGACATTTGAATTTCGAAAATAATTGTTGAATGGTCTCGAAATTGCTCGATTGTAGAGCAATCAACTCATTTTCTAGAATATGGCCTCTTAGCTCATCTGGTTTGCCGAAGAGGGTCTCTAACTTCAACCATAATTATTTTGGAGTCTTCAATCCTTCGATGTGGAAGAGTAGATCTCTAAAAATATGAAAAAACATGAAACCAAATGCTTCATCCAATCTATTTAGATACTTGATTTTCTCCACAGCTGAATTTGGTTTGGGATCCTTCCCCATTGTCACCCTGTACAGTGATCTGTTTCGCAATACCATCTGCATATCAGCCCTCCAATCAAGATAATTGAAGGGTGTCAGGATTCTAGGAGAGAGAGGAGTGTTCGAATTGTCCATTACAACTGTTAGAGCGAATACAAGGTGAAACTACTACTACTGCAGAAAACAAACTGCTACAATTGTTGCTGCACCCAAAAAAACTTGAATAACCTGCAAAAATTCTCAAGAATGGAGGTAGAGTACTATTGAGCATTGCTTTAGGACAGTAGCCACTTTTATCCAGATCCTTCACACCTAGCTATCCCTCATTGGATTTCTCCAATGAATTCAATGCAATGGCACCAGGATTTGCTCTGGAAATCCAGAGGCTTCTGATGCACTACTAAAAGCAGTTGCTCAACCTATTCGCTCAACAGGCTCTGATACCATGTGAAATTCTATGTCACAGTAGATCTAAGAGCTAATGGATACCTCATAAAGAAAGAATGAACAGAAAATTAGAATAAGAGTGAAAACTGCAGTAAAAATAGCAGAAGAATAATAATGCAACAGAACTCAGATAGGAGCAGAATAATGTCACATGTTCCAATAATCAATATAATCAACAATGATGTTACAATGGAGAGAATTCGAATCATGCAGGAGAATTCGAACCTCAGTTGGTATAGCATAGGGATTATCACCACTGGAGTGCTCCGGAAGACTCAAAGTCAAATGAACTAAACCTAAACCCAGTTAACTAAAATCACAATCAGTTAACTAACTAAAAAGGGTGCAATAGTGAGTCTGTCATGCATGCCAGTTAGAAACGGGTGCATGAGGCTACAATCAGTGGCATCTGGAGCTCTAACCCCCCACAAAAGTCAGGTAACTCAGGTGGATTGCACCAGAACACCCGGTAGGTTCCTATAAAATAGGGAACTGACTGAAGTGGTCATAAAATGATGCATGCAGGGCTCAGAAGGTGGTAGATGGATCATGGATGACATCTGCACACCACTAGGAGGCAAATGACATCATCAACAATTAGGAAAAATAAATAATGCTAGGTAGGACAAGGATGGAGTATTGAAATATCCTAACATGATGCTCAAGATGAATTCTCACAAACCACTAACGTTTGTAAAACTGCGTAACTTACCAATGGAGTTGTGGAACGATCATTCACTAAGAGATATAGGAGATGCCTTAGGGAAGTTCATCATGGTGGATGATAGCTACGGCTTCTGATATGGGTTCTTAGAAAGGAGAAAACCACGATTAGGGTTCCCTCATGAATATTTTATCCCTAAATGCTTGAGGCTTGAGGAGCGAAGCCAAAAAGTAGCCCTCAAGAGGATTATCTCATTGAATTTGTCGAACATGGTTTTCATTCAAGAGACAATGGGCCAAGTGGATTCTTTGGTTAGGTCTAAGGAAGATGTTTTTGGACTGGGACATTACTGCTTTGGATGCTCAAGGTTCTTTCGGGGGTACTTATCACTAGTTAGAGTTCTAATTTATTACCACAACCTTGGAATGAGTTTGATCATTTTAAAAGTTTATAGTCCATATGACGAGAAGGAGGAATCCTGGTCTAATATGTTCATCCACTAGTGGATAAAGGTTGAGAATTTGATCTTTGATGGAGACTTGAACTCCACTTTGAACCGAGGGGGGATATGGGGTTCCTCTGCTCGTCGTGAAAGATTGGCCGGTGTTTTTTCCTGGACGGATTTGAATCTTTAGGATGGGTGCATGTGGAACCCCTAGAGATTAATCATGCATGGACAAAAAATAGATCAGGGGAGGTTGGGATCTCCAAAAGTATGGATCGATTTTTGGTTCACCATTCACTATTGGAAAAAATTTCTAGCTATAGATCTTTGGTGGATTCTCAAAGATGTTCAAACCACATTCCCATTTACTTGGAACTAACCTTGGGTGATGACAAACCTAAGGCTCCATTTAAATATAATCCATGTTGGGTTGTAGAGGAATTCAAAGACCTTGTCAAATCTTCTTGAAATCAGTTTGATGCTAACTCATCAAAGTCAACCTACCAACAATTTGCAAACTCACTTGGAATGGTTAAAGAGAAGGTAGTTCCTTAGGTGAATGAGAGGATAAAGGCTTGAGATCGAACTGTGTGATGTTGAGAGGAATATGGGAAAGCAAATCAAATGGCGTATTCAATAATGAAGAGTTGAATAAAATTAATCAACTGGAATCCTTGAAGAACAAGCTCCTATTAGACAAAAAAAAAGACTAGAGAATCAAGAGCAGGGCCATGTGGTTAAGTCAGGGTGATCAAAATACCCAATATTTTCACAAGTTTGCTAACTTTTGATCAAGTCAGAACACCATCAAGAAGTTGCATGATGTTGATGGAAATGAGATTAGAGGATTCAAAAGGATGGCAGACATTCATGAGAGGCGAATGGCCCTAGAATAGTATTTATCCAGATAGTCATCTAGTTTGGCTAGGAGTGAAACACTCAAGATGCAAATACAGTACATATCCAAGATGGATTACGGACATTCTCACCAAGTGTGATGCTTGGCAATGATGTAGAATGCCTCCGTCGGACATTCTCACCAAGTGCGATGCTTGGCGTGATGCAGAAGAGTCTCCCTCGCTAAGAGGGAGTGTTGATGTTTCTCCATGGTTCCAACACCGAGCAAACATTATGTAGATATTCTCCTAGAGGGGTCATGTGATTTTACTAATGGATAGAGGAGGATGGCCTTGGCATAGCCTTGATTAGTCATGTGTGTTGGCTAAGAGTGAATAAAGCTAGAGGTGCTTAGCCTTGATTAGTCATGTGTGTTGACTAAGAGTGTATGAGGCTAGAGGTCACATTGCATAATCTATGAGGGAGTGCTCTATGATATAGTGATCTATTATGATTAGAGTGAGTTGACTTGTTTATTTGATAGGGGATTTCATCCCCTTGTGAAATATACAAAGTCTAATATAATGTTGAATTTGACATGGACCCTAAGAAGTGTCTGAGACTTCTTAGAGTATGGCCAATCAACATTAGAGCTCTCTGTGGGAATAGACGTACATGTGAGGAGATGAACATCAACAAGGACAACTTTTCTATGATGAAGAAATAACTAAGAAGTCAAGTCAACCATTAAAGAAATCCCAAAATAAAATTGAAGACAAGAAGTCAAGTCAACCTAAAGATAAAATGAAAAATAAAGACCAAAAGGACAAGTCAACCCAAGTGAATGTGTACAAGTCAGCCCCAAGAGGAAAAATTCAAGTGAACAGGAGAATATAAATAAAGTGTTCACATACTTCATTTTCATCATCACAACATCACCTCTTCTATTCTCCACTTGTGCACACTTTCCAAGGAAGTCCAAGCAAAGGCAAGGAGCAAATATTTTGGGTTCTTATCATCTCTTGTGATTTGTTATCTCTCCCTAGAGGTTCACTAGGGTTTCTTGTGAAAGAATGGCACACTCTTATGTGTTAGGGTTTATCTTCATGAATAGTATTGTACTTGAATTGGATTGATTTCTTCTAAGAAAAGTTGGCTGGTTTTTCTCCCTGTTGAGTTTCCCATGATAAAATTCATGTGTCTCTTCTGCATGGCTATATTTCTATGATAATTTGTCTCTGTTGCAATTTAAGTTGATATTTTCAGTGTGCAATTATTCAATGAAACTGTGGGATGAAATTAATGCTTGAAATCATTGTGAAATCATTATCAATATTTGGAAATAGATAAAAATTCCACAAGCGTTCAGAGCAGTTGTGAAAGCCAACTATTTGCAGTTTTTTTTTTAAACTAGGGCTTCCAATTTTCGACGCTTCCAACCCAAGTTCTGGCTTGATCTTAGTGTTCTAGAGTTTTCCTAAGGGAGCACATCTATCTATGGAGTCAGATTTCAATTTTGACAAATTCCAATTTTGACAAATTCCAATTTTGACAAATTCCAATTTTGACAAATTCCAATTTTGACTTAATTTTTGGGTCTAGAGTTTCTGGATTAGATTTTCAAATTTTGTCAAGATGGTGTCCAATCCCAATTTCAGAATATTGTCTAAGAACAACCTATAGAATGGATAAAATCAAGCATCAGTTCAAGAACAAAAGAAGGATCTTTAAAAAGTCAAATGTTTCAATTATCAAAAATTTGGTCACTATGCATTCCAGTGCCCTCAAAAGAAAATAAAAGAAAACCAACATGCATCAACAACCAATATTGATCCACCACGGAAGAAGACAAAACTTGATGACAAACTTCAAAAGGAATATTTTCATATCTCCGCTCTTACAGGAACTTTACTAATAATAGTGATACATGGTTGGTAGATAGTGGTGCTTCTAGGCACATGACAGGGTACAAAGACTCTCTCACGAATTTGACAAAAAGAACTCAACATTACAAGTGGAACTTGGGGACAATACCAAGTATGCAATAAAAGGAGTTGGAACGTCATCAATTTAGCTAGATTCTGAAGATTCTCTACATTAGAAAGATGTATTACTTGTACCAAGACTGAAGAAGAACCTACTATCTATCTCAACTTTAGAGGATAGAGGATATAGAGTGGCATTTGTGGATGGAAAGTTCTTGTGTCGCCAAAGGGTTCAAGCATAGACTCAGCAGAAGTGATCGATGTTCGAGAGGGAGGACTATACAGATTGGCAGGGCGTCCATCCCAGGCATTGATACATGATAGTATCAGTTTATGTCAGCTATGACATCGAAGATTTTCCCACCTACATTATAGGGTGTTTCCAGCATTGAGAAAGATGGTTACAAGTCTTCCAGAGCTCCAAGTAGAACATGAAGGTGTTTGCAGACGTTGTGCACTTGGAAAGAATACCAAGGGTTCTTTTCCAAACACTAATAATAGATCCAAGGGGATCTTGGATCTTGTGCATTCAGATGTATGTGGACAAATGACAATACCATCCTTGGGTGGATTCTTATACTATGTAACATTCATTGATGACTTCTCCTGGAATACATGGATCTACTTCATGAAGACCAAAGATGAGGTCCTCAGCAGGTTCCAGGAATTCAAGGATCGGGTAGAGAACCTAACAGTAAAGAAGATAAATATTTTGAGACCAGATAATGGAGGAGAGTTCATCACCAAAGACTTCAATGATTTCTGCAAGGAAGCAGGGATCAAGAGGGAGTTGATAGTTACATACAACCATCAACGGAATGGGGTTACGGAAAGGAAGAACAGGTCCATTGAGGAAGTTGTAAAAGCTATGATTCATGATCAAAACCTACCCATGTTCTTATGGGCAGAGGTTTCCAACACAACCGTGTATATTCGGAACTGGAGTCCTCACCGAATATTGGGGGACAAGACTCCTGAGGAACTATTCACGGGAGTGAACCTAGAGGTCAGTCCCTTTAGGATCTTTGGTTGTCAAGTATACATCCATGTGTTGAAGGAGAAGAGGACAAAATTGGAACCTTCTGGGAAGAAGGGTACTTTTGTGGGATATAGCGAGACTTCGAAGGCTTACAGGATTTACATTTCAAGACGACGGCATATTGAGGTTAGTTGAGATGTTACTTTTGATGAAGAGGTAACCTTCAGTAGGTCCAGAGACTCTCACATGGAGATTGATGATGAGGACAAAGAGGCACAAAAAGACGAGGGTACAAAACCCTATAGTATAGTTATTCGTCCTTCAAACTACCAGGAGGAGTTTGTAGAGGCAGCAAAGCCAGTAGATGTACGTGGAGATGTTGTTGTGGCCAAGAAGAGACCAGCATGGCTTCGTGACACTTTGCAGGATGCAGAAACGAATGCATCTCCCAAAGGCACTTTCGGGGAGAGCAGAAGGCCTTATAGATTCTCGAGTTACATGGCATTGATGAGTCACATCATTGATTATGAGCCTTCCAGTTATGAAGAGGTAGAAAAACAACATTTGGAAGGATGCCATGATGGAGAAGTATCAATCCATATGAGCAATGATGTGTGGGAGATTGTTCTGATACATGAGGGGAAGTTAGTGGTGACTTTCAAGTAGATTTATAAGATCAAGAATGCAACAGATGGTAGCTTCGAGAAGCACAAAGCGATATTTTTGGCAAGAGGATTCTCCCAAAAGTAGAGAGTGGACTATGAAGAGACATTTGCTTCAATTATCAGGTACACTTCCATCAAATCTATTATTGCTCTTGCTTCAAAGATGGGATGGAAATTACATCTGATGGATGTAAAGACGGCATTCCTCAATGGTGTGATTGAGGAAGAGGTGTACATAGAGCAACCTCAAGGCTTTGTGATACATGGGAAGGAGTCCCATGTGTGCAGATTAAAGAAGATCTTGTACGGACTCAAGCAGGCACCTAGGGCTTGGTATGTCAGGATTGACAAATATTTGATGAGCTTGGGCTTCATCAAGAGTGATGCATATTCCAACCTTTACTACAAGGTTGTTGATGGTGATCATGTGATGTTGGTGTTGTATGTTGATGATATGTTCCTTACGGGAGCAAATAGGCTCATAGACGAGTGCAAGAGGGAGTCAGCCTTTGAGTTCAAGATGAAGGATCTTGGCCTGATACATTACTTCTTGGGATTAGAGGTGTGGCAGAGACTAGATGAGATCTTCCTTGGTTAAGGGAAGTACAAAATCGATATCTTTGGAAAGTTCAGTATGATGGACTGCAAGTCCATGACTACACCTATGGAGGCAAATCTGAAGAAGCTAAGTGATTCCACTTCAGATTCAAATTTGGTGGAAGCCACGTTGTACAAGCAGTTGATTGGGTCTTTGATGTGCGTAGTTAACACCAAGCCAGATATTTGCTTTGTAGTGAACACCCTGAGCCAATTTATGGTTGAGCCGAGACATGTACATTGGGTTGCAACAAAGCATGTGCTGAAATACATGTGTGGTACAGCTGCATATGTATTGAGATGTGCCTCAGGTGGTGAAGTCATGTGCCTCGGGTGGTGAAGTGAGGCTATAGGGTTATGCAAATTATGACTAGGCGAGGAGTGCAATGGACAAAAAGAGCACCTCAGGGTGTTGCATTTTCTTAGGATCAGCTATGATATCTTGGTTTAGCAGGAAGCAAACTTTTCTCACACTCAATACAGCAGAAGTAGAGTATTATACAGCTAGTGTCGCAAGTCGTGAAACGATGTGGCTTCGAAAGCTTCTTGTAGGACTATTTGATCAAGAGTTAGACACGACCTTTATACACTGTGATAATCAAAGTTGTGTCAATCCTTCGAAAATCCAATGTTTCACGACAGGTCAAAGCATATTGAGATCAAATACCACTTCATCTGAGACATAGTACAAAACGGAGTAGTGAAGCTCCAGTACATATCCACAGATGAGTAGATGGTCGAAATTCTCACTAAGCCTCTATCCAAGGAAAAGTTTGTATACTTTAAGGACAAGCTTGGGGTGATGGAGAATGTCTCCATCAACAAGAGGGAGTCTTGATGGATGAGCAGCATTAAGTAGACATTCACCATCGGAGCCGGATTCATATGGCTAGCGGTGAATGGCCCAGATACTGTGATGGTTCTACAAATGAGCAGCAGATATCGTGATGGTTCTACAGATGAGCAACAAATACCGTGATGGTTTTACAGATGAACGATAGACATTAACATGAGTTGAATAGCCCAAACACCGTGATGGTCCTACATATGAGCAGTATACATTCACAAGAGGTAAAGTAGATGGACCTAGCACAATCTTTCTCCAAATAGCCAGATAGTTTGGCTAGGAGTGAAAAACTCAAGATGCAAATAAAGTACATATATGAGATGGATCATGGACATTGTCACCAAGTGTGATGATTGGTAGTGATGTAGAATTCCTCTGTCGGTCATTCTCGCCAAGTGTGATGCTTGGCGTGATCCAAAATGTCTCCCTCCCTGAGAATGAGTGTGGATGTTTATCCATGGTTCCAACATTGGACAAACATTCTACAGACATTCTCCCAAAGGGTCATGTGATTTGACCAATAACTAGAGGAAGATGGCCCTGGCATAGCCTTGACTAGTCATGTGTGTTGACAAAGAGTGAATAAGGCTCGAGGTGCTTAGCCTTGATTAGTCATGTGTGTTGATAAAGAGTGTATGAGGCTAAAGGTCACACTACATACTCGGTGAGGGAGTGCTTCGTGATAGAGTGATCTATTCTAATTAGAGTGAGTAGAGTTCACCACCAAGGACTTCAATTATTTATGCAAGGAAGCAGGCATCAAGAGGGAGATGACAGTTACTTACAACCCCCAGTAGAAATGGGTTGCGGAAAGGAAGAACAGGTCCATTGAGGAAGTTGTAAAAGCTATGATTCATGATCAGAACCTACCCATGTTCTTATGGGTAGAGGTTTCCAACACAGCCATGTATATTCAGAATAGAAGTCCTCACCAAATATTGGGGGACAAGACTCCTAAGGAACCATTCACCGGAGTGAACCTAGAGGTCAGTCACTTTAGGATTTTTGGTTGTCCAATATCCATCCATGTGCCAAAGGAGAAGAGGAAAAAATTGGAACCTTATGGGAAGAAGGGTACTTTTGTGGGATATAGCAAGACTTCGAAGGCTTAGAGGATTTACATTTCAAGACAACGTCACCTTGAGGTTAGTCGAGTTGTTACTTTTGATGAAGAGGTGGCCTTTAGAAGGTCCAGAGACACTCACATGGATATTGATGATGAGGACCAAGAGGCACAAAGAGACGAGGGTACCAAACCCTCTAGTATAGTTATTCATCCTTAAAACTATCAGGAAAAGTCTGTAGAGCCAGCAGAGCCAGTGGATGTACCTGGAGATGTTGTCATGCCCAAGAAGAGGCCAGCATGGCTTCGTGACACTTTGCGGGATGCAAAAACGCATGCAACTCCCAGAGGCACTTTCGGGGAGAGCAACACGCCTTAGAGATTCTTGAGTTACATGGCATTGATGAGTCACATCATTGATTATGAGCCTTCCAGATATGAAGAGGCGGCAAAATAGCAAGTTTGGAAGGATGCCATGATGGAGAAGTATCAATCCATCATGAAGAATGATGTGTGGGAGATTGTTCTGACACCTGAGGGAAAGTTAGTGGCGACTTTCAAGTAGATTTATAAGATCAAGCATGCAACAAATGGTAGCGTCAAGAAGCACAAAGCGATATTTGTGGCGAGAGGATTCTGCCAAAAAGAGAGACTGGACTATGAAGACACATTTGCTTCAGTCGCCAGGTACACTTCCATCAAATCTATTATTACTCTTGCTTCAGTGATGGGATGAATCAAATTACATCTAATGGATGTAAACACAGCATTCCTCAACGGTGTGATTGAGGAAGAGGTGAACATAGAGCAACCTTAAGGCTTTGTGGTACATGGGAAGGAGCCCCATGTGTGCACATTAAAGAAGGCCTTGTACAAACTAAAGCAGGCACTTACGGCTTGGTATGCCAGGATTGGAAAATATTTGATGAGCTTGGGCTTCACCAAGAGTGATGCATATTCCAACCTTTAGTGCAAGTTTGTTGATGGTGATCCTGTGATGTTGGTGTTGTATGTTGATGATATGTTCCTTACGGGAGCAGACAGGCTCATAGACAAGTGCAAGAGGGAGTCAACCTTTGAGTTCAAGATGAAGGATCTTGGCTTGATACATTACTTCTTGGGATTACAGGTGTCGCTGAGACTAGATGAGATCTTCCTTAGTTAAGGGAAGTACACAATCGATATCTTGGGAAGGTTCCATATGATGGACTGCAAGTCCATGACTACACCTATGGAGGCAAATCTGAAGAAGCTGAGTGATTCCACTTCAGATTCAGATTTGGCAGATGCCACATTGTACAGGCAGTTGATTGGGTTTTTGATGTACCTGGTTAACACCAAGCCAGATATTTGCTTTGCAATGAACACCGTGAACCAGTTTATGGTTGAGTCGATACATGTACATTGGGTTGCAACAAAACATGTGTTGAGATACCTACGTCGTACAGTTGGATATGGATTGAGATGTGCCTCAAGTGGTGAAGTGAGGTTGTAGGGTTATGCAGATTCTGACTAGGTGAGGAGTGAAATGGACAAAAAGAGCACCTCAAGGTGTTGCATTTGCTCGGGATCAGCTACAATATCTTGGTTTATCAAGAAGCAAAAGCAGAGTATTATACAACCAGTGTCACAAGTCGTGAAGCAGTGTGGCTTCGAAAGCTTTGTGCAGGACTATTTGATCAAGAGCTAAAGACGACTTTTATACACTGTGATAATCAAAGTTGTGTCAAGCCTTCGGAAAATCCAGTGTTTCATGATAGGTCGAAGCATATTGAGATCAAATACCACTTCATCTGAGACATACTACAAAAGGGAGCAGTGAAACTCCAATACATATCCACAGATGAGCAGATGGTCGACATTCTCACCAAGCCTCTATCCAAGGCAAAGTGTGTATACTTTAAGGATAAGCTTGGCCGGATGGAGAATGTCTCCATCAGCGACAAGGAGTGGTTATGGATGAACAGCATTGAGAAGACATTCACCATCGGAGCCTAAGTCATATGGCTAGTGGTGAATGGCCCAGATACTGTGATGGTTCTACATATGAGCAGCAAATACCGCGATGGTTCTACAGATGAGCAACAGATACCATGATGGTTCTACAGATGACCAACAGATACCGTGATGGTTTTACAGATGAACGACAGACATTCACATGAGGTGAATGGCCTAGACACCGTGATGGTCCTACATATGAGCGGTAGACATTCACAAGAGGCAAATTAAATGGCCCTAGCACAATCTTTTTCCAAATAGCCATATGGTTTGGCTAGGAGTGAAAAACTCAAGATGCAAGTAAAGTACATATATGACATGGATCACGGACATTGCCACCAAGTGTGATGCTTGGCAATGATGTAGAATGCCTACGTTAGACATTCTCACAAGTGTGATGCTTGGCATGATCCAAAATGTCTCCCTCGTTGAGAATGAGTGTTGATGTTTCTCCATGGTTCCAACATCAAGAAAACATTCTACAGACATTCTCGCTGAGGGTAATGTGATTTGACCAATAGCTAGAGGAAGATAGCCCTAGCATAGCCTTGATTAGTCATGTGTGTTGACAAAAAGTGAATAAGGCTCAAGGTGCTTAGCCTTGATTAGTCATGTGTGTTGATTAAGAGTGTATGAGGCTATAGGTCACACTGCATACTCAGTGAGGGAGTGCTTTGTGATAGAGTGATCTATTCTGATTAGAGTGAGTTGAGTTCACCACCAAGGACTTCAATGATTTATGCAAGGAAGCAGGGATCAAGAGGGAGTTGATAGTTACTTACAACCCTCAACATAAATGGGTTGTGGAAAGGAAGAACAGGTCCATTGAGGAAGTTGTAAAAGCTATGATCCATGATCAAAACCTACCCATGTTCTTACGGGCAGAGGTTTCTAGCACAGTCGTGTATGTTCAGAATAGAAGTCATAAACGAATATTGGGGGACAAGACTCCTGAGGAACCATTCACGGGAGTGAACCTCGCGGTCATCCACTTTAGGATCTTTGGTTGTCTAGTATACATCCATGTGTCGAAGGAGAAGAGGACGAAATTGGAACCTTCTGGGAAGAAAGGTACTTTTGTGGGATATAACGAACCTTCGAAGGATTACAGTATTTACATTTGAAGACAACATCATATTGAGGTTAGTCAAGATGTTACTTTTGATGAAGAGGTGGCCTTTAGAAGGTCCAGAGACTCCCACGTGGAGGTTGATGATGAGGACCAAGAGGCACAAAGAGATGAGGGTACAAAACCCTCTAGTATAGTTATTTGTCCTTCAAACTATCAAGAGGATTTTGTAGAGCCAGCAAAGCTAGTAGATGTACGTGGAAATGTTGTCGTGACCAAGAAGAGGCCGGCATGGCTTCGTGACACTTTGCAGGATGCAGAAACGTATGCATCTCCTAAAGGCACTTTCGTGGAGAGCAAAAGGCCTTAGAGATTCTCGAGTTACATGGCATTGAGGAGTCACATCATTGATTCTGAGCCTTCCAGTTATGAAGAGGCAACAAAACAAGAAGTTTGGAAGGATGCCATGATGGAGTAGTATCAATACATCATGAAGAATGATGTGTGGGAGATTGTTTTGAGACCTGAGGGGTAGTTAGTGGTGACTTTCAAGTATATTTATAAGATCAAGCATGCAACAGATAGTAGCATCGAGAAGCACAAAGCGAGATTTGTGGCGAGAGGATTCTCCCAAAAAGAGAAAGTGGGGACCATGAGAGACATTTGCTTCAGTCGCCAAGTACACTTCCATCAAATCTATTATTGCTCTTGCTTCAATGATGGGATGGAAATTACATCTGATGGATGTAAAGACGACATTCCTCAACGGTGTGATTGAGGAAGAGGTGTACATAGAGCAACCTCAAGGCTTCGTAATACATGGGGAGGAGTCCCATGTGTGCAGATTAAGAATCCCTAGCTTCCACAGCTGCACAATATCTTCTTCTCAAGTTAGCTCTGATACCATGTTAGATTTTCATCATTTAATTCAATATGATCTAGGATCTCATCTGAGAGAATAACAAGCACAACAAATCAAACACGAGACAAGAGACACAAAGAGTTTCATCGAGGAAACCATAAAGGAGAAAACCCCACAACTTCCTTAGAGATAGAATGAGCAAAGAATACAAAACCCCAAAACAAAGAGATGGTCTTCAGTAGCTTCCTCCTGCACTTGTGTGAACTTCTCTCTCTCTCACTAATGCGCAATGAGTGAGTGAGTGAATGAGCAAATAGAGAGGATGCTCCTCTCTATTTATACTTTACCTTCACTTGAATTTTTACCCTAACCAAGTTGACTTCTCCTAGGAGAGTCTAATAACCCATTACCACTTGACTCAAGGCCGACCCCTCTAGGGGAGTCTAATAACCCTATCAAATACAATAATAAATTTCCCAATCGGAGGAATAAAACCTCTTCGTCGAAAGTACAATGACATATGAATACAATATAAAATATACAAGTGAATATCATCTGAAGTTACAAATACATTAACACTCCCTCTTAACTAGGAAGGTATTCTCTTGACACAGTTCATCAGCACAAGTCTTCGTGACTGGATCATCATCACTGTTGTTGCTATCTCGATCATCAATCTCCCATCTACTCGTCATAGGAAGTTCTACAGAGCCAGCTCTTTTTCATGTTGAATGTAGGCCTAGCCTCCATGTAGGTCTTCATCATCTCTGCGAGCAAGCCATCAAGTAGGTACATCTCAGGACTTATTATATGCCTCTACAAAACCTGCAAGTTCTCCCGGGACTGATTATATGCCTCTGCAAAACCTGAAGGAGCATCTCAGGACTGATTATATGCCTCTGCAAAACCTGTGTACCCTACTGTCACCTCATCATCTTCGAAGCATCCCATCGTCAATGGAGCACAGCCCAGATGCACATCACATAGCACTTACATCCACCGGCATGGGAGGACCAACCTACCACCATCCGAGAAAGGCTCAGCAATTACATCAACAACCATGGAAGGATCAACCTACCACCATGTTGGAAAAGCTTCAGCAATTACATCAACGACCATGGGAGGACCAACCTACAACCATGTCGAAAAAGCTCGGCAATTACATCAACGACCATGGGAGGACCAACCTACCACCATGTCGAAAAAGCCCAGCAATTACATCAACGACCATGGGAGGACCAACCTACCACCATGTCGGAAAAGCCCAGTATATACATCAACAACCATGGGAGGACCAACCTACCACCATGTCATAAAATCCCATGTGCATCTACGTCTTCCGGACTCATCACTTCCCCTTGGAAGGAACCTCCATCTGAAGTACACCAAACTTCTCTTTGAAGTATTCAAACTTCACTCTGGCCAACGACTTGGTCAATACATCGGCCATCTACTCGTCTGTCGCAACACACAGGAGCTTCACTGCTCCTCTCTGCACCATATCCCTGATATAGTGGTACTTGATCTCAATGTGCTTCAACTTGTCATGGAACACTGGGTTCTCAGACAACTTCACACAACTCTGGTTGTCGCAATATATACAAGTCGCGTCCAACCGGAGATCAAACAAATCATACAGTAGATTCCTTAGCCATACTGCCTCACAACTAGCTGAACAAGCTGCGACACACTGTGCTTCGGTTGTACTCAATGCCACGCGGGACTGCTTCCTGCTAAACCAAGAGATCACACCTGATCCCATAATGAAGCAGCACCCCGAAGTGCTCTTCCTGTCAATGGCACTGCCTACCCAATCCGAATCAACATAACCTTCTAGGTTTATCTTTTGGTTCACTTCATACTTGAGCCTATAATCCACCATACCCTTCACGTACCTCAGAATATGCTTTGCAGCAATCAAGTGAACATGTCTCGGATCCGTCAGGAACTGGCTTAATGTGTTCACAGCAAAGCAAATATATGGTCTCGTATACGCTAGGTACATTAAAGATACAATCATCTACGATACATCGTGGCATCGACCGACTCTGATGAAGCATCACTCAATAGCTTCAGGTTCGATGCCATAGGTGTGGCCATGGCCTTGCAGTCCATCATCCCGAACCGCTTCAGGATCTCTATTGCATACTTCCCTTGTCCAAGGAAGATTCCATCCGTACTCTGCCACACCTCCATGCCTAGAAAGTAGTGCATCATACCCAATTCCTTCATTTCAAACTCGCCATCAAGCTTCCTCTTCGTGTCAACAATCAACCCATCCTCACCTGTCACAAACAGGTCATCCACATAAAGTAGAAGTATCACTGAGTTTCCTTCCTCAACCTTGTAGTAAACGTTGGAATCCGCTTTACTCTTGGTAAAGCCCAAACTAGTCAAGAAGCTATCAATCCTGTCGTACCATGTCTTGGGTGCTTATTTCAATCCATACAGGGCTTTCTTCAATTCGCAAACATGAGTCTCCCTATCATGTGTCTTAAAACCGAGTGGTTGCTCCACATACACTTCCTCCTCTACTACACCATTCAAGAACGTTGTCTTGACATCCATCTGGTGTACCTTCCACTTCATCACTGCAACCAGAGCAAGTACTGATCTGATGGAAGTGTATCTGGCTACAGGTGCAAATGTCTCCTCATAGTCTATCCCTTCCTTCTGGGAGAAGCCACGTGCCACAAATCTCGCCTTAAGTTTCTCTATGTTGCCATCTGCAACATGCTTGATCTTGTAGATCCATTTGGAAGTCACAACAGACTTCCCTACTAGTCTCGAGACCACATCCCAAACATCATTCTTCATGATCGACTGGTACTCCTCGATCATGGCATCCTTCCATTCTTTCTTCTCAGTTGCTTCCTCATAGTTGGAAGGTTCTTTGTCAATGATGTCACACAGCAGGGCTACATGACTGGAGAATGGTCTCGTTCTCTTGCTTTCTCTATGCATTCCTTCTAGAGCACCATATCTCTCTGCATCTTGAATTGCTTATTGAACCCATGCTGGTTTCCTCTTGTGAGAATTCTTCTCACGTTGTGGATCTACAAGTTCATGTGGGTCTTCTACCTCGCGTTCTCCATAATCTTTTGGATTTACTTCATTCATTGTTGTATCTCGATTCCTGGGTGCTTCTGGTTTTTCAATGTCTTCAACAGGTATCTTCCTGGATCTGTGATATGCTGAGTCTTCGTTGCTTGTTCTTCGAAACAAGTCTCTCTTGTAGGTGATGGTATACAATCTTCCCTACAAGTCAAGTTCAATTGCATGATTAGAAACATCTCATAGTTTTTCAAAACAAATTCTTATGCATAAAGACATAGGTCACACAGTCATGCAAATATCTTAGCCAATGATTCAACAGAACATTCATCCATATCCCGTATTCATACGGTAACTTCCTAGATGTCTTCCATCTCTATCAGAACATTGTTAAGAGTGTGCACTACTCTCAACATGTCAGCAAAGAGGTTTCAATCTAGATAAGTAGCAATGGAGTGTTGTACAGTACCATAGGCCACTTACCCATTACTTGCATATTAGTATCTTGTTCATTAATGCAACTTTTCTAACATGCATAATATACATCCTAAATCTAGGAACATAAGTATGTACATGACTAAACAACATTATTTAAGTAATCATATATACAAGAAATGACAATTCAAATACTGATCTTTGTTTAGTTGTTGGGTGGACTCCCTCTCAATCTTTGCTTCCTTGCAGCAACTACTGGAGTGTGCTCCCTCTTGATATTTGCTTCCTTGCAGGAACTACCAGAGTCTCTGATAGTGTGCACCTTAACCAATGTTGAAAATGGATGAGAGGTTCTTCCATAGACTACTGATCTTTATTTGTTTTCCAGAGTCCAACTCTGCAGTAGCTTCTTCTATTCCTTTCATGTAATATTGAAAGCCATCTCTAGCTTCACCTTATGACGTGGAACCTTCTAAATAAACCCTTGTAGTTGGTTACCTTCATTACAATACATATTCTTCATCACTTGAAGAATCTTCACTGTCTTCTCTGATTCTCTTCCTTGGAGGTTCATCTTCCTCTGCAGTGTGAGCATGATGTCTTGTCTTGTTGTTCTTCTTCCTGTGGGAACTACTTTTGTTCTTGGGGCAATCTCTAGAATAGTGTCCCTTCTCATCACAAGTATAACATCGAATGTGAGAAAGATCTCTCTTGGATCCTCCAAAGTTCTCCCTCTGATTTTGGTTATGGTGTTTACCCTTCTTGCGATGAGGATGCTCCCTCTTGTTGTTGTTCTTCCTGGTGTGTGGTGTGAGAGCTTGGTCTTCATTACCCATATTTTCTTCTCGAGCTACAGTTCGAGCTTCTTCCTGTGAGCACTCCTCCCACATCCTACTGAAGGTAATCAACTTTCTTCTTGTACAAATTCCTTGAATGAAGAAATTCCATGACCTAGAAAGACCATTCAAGATGGTCATCACTATTTTCCCATTCTCTATATCTTCTCCCACAGCTTCAAGTTGTTCTTTTATCTGAGAGACCCTTGTAAAGTAGGATTGCATGGTCTCTGCATTTTGTATCTTGACATTCTTCAATTGGTTCCTCAATGTCATCTTCATATTTATATTCCTCCCTTCAAATAAAGTGGTCAAGGCATCAAACATCTCTTTAGGTGTCTTCAGAGATGACACATGTGGTATGAGATGTCCCTTGATAGAATCTGCAATGATTCTCTTAGCCTTAACCAGGTTCTTCTTGTGTAAGGCTTTAGCCTCATCTCCCTCTGGAACTGTAACCTCTTCATTCACATAGGTGTCCAATTCATTATCTTCAAGGATTAGTGTAATCCTATACTTCCATGCTCGGAAGTTATCAGCCCCTTCAAGCTTATCCTCAAGCTTGGTGTGGTGAGACATATTTAATGAGAACCTCAAATGGAAATACAAAAGATTTAGATCTTACAAATCTGAGATGCTCGGGCTGGATCTGGAGCTAGTTGGCCTAGGGTTTGTCAGAGAAACCATAATTTTCCAAAGTTGGAATTTGGAACTTCTGGTTGGACAGATAGATGTGCCTCCTCAAGGCAAGTTGTCCAATGTACTCACTTCCCTAAATTTGTAAACATAAACCAAAAATATCTGATGCCCTAGTTTTCCTCCGGCAGTAGTGACGGGACGAAAAATGAAAATTCTCGAAATTGAATTATGCTTTCACGGGAAGATTCTCCTGGATGAGGCGAGTATGTGAGTGCACTTGGATTTTGAAAATTCCAAAAATTAACCCCTCAAAAGTGACCTGCGAATTTCGGGTCTACAGTTTCTGTCAATTTCTGGTTTTCTGGTTTTCTGGTCAAAAAGTCAAACTAGGGTTTGACTTATCTCGGGGTTTTACCCAACCAAAAAGTTCGATCTTGGTCTCTAAATTTCAATTTTGATGAGGAGAACAATCCTGTGCTGAGAGCACTCCAAAATTCCACTTCTGTCAAAAACCCTAATTTCCTGCAGCAGTGACAGGGCAAAAAATTAAAATGTTTAGAATTCAATTTTGCTTCGACAGAAAGATGCGCCTTCCTTAGGCAAGTTAGCCTAGCCTCCTTTTGTTGATGATCTGTGGAGAGAAACCCAAAACTTAAGAAGCCCTAGCTTCCGCAACTGCACAGTGTCTTCTTCTCAGGTTAGCTCTGATACCATGTTAGATTTTCATCATTTAATTCAATATGATCTAGGATCTTATCTGAGAGAATAGCAAGCACAGCAAATCAAACACAAGAGACAAGAGACACAGAGTTTCATCGGGGAAACCATAAAGGATAAAACCCCGCAACTTCCTTAGAGATAGAATGAGCAAAAAATACAAAACCCCAAAACAAAGAGATGGTCTTCAGCAACTTCCTCCTCCTCCACTTGTGCGAACTTCTCTCTCTCACTAATGCGCAATGAGTGAGTGAGTGAATGAGCAAATAGAGAGGATGCTCCTCTCTATTTATACTTTACCTTCACTTGACTTTTTACCCTAACTAGGTCGACTTCTCCTAGGAGTCTAATAACCTATTAACACTTGACTCAGGGCCGACCCCTCTAGGGGAGTCTAATAACCCTATCAAATACAATAATAAGTTTCCCGATTAGAGGAATAAAACCTCTCCGTCGGAAGTACAATGACATATGAATACAATATAAAATATACAAGTGAATATCATCTGAAGTTACAAATACATTAACAACATTGTGATAATCAAAGTTGTATCAAGCCTTCGGAAAATCCAGTGTTTCACGACAGGTCGAAGCATATTGAGATCAAATACCACTTCATCTTAGACATAGTACAGAAGGGAGCAGTGAAGCTCAAGTACATACCCATAGATGAGCAGATGGTCGACATTCTCACTAAGCCTTTGTCCAAGGAAAAGTTTGTATACTTTAAAGACAAGCTTGGCGTAATGGAGAATGTCTCCATCAGCGACAGGGAATGTTGATGGATGAGCAGCATTGAGCAGACATTCACCATCGGAGCATGAGTCATATGGCTAGTGGCGAATGGCTCAGATACCGTGATGGTTCTATAGATGAGCAACAGATACTGTGACGGTTCTACAGATGAGCAACAGATACCGTGACGGTTTTACAAATGAACGATAGACATTCACATGAGGTGAATGACCCAGACACCGTGATGGTCCGATATATGAGCAGTGGACATTCACAAGAGGTAAAGTAAATGGCCCTAGCATAATCTTTCTCCAAATAGCCATATGGTTTGGTTAGGAGTGAAAAACTCAAGATGCAAATAAAGTACATATATGAGATGGATCATGGACATTGTTACCAAGTGTGATGCTTGGTAGTGATGTAGAATGTCTCCATCAGACATTCTCACCAACTGTGATGCTTGGCGTGATCCAAAATGTCTCCCTCATTGAGAATGAGTGTTGATGTTTCTTTATGGTTCCAGCATCGAGAAAACATTCTACAAACATTCTCCCAAGGGGTCATGTGATTTGACCAATAGCTAGAGGAAGATGGCCTTGGCGTAGCCTTGATTAGTCATGTGTGTTGAAAAAGAGTGAATAAGGCTCGAGGTGCTTAGCCTTGAGTAGTCATGTGTGTTGATTAAGAGTGTATGAGGCTAGAGGTCACACAGCATACTCAGTGAGGGAGTGCTCTGTGATAGAGTGATCTATTCTGATTAGAGTGAGTTGATTTGTTTATTTGATAGGGGATTTCATCCCCTTGTGGAATATACAAAGTCTAATTTAATGTTGAATTTGACATGGGCTCTAAGAAGTGTCCTGGACTTCTTAAAGTATGGTCAAATCAACATTAGAGCTCTATGTGGGAATAGACGTGCATGTGAGATGAACATCAACAATAACTTTTCTATGCTGAAAAAACAACCAAGAAATCAAGTCAACCATTGAAGAAGTCTCAAATAGCATTAAAGAAGTCCTAGAAGAAAATTGAAGAGAAGAAGACAAGTCGGGTTGAGGATAAAATGAAAGATAAAGACCAAAAGAACAAGTTGGCCCCAATGAAAGTGTACAAGTCGGCCTCAAGAGAAAAAAGTCACGTGAACAAAAGAATATAACTAAAGTGTTCACACAATTCATGGAATATACAAAGTCTAATTTAATGTTGAATTTGACATGGGCTCTAAGAAGTGTCCTGGACTTCTTAAAGTATGGTCAAATCAACATTAGAGCTCTATGTGGGAATAGACGTGCATGTGAGATGAACATCAACAATAACTTTTCTATGCTGAAAAAACAACCAACAAATCAAGTCAACCATTGAAGAAGTCTCAAATAGCATTGAAGAAGTCCTAGAAGAAAATTGAAGAGAAGAAGACAAGTCGGGTTGAGGATAAAATGAAAGATAAAGACCAAAAGAACAAGTTGGCCCCAATGAAAGTGTACAAGTCGGCCTCAAGAGAAAAAAGTCACGTGAACAAAAGAATATAACTAAAGTGTTCACACAATTCATTTTCATCATCACAACATCACCTCTTCTCTCCTCCACTTGTGTGCACTTTCCAAGGAAGGCCTAGCAAATGCAAGGAGCAAATATTTTGAGTTCTCATCATCTCTTGTGATTTGCTATCTCTCCCTATAGGTTCGCTAGGGTTTCTTGTGAAAGAAGGGCACACTTTTATGTGCTAGGGTTTCTCTTCATGAATACTATTGTACTTGAAATTGACTAATTTCTTCTAAGAAAAGTTGGCTAGGTTTTCTCCCTATTGGGATTCCCAGGATAAAATTCTTGTGTCTCTTGTGCATGGCTATCTTTCTATGATCCTTTGTTTCTGCTGCAATTTAAGTTGATATTTTCAATGTGCAATTATTCAATGAAACTGTGGGATGAAATGAATGCTTGAAATCATTGTGAAATAATTGTCAAGATATGGAAATAGATAAAAATTCAACACGTGCAAGCATAATTGACCCCCTCTATTATAACAATAAAATATAAGGTGCTCAATGGATTACCTAAGCAGCGTGTTGACCAAGGACCTAGGTCTACTCGATGATTGAAGCAAAGAACATGGATCCTTGACTACTAATACGCAGTTGTGTTGTTTATTCATTGTGGAAATGCCCCTGGACAATTTTTGAATGCACCTGGTTTCATTATTGCGTCTTAATGCTACCTAATCCCTTGGATTTCTATCCATGAATTATAAGAATGATCAATAATGATTTTTTTCATTTTTTCAATTTCAGATGTGAATTGTTCAACGTTGAAATTGTCAATTGATGAATGGATTGGTGGACATTGAAATGATTTGAATCTAAAAATTAATTTGAATGACTGTTGATTCACAATTTTACAACAACTTTAGTGGTTTTATATTTATATCTTCATTTTTTTCATGTGTGTACTATGACGTCCCTCATCCTTGTTTCAAAGTGTAGTCTCGTACCTTGGCAACTTCGGAAAAATCCATGTCTTCTCAAATGATTGCTTGATAATTGTTGGCTTTTACATCATATTATTGTTGGTTCGATGAGATTATGAGGTCCCAAGGTCTCCAAATGACCAAAGAGGTACGACTGCAAACAAAAATCCTTGTAACTAAACCCATCTTAAACCTTAGGTAAGGGAGCTGAGCATACCATGTAGGTATGAATTTCCATTGAGAACGCATTGATTTTCTTATGTGCACCTAAAATATTTCTAGTTAACCTAGCTGTAGTTTTTCCATTTTTGTAGTTACCACAAGGTAGAGGTCAGTAGATGAGGACATTTGGCACGCAATATCCCAACAGTAGTCAGCCTATAACATGCATTCCATGATTCCAACAGCTCCACATGCTCGTGTATAAAGCCATGAGCATATTTGTTTAAGGGAGCATTTCTGTACTTATTGATAACATATTCACAAAACATATACTCAGTTGTAACATTTACATGGACTTGTATACAATGCTTAAAGGCTTCTACCTGAGGCTAATAACAATCATGGAAATAATTATTGACCATGGCGATGGTATTGTTCATACAAATTGGAAATGACACTTTTGAACATCCTCGTGGGAAGGTGTCCCTCATGCAGAAGAGATGGGTTTATAGCATGTCCAATACTCTTATTTATTTGGAGGGTACTGATGTAAGAGTAGGAATTTGGCACACCTTTATTGCTAAATGCACTTAGGGTTATGATTCTCTCAAAACTATAGAAATTATTCCCGACGAGGTATAAAATCTTCTTCATGGTTCCAACTTGAATCCAACTCATATCACGGACCACAATCTACCAAACGCTAATTCAATCCTAACCTTAATTCCTATCGAGAACAAGTGCAACTAACAATTACCATGTTCTAACTACAACTTGCCAACAGTGTGCTGATTCCTTGGTGAGGTTGACTGAATTTCAAGCCATCCACCAGGGTTCCATTCCAGTTGCAGTCTGCCCCCGCTAAATGTCATTTGTTGTAATATACATGAAAAGGCGATTTAAACAAAACCAGAATAAAAAATATGCCGATTTATTATTTGATGAAGAGTAACAATCAACTAAAGTGCAAATCAATTCAAATATTGTCCAAGGAGTCGTAAAAAAATAGTATATGTAAATCAAGAAAAAAAATCTGCTTCTCCAGAAAGCTTAAAGATTGTCCTTCGAAGCAGATAACATGAGGTCTTGCAAAATGAGGTTTTAAACCCATCTGTGCGGGATTCAGTAGCACTGGGTATTATTGGTCAAAGCAAAGACACCTGCAAATTACAGTTTGAGTTTAAATGAGAAAGGCAATGTTGGATTTGAAAGATCCTTCACTCTTTTAGAAAATTAAAACAGAATGCAGAAAAAAGCAGAACTCATTATTAGAGAAAATCAGTAGAGCCTACCTCACCCTTCATGATATTGTGTGTTTCCGTATGTAGATATACACAAACTAAATTTAAGCCAGCATTACCTTAAATATACAATCTGGATTTCAAACAATAGATCACGTGTGATATCCTCCTTGAATATCTCGAACAGAATTCTCATTTGGCTCTACTCCTTTCCAAATTAAATATAACCATCTTAGAATGCCACTACAGAGATGAATCAAGATTTCTCTTCATTAACACCTCCCTATTCCAGAGACTCAGATGGATCAGGGATCCTTTACTGATAATCGCTCTGCTAGATACAGCACAAAATATTATCTTTTAGCATCATTCAGATATCAAACTTCAAAACTCAGCAAGTTGAAATATATGACAAGAAGACTGAAAATTGAGTAGTTGATTTCTAGAAAGAAAAAGTAGCATGCAAAAACAGACAATTCAGAAGAGAGTACATATATTTCTAGTGTTAAATTTTATTAGGGTATCAAAAAGGTAGTGACGAGACACACTTATTATTTCATATGTCACTATCATAGAAGTGCCCCACAGAGACATGTTCAGCATGCGCGGCCCGAACCCTCTATAAAAGCCTTTCCAGCCATCCTCTTTAAGTAGTTGCTTTGCTGTTTTAATAATTGTCGGTCTACCTTCCCCGTGGTTGTCCATAACCTGCAGTTTGATAAGTCAGAGTGTCTAAACATGATAACAATTCATTCCAAGTTCCAACCAACAAAGACTATTCCATTGCTGCTATGTTCTTAATGGGAAGTTAGAAATAGATCCTATGAGACGAGCTTACAAGTAAACCAAAAGGTAAAGAAAAGACAAAAAATAAATAACCCCAACCTTGTCAGTGGGGGACTGACCGACTGGTCAAGTTACAGTGGTGCTGGCATGGTGATAACCCCCTGGCACCCTCCTCCCCCTCCACTACCAGGGTTTAATTTCCCCAAGTGTGTGGCATGTTTAACCCCCTCCAAATTAATAGCAGGGCGTGGCATAATGGCCAGCACAAGCAGGCCGGGTGTGGTGATGGGTAAATTTCCTAGTCCCTAGTTCCCTCAAGGTCAATTTGGTGGTACTAATAAAGTTTAAAGGAAACATCCTAAGAGTTCCCTAAGAAACCCTAACCAGTCTTGAATAAATATGCAGCTAATTACTTAACTCTAGATTCTATTGCTATTCAAAGCTCAAGCTCATATGAGTTCCTGAAGAAAATATTCTGATACATTAGATATAGGAGCTAGATCTCATGCTCTTGCCCTACTTGCTCAGGTAGGTGGAAAAATTACTATCTTTATATAATGATGGTTTTCAATGTACTCTATGAAGAGAAGACAATTGCTTTCCTTCCTGTAATATCAGCATCAGATTTCAACGGAAAAAATAAAATAAAATAAAATTGCAACTCAAATACTTTTGCTCTTTTCAATCAAAAAGAAAATTCATTTCAAACAATGGTTGGTTAGAAGCAGCTCCTTACAAGCATAGTCTCGACTCTCACTATTATAAAAGCTCTTTTAAAATTTGTAGTTCACAGTTAAATCAAGCCATGTGACAAGGAAACTCATAGCCATGAAGAATATACAAGAAAGAAATTTAAACCTCCAGACATTTTGAGCATGAAATAAATGTTAGCGATTTACTTCTGTAAATATAAAATTTAAATATAAATAAAGAGACAAACTTTGACAATATCTAATGTGAGATCACCTGAAGACGTGTTTTAACTGTATCAAGAGGAGTCGTTACAACAGCTGAAGCAGCACCTGCCAATGTTCCAGAAGTAGCTTGTACTAAAATCATCTGCCACTGTTGTGGTGATCTTTTCTCAATGTTGTCTCCATAACCCAGACTCCTGAAAGCATTAGCAAACAATCTTCCTGTAAGAACATAAAACATACTAGTTGTGTCCATTAAACACAATGCCTAAGCTGTGTGCTTCACATCACAAGGAAATTCAAAGTGTCCATGTTTATGACCCTAAACACAATGTTTGGATACAAGGCTGTATTGAATTATTACCAACCATCTACATTGCTGTCTCTAACAAAGAAACCAATGAATAGGTGTTTGTCCATTAGTTTGAAATATATATGATTAAGGTTGCAACATTTTTTTCGTATCTTCCACATGCTTGTAAACAAGCGCATAAGTGCAGAAAAGAATTCCATTATACAATAATCATAGATTGTTGAAATCATAAAAAGATAGTAGATCTACGGGATCTCTTCAACAAAGCCTACTCCAAAACCAGCTGATTTATAATAGCCCTTAATATAGTTCACTGTTAGCATTTGATAGCTCGGTGGCACTCCTGCATCAGGTGCCTAGGTGCAGGGGTCAATAACTTGAAGTCTCAGTTATATTCCTAAAGTGACTTTAGTAATGTGTTTTTTTATTAAAGTACCTTTTTGATGTGACTTTATGATTTTAAAGTGAGCTGTACTTTAATATGTTTTTAAAGTGACTTTAAGTCATAAAGTGTACTTTTAAATATTTAGGGTCAAGTGACTTTTCAAAAAAAAAAATGTTTTCTAAAGTTCACTTAGGAGACTTAAGTGAACGAGAGATTAGATCCCAGCCATAGATCTCTTGGCCAAGATCTAATCTCGTCCATTGAAGTGAAAAGTCATGAGAAAAACCCTAATAGGGTAAATAAAAGTACATGAGATTTCATTTTTTGGCACACATTCCAATAGAGAGTCTTTTGGAGAGTGGCTCGAATTCTAAGAAGGAGCTTGGTGAGGAGTGTGAGATACACACATGCAAGAGAGATTTTATTAGCTCATGAAGGAAAAATACTTAGAAATTACAACAGTCATTTTCAGCAGTAAGATGTCACTGTACTTATCTCCCACAGTCCTTCCAGACACCTCGAAATCTGTGCAGCAGAGAATCTGCCTCGGGTTTTGTGCCCACCGTACCACAAAAATGAATGAGCCTGCTGTCTCAGAAATCATGCCCACAGTATGCTGTTCAGACCGTGACCTTGGTAATAGTGCCCAGCAAATACTCAGCAGAACACACTCTCGATTTCTGTTCCCTTCTCAGGTTTTGTGCCCAGTCAAAATCTGGAAACTCGTGCCCTGTAAACACAGTAAGAATGCTGAAGATGCTCTTGATATGCGTGCCACCCTCTCCTTGGGAAGTGCGCCCCTTCAAGCTGTCCCTATCTCCCTTCTCCTTCAAGCTCAATCTCTTGCTCTCTCTTGCATGTGTGTATCTCACACTCCTCACCAAGCTCCTTAGAATTCGAGCCACTCTCCAAAAGACTCTCTCTATTGGAATGTGTGCCAAAAAATGAAATCTCATGTACTTTTATTTACCCTATTAGGGTTTTTCTCATGACTTTTCACTTCAATGGACGAGATTAGATCTTGGCCAAGAGATCTATGGCTGGGATCTAATCTCTCGTTCACTTAAGTCTCCTAAGTGAACTTTAGAAAACATTTTTCTTTTTGAAAAGTCACTTGACCCTAAATATTTAAAAGTACACTTTATGACTTAAAGTCACTTTAAAAACATATTAAAGTACAACTCACTTTAAAATCATAAAGTCACATCAAAAAGGTACTTTAATAAAAAAAACACATTACTAAAGTCACTTTAGGAATATAACTGAGACTTCAAGTTATTGACCCCTGCACCTAGGCACCTGATGCAGGAGTGCCACCGAGCTATCAAATGCTAACACTCCCTCTTAGCGAGGGAGGTACTACTGTCATCAGCTCCACCTGGATCTCTCCCTCCAATAACTGATGCTCCCTCTGAATCTAAATGCCTCTCAGATACCTGCACTGGATCAGCTGCTGAAGGTCTCCGTCTGACAACTCTGAACTGAGAGTTCTCCTCACTCTCCTGCTCATCCTAAAGAACCATCTCATACCAACTCTGTTTCCTCACAGAGTTGGATGAATCCTCCATACTGACAGCCACTGCTGCTGCCACTGAGTCTGATCTCTCACCAGGCTCACCATCCACCGGATGCCCCAAAACTCAGTATATCCGACCATCACGGATGCCAAGCAGACTCGCTGCACCCAAGCCCCCACTCACCGGATATATGTAAACACGCCCACTCACATGAAGAACCGCATATCCGTCATCCTCCAAAGCTAAAACTGAGACCAAGTTCCTCTTCAGCTCTGGAACAAACAACACATCGCCAACCTCCAGATAACCACCAGAATCGAGTTGGAATAGGACTTTTCCAACTCCTTCTACTGCATGGGTGCCGGCATACCCATCCTCAGTCAGTATAACTCTGTCAATATCTGTCAACTCTCAGAACACTACTCGTATCCCCGTCATATGGCGTGCTGCTCCGCTATCTATGTACCATGCTCCAGTATCCAAACTCTCTGCTACACTACTGTCTGAAAGAATTGAGACGAGCGAGAATTCCCTCTCGAATTCCGCTGCAAAATCTCCCACTTCAGCTGGAGAGACTTTCTCAGGCTCTTCTTTCTTCTTGTTCTTCTTCTTGTTGGGACACTGCCCAGCATAGTGACCATAACTCTGGCAAGCAAAGCATTTTACTTTGCTCAAGTCTTTGGCTCCACTGCTCGAGCCACCCTTTTTCTTTCTACCCTTAGCTGAAAGGGCCACATTCTCTTCATCAGCAACCTGCTCAGTCTTCCCTTCTCAGATCTCCTTCTGAGTAAAATCATCCCATAGTCTTTCCCAAGAGGGAAAGTTCTCTCTGCCAACTACACAATTCACGAACACATCCCACTCCTTAGTGAAGCCCTTCAGGGCTATCCGCACTAGCTCGGGATCAGGAGTCACCTCACCAACTGCACTCGGCTCATCTTTTATCTGTCTGAGTCTAGTGAGGTAAGAGGCTACATTCTCACCTCTCGCCATCTTCGTGCCATGAAGCTTATCTTTTAGGGCCATTTTACGATTTTCATTCTTGTTCTCATACAAACTTTTTAAGGTATCCCACATCCCCTTAGCAGTTAATTTCTCTGCCAAATGTGGGATGAGGTGATCTTTAACACCATCCAGAAGCAGTCTCTGCGTTCTGGCCTCTTTCACCTCATGTATGTCAAGGGCTATAGGATCAGTTGTGGGAGGAACCACTGTGGTGCTAACAAAAACCCATAACTTGTTCTTCTTGAGAACAGCTGTCATCTGGGCTTTCCACTGTAAGTAGTTGGAAATCCCTTCCAACCGATCTTCATACCGGATGCAAGCCATCATCTGCTTCTGCACACTCTGCCTTCTTTGACCAAAAATACTCAGCTGTACTGAACAAACACCTCTCTACTCACTGTGTAAAAAAATTAACACACAGCTGTCTCAATCAGCACTTTGCATGCAAATCTCTTGCACATCACCTACATAAAAAATCAGCACTTCTCTGTTGCCCAACAGTCCACTGAAATCTCAGAGCCCCGGCTCTGATATCATGTGTGTATCTCACACTCCTCACCAAGCTCCTTCTTGGAATTTGAGCCACTCTCCAAAAGACTCTCTCTATTGGAATGTGTGCCAAAAAATGAAATCTCATGTACTTTTATTTACCCTATTAGGGTTTTTCTCATGACTTTTCACTTCAATGGACGAGATTAGATCTTGGCCAAGAGATCTATGGCTGGGATCTAATCTCTCGTTCACTTAAGTCTCCTAAGTGAACTTTAGAAAACATTTTTCTTTTTGAAAAGTCACTTGACCCTAAATATTTAAAAGTACACTTTATGACTTAAAGTCACTTTAAAAACATATTAAAGTACAACTCACTTTAAAATCATAAAGTCACATCAAAAAGGTACTTTAATAATAAAAAAACACATTACTAAAGTCACTTTAGGAATATAACTGAGACTTCAAGTTATTGACCCCTGCACCTAGGCACCTGATGCAGGAGTGCCACCGAGCTATCAAATGCTAACATTCACAAGAAAGAAATAAACCACACAAATAGAGAGAAATACCACAAGTGGAACGAATTGTTTAGAGGTGCCCTTCCGCAAAGAATGAATGAATTCACTTCAAATTAAATGATACAAATGAGGAGTGGATCTTTGTATTTATATACATCCTTTGGTATTAGGGTGCTAGCCTCAAAAGGGTGACTAGGCATGTTACCCCTTGACATGTAGGGGTGACTTGATGATCATTGCCTATGTGATCTTCCATCACATCCAACAGTTCCACAAATGAGATCTATGGTTTACCCATGCATATTTTCCAGATACACTTCCAGCCTGCTCAGATCACCAAGATATGTACCAAAGATCGATGGGGACATTCAATTGACACCAATGTTATGGCATATGCTATTCCAGCCTGCTCAAATCACCATGATATGTGCCAGAGATCGATGGGGACATTCAATTGCCACCAATGTTATGGCATATGCTATCTAATTGATTCATGGTAAATGCTTTCTTATGTTTGGACATGACCATAAGGGGTCGTTGGTGTTCCTCTATAATGGCTCATGAATCTTAGATGGTTGTTTCAGAGCTAAGAATTCATTGTGGTGTGGTTATAATTTTTCCTTAGATCAAGTGTATGACCTTGTGAGTCAGGTGTATCCCTAGGGATTTAAGTAAGTGTGACACTCATTTCATTTCATTTACAACATTTTACTTAGCTATTTTTCATTCCATGTCATTTCACTAGCCATTTCACCCATTTCCATCATGTCCCTCTTTTGCAATTGACTTATATTATTTTCTAAGGTTTATAATATTCCATGTATGAATGCCTAAGCCAAAGTTAAAAGAGTCAAAGTAATCTAAGGTTGATGCTACTAAGTTATAAATGTAATGTATGTGACCAATACCCCTTGCAAAAAGCGAAGACCCCTATGTCCAAGGTTATCAAAGCCAAATCTAAAGCAAAGGGATTAAAAAAATTAATAATAAAAAATAAAATAAAATAAAAAGGGATTGCAAAAAAGAGGCACAAGGAAAGGGTAACTCAGCTCTCCCTTCTAAGGCACACATGTCGAAGATAATCATTACCCTAGAACTCTTGAAAGCTAAGAGGTAGGCCTAACACTAACATTTCTATGATCGCCAATTCGTGAGCACCTCTTTCCTAGCATCATATTCAATTCATCACCCTCACCTTACTTAGAAACTTGGGAAATGCACTTGGTCTTAAGGGTGTAACATGAAATCAAGATTAATTATGGTCACACCATGGTAATTCTAAGGTTAATGGAATAATTAATCAAAAGTGAGTGAGTTAATTAGAAAACTGCACTTGATAATGTGAAAATTTCAGCGTACCAGATCCGGTTGCAATTTTGATCTTTTATTTTATGCCCAGGAATTAATTTTACCCATGAATTCAAATTATTGAAAAGATAAATGGCAACACACTGATAAACAATAAATGCACGAAGAAAAACGAACACAAGATGTACCTTGGACTCCTAACTCCCCCTTGCCGCAATTGAGCCCAAATCCTTAGCAATATCAACAAACCCAACTTGAGTGCATCCCACATTCCAAAGCCTTTGAGAGACTCCCTCTCTTAGATTTGATCACTCACTGATCCCTGACCAACACAAGAGATATAACTCACTACTAACCAACACACAAGAGATATGACTCACTCATGTTACTGTGTTGTAATACAACTCTTCATAGACTCTTTTAAAATATTCCCTTTATGTCAATACCATGGGCAATACCATGGACCCTCCAATACCATTGACCATAAAGTATTACAAAAGACACTTTTACAAGACAGTCTAGAGCTAAGTTGTTGGGAACGGGGAGCGGGGAGCGGGAGCAGGGAGCAGGAGTGGAGCGAAAAAGTGAAATTTTCAAAAGCTCCCGTTTCGAGAGCGTTTTTTATATAGTATATATTTTGATATATTTGGATGGATTTATATCTAAAAAACATGTAGGATGTTGAATTAGCTATAGAAAACATGTATTAAACCATATAACATCAATCATCTAGTAGTTATAAGTATAACTTATAACGTTGTCATCAATGATCAACCATAACAGCTTTTATAGGAGCTTGGCAAAGAAGGGAGGTACCATAACATTCTCATCAAATTATCAACCTAGTATAGGAGAGGTAGGGAGCGCCTCGGGAGCACCTTAGGAGCATTCTGGGAGCGAGCTTCGAGAGTGGGAGTGAGGGGGGGGGGCGCTCCCACGCAACGGAGTTACAAAGTCTATATTCCATCAAAAGAGGAAGATAGTAGTGAGTCATCAAGTCGTGAAATTTGATGAGGATGCATGGTCCTCAAGGTCTCAACAACCTCCAATGGAGGTTGAGAAGGGAGAAACACTTGTTGTCCCAAATGATGATTTGAAGAAATCAAAATTTTCATAATCATATTAACAAGGCTTCGGAGGTAGAATCGATGCCTTAGTATCTTCCAATTCAATGTGGAAGCTTTGATGGCTTACCTAGACATTTTAGGACACACGAGAGCAAGTTGGAGCTCCAAAGACATCCTTTCAGTTGAGTGATCCTCCTAAGAAGTTTCCCCACTGTTGTCTTCCATCATTGGTGCATAGCCTTCTAGTTATGAGGAGGCAATAACTAGAAGAATACCTCCATCTTGAAGAATGATGTTTGGGAGATTGTGCGAAGACCAATGGAGAATTCAATGCTTGATTCCAGGTGGTTGTACAAGGTGAAGCATGCAATAGATGGCAATGTAGAGAAGTACAAGGATCGTTTTGTAGCGAGATGATCCTCTCGGAGAGAGGGAGTTGACTATGTGGAGACCTTTACTCCAGTTGTGAGGGATACTTCCATCATGTCCATTACATCTTTAGCAACAGTTTTCGGTTGGCATTTATATAAGACGGATGTAAAGACAATGTTTCTTAATGGTCTAACTTAGAAGGAAGCATACATCAATCAATCAAGAGGGTCTGAGGTGCATGGGAAAGAGAGCCATGTATGCATATTAAAGAAGACCCTTTACACATTGAAGCAAGCACCACGTGCCCGGTATTCAAGGATTCATGAGTCCCGATTAGGTTTGGGCTTCACTAAAACTACTACAAATGCCACTCTTGATTATTTATTTGATAGATCTGATCTATCTGTTTAAGTCCTATATTTAGATGATCTCATAACTAGAAGCAATGCTAAGAAGATCATAGCATGGTGCAAGACAGAGTTGGCACACAAGTTCGATATGAAGGACATCCATCTTATACATTATTTATGGGGTCTAGGTTTGGCAAATTCCAAGTCAAGTCTTCCCTCTACAAGGTAAGTGTGCAAATCAAGATTCTGAAGAGATTTAAGATGATAGATTGTAAGCCTATGGTTACTCCTATGATATCAATCTAATGTTATCAATAGATTCAGATTCAGATTTGGTAGATCCATCTATGTACATGCAATTCATAGGTTCCCATATATATCTGGTGAATCCCAAACACGATATTTGTTTTGCAGTTAACACTTTGAGCCAGTGTATGGATGAGCCCCAATAGATTCACTAGGTTGCAATAAAACAAGTGTGCTCCAATACTTGAAGGGCATAATAAATTATGTTTTGAGGTATGTTGGAGATGGTGAGTTGATGCTACATGGTTTTGTAGATCTCCCAATGTAGGTAATGCAAATGCCAAGAAGAGTACTTCAAGGCCCTACTTTAGTTTGGGTTCAAGAATGATATCCTAGTTCAACAAGAAGTATGGAACAGTGGCACTTAGTTCCATAGAGGTAGTCTATATAGTAGCCAACTATACTATTTGTGAAGTTGATAGGGTTCGCAAGTTGATTGAAGAGTGTTGACCAATCACATGTTGGAAATTGTTATGGTATACTATGACAAACAAAGTTGTATTAAACCCTCTGTGAATCCAATGTTTCACAACCACTCCAACCCAATGTTTTAAAAACCGAAACCGGGAATCAAACCGGTCAGGGGTCAACTCGGACCGGAACCGGAACCGGTAATGAACCGGAGTGGTTAGATTTCAATGAACCGAACTATTAAAAAATACAAAAAAAATTACAATTTTAATCATAAAAATTATATTTAACATTCCAAGCTATATTTCAAAGCATTAGACACATAATATATATATTTGAAACCATTAGACACATAATATGTAAAGTCTACTCATATAAACTTTCAAATTTTCAATATGATAGAAAAAAGAGCACATCACAATCTTGAATGCATCTTGTATTTAGGACCTAGAAAGGATAAATAACCATAAGTATTCGAAATATTTTCACTAAATAAAGACATACGCATCACACATACATCCACAAATCCATGACTTTAATAGTAATAATACCAGCCAGTAAACATTCTCGCTGCTGAGTTAATGTTTTAAATTTCATAGGCTGTAAGGCAATTTTTAATGTAAATTTCTTGCTTGGGATATATCATTAATATCATAGGAATTCATACTATATGAGTTTTTTAATGTAAAAATTGAAAAACCTAATTTTGGGCCCGCGGGCATGTTTTTTAGCTGGCCGGCCGGTTTGGTAATGAACCGGTCCGGTTAGGTCCAGTTCATTACCAAACCGGACCCCCGGTCCGAGTTGACCGCTGGTTCGGTGCTGCATTTCCTTTGGCCGATCAAATCGGCCGGTTCCGGTTCGAACCAGACCGGTTATTAAAACACTGCTCCAACCACATAGATATATGATATTATTTCCTCAGGGACAAAATCCAGAAGGGTGAAATGATCCTAGAATATGTTCCTTTAGATTCATAAGTTACAAACATTTTAACTAAACCCATAGCAAAGGGGTAGTTCGAGATGTTGAGAGAGAGGCTTGGATTGGTGGAGTACTCTTTCCTCACAAAGAGGAAGAGTTAACAGTTTTACATGGTTGCTCAATTAGTATTCTCCTGAAGTTGGGCATGGCTAGTAGTTTGCAATAGGTCCATCTCAGCTTGGGATTCTTGCACTAATGTGACAAGGTTGAACTGCACTAGTTTAGACACTAGGAGGCATTGCTATTATATAGATTGTGATAGAGAAGCACACATGTTATAGGCATGCATGTGCCAACCTTATGAGTTTAATTGACTTCAATTCTATTTTTGTTGTTTGCATGCATTGTCCTTTATTAGGTGAGGGTACAAATGTCTAGGTAGCTAGGGTGCAAAACATGAGAGGGTTCTATTCTAGGAAGAGGGCGCATATCCCAACAAGGAGCATGCATGCTACAATTTATCCTCCAGTTTGGCATTTTATTCTCGAAACTTCTATCCATGTTGCTAGGTCGCACTGGCTTACAAGATTAGGGTTAGGTTTTTGACACTATCACCTAGGGCGCATCATTGGTTGACTACATGCATTTTACTTCCCTTGTCTTCCTCATTCTATAAAGGAGACTTGGGGCACACAACGATGTTGGTTGACGAGTTTTAGTTTTGAGCTATAGCAATGTAATTTTTCTTCTTTAAGTAAATAGATAAGATAATTTTATTAATGTCCAACAAATGACCACAAATAAGCTAATGGGATTGCTACATACAAAAGTATCAATACACTTTGGGAGTGCACAAGCCACTCCTATAAAAGCCAAAAGTAGATCTAATCTAAGATCTAAACTCCATAAACTAGTAAAGAAAGTGGTTTTGGAAAAAAATGGCTAGATACAAGAACCCCCAAGGGTCCAAAGTCAAAAACTACCCGAAGGGATGCCTTGAAGGAGGGCATAAGGAGTCGCTAGAAGAAGAGGTGGGAAACCTCCTCTCCAGCTCATCAACCTCTACAAATGTATCTTTCCTAGCATTCAAGGTTAAAGAGAAAAAATCATGATAGAAAATTGTCTAGAGGAGCTAGAAGAAAAACTAGTTCACTGAATGTCTCATTGTCTCAGGGAATGAACCTATCATTGTTGTTTGGAAGTGGAGGGTTTCCTATTGTAAGGCTAACCCTGTCTCAAGATCTAAATCAGTAGCTTCGAACAAGTCTAGTTGGAGGAGGGGTAGGAGGCCCCCCGAGGTTTCCTAGACCTAGACCCTGAATGAATCGTGTTGTTGTCTGTGGTGTTGAGTATTCCAAAATGCATACATCTTGTTCGTAATCTCCCACTATGTGTCTTTGTCTTGAATAAGATTTTCAATTTTTAAGATACCTACGTTTAGGTTAATTTCTCTAATTATAGACTCTGCTTTGGTCTAAAATTTAACAAGATTGCCATGCATACTTGCATTGGCATTGTCCCTCATACTTGCAACTAGAACAGAGATGGCTATGTGAATCGGGATTGAATTTGGATGTGTTGACAACAACTCATAAGGAGATGTCCAATGATAAGTCTCGAGGTCTAGATAGTTATCCCTATGAATTTTACGAGGACAGATAGGATTTTGTTGGGCCTAACCTACTTCAAGTGTACAAGGAAGTTATACAAAATAAATCATTGGGTAAGTCAATCAAAAAAGGGCTTACCAAGTTCATCTCAAATAATGGGGATCCTCAGTTGATTACTAGTGCACTCCTAATCAAAAATTGCAACTGAAGCACATCCTTTCGAAAATTATCAAACCCAAACATAGGGGCTTTATTAGAGGCCACTATATTCTAGCCAATCTTATCGTCATCTAGGAAGGGATGGAATGGACTAGATGCACAGGTTTGGATACCATGTTCATCAAAATGAACTTCAAGATGGTTTATGATAGAGTGAAATGGCCCTTCATTATAACCATGTTGAAACCCTTTGCTTTTAGCCCTTTCTTCATTAAAGTCATGAAAACCCTTTTCATCGATGTCACAACCTATCTATATATTAACCAAGCAAGATCTAGGAAATTGACCTCTTCAAGCCGATTAAGTAAACCGTAAGGTTGTATGCTAGCACCAACTCTGAATGTGATGGTTGCAAAAGCATTGAAGCATCTTCTTCACAGTAGAATGGCTTGGGAGGATTATCAAGGGTACCCCCTGTTGGGCCCTAAAGGTGGCCAACTTGTTAATAAGCACTTTCTAATGACTCCTTCCTTACCCTCATCAAAGAAAGGGAAACCTTAGACAGCATTGTGTATTTCCCATAGATCTTTTGTAATGTGTCTTGTTCCAAACTACAAAATGGTAAAAACTCAATGCTCTACATTAAGCCAAAAGGATTCTCCTAATTAGTTGGCAAGCCAAAGATGAGATTGGATTTAACCTATGTAGATGTTCAAATTCCTAGGAGTCCCTTTCACATTCCATGCTTCACCCAAGGATAATTGGGATGTAGTTGTTTAAAGAGTACCCAAAAAAATAGAAAAATGGAAAAAAAATGCATGTCCTTGGAACCAAATCCCAGATATTTACCGAAGGTTTACATTCTTCTTGATGGGTTCAGCAAGAGCCTATTAATGGCTAGAAAAGATGCTGCAAAGCTTCTTATGGGCCAATTCCAATGGGGAGAAGCCTTTTCACAAAATCGGATAGAACCTTTGTTTGTGTATTAAAGAATTAGGGAGGAATGGGGAATATTGTTACCCACACACAAGCATGACCAATATGTGCTAAGTGGATCATCAAATCAATGGAAGGGCAAAAGGCATGGAAAATTCTACTTACACAATATATCAAATCTAGGCCCCCTTTAAGTAGATCAATGTGGGGCAACCTAAATATTCATGCATTGCTCATCATTATCGAACAACAGCTTCAAAAAATATAAGCCAATAAAAGGCTGTTGTTGGTTGGCCACTAAGTTGGAGATAGACATTAAGACTAAACAAGATATGGAAACTCTGTCCAAGCAAAAGACATGTCTTTACAAATTCAAATCCATTTGTTAAGCTCCTTTGGAACCTAAAAAGGCTTGTTTTGCATTATTGGTGCACAAGAGCCTAGCCATTGAACAACTGAAGTATTTAGGAATGCCTTAGCCTAACTACCCCTTTTTGTGGAAACAATGGAACTATTAAGCTTCTAATTTGGTTTTGTAGATTTACCAAGTCCCAGAGAGATTGGGCCGCTAGATTTTGCGGTCAATTAATTTACCTCCCCAACTTCTTGTAATGCATCCCTTTGATGAGACAAACTGGCATCGATCATTGAGTTTAACACAACATGGTAGATCATTAGAATCAACATCTTGTAACACCTATGGAAAATAAAGAAACAAATATTTATTTAAGGTGTAGTTTGTAGACATCCAAGGTGAAGATGGAAGAGGGGCTTCTATGCCAAATGTTAGATCTCTAGGTCAGAGCGACACGCACTATGAGCAAGATAAGATAATTTAATTAACGTCCAATGAATGACCACAAAGGTAGGTCAATGGGACTAAAAGATATATCTAGTGTGAATACAATGTGGGAGTGAGAAGGCAACTCCTAGAAAATGTTGAAAGCAAAAATAAAGGAAAGAAAAGTAAATCACTAAGTCTAGTCGACACCAAATATGTATATACAACAGTGTCATAGGAGCGGTGATTCAAAGTGAGAATGTCTGATATTGGAAACATCTTGGTGCTAGTAAGGAGAGAGAGAGAGAGAGACCTAGAGATGAAAGCAATGATGTCAAGGTCTCCTGGGCCTAATAATAGAGGGCGAGGGTGGCAATTGGGGCACTTGCTCGCAATCAAAGTCCTCGAGCACCATAAGGAGATCCTGTTAGATGATCCTAGGGGGGACATAGGATCGAGGGATCCCTACTCTCCTACATCTGAGGTTGAAGGAAAGAAACTTCATATAGATATCTAGTTGCTCAGCTAGGGTTGGTATGTAGTCCAACGAATGGGTGGCACCCCACTCTGGATCCGTCTAAAGTTGATATGTTTGTCACTAAGAGGATGTGTAGTCAAATGTTTGGTCTGACACCTCCAAACTTATCTCAAACATATTGATCGATCTCTCAAGGGGGGGACTAAAGACAGACACGAGGTCTCACCACTCTATGGTCTGAAGTACTCTGGAACTTTGCATGTCTCTTGTTACTCTGATCTGATGAAGCAACATGAAAGTATGAGGTGATCCTCCTGGTAGTCCCATGGTGGGACGAGGCCTGCAAGAACTAGGATATGTGCTTGAATATATCCCTGATGAAGAGAGTTAGGCATCTCTGATCTCGAAAGTGGAGAGGGAGCCCCCTAAATCCCTATAGAGGCAATGGTAGTGTTTTCTGATCTCGTCGTAAAAAGCGCACTTGAAAATGAGGTGTACCTCTGTCTCTTGCTCTTATAAGTGGCACATCTGGAAAATCCTAGCTGGTCTGGGAATATGGTGATCAGTCTCCACCCAGAGACTACGAGACTCAACCCAGAGATGGCCCAAAGGGATCTTGAGTGAGGGCATCCAGTGTCGACGTGTGTATGGGGGGCGAATGATGATGCCATCCTGCAACTCTAGGAAGTGCTCTAGGTAGAGAGTAATCTTTGGGCCTAAGGTTTCTAGAGGTGAGGTCTAAGTAACCTGGATGTACAGTCTCTAGATGTCCTCTCGGATGCCCTTATTCAGCGCTTGTTTAGTCAACAGTAGATGGATCGGTGCATCTAGAGAGTACCAAAAGTGGGAAAGGTGCTCTGGGGAAATGGTCATCGATTAGAGAAGGTGAGAGGCCTCTAAAAGCCAACCTTGTGCAAGACCAGTGTGGCAATCTGAGGCAAGGGCCTCTAAGGAGTGGAGTGCAAGCTAGGGGTACCTCTCTCTTCCAAAGGCCGAGTCTCCAAAGCTTCTGACTCTATGAGGAAGGAGACCAGATGAAAAATGACCTTAAGGCGAAAGGGGTGGACTCCAAACTCTACCTAGATGATGGGTTGGGTAACTATACGTTTGCATCAAATGATGCTCCTAAGAAGCAAGATTTGAACTCTCTCAGTACGGGCCTAGTCAAACTGAAGCAAACTCGGTCCCCAAAACTCTGAACCATAGAGAACTGGGGGTCTGATAATCGCCTCCATGAGGTGAAGTTTGGACAAGATGTCCAAAAACTGGCCTGGAAGCATTGTCTCTCGATGATGGCTAGGGAGCCATAGCTGTTGCTGAGCCTAGGTTGGAGGGCCTTGTTATCACCAAACTTGTAGGTGCCCCTAGATATGGATCCGAGATGGATGGAAGAAAGGAAGGGCAACCAAAGAGGTGCAACCAAGATAGCCTCTACCCCCAATGGATGGTTGTCACGCCAATCAAGGCAATCTTCACTTTATGTTATCTAGCCCAAAACAACAAAGGGGGAGACCCAAATCTACTCCCGACAGGACAGATCAAACCAAAACACCAGATCAAATCAAGTATAGGTGAAGTACGTAAGGTGTATGGTAAACCTAGATCTATGGATAAAGTCACAAGGTAAATGATAAGTTGGATCAAGAGGTTTAAACAGTGTAGATTTGGTCCAACATGTTTATGTGAGTGACTTATGAAGCTTATAATGAGATCAAGGATTAGGGTACCAGTTAATTGTGAGAAAATCCACTGCCTTGGGAACCATGTCCAATGCAGGGTAATTAACGTCCAAATTGGTGCTAACCAGTACCAAAAGTGAGATTGATGAAGTGATATGACAATGTCAAGGGGTTCAAGCAACCAAAACAAGGGTCAAACCACAAGCTAACCCAACAATCCAGGAAAGTCGAATGGGCTTGGAGAAAGATCAGTGCCTTGGGAAATGAGCCAAATGGAGTCAGATGTCCACCAAATTATAGATCTGGAATGTTGAGGTGTAGAAGTAGGTGGATCTAAAAAATTAGGACAATCCAATGGCTGGATTTCGGTAGATCTGAGATTGAAGTATGCCACAAAGTGACCCAAGTGGGGCACAACCCTCAAAATGAGGAATGGGGCCCACAAGGCAGAAATCACTGAAGTGACACACTGGGGGTAGGTTATTGGATTGCAGATCAAGTGGAATCTCACCTACCCAGGTGCTAGATCCCTACAAACTCACCTCTCCCAAGGAGTGCGACCTCCCTTGGAGAGACTTCTTTGCCTTGGAAAGCGGGTCAAATGATGGCCAATCCTCACCAAAATACAGATCCGAATTGCCGTGGATACTGGAGAGGTGGTTTTTAAATATTATACCCAAAAGCCAAGTGGATCAAGCTAGATCTGAAAAATTGTAAAATGAGGGTTTTGAAATAGTAAGGGTTTGTAGCATTTAGACAAATGGATAGATCATGGAGAAAGAAATTACCTTGAGATCATACTTGAGTGTTGGAATGAGATGCCTTGTTGTTGAGGAAGACTCCCGCAAAGATCAAATGAGAAATTGCGAAATTTGCTTACTGAAATGATGCCCTAGCCCACAAGTGCGACCTCCTCTTCCTGTCAACCAAGGAAAGCGATTTCAATCAGTTGACCAACAATGGAGGAAATACAAATGAAAAGCAATGATAACATGAAATAGAAGGTCCTGGGACAGTAATACTCCCTATTACCAACAAAGAGATCCAAAGAAGAAGTAGGGAGGGTCCTTCCCTACTAAGACGTCCTCCTCAAACCAAATCGGCCTCCACCTGTAGATGCAAAAACATGGTACAAAAGTATGGCAAGACAAAATCTCCAAGAACCCAGTGCAAAGGAAGAATCAACGAACGAACTCCAAAAGCATTCACCACAACACAACAGATAGATGCAATAATATTTTTCTATTCCAATAATCCAGAGCCAAAAGTCCCCTTTACAATGAGAAGCTCTCTCCTTTAAATAGGAGGGAGAGAGTCCACAATCTAACCACTTTTTGAATGAGTGGCTAAGATTAAAAGATCAAAAGATCTAATCAATGGTTGAGATGAACTCAACGATACAATACATGGATCACTAATAAAATAATACAATAAGTGGACAAACTCACCCTAGAAGAGGGGATCCCACCAAATCATGATGATAAAATAATAGATCTAGCTTATGGTGGGTCCAAGGGGTAATTTTAGACACCCTTGGTCAATCCCCATAGCACAATATCAATAAAATAATCATCAAAGTACCAAATCGTGCCTCTATGGACAAATCGTGAGCCTTAGGAGGCTTCCAAAAATCATCAGAAAATGCCATAAGTGATGGATGTGGGTCCCGATGAAGTTGAAACTGCTGGAGAAGATGTGGAAGACATCCCACTCATCATCATTGATCATCCCATGCCAAAACTTTGCCTCAGTAGCCCAAATCGAATTCCTTTGTAGCCATTTCTACAATTTCTGGACTACCTCGGGAAGCATGAAACTGCCCAAACTGCCTCATGGAGTGCCTGCACTGTCAAGGTGAGCTCACCAATGAGTCTGGGAGGGGGGTAATATGGTAATAACAAGTGGTTGGACCACCCCCTCCATGCACAGCGCCCTAGGTGAACCAAGTGAATCACATCACTACACTGACAAGGTCTCCGATAGACCAAAACTGCACTAGGATAGCCTACTAAGGCTCAATCATCATTGTAACTGCCCAGAACTGAAAACAGACTGTCTCATTGGACTCAAAAGGTCCAAATCCATCTAAGATATGTACTCATACACCATATAAACCTTTGCATGGTCCAAAATAAATGCTCATCATATCCGGCAGACCAAATAATAATAATCTGTAAAAAATGTTGAAAAAGCACAAATCATCATCATAAGTCTGCAACCACCGCATAAGCCCACCATGGTGAACTGTACTAGACCACATATCATCTATCTGTAACATCTGGGGTCTGCCACCTCATGTCCTGTGGTTGACTTTTGGTCAAACTGAGGTTTGATCAAGTCAACATGACCAAAATATAACTCAAACTGTCATCAAGCTGCTGCAAGGTGTCAAAGGTTAAAGCATGCTTTACAATCCATTCATATAGCAATTATAACAAATAGCAATCATTACTGGCGATCTAAAACCAAATATAATATGTCATTAATTATTATTAATTACTCAAACAAGACTTTCAAGGTCATACTCACTTCAGAGTTGTGATCAATTTGCTAGTAAAGGGTGAAGGCTAAAAATGACATGGCTAGGTCAAGGGATGACTTACTGACTTAACACTCTGACACTTTGGCAATGGATAAGGGAATACACACCATATCATATAGTGGACAAGCAACAACACAGGGGATGGCGGTGTCTCACAAATGGATAAGTTGTTTAAAGAGTGTTTATTCACCTTACACAGATGCGCACAATCCATAATACAAATGAGGCCAACAATATTTTTGATATAGCATTTAAGTTCCATTGCTTTTTGGGCCTAGAGTTTCCATAGCCTTTGATCTATGTGTGTTTACAAACACATTGCATAGATTTACATTTATTTAGGCTTCTTGTTGTAGGTGTGTTTTTAAGGCACTTGTTTACCTAAGCACTTCTAGGTGTGTCATAAACAGCTTGTTTACCTAGGTATTTTACATTTCACAAAAGATATACATTTGATATTTCATAGCCATTTTCATTTGGCTTGCCTTTCATTCATGTGTGTTTAGAAACACATTGCATGAATGGGCTTTTCATACAAGATATAACATTTCATTTCCATACTTTGTATTAATGGCAGCACTAAAAGTTTTAGGTTTAGCCAACAACATCTTTAGTGACTAGGGGGACTAAGCCAACTCACCATAGGTAAGTTTTGTCACCAACTCAGAGCCGAGATACAATAAACAGGGAAGCTCATCCAATATAGAGGCTACAATGGGGGAAGGTCCTCCATGCCACTAGTCAAGTAGTAAGTCAAGGTAATGAACAAACTGGGTCAGTCATGGATGGGTGAAGACAATGAATAATGAAACCGACACTAGCAAGCCAAAGTATGGCGGGAATGATCACCTCTATTCTCCCTAGGGAGGGTAAAACCAATGAGTATAGGCCAAGAACTTCTAAGTCTGAGTAGGGACAAATATGATATATATATGTATAAGTACAACTAGGTCCACATATCTATATGATCGCCAGATCATGATACTAAATGCTAAGACATGCTAAGAGAATGGAAATAAAAGCAATATAACCACAACACCATAATATACCTGTTGAGTCATATACTTGAACGCTCATCAATCTGAATCATCATCTGTCCTCTGAAACTGCTGTTGTAACTCTGGGCACTACTGACTGCTCTGTATAAATGGCTAAATAGCTACATCGGTCATCTCTCTAAGTGTCCTGAGACTCGGTCATGGCATGGGGAATAAAACTGTTGTCCAAAATCTGATAGTGATCCATAATAGATGCTCATCTCAGCATCTCAATGCAAGGGAACTGGCTCAATAGTGTACTGGAATCAAAAAATAATGTATGGTAGCCCGGCTTCTATATATGTGATAACAGGCCTGTCGCATACTGAAATAGGGTCCAATGAACTGGACCCCCTCGTAGGTGTACGTTGTCGTGATCTCAATTTCTTCCCCTCAAAAGTAGAAATGTAACTCAAAAAGGAAGGTTTTTGATGAGTTGAAGATCAGAACCTTGGTCGTTCATTCCCCAACCCATTCACAAGACTTTGTTAGTAGTCACACTCGACATTAAGTTGATCATGTTGTTCATGAATGATAAGCGTTGTGCAAAAGTTGGCCTTCACCTAATGTTCCTAAGGTGCCTCAGTTTGACAAGTTTTCGATTGTTCCTCTAGCCATTTCTGAACCAGAGCAACCTATCAAGCCCTTGTAGGACAACAGCAGATGGGAGCCTGTCCAGGTTGATCCTCGGCCCTCAGCCAAAGGAAATGACTGTATGTACTGGCCAGCTGGCCTGATTTTGTTTGCATATTTTGGGTTTGATTGCTTAACCTGCATCCAGCACTTAATATTATTTTCAAATAAAACTTGAGAGTTGAGGTTTTAGCAAAATCAAGAGTTTAAAAAATCCTTGTTGAAAGCATTTGATGAATCTGGTCAACCTAAGCAACTTTTTAATGCTTAAGATAACTTGAAACATTTACCTATGTTGAGTACAAGACATGATATTTCTGAATTTGGAATTTCATACTCTCAAACACATTATGAACAAAATTAGATGAGATGTCTGATTTGCATGCAAGAAAATTTATGTTCAATTAAAATTATCATATTAAATCAATGTTCTTTCATAGGGTGATGTATGTGTACTACGGAGGAAGAAACCTTGAATCATCTCCTTGACTCGTATCCTTTTGCTTCGAACTTATGGGACCGGGGAGCAATTACTTTCAGAAGATCAGACAGGCACAGAGACAACCCGGACCAAACCATCTACGCGTGGACAAACGACCGTTTCAGAACCCAATTGTTAATCAACTCTGGAAGATTTTCCCTTATTTTGTGGTATGTGTTATCAGAAACCACCTTGGCAAAATGCAAGGTTTCAAAACTAGCTTCATTGGCATGGACTCCAACAACGCAACGGAAATGGTGGGTTTACTCCATGGAATACAAATGGCAAATCTTCAGAACTGGACCCCACTAATTATTGAAGGAGACTCTACGGTAATCCTACACATGGCAACAAAGATCCATCATGGAGAGTCAAGTTCCAAGGTGGCATCTTCTTGGCGGTTAGAAGGGAGGCTGGAGAAGTTGGCTGCGATCTTACATCCCAGGATGGCACTTACCTTCAACCACGTCAAAAGAAATGGTAACAAGCTGGCGGACCTTCTAGATAACCTCTAGATTGAAAACCATAATTCCATTTATGCCAACTCGTGGGCGGACCTGAACGATGAGACTGCCCAGGATAGATGTAGCGAAATCATGCTTCAAGACATGACGCGATATTATGAAGTGGAGGAATCACGACATCAGGCGGGCTCTCGCCCAGCCATGTGACGTTTCACCACACCCGCCAAACAGCCGAAGATCTAAGGTTGAGGCAATAGGGCCCTAATCAACATTTACTTCGGTGTATTGTCAGTCTTTTCAAAGCTTGAGGTTGCGGTTGCAGTTATGAGCACAGGAAGTGGAGGATCCAACCATCCGCTTGGGAGATATCTCCAAGGGACTGCGAAGCACGAGCAGCTTTTAATGGCAGGAAAGAAGTCAATTATTGCCCGGAATGGCAATTTTCCTTATAAGGAACGGAAAGGTGGTGGATACAGACGTGCTCGCAAGGTTCTTCTCTGCATGCATTTAGCCATCATTGTTTTGTTCACGGAGAGAGGAGAAGCTCGGGGAAACAGCATAATGGAAGGCCATCATCAGGAGGAAGGTGAGAATATCACATACGGGTGACGACTGAGTCGGAAAAGAGAAGATGCTCCTTTGGACGAGGGTCCCAGGGTCTCCCAAGCGCAAAAGAAAGCTAGGTGGGAGGCCCAGATGTTTGAATTGGGTTTACCTTCGGCTGTGCAGCAGGAAATTCAAGGAGTGGAACAACAGCTATGGCAAAAGCTAGACAAGGACACCTTGCATGAGGAGTGTCGGAAAGTGGAAGATTGGGTCATGGATCCGGGAAATAACGCTGCCCGCCTCAGCCTTTACGAGTGAATTGTTGGTCTATACTGGGTGATGAAAAACTTGATGGGGCATGTTCTTTGGGAGCAAATGGAGAAGACCGGAGGAGAGAAGCCGATGGAACAGTGACAGAATACGCTTCAAGCAGATTCAAAGGAAATGCACCAGAAGATGGACTTCATAATGCAATCCATGGGCATCCGTTTTCCTGCTGCTCAGACGTCTGCGGCGGACAGGAATCATCAAGGTCGCTTTCCGGACCTGCCTTACATTCTGCTGTAACGGTTCTCTGGGATCGGGGGTTGTTCTTTTTCTGGATAGGAGGTGTTTTTCTGGTTTCTACCACCGTGGTTCGTCCGTTTGTTCTATGTTTGGAAGGTTTAGAAGTCTTACTGTATGGGCTGTTTTGGGTAATCTAGATTAGATGAAGGCTGATCGCCACAGAAAATGTAATTTTGGATTTTTGTTATGGGTAGGACAGTCATATGGCAATTCTCATTATGTAATGCCTGAGAGCCAAGAATCGCAGAAGATCAACAGAGCTTCGGCCTGTTTTGCATGAATGTAATCTCTCTTTTATATATATATAATACAAAAACTTCCTTACAAAAAAAAAATGTTCTTTCATAGACACACCTCCAAATTATATGTTGTGCAGAACTATAAGCTCCCCACCATACAGCTGATTGTGGAGAATAAGTAATCACAGACATGCCAAAGCCTCTATACAGACCACGAATACCCTGTGTCTTCAAAATTTTGCCAACAACATCCATGGCACCATTATACTTCGTCATCCCAGGAAGGCCTTGAACCATTAACCTCTGACAAACCTGATCAAGCCAGCGTGGGAGTTAGCATACATAAGAAAGTGAATACTACAAATATCTTTTTAAGGTGTCAAATTTAATAAGCTTTTCAATGATAAGTTTGAACTTTTTCTCCTACAGCTATTAGCTACAGTGTAATTTAAATGGGCAATACCTCAAGTGTGTCTGACTAGAAAGTTAAAATGAATTTAGGCCAATCAAAGAGTGCATGCCCATTCAAAGTGAAAGAGACTTTCAGTGGAATGCTTTACATTAGATGTTTTCGATAAACATAACAAACCCAATGCTAAGAAAGACAAGCTCAAGCTTGTTTGTTTCTGAAGCTTGGACAGAGAACAGAAAGATAAAGAGACGTCAAGGAAAAGAAGATAGCACATATGCTGAAAACAAATGCTATCCCCAGCCTTACCAGTCACCTCACATATAACTATCTCATGGCTAAAAAGGAGAATGACAACAGTTAAAACACTGTACAAGCATCAGGGAAATATTTGTACCTCCATAAAACCATAAACACGAAATATAATGGCCCTTAGCATTGGGGCCGCAACATGAAGGCAAAAGCTATTTACGAATGTACTGGACACATAAATATATCAGCCACATGGAATTTGTAGTCTTAAGAGTGCCAAATATCAAACGAACTAGTGACTAACACTTGGTCAAAACACCCACAACCACTAGATCAACCTCCTGCATCCGTATATCTCATCACTCCATTCAAGCATACTGATTCAATAGAAAAATAAAAATAAAAAAGCAGAGGCTATGTTTGAAACTGAAATAGTAGACTTTATATAATATATAAAAGCAAGTAGACAGATCCTGTTCTTTGTGGCACAAACACATTCCAGAATTCATTATAAAATCCACCAATGCTCAATGACAGCTACAGATATAATAAATGTTCAATAACAAAGGTCTACTTTATTCGTTACAGACTTCCCTAGCTTATGCATAAAACTTGCATAACTAGATTAAGCTCTTCCAGTAATTATATGAAAAAAATTCTATGCTTTTTTGGTCAACACTTCCAGAATTTATGCAAATTAGTCAACAAATTTTTTGTTCTTTTAGAAAGAAATGCATCTTCTATTCCATAAATGCACAGGAGAACATCAATCAAACAATCATGCATTTCCCACCAACGTACAGGCCTGCATGCACATTTCCCCTCCCTATATCACTGTTGCACGTATCGCCGATATATCAGATTTATCGCCGAGATTTTCCAAGCTCCGGTATATCAGATTCAAAATATCGTGATAAATCCGATCTTTTGAACATGTCGCGATACAATGAATATATCTCGATATATTCCAAATATATCGTGAGTCTATGCAAAATATCGGCCTGCTAAACAAAACAAAACAAAAAAATTTGCCGGGGCATCTTTTTAAGTCCGTGGGTTATGTTTTAATGATTCATTTTGTGTTTGCTAAAGTGTGAGAGAGCAAGAGAGGAGTGGAAGAACATTGTGCATCCATCCAAGAAGGAGAAAGCCAAGGATTTTGCTGCCATTAGAGGAGAGATTGTGGTGGAGTGGGGATTCAAAGTTCAAACCATCAAGATTTCCAGGTATGTATAAAACGTTTTGGCTTCCTTCAATTGTTTTTCTAGACTTAGGCTAGGGTTTGCATTTGCCATATGCCTCTTCTTCTTGCTTTTGAATGGAAGATTCATCATTCAACCATTCCATTTCCACATTCATCTAACTCTCATTATTTAAATTTCAAGCCTTGCAAGTTTGCATTATCATGTGTTTCTTTTGGTTTTTTTTGTGCCATAGGGTTAAGATTTTCTCTTCAACAAAATGCCAAAGCCATTGGATCCAATGTGGGTGTATGGTGAACCAGTAGATCTTCCCAACAGAGAAATATTGACATGCAATCTTTGTGGCAAAAAAATTTATGGAGGAATTAGCCGCTTAAAATACCACCTTGCCAAACTCACCGGGTTTGATGTGGATGCTTGTGACAAAACTACCCCGGAAATTATGCCAATTGCAAACCAATCCATCATTGATATTGCTAATAAGAGGGATGCGAAGGAACCTCGCAAAAATGAACTTACAAGTACCAACACTGGAACAAGTGCCTCAATGGGAGGAGTAGGACCACAATCCCACTCCTCATCCATACGACCCACAACTTATCGAATCCCTGAAACGAGAAAAACTCGTTTACTCGAACTTCCACTTCAAAACTGATAGATAATCCATAAATAAAAATTTATATAAAAGAAGATAGATAAGATATGATATATGATTTACATTTATAATTTCTTTTTTGGACTTTATAAGCCCCTCGTGCCTTTTCACAAGGACACGTCTTTTGACCTATTTAATTAATTAATAATTAATAATTATTTATTAATATTATTATTTTTTATGTTATATTTTGTATGTTACATTGCCTTCCTTTTAGAGATGCTTTGTCCTCAAAGCATAATTATGAAAGACTTTATCCTTGTTCTTGCTCGTAACGCTTTCTCGTGGCATTGTGTGTTGGTAGTTGCAACAGTTGATGAAATGAGACGATACGTTCTTTTAAACATTGTGTGGAAATGTTGTGTCATTTGTGATGTGGTCCATCCGAGATTTACCTTCAATGGAAATGTTTGTTGATCGATTGTTTGGATAGGACTTCTCTTTTTCTAATCCCACAGCTTTTGTTGATTTTGTCTCCATCATTTTTTGATATCATAATGAATACGTTTATGTTCCTTTTGACCTTGTCGTTGGTCATAATGATTTATGTGATTTGGATGGCGATAAGGTATTTTAATCTCTTGTGATTGTTTTTCGGACCCATCTTCTCTTGATGTTTGTATCGATGTGACAATATGATCGTTAATTTGAGCATTGATGAGCTCTATATTGGTTCCCTTTTCTGATGTTTGAATTTGGGTCTTTGATGACTTCTCTATTGTGCCAATCATCGTTTCCTTGTCAACAATCGATCCCTTGCAATCTAGCTTTTCTTGTAACGATTTATTCTCATGCTTTAGCTTCCGAACTTGTACAAGTATGTCCTGATTAAGTTTCCTTAAGCGTGAAAGTTCTTCCTTATATTTTGACTTGTTGACTTCTTTTTTATTATCTTGATTTTTGTGCTCTCTTTCTTTTAAGCTTTTTATTTGTTCTAGCAATTCCTGATGAACCTTTTTTAAGGAAGAGCTTTCTTCGTCCTTGCCTAATAATACTTTTTGAAGATCTCGACTCTCCTCTTCTAACTTTTGATTGCGTTCAGCTTTATCCTTTTCCTTCTTGATTTGCATAAGTAATTTATGATTATGATCTCTTAGACAAGAGATCTCTTCTTCTTTATCTGTGATAACTGTGTTGAATTCTTTTTGTATCATCTTTATTGATTTCTCATTTCCCTGCGAAATCACCTTTGATATTTCTTTGAAGTCTTCAGATGACGCGACCTCTGATTCTGACTTCATGTTAATGTCCTGAAATGTGATTTTTTTCTTCTTGTAGGGAAATGTTAGAAACTTCTTTTCAGCATTTAAGATAAAAGTCCCTAAAGTTTCTATCTAAGGTAATCCCAAGATTAGGTCACCATCACTGCTCCACAAGGATTTAACTATGAATTGTGAGACACCAGTATAATCTCCAATGTTCAATTGTAAATTGCTTATTTCATATTCTTTCTTATTCCAAAAGTCTAACCTTTCACCTATGTTTGACTTCGGAATCGCTAACTCGTTAGCAAACAACACTAATATAATTATTGTGTTCAACAAGAGCAATAGAAATAGTAATATATTTCCCTCTAATTGTTTCTTTTATTTGAAATGACACTGAAACGTAGGTTTTTGAAGTGCTTGGAAATCTTCCTTGTTTTTCGCTGTGAAACTCCATAATTCGCGCTTTTGACTTCTTCTTCGACTTCCTCTTCTTTTCTTTGACAATAGGTAGACACAATAGGTGTAATACCCTTAATGTGGTCTTCTTTTTGAAAATAAATTCTTCTTTTGACTTGATTTTTTTTTCCAAATCAATTATTATTTCAAAGAAATAATAATTATTATTATTATAAAAGAGTATTTGAAATCTTATCCTTCCAAGCAATTAATAATAATATTATTATTATTAAAAATTAATACCAATAATATTTTTTATATATATAGTTTTAATAGTCTTAATATATTCTAATAATTATTATTAACAAATAATATTACTATAATATATATTGTTTTGTAATGGATTGGAAATAAGGTTTTGAAATAGTGTGAACTGTGAAGCAAAGGCGAGAGGGAGGGCACAAGGGATGGAGGTGGGTTGCAGTGGTGAGAGATGGGAGATGGGAGGTAGGGGCACGCAGGCGGTGTGGGAAGGAGCGCGGGTGAAGTGGTGAGGTAAGGAGAGGAGGCGGCAAGATGGAGAACTCGGGGTGAATGACTGCGTGTGTGACAACGTGCAATGGCAAAGGACGCGGAGCAATGGTGTGGGTGGAAGGAGAAGAGGTGTGAGCTGATGTGGACTGGAAGGTGAGAGAGTAAGTGAGTGGAATTTGGGGTTAGTCGACGAGTGGGAGTGGACACGTGAGGAGGAGATGTGACGTGTTGGAGAAGGGCGCGGCAAGGGAGTGGACGCGTGAGGAGGAGGAGATGTGACGTGTTGGAGAAGGGCGCAGCAAGGGAGTGCATAGTGAGTGGACGTGAGCGTAAGGGAGCATGGTCGTGGTATTGGGAGACGCAGTGGAAGTACAGGGATGGGGAGTTGGGGGTTGCGAGGGAGCTGGGGAAAAGGCGAGGGATTAGGAGCAAGCAGGTGTGCTGGGTTGGCGCTAGGATTTAGAGGAAGTGTTAGTGAGGAGCAAGGGAGATGAGTGGGAGTTTGATGGGAGGAGTGCGCGGTAGAATGGTGGGGGAAATTGGCGAGGGAGAGCAGTGGCAGTGGAGTAGGAGGATGTGGAAAAGCAGGGACATGAGTGGAGCAGCCGGAGTGGAGAAGATGATAGCGAAAGGCCCAACAGAGAAAACTCCAAGGAAAAATGGCCAAAGGCTAGAACCAAAACGAAGCTCTCATACCACTGAAACGAAAAAAACTCGTTTACTCGAACTTCCACTTCAAAAATGACAGATAATCCATAAATAAAAATTTATATAAAAGAAGATAAATAAGATATGATATATGATTTACATTTACAATTTCTTTTTTGGACTTTATAAGCCCCTTATGCCTTTTCACAAGGACACGTCTTTTGACCTATTTAATTAATTAATAATTAGTTATCAATATCATTATTTATGTTGTGATATTTGAAGAATGACGCTCGCTAATGTCTGGCCCTGCAATGGTTTGATCACTGTTTAAGGTTACTGACTGCTTTCAGCTTCCATCCTCTTAGGCTGCTATCCTCTTGGTACCTTCAGGGGCCTCTGCCCTGTGTCATGCCATGACTTCTGCACGGGGGGGGGGGTGCCAAGGGCCCCTCCCGTACCACAGCTCAGAAACCCCCTGTTGCCCCACGTTCGTCTGGTCATGCCTCTTCCATGCATATTGGATCTGAAGACATCCCGATTCCTGAGGTTGGGAAACCCTCCTCTTCGACCATTCCCAATCCTACTCCACCGCATGTTGATGGTACGCCTGGAACTAGCACATGCATAGCCCGCTCTGCAGCACCACCCAGTCTGACCCTCCCTCCCAAAAGGATCAATGCCAGATCTCAGTATTTGAAGGACCATGCCCTCATTTGCAAGTTCATGGGTATTTGGCCCACGGAACAGGCTCTAAAGCACTGGATCGCTATGAAGTGGAAACCAAAAGCTCATTACGACCTTCAACTCGGCTCCAAGGGCTTCTTCACCATTATTTTCCATCATCTTGAAGACAAGGCAAGAGTAGAAAATGATGGACACTATTTCTTTAATTCTGCAGGTCTTTATATGAAAAAATGAATCGAGAAGTTTTGCCCTGAAAAAGAAGATTTCACCTGGGCTCTAGTCTGGATCAGAATGTATTCTCTCCCACGGGAATACTGGGACGAAGAAACCCTGAAAGATATAGGGAACACCCTCGGTACTTATGTTAGAACAACAGATCAAACCAAGCTTCAGCACTACACCTCCTATGCTCGAATATGCATCTACATGCACATTGCCAAAGCCCTCCCGGACGCCATCAGTGTCTCTCTGGAAAACTTGGAATGGATCCAACCCTTGGATTATGAGCATATACCTTTTCGTTGCCGCAAGTGCCATGAACATGTG